>CM062297.1:539218365-539818365 GCA_031216915.1 Pictodentalium vernedei
TTCAGTCTGTTGTAAACAGTTGTTGTAAGGTAGGTTGATAAGAAATTTAAATTTTATAGTAAATTTCCTTTCTTATTATACCTACCACAATTGTTAATGTGGAGGCCCTCCCGTCTTCTTATTCGGGTAAGAATCCTTCCCCCCCCCCCCCCCCCCCCCCCCCCCCCCCCCCCCCCCCCCCCCCCCATGATCACATAACTCCAATTGGTTACATGTCTGCTCACTGGTACCCGGAAGCCGAGGATCTGTTCTTGGAGAAGAGCATCCCCTACTGGGTGTGCGCCCCTAGCACTTCGACCCAGTTTTGGCTTATTTTTTCTTGGTGCTTTTGCACCACTTTTCTTTCCCAAATCGCTTGGAAAAGATCAAAATAGAGAGTATACTTCCAAGTTAGGGACGTCCACTGTAATGCAAGACTGTTGTAAACAATTGTGGTAGGTATAATAAGAAAGGAAATTTACTATAAAATTTAAATATTTGCCTCCCATGTTGTAGTCACGATTGGCCATTGTGCAGAAATATGTGACCTTAACCCCTAGCACACTGATAGTGCAAGAGAATTTTCTCCAATCAGTCTATTTTTCTCGGGTTTAAGTGTGCACTTAACCAATCATATCTTGTTTGACGAGCTCACTGAGTTCTGTCAAACAAGGTATATTTGGTTGAATATCAAACTGCATTTTGAGAAATATTTGCTGCTGAAATCTTTGCCATTTTGACATCAGAGTGCAAGTTCATGGGTTCATATTTCGGCTCCATGTGGAGCCCGAATGTTAACTGAGTGCAATATGAATAATATTTCTCAAAGATCTTCTTCAGATCCACATGAATATTTTGATATTTGGCAAGAAAACAAATTTTTATTTCAATCCGTTGTTCTATTTCGTTATGCTTACATCTGTTTGCGAGTCTGTAAGGACACACAACCAGAAAGCCCCTTTTTTATCAAAACCAAAACTGTATTACAATTCCCAAACTGCACAGCTCCAGTTTGCAGCAAACTTTATACAATTGTTTTTTGCATCAAAATTTGATTTTTCAATTTCTGTCAATCTGCTGATTTACACTCTATTGGGATCTTAACTGTTACAGTGCATTTTACAGTGTTAAGTGAAATAACCTGCCTATTGATCACAAAAATATAAATCTCTGAAATTGTTTCTTGTTAAGTCTTGCACAGTGTAACAGCTTTTTTTCTCTATTTGTCCCTTGACTCTTCCATTCAGATCTGAATCAGTTGTTTTGTCTGTCAACTGTTGGCTTTCAGTTTCAGTTATTTTGCAAATATGTCATTTACTGCAGTTCAGTTGGTTCTTACAGTTATTGCAGGCAATATCAACTTATGATATCACTTTACAGTTGTACTTATAGACACATAGATAAATTTAACCAAAACAGAGGTTTTTTTCTGAAACCGAACTGAAACCTAAACTGAATCTGAAAAATCATAACTAAAACCAAGATTCTTTGATAAAAGTGTCCCAAATCACAAGATAATTTTTTAAGTTATATGGTGGAGCCCCTTTGATTGTATATCTTTTAACTGAATAAGCCTGTTACTTGCATATAACTTTCAAACAACAGACACTTTATTACACCTTCAGTGGGAACGATGTGACTCAGTGGGTGGAGCATTGGACTTTAATATAAATGGGAAGGTCAATGGTTCGATATTGACCACTTGTAACTGTGTTGTAGTATCCTTGGGCAAGATACTTAATCCTGATTGTCTACATGGAGGTGGGAGGCATGCCAACTGTTTACTAAGGCATACTGCATATTGATGGTGTTGTCATCCTGAACTTGGTACCTGACACAAAGATTACAATTCAGTAGTGTGGTGTCTCATTACTCAAAGGCAAACGTATAATTATTGTCTATACAGCAGCCTATGCTTATGGTAAATGATGCAAAATTGTACATAATCTGCATGTTAATTGCATATGTAGATCTGATCAAAATCTTGTATTGTTATCATTTATTCGCTCCCCAGATGGAACTTAACTAATCACCTTGCCCACCAGAATCCACCATAGTCATCTGTCATGAACCAAATTTGAAATAAATGTTACTTACTCATCATATGTCAATTCCATGTTATTCTCAGTTGCCACACCTACAAGGGGGCAACGCAAGTGACATAAACTCTGTTAGCACCTAGAATTTTTATTTTAAATGTTCTCTAGAACCTCAAATAAGAATTATTTGATATTTGGTATACACACCCTTAGTGAGATCAGATTCAAGTTTTCAAAAGGCCTTTAAAAGCCTTGAATGTTTACAAGATAACAATGCTGACGAAGTGCATAAAAAACATTTTCACAAAAGTTTCAAAAAGGCAAAATTAAAATTTCAAAAAAGTTGATGGACAAACTTGTTTGTGCATGTTTTTCCAGGAACTCTTATCAGATGCAGGTTTGTTGAAACTCGGTCCTTGAGGTCATATTTGAAGTAGGCATGGGGCACTTTAATTCAAAACTGAGTAATAATAATGTTGAAAAAACAGTCTTCTCAGGCCAGAAGAGTTTACCTAATAATACTTATCACTCACAGTGCTGGAATGTGACCAAAAGAGAACGAAGATTTTCTGTATTTTTAAAGTGTTTGTGAACATAAGTAAATGTGATACATTAGAGCACTTTTTGTGAGAAGTGTTGAATTTCAAATATGTAGAAGGTGTTAATAAAATAAAGTATATTGAAAGTTTTAGTTACTGCAACTAAGGTGTTAGTCTGATCTGCCATTTTTTTCAGATCATCAGTCATTTACCAATGTTAGCTCAGTATAGCAAGACATCATTCCAGAATGGAGGTGAGCCAGAAGGCAGCACTGGGGTGTGGAGATTTGTAAATTTCATCATGGCTGCATTCTTTATGTTTGCTAGCTTGGCAAATGTGAGTGTAATATATTTACTGTCTATTGAAATTTTGAAATGTTGTAACATATTGAAATATTGGAAATCAGGGAAGAAAAGTGGGGTCAGTTTTTTATTTTTAAATTTTTATTTAACATAAGCAGAAGTTAGTACTTGTGACAATTTTTAACTAATTGCTTTGAGAAAATAATGTGTAACTCATCACTGGAATGTGCTCAGCAGAGCCTGGGTACCACAGTATCCATAACTTTCAGGCCCCGTCGGAACGAAATTTATATTGGGGGGGGGGGGGGGGCTGATATTGCTATTTGGGTGAACTGGCTGATACCCCTCCCCCCCCCCCCCCAAAAAAAAAATGTTTTCGAAAAAGGGCAATCAAAGGAAGCATTCTGGTAGCTTTTGGAGCAAAAACCTCTTGTTTTTTTGTAAACGACACAAGTTATTTTTTCAAAACTCCCAATAGAACCCCATAACATTTTGGGGACGGGTTCTTACACCGGGCCTCACCTGCAGGCCGTGGCCGTATTCCTTCATGCTAAATAACAGTCGGGCCTTATGGTGGATTCATTAGTTTTATCATTACGCCAACGATTGTCGTGGTCTTCCAAGCTGCAAATGGAATTGCTCAAAACTTTTGCACATTTGACTAAAAATGAGCTGAAGTTTGTTTGCTCTGTAACAGGAGGAGGTAGTTTTCTACCCATTGACCATCATACGTTCATAATCCTAACCTGAGTTAACTAATGTAATGTCCAGTTTTATTCAAATTATAAATAGTTGTGGATATTTGACATCGGTTGCTCCCACCATGGATAAACTAACGACGAGATATGAGCAAATTATTGGGGGGCTACCCCCCCCCCCCCCCCACCCCCCCTTCCCCCCCCCCCCCTGGTTCCGACGGGCCCTGACGTTTAGTTTGGAATACATGAATAAGAATTGTTGCGTAATAAAGTTAATTTTGTGTAATTGTTTGACCTTGGAGACGACTCAAATAAGCCACAGGCTTTCTGTGAATCTCTATCACCTGCTGTACTTCCTATTTATGCAATGTATACAAACCCATTGTTTTTATGTATACATTTTTCTACAATTCATGAATAAATATTGTTTAAAACTAATAAAGTTAAAAGTCTGTTTCTCTGGCCCTCCCACAGGGTCCTTTTGGCTACCACATGCTCTCTTTTTAACCAATGTGAACTTGGAAAAAATTAAAATTAAATGGTTCATGTCTGATATTTTACCCACATAATAAAAAATTTTAAATTTGTCTCTTCTTGCACTCAAGGGACGAAATACACCACCACCCATGCTATTCTGGTGATTATGAGGCCTAAAACATAAAACAAATCAAGAACATGAACTTCTGATGGCAAAGAAATAATTACCAAAATAAAAAATAACATAAAAAAATGCCCGCCCACATTGTAATTTGAAAAAAATGGCCTGAGAAACAGAAGATTTACTTTGTGGGGCCATAATTGGTATGTTTCAGAACATTAGAGATATGTTGAATAATTTTAGGAGAATTTCATGGGAACGTCTCTGTGGTCATAATTGGGCACAGCATTACATGGTCATCACAATTGTTTGGCTAATCTTCTGTGATAGAAGAGTCTAAGGATAGTTACTGTTTCAAATTTAGTGTGTCATTAAATTTGCAGTTCACTGGCTTTGCAGGAGCAAGGTGGGATGGAGTATGAAGTTTCAGGCTTTTCCCTTTTGCTACCTCAAAATTTGTACCATCCATTACATTGAATTCAAACACAGCCTCATCATATCTCTTTTTTCTGGCCAGGTAGCAAGATTCATTGTGAAGTCCACTCCATCATTGTTACTTGCCTGTTTGTTTCTAATTCACCCAGACTCGCCCCCCCCCCCCCACCCCCACCCCCAACTTTTTTTTATGTCATCAACCTTCTTTTTAAGGTTTCATGTGAAGTTAAATGCTTCCACATCAGATGAGCCCAGAGGTGAATGTAGTGTCCATTTTGGGTGATTAGGACCATAGAACATGTTTTACAAATGAATTTTTTATCCAAAATGTCAAGGTGCTTTTTATTTTTTGCCACAGCAAACTTTGTGTTATGTCAGACTGCACAACTTCAAATTTAGAACTGACTGCAGATTGGATTATTTCACAGGAAAGGAAAGCATTCCTTAGGTTAAGCTACATTTCATGTAGCCTACACATGTTTCTTTTCTCTATCTTCCTACATGTATCTTTACTGATTCCTTGTGATCAGCTTATCTTCTGATATAAAGACACATTGAAAAGCTACTGCTAAGGAAATGAAGAAGATAAAAATCTCTGAATCTCTGTGGCAGTTTGATGCAAATCAAATTGTTGGGACAATTTCAAACTAAATCGAATTGAATCTCAAAGCTCTGCAATGTCCTACCAGACATGTTAAGTTTCACTATTTTAGACAGTGACTCACTATTTTCCAGAATAAATTTTTGTTAAATGAGCCTACAGTTGGGATTTTTAACAGAATCTCACCATTAAATTCAATATGTTTTACTGTTTGAGCCGTATAAAAATCAAAATCTTACTATTTTGTCTCGGAAATCTCACTATTTTGGAATTCATCAGCTTAACATACCTGTGTCCTACTGTTTATTCCCAACAAGGCGAATCCAAACAAGTCGAATGTCAAAAATAATCATTCCAACAAGAAAAATTCAATTAGAATGATTATAAAACCCTTTTATTTTTTTTTTGTACTAAAATGTACAAAAACATATTTTGAACCTCCAATGGGTTTCAAGTTGATAATGTCATACTACACTTGAGATATCAGCATCACCATCTTTCAGAAATTTATGGCTCTATTTATGTAGTCTTAGATTATACCATGCTCTTAAATGTGGACAGGGACCAGAAATATTGAAAGTGTGTTACTTTCAAAATATTTAGCTCTGCCCACTTTTCTGATGAAATGCATGCCTGAACTTCAGGAATTCATTGGGGGTTATAAATGCAGTTTCTAGCAGTTATGAAAACTGCACTCCCTGACCCCCGAATGACCACGGTGACCGTGACCATATTTTGACCTTCCTGCATATTTTGACTTATTTGGTCTTGGTCCCAGGCCCACAGGCCATACCATTCTTAAAATATGAGCATGACCCACTTTTAAAATTACATGCTTTGCTTATATTTTAATACTACAATCAATGGCCCAGTCTTAGCTGGTGCAAACTCAATATTATCAAGGGCCAAACACAAATTTTGACCCCCCCCCCCCCCCCCACCAATCCCCCAAATTTGCATACAAAACCGAAAATTAAAAGTACTTTTTGGCCCTCCATACTTTTACTACCTGCACATGTGCAGTACTCAGGAAGAGACCTGAATTGGCGCAAACATCATTCTTTGTTTGGCACTAAGTCAGTAAACATCTCAACTGAAAGCTGTGCTTTAAATCTCTCTTTTGGTGGATACCAGACACAGATCAATGAAGTTTTTGGTGGATTCAAGGCAGTAAATGAATGATGGAAGTGAACAACGGTGCTTTGAGACGTTCAAGGCTGTAACTTTTAAATAATATGAAAATTATTTCATGTTACCCAATTTCGGGATATACGCCTTGACGTCAATAGTTTTGCTAATGATTTACCTACTGTTGGTTATGTGTTCCTTCCCTATCCTTCCATGAACCCTCCGGTTAAACTCCTAAGCTTTCTGGCCATTTTTTATTGAAATTTTTTATTAAATTTCTTGGGAGTTTTATGTGTTGTCGGGGGTTTATTCTGTTTATCCCCACTGTTACGTCCTCACCCAAGGGATGTGGGGCCGTTATTGTCTTGCATCTCCTACCGGATGCATTGTTTTGTCTTCACATGAAGATCTAGCTTTGCATCAGGTATCAGTTAATTATTTACTGACTTGGGCCTTTTGTGTGCCTTTTGACTATTTTTCGAAATTATTTTTATCCCCGCATTTTAAAAAATACGGGGATATTGTCATGATCTCCGTCCGTCCGTACGTCCGTACGGCCATACGTCCGTACTTCCGTACATCCGGTTTTGTAATTCGAAATGCTGTAACTTTCTACAGTTGTTTGATAGGGTCTGTGCAACCCAAAAATACAACTTTTAAATTTTTGTGCCACCAGGTGGCTTCTGTGGAGCCACTTAAAAAATGCGTTATTTTTTCACTTTTTTGCTGAATAGTCCCAACCTATGTAATTCGGAGTTCTAAAATTACACTAGGGTGTTGCTAAATGATCTGTAGATATGTAGGAAGGTTTCGGATTTTTCGGGTGCCACGTGGCTGTGCCACCGTAGCCACTTTTGTGTTTTCTTAGACCGTTTCCGGCAAAAGGCTCGTAGGATATGTAATTTGAAATGTAAATCCATGCTCAGATGTTGCAGTAGGGTCTATAGATGCGCACAAAGGTTTCAGATTTTTCGGGTGCCACGTGGCTGTGCCACCGTAGCCACTTTTGTGTTTTCTTAGACCGTTTCCGGCAAAAGGCTCGTAGGATATGTAATTCGAAACGCTAAATCCATGCTCAGAAGTTGCAGTAGGGGCTATAGATGCGCAGGAAGGTTTCGGATTTTTCGGGTGCCACGTGGCTGTGCCACCGTAGCCACTTTTGTGTTTTCTTGAACCGTTTCCGGCGAAAGGCTCGTAGGGTATGTAATTCGAAATGCTAAAACCATGCTCATATGTTGCAGTAGGGTCTATAGATGCACACGAAGGTTTCAGATTTTTCGGGTGCCACGTGGCTGTGCCACCGCAGCCACTTTCGTGTTTTCTTAGATCGTTTCCGGCGAAAGGCTCGTTGGGAATGTAATTTGAAATGCTAAAACCATGCTCATATCTTGCAGTAGGGACTATAGATGTGCACAAAGGTTTCGGATTTTTCGGGTGCCATGTGGCTGTGCCACCGTAGCCACTTTTGTGTTTTCGTAGACCGTTTCCGGCAAAAGGCTCGTAGGATATGTAATTCGAAACACTAAATCCATGCTCAGATGTTGCAGTAGGGGCTATAGATGCGCAGGAAGGTTTTGGATTTTTCGGGTGCCACGTGGCTGTGCCACCGTAGCCACTTTTGTGTTTTCTTGAACCGTTTCCGGCGAAAGGCTCGTAGGGTATGTAATTCGAAATGCTAAAACCATGCTCATATGTTGCAGTAGGGTCTATAGATGCACACAAAGGTTTCGGATTTTTTGGGTGCCACGTGGCTGTGCCACCGTAGCCACTTTCGTGTTTTCTTAGATCCTTTCCGGCGAAAGGCTCGTAGGGAATGTAATTCGAAATGCTCAAACCATGCTCATATGTTGCAGTAGGGACTATAGATGTGCACAAAGGTTTCGGATTTTTCGGGTGCCACGTGGCTGTGCCACTTTAGCCACTTTTATGTTTTCTTAGACCGTTTCCGCCGAAAGTCTCGTAGGGTATGTAATTCGAAATGCTAAAACTATTCTCAGATGTTGCAGTATGGTCTATAGATGCGTACGAAGGTTTTGGATTTTTTGGGTGCCACGTGGCTGTGCCACCGTTGTCACTTTTGTGTTTTCTTAGACCTTTTCCGGTGAAAGGCTCGTAGGGTATGTAATTCGAAATGCTAAATCCATGCTCAGATGTTGCAGTATGGTCTATAGATGCGTACGAAGGTTTCGGATTTTTTGGGTGCCACGTGGCTGTGCCACCGTAGCCACTTTCATGTTTTTCCTAGATCGTTTCCGGCGAAAGGCTCGTAGGGAAAGTAATTCGAAATGCTAAAACCATGCTCATATGTTGCAGTAGGGACTATAGATGTGCACAAAGGTTTCGGGTGCCACGTGGCTGTGCTACTTTAGCCACTTTTATGTTTTCTTACACCGTTTCCGCCGAAAGTCTCGTAGGGTATGTAATTCGAAATGCTAAAACTATTCTCATATGTTGCAGTATGGTCTAGAGATGCGTACGAAGGTGTCGGATTTTTTGGGTGCCACAGGCTGTGCCACCGTTGCCACTTTTGTGTTTTCTTAGACCTTTTCCGGCGATAGGCTCGTAGGGTATGTAATTCGGAATGCTAAATCGATGCTCAGATGTTGCAGTACGGTCTATAGATGCATACGAAGGTTTTGGATTTTCCGGGTGCCACGTGGCTATGCCACCGTAGCCACTTTTGTGTTTTCTTAGACCGTTTCCGGCGAAAGGCTCATACGGTATGTAATTCAAAATGCTAAAACCATGCTCATATGTTGCATTAGGGTTTATAGATGCGTATGAAGGTTTCGGATTTTTCAGGTGCCACGTGGCTGTGCCACCGTTGCCACGTTCGGGTTTTCTTAGATCGTTTCCGGCGAAATGGTCCTAGGGTATGTAATTCGAAACGGTAAAACCATGCTCAGATGTTGCAGTAGGGACTATAGATGCACACAAAGGTTTCGGATTTTTCGAGTGCCACGTGGCTATGCCACCACTGCCACTTTCATGTTTTTCTTACACTGTTTTCGGCGGAAGTCTCGTAGGGTATGTAATTCGAAATGCTAAAACTATTCTCAGATGTTGCAGTATGGTCTATAGATGCGTATGAAGGTTTTGGATTTTTTGGGTGCCACGTGGCTGTGCCACCGTTGCCACTTTTGTGTTTTCTTAGACCTTTTCCGGTGAAAGGCTCGTAGGGTATGTAATTCGAGACGCTAAATCCATGCTCATATGTTGCAGTAGGGTCTATAGATGCGTACGAAGGTTTCGGATTTTTCGGGTGCCACGTGGCTGTGCCACCGTAGCCACTTTTGTGTTTTCTTAGATCGTTTACGGCGAAATGGTCCTAGGGTATGTAATTCGAAACGGTAAAACCATGCTCAGATGTTGCAGTAGGGACTATAGATGCGCACAAAGGTTTCAGATTTTTTGAGTGCCACGTGGCTGTGCCACCATTGCCACTTTCATGTTTTTCTTACACTGTTTCCGGCGAAAGTCTCATAGTGTATGTAATTCGAAACGCTAAAACAATTCTCAGATGTTGCAGTATGGTCTATAGATGCGCACGAAGGTTTCGGATTTTTTGGGTGCCACGTGGCTGTGCCACCGTTGCCACTTTTGTGTTTTCTTAGACCGTTTGTGGCGAAAGGCTCCTAGGGTATGTAATTCAAAACGCTAAAACCATGCTCAAATGTTGCAGTAGGGTCTGTAGATGTGCACGAAGGTTTCGGATTTTTCAGGTGCCATGTGGCTGTGCCACCGTTGCCACTTTTGTGTTTTCTTAGACCGTTTGTGGCGAAAGGCTCCTAGGGTATGTAATTCGAAACTCTAAAACCATGCTCAAATGTTGCAGTAGGGTCTGTAGATGCGCACGAATGTTTCGGATTTTTCAGATGCCAAGTGGCTGTGCCACCGTTTCTACTTTTGTGTTTTCTTAGATTGTTTCCGGCGAAAGGCTCCTAGGGTATGTAATTCGAAACGCTAAAACCATGCTCAAATGTTGCAATGGGGTCTGTAGATGCGCACAAAGGTTTTGAATATTTTTATACTGTACCAATGACCCAGACATAGCTGGTGCTAACTCTTAAAATATAGGGCCAAACACAAATTTTGCCCCCCAATCCCCAAAATTTGCATCTAAAACTAAAGAAAACATGTCCTGAGAGGCCCTCCACACCTCGCCCCTACTGCGCATGCGCAGTGTCAAGGACGTTCCGAAATTGGCGCCATTAATCATTCTAAGTTTGGCCCTTCATCAGTTAACATCTGACTGATCTTTGTGCTTTTAAATCTCAGTTTAAATGATGCCAGACACATAAATATTAGTGAAATGGTGATTCTAAGGAGGATAGAAAAGGAGGAGAGGAAAAGAATGTGTGACAGAATATTATCAGGGCTGTAACTTAAAATTTTTAATGAAATTATGTTAAGTTACCTATTTTCAAGGCAGCAGCCATTTTGTTGTCATTCTGATTATTTAGTTACACTGTTTTTTCAAGTGTTTTTCCTCTCTCCCTGTCCTTTAAGTTCCCCCTTGCTATTCTCCCATGCTTTTGGCATAATTTCTGTAATTATTATTACTAAAAATTTCTTGGGAGTTTAGCTGAATAACAGAATGAATTCTGTTTTTTCCCCATGTTTACGTCTTCACCTACGGGTGGTTAGGCGTTGTGTTCTGCATCTACCATCTGATGTTCTGCAGTTTCTTCCCTGGAAGTCTCTGTTTTGCATCAGATGGTGTATATTTTGATAACTGATTTCGGGCCTGGGTGCCTGGAGTCTTATTTTAGTGTTTTTACACTCATTGTTTACATTTACAAACAGCCCTCTGTGTGAGGGGGGGATTTCTAAATAATAATATCTTTATGTTATTTCAATCATAACTAGATACATTATTATTGTTCGTAAGTGTTGAATAAATTGTTTAAAATATTTTTAAAATTTTTGTCCACACTTAGGCTTGGGATCCATTGGGGCTCAACGTTACTTTTCAGAAACTTGGGCTGTTCTGAAAAAATATTTTTTCAAAATATTTTGATTTCAATTATTTTTTCTATATTAATGGATCATATTATTATTATGTATTTTGATTGCCAGGGGTTAGTGCGAGTACCGGGACTTGTTTTCTTTTCACATTGAAAGGATATTGATCAATTGTTTTAAGAGGAAGTCTTCCTCTGACCTTATCATCATTCTATATGTGGTCTGTGTACTCGCATTAACTCCGGTTCTGTATCATATGATTTTGATGACAATATCGGAAGCGTATGTCACGGTATGTTGTTGGGGATTTGGACACTCGGTCCTTTCCCCGTAGGGTCACTCTACTTTATCAATTTCTATTTCAGACGATCAAGATTAGGGTGATGTATCTGTGATGTCTTCCAACAGTGTGCCTCCGTCGTCACAATTAATGAAGGGCTAGCGGAAAAGTGCTCATGTAATACGCCAATTGCCTAAGAGGACCCTAGTAGGTTCGACGGCCTTTGACGTCCGCTAGCTCGCCCGGTGTAGCGTCCATTCACCGAATGGTTCGGCAGCCGGGTTCGTCCGTTGCGGTCTAGAAGGAATTTTGGGGTGATGCGAGCACTATAAAATTAACTTAATGCACACCCAGTGACGGCGGATCGGAGGGAGAACGGAGGAAGCCTTTTAGTCCGGTTCATAGCTCGTTCCGGTCCATCCGGACGGCAAGCGAGAGAGGCCCCTCTCTCGTTCAACAACATCTGGCCCCAGATGTTGTGGTATAAATGTGTCGTTAGCGGAGCATACGTCCGTCGCTCGGGACGCTCCGTTGTATAGGCAGTCCGCTGAGACTGCTAAGGCTTCCTCTTCTCGTCAGCGCACACGACCGCACCTTGGCTGCGTGACCGCCGATATATTACCAGCTTCGCCGATCAAGGATTCTTCGGCGACCAGGTCACACCATCCGGCAGCCAGGGATTCGAGACCGATGGATTCCGGACGTTCGCATAGGAAAGTATGCGGGAGCCATCTGATGCGGAGCTGCCCTCGGCGAAGCAGCGATAGACTGCGCCTCCGCAGGTCTCGACGCCGGACATTCTTGTGCACATAGCACAGCTTATCGCAGCATCCCAGCAGCCGACAGAAACGGTGTCGGATCGAGATTTATCCGACAGCGCTGGGTCGGTAGCCGGGGACTCGAGGCCTGCAGACTCCGGACGTTCGCATAGGAAGTATGCGGGAGTCAACGTACACGGAGCTTCCAGCGGCAATGCATCGTAAGTCCGCTGCTGCACAGGCCTCGGGAACGGACGTGCTTTCCTTAATAGCACAGTTTATCGCAGCATCCCAGCATCAACTGAATCTGTCGCATATATTTTATCCGACGATGCTGGGTCGGGATGCTCCGCGGAAGCGGGTACGGACGTCCGAAAGTTTCATCCCGTCCGACGGGATACCGAAAGGGATTCGGTGGATTTCAAGCTTTCCCTTTCGGAACAACATATGCTGCGATGCCGGATAAGAAACTGATAGCGTCGGTGGACTTAGAAATTTTTGGTTCGGTTCAGGGACATCGTCCCTCAGTTCCGACATAGTCCAATAATGTCACACAAACTTTCGAATTATTGAACGACGCTATATATATTATTATTTTATGCTTGCTATCCAAGCATTTCTGGTTTCTTGTTCGAAGAGTTATGGAGATGTCTTTCAAAAGTGTGCCTCTGTCGTCATAGTTAATGAAGAGTTAGCGGCAATAAGTGCTCATGGAATATGTCTATCGCTTACGGAGTGACATTCGCTAGCTCACCCGGTGTAGCGTACATTCATCGAATGGTTCGGCTGCCGGGTTCGTCCGTTGCGGTCTAGGAAGGAGATTTGGGTGATGCGAGCACTTTAATTACTTTAGTACTCACCCAGTGACGGCAGATTGAGGACAGATCGGAGGAAGCCAACAACATAGGGGACCGCATGTTGTGGTTCAGATTTTTTACATTCGGAGCATATTTCCGTTGCTCGGGACGCTCCGTTATATTGACAGTCCGAGAGACTGTCTTTAATGCTTCCTCATCCTCACAGCAGGGCACACGACCGCACATTGGCTACGTGACCTCGAGTATCCGATCAGTTTCGGCATTCAGTGATTCCACAGCGAATAGGTCGCGCCATCCGGTAGCCAAGGGACACGAGGCCTATACACTCCGTTCGCTCGCATATTGGAAGTATGCACGGGGTAACGATCTCGGAGCTTCCTGCGGCAATGCATCGTAAGACCGCTGCTCCTCAGGCCTCAGTGACGGACGTGCTATCCGAGTTAGCACAGTTGTTTCGCAGCATCCCAGCTATTGACGGTTTCTCGGTCGAATCAGGAATTATCCGACGGCGCTGGGTCGGTGCGGTCCGCGGTTGCATCAAGCTACGGACGACCGAACGCTTTATAGGGTCCGACAGGATGGCGAAAGGGATTCGAAAGATTTCGAGTTTTCCCTTTAGTAGTATCGGAAGATGCCTTTCATATCTTCTGGCATTTCTTCCAGTGATTATTTTTCGGACTTCATTGCTGCGATCTTGGATAAGAGACTTATAGCGTCATTGGACTCGGATTTTTCGATCGGTACAGGGACTTTGTCCCTGACTTACCGACGCAGTCCAATATTGTCATTACAACATGTGTTTTATTTTTCGACGCTATATATTTATATATATATACAAGCCTGCTACTAAGCATGATAGTTTAGTTTCTTGTCCGCGTGGCTCATTTCTGCCATTTTATCTTTTTTACATATAGTTTATTTTGGCAGAGCAGGGCATACCGAGAGTTCATATGCGTCTAGACGGTGTGATTAAAGACTGCATATATTCTTTTTCGCCGTTTATGTCTTTTCCAATTTCAATGTTGGGAACGACATTATGTATAGTAGACTTAACTTAGACGCTTTATTATACGTAATCCGCCTTACTGAGGCGTTATCATTACGTCTTCAAGAAAAGATTTACGGGATATTATTCTCAATGTAATTTCTTTTGAGGGCAGTAGTTTGTTCACGTATAACTCCGCCCTTCAGTGGCTGATTGGAGTTGGTTAGACGTGATGCAGCCCTAGCTACATCCACGCGTGGATAGTAGGTTAAGAACTCTCTCAGAGTCGCTTCGTTCTCGGAGGAGCTTCTCTTCGACGGCAACTTTCCGGCAATCCATGAATTGCTCGATTTATACATTCTCTTGTCTATCTAGTGTTACAAGAGATTCAGACTGGGGCAAACATTCGGTGGTTGACTCAGAGAGTGCCGCCGCAGTTGCCGGACCCGAGTGTGGCTGTTATGACGGTTGCCAGTCAAACAGATTGGGATTTATACTGATCCCTACGGATTCGAAGTGCCAGGGTCTTTGCGTTCCGCAGTCTTTTAGCTATTAGTTTAACTTCCGCGGAATAATGTTTTTTTAGGCTTGCTTTATGTCATTGCATGAACATTATTCAGAAACGCATGCCCAAATTCCTGTCCTTTAATTCGACAGTAGTGGCGTATCTCCGGAACCAGGGAGGCACTCTTTCGTTTCCGTTATTCAATTTAATGGAAAGAATCCGTCTGTTGGTTATAGTACACCAAGTTCAGTTTTGGTCCGTCATATTCTGGGTCGTCTGATTGTTTTATTGCACTCCCGTTCTCTTACGGGTCGCTTGTTGCTGTCAGAATGGACTCTCAACAAACAAGTATTCAATCAGATTTGCTATCTATGGGAGCGCCCAATGATGTTTGATTTATGACACAGCTTGCTAATCAATTGCAGACGTATGTGTTGGCTTGTCCAGATCTCTGAGCTAATACTGTTAACGCTCTATTGATCTATAGGACGGAATGATAGGATACGCGTATCCTCCGGCGCTGTTGTTTTTAGCAGGTATTGCTAAGATAAACAACCACAATACATTTCTGTTGATAGCATCTCTATCTTCACAGAGATCATGAGTAATTTACTCTCTTGTCTACTGTGGATCTTAACGTGAAATCTTCCTCTATGTAAGGATCTTTTTTCACTAGGTAAATCGTGTCATCTTTATCACAACCAGCAAGGTCGCAACCTTCATGTATTCCGTTGTGTGGTCCGTATTGCATTGTAAGCACTGTACTGGACGAGCTTTGGACGCGATTTCTTACTATAGGAGATCCTCTTCTTCGCTATTCTATGCGACTAAAGTGGAGGCTCTTCCGTTGTGGTGTAGGGATCATTATGTTCATATGGTTGATCCCTCCATACTACTCATTGCTATTTTTTAGTATACTTGTTTCACAAGATCTACTGCAGCCTGTGGTTATTTAGGTTATAGGTTTATGTTACCTCATACCTATGCACTCTATGATAGTTTACAATTGAGTCTTTTGTCTCTTTATCTAAGTCAGTTAGTAACTTTTTGATAAATAGACTTAGAATCTTTAGATTAAATTCCTATACGGATTTTAACTTCAGGTTCTTATTTAGCTAAGTAATCATTTGAGCCTCTGGAAACAGTAGTTTTCAAATTCTGACCTTTTAGACAGTAATTCTGTTGGTTTCTCTTTTACTGTAGAGTCAGTGAGTTTCATGCACTATCGATGAATGATTTTCACTTTCATAGTTTCGGAATCAATACTTCCGTTACTATTTAGGTTGGATTGTTGCATAAGAGTTAGGCTCCTATTATCCGGAACCTATTTTAAGGTCCTTCCGTCTTCGTATGGGCATAGGCCTTTACTCTTTCCGGGTACAGTTTATGTATTTATAAACAGATATCTGTTTATTACAAGGGCGTAAGCTTCTTCTGTCTTTGATGTCTAGTAGAAGGACGTTACGCTCCATTTTATTGTTAATGGATTCTATTAACTAGCGTACTGCTTATGGTATATCATTGCCTTAGCAGTTGTGCTTAAGATTTCGGCTCATGAAGTAAGAGTTCTTCTACTTCTTGGGCTTACATTAATAGTGTTGCTATTATAGATTTTTGAAGGCTGCTCATTGCGCTCAGCCATCCATTCATGAATTTTATCTCAGAAATATCGAGTCCATTTCTGGAGGCCTCTATTGTTAGGTCTATTATCTACTGCTCAGAATGTCATTCACTTAACAATTGCTACTATAGCTAGGTAGGCTGTCTGTTTCGGCAGTGTCTCCGTTCGGCTGCCCTCTTCGCTCTGGGCTATTTGACCCAGGGCAAGAAAAAGGGGGGGGGAGGGTGTTCCCTTGGGTCACCTGTTTTTACTATGAAAACAAGGGGATACCTCCTCCGGAGTTAGTAATTCTGAGCTGTTATTGGGATGGTTGTTTAGTGAGAAGTTTAAGTTTATAAAATTCATTCAAGTCTTAGTTTTTAAAGTATAGCTTTTGAATATTGCATATGTCAACGGACATGATTATGCAATTCTCACACACTTTTAGGAGTATAAGAGTCTCTATTCTCTAGACTTACTTTATTATTGGCTTACTTTAAAAATTATTAGTATTAGGATTATTGGATATTAATAGAGTACATGGATGTATGAAGCTCAATTTTTGGAAGGCGTTGTATCTTTCTAATTTATCATAAATAAGAAAGATACATGTAAGGCCTATTACTTCTTTTCCCTACAGGGGATGACTCTATTTTATTTTATTGAGCGTATTCCATTTTGCTCTATGTCCTTGGCCCTCCAGCCTTTTTACTATTCAGCTATGTCTGGGTCATTGGTACAGTATAAAAATGTTAAAAAATTTATAGTAATTTATATATTTTTTATACTTACCAATGACCCAGACGGGGATGGCCCTCCCAGGAGTTGGGAACTCTTGCCTCCCCGCTGAGTACATAGCGCTTACCAGGCACTGGTTATTAGAATGATTAATGGCGCCAATTTCGGAACGTCCTTGACACTGCGCATGCGCAGTAGGGGCGAGGTGTGGAGGGCCTCTCAGGACATGTTTTCTTTAGTTTTAGATGCAAATTTTGGGGATTGGGGGGCAAAATTTGTGTTTGGCCCTATATTTTAAGAGTTAGCACCAGCTATGTCTGGGTCATTGGTAAGTATAAAAAATATATAAATTACTATAAATTTTTTAACTTTTCAGGTGCCACGTGGCTCTGCCACTGTTGCCACTTTTGTGTTTTCTTAGACCGTTTCTGGCGAAAGGCTCCTAGAGTATGTAATTCGAAACGCCAAAACCATGCTCAAATGTTGCAGTGGGGTCTGCAGATGCGCACAAAGGTTTCAGATTTTTCAGCTGCCACGTGACTGTGCCACCATTGCCACTTTCGTGTTTTCTTAGACCGTTTCCGGCGAAAGGCTCCTAGGGTATGTAATTCGAAATGCTAAAACCATGCTCAAATGTTGCAGTGGGGTCTGTAGATGCGCACGAAGGTTTCGGATTTTCCAGGTGCCACATGGCTGTGCCACCGTTGCCACTTTTGTGTTTTCTTAGACAGTTTCTGGTGAAAGGCTCCTAGGGTATGTAATTCGAAACTCTAAAACCATGCTCAAATGTTGCAGTGGGGTCTGTAGATGTGCACAAAGGTTTCGGATTTTTCAGCTGCCTAGTGGCGTGACGGTTGCCACTTTTGCGTTCTCTTAGAGCGTTTCCGGCGAAAGGCTCCTCGGGTATGTAATTCGAAATCCTAAAACCATACTCAAATGTTGCAGTAGGGTCTGTAGATGCGCACGAAGGTTTCGGATTTTTGGGGTGCCACGTGGCTGTGCCACTGTTGCCTCTTTCATGTTCTCTTAGACCATTTCCGGCGAAAGGCTCCTACAGTAAGTATTTCAAAATGGTAAAACCATGTTCAAATGTTGCAGTAGGGTCTGTAGATATGCACGAAGATTTTGGATTTTTCAGGTGCCACGTGGCTGTGCCACGATTGCCACTTTTGTGTTTTCTTAGACCGTTTCCAGCAAAAGGCTCCTAGAGTATGTAATCCGAAACGCTAAAAACATGCTGGATGTTGCAGTAGAGTCTGTAAATGCACAGGAAGGTTTCGGATTTTTGGGGTGCTACGTGGCTGTGTCACTGTTGCCACTTGTGTGTTTTCTTAGACCGTTTCCGGCGAAAGGCTCCTAGGGTATGTAATTCGAGATGCTAAACGCATGCTCAAATGTTGCAGTAAGGTCTGTAGATGCGTACAAAGGTTTCAGATTTTTCAGGTGCCATGTGTCGGTGCCACCGTTTTTCTTTCGTGTTTTCTTAGATCATTTCTGGCGAAAAGCTCCCAGAGTATGTAATTTGAAATGCTAAAACTATGCTCAAATGTTGCAGTAGGGTCTGTAGATGTGAAGGAAGGTTTCAGACTTTTGGGGTGCCACGTGGCTGTGCCACCGTTGGCACTTTCATGTTTTCTTAGACCGTTTCCGACGAAAGGCTCCCAGGGTACATGTATGTAATTCGAAACACTAAAACCATGCTCAAATGTTGCAGTGGAGTCTGTAGGTGCGCACGAAGCTGTGTCACCTGTGCCACTCAATATGATTTTAGTGTGTCATATAATACATTTCATCTTTGTATCAAGCATTCATACAAAGTCAAGGATGCAAATGCGGGGATACACTATAGTGTGCTTTGCACACAAGTGACACCATCTAGTTGATTGTTTTCGTCATGTATCCTTAAATTATATGATTATATGTTAGATGTTAGGAGTGCAGTGATTATAATTATTTATGAATTACTGCTCTCAGTGTAGGGCGAAGTAGTCTACATCAGATTTACATGCTTGTTGCCTTGCCTGTAGTCGCTGCACTCTTTCTGATTCAGGTCCTACTTGTGTGGTCGGGGTCGACTCATTTGGACACTAATGTTGGAAGCGGGTGTCGTGCTATGTATTTGCGGTGTCGGGGCTGTCACCGCAAGATAATTCGAATTGTCAGTTTCTTTTCCAGAGGAACAAGAACATGGTGATGGTATTGCGACACCCGTCCAGAAAGTGCTCTGAGGAGTAAACAGAGCTAGCTGCTAAGGTGGTCTTGAATATAAGGAATAAGGCCTCTTATTCCAGCAGCTAGCACGACCGGTCAGGCGGTTACCCAATAGTGCGAACCACAATACCGGATATGTCCGATGCGGCCGAGGAGAGTGTAGATTTGGGTAGAGCGAGCACCTTTTAATCGAAAGCTCATCCAGCGATGACGGCAAAATAAGGGGAAAAAGTCTGCAAGTTTCTCTTTGGGAAGCTCGGCAAGGTCTGGATCAGACTGCGAGCGGGACAACCTTCTCTAACCCAGTAATAGTCGGGGTTGACTGTTGCTTTGAGAAACTTGCACTGAGTCGGAGCTAGCATCCTCCCTGGCCGCTCGGGACGCTTCTTCTACACTGCTGCCAGGGCTGGCTGCAGTTACGGTTTCTTCCTCTGCTTTAGTGAAGCACATGCAACCGCACACTAGCTACCCAATTCCAGATGTTCATGCAGCCGAGCAAAGACGCTCCAGTTTTTGCCCTTGAAGTTGGTCCAACCAGTAACTAGTGATTTGAGGCTTGATTCATCGTGACGTTTGACAAAGAGATCGCCAGCCAGATATCTGTCCCGGGAGCAACATGCGGCAGAAAATATAAACCGCTGCTCCACAAGCTTCCATAACGGACTTGCTGTCACAATTTGTGCAGCTTAAAAACCCAGCAAGGGGCACCCATCAGCACACTACGGTAGTGAGCCGTTCTGGGTCTGTCCGGTCATTTGTGCATGTAGAAGCCAGAAGTTTCTTGACGGGATGCTCAACTGGATCTGGGGTCAGATCATCGATTGGAGAACCCTCTCCATCCTGTTAACAGTCGGGGTTGACTGTGTCCGTTGTGAGGAACCATATTGAGTCGGAACATGCATCGGAATGTTCCTTCCACATTGCAGTCGGGGCCGGCGGCAGTCATGGCTTCTTCTGCTTACATGAAAGGGGATTAGCCTAGAAGTTTCTAAGCTTGATACTCGGCGAGATCTGGGGACAGAACACGAGTGCAGAGCGTTTTTCTTCACGTTAACAATCGGGGGATGACTGTTTTGTGTTGTAAGAAGCTTCAATGAGTAGGAGCATCCATCCAGAATGTGACAAGTTTGGATGCTTCTTCCGCACTTCAGCCAGGGCCGACTGTTCTTACGGCTTCCTCTTCTTCCATGGATATGCACGATAAGGGACAGATGCCTACAAGTTTCTAAAGGAACGCTTGGCGAGGTCTGGAGCAGACCGTGAGCTGGTAAACCCTCTCCTTTCCATCAGCAGTTGGGGTCGACTGTTTTTGATTTGAGAAACTTGAGTGAGTTGGGATGCCCGTTCATGCTTGCAGTTTGGGATGCTTCTTCCACACTGCATCCAGATCCAGTTGCAGCTATGGCATCTTCCCCTGCTTCATTGATGAAGCACGTTGACCGCAGACTAGCTATCCGACTCGCATGTTCGGGTTGATAGCTAGTCATTCGAGGCATTTTTATACAGGACATGTGTCGAGGATCTGGGGCCAGATCTCCGTCCCCTGAGCAGCTTATGGTAACAAGTGGATTATCATTGCTCTGCTAGCCTCGTTCATGGACCAGCTGCCGCAGATTGCTCTGCGTATCGCAGCATCCCAGTAGTCTCTGGTACTACCGTTAACAAGCTCTGATGACGAGCTGTCGGACGGTGCTGCGTTAGTCCAGTCATCTGTTGTGTCGGATGGAGTTGACCATATTTTCAGATGGAACATTTGGATGGTGAGAGGGCTACGGGGGGTGAGTCTCCATCCATCACAGAAGGGCACCTTAAGACTATGAAATTTTAGTCATAAGCTCTTAGAATCTTGTTCCATCTGAATATAAGTCTGCATTTGCTAGGCAAAAAACAGCTTATCATACCGGGCGATGGAAAGACGAAGATCTTTCCTCCCCAGATCTTTTGGCTCAGGTGTTGAGGGCTTTTGTCCCGATTAACAACACCTTCCTTGCCTTAGCAATAGTATAAGAAATGCAATGCCCTATTCCTTATGAATAGAGGTTCCATAATGCATAGATAGGCTGAGGCAGCTGTCTTGTTTGGAATAGAGCCGTTAGAGGGAATAAGTACGTCTTTTCCTTCTCGGTGTTGTATTCCTTGGCATCAGGACATTTAATGCCATTGTGGAACCATAGTAGTCTTATGTTCTGTTACAGCAGTCTTTTCTTATACATTAGCGGCTAGTGTTGTAAGTCTCCATTTAGTGAGCTTTCAAAGGCCGCAGGTGACACAGATATGTCTTCACGCAGATGAAGACTCATAACTGTGTAGCTACCTTGAGACTACTGTCTCTTTGGGAATTACGGCTGTTAGAATAGTGTCTCGTCATTCCCTACCTTGCGCGACGATGGTTGTGAGTTTCCATTAAGTAAGCTTTCAAGGTCACAAGTTACACTGAGTTATCTGTCTTCACAGAGATGAAGGCTTCTAAGCTACATTAGCTAGGCTCTGACTGCTGTCTTTTGGGAATAAAATTGCTAAAGGAAAGAATGCTTTTCGATTTGTTTTGCTAGGTGTCATAGACTTGAGTCTTATTGTTTACCCCATAGTAGCCTAGCTAGAATCATGAGCGGTGTTTTTCAGCAATTATGCAATGACATAACTGAAATAATTATCTCTTGTGACTACTGTCTCTTTGGGAATTAGGGCTGTTAAAATAGCGGCTCTTCATTCCCTACCTTGCACGACGATAGTTGTAAGTCGCCGTTCAGTGGGCTTTCAAGGTCTCAACTTACACCAAAATACCTGTCTTCACGGAGATGAAGACTTATAAGCTATGGCTGGCATTGTAAGTCTTCTTAGTGAGCTTCTAAGGCCGCAGTTATCAGCCTTTTTATTGTCTTCACAAATAGGAAGACCTTTAGCTGCTTCAGCTAGTCTGAGTTCATTGTCCTATCAGACATGATACCATAATGTTAGAGGAGGTTATTCTCTTTCTACGAGTATGGTTTGGTGTTAGTTATCTGAGGCGATAAGCCCTGTTGATGGTGCCATATTAACCTAGTGTGATTAATGAGCATTTCTTCAAACGCCTATACTAAACTCCTTCTCAGGAATATATTTCCTGATATCAGATCGAACTTAAGGAGTTCATCTAGGTTTTTATGATCGGGTGTTGGAACATTGTTTTCGTCTCCCTTTTCATTTCTATTGTTGTGGATTATATTTCCACTCTAGGGAGTGGATATTATGTCTATATGGTGTATTATTTGGTCATCACGTCCCTCTCCATCCTTAGTGGCATTATGGAGTCGGTTAGATGTGAGGGAGCCCTTCGGTTCCTTTACTATTTGATAACTAACACAAAAGTGTTATAAGTCGTGCCGTCTTATTGTTATTATGATTGCTTTGACTATAAGCTTTTTAGCTGTATTAATCTTATTGAGAATAGCAGCAGCAGTTTAGTATAGCCTTAATTCTACTGCTCCGGCCTTACTTATCGAGCAATTCAAGTAATGCGGGTGAGGGGGTTCGATAGGAATTATTTGTTGAACCCCCCTCCCCCTGCCAATGTGTTAAGAGGCGATTACAGGGCAGAACTTTTTCTTCCTGTAAGCCTTGTATGCATTCAAGTATTTGCATGCCTTTCATGGCTCCTCGATTTGGCAGCTGGGTCATGTTCCAACGGTGACCTCATGGGCACATCCACTATTTAGTTGGTTTGTTTCCTGTGGTTGTTCGTTTATAAGCATACATTTACGAGCATATGATTCCTTATCAGTAAATTGCTATCCTTCGTGTACCTGTGTGGCTGACATGTTGGTTATCTGGACGACATTCTCCAATGTGGCAATTAGTCCACTCTGAAAAGTTTCACTCCGAGCGGTCTGGCCTTTTCTAACAATGTATGAGTTTATAACTCAGTTTAACTGCATTAACATCGTATTATTCATTCAGTTTCTTGGTTACACTTGTATCACTCGGCCATACTGTGGATACAGGCTGTATTCAGATGAGTACATGTAGGATTCTGTTGCTCGCATGCATAATATGTATATTTATTAGGCAGACGCATTATTGAACAGATTCTTTAAAATTCTTGCTCTGCTTTATAGAGCTCATGAGAATTTTAGGGCTGTTTGGATCAGTTATGGAACTTCCAGTAGGCCGTCTATGCATATGTTCTCAATTTTTTGGCATCATTATATTCTTTTTCCGAACAGTCATTGGTTGTTACGGACCTAGGGAATAATGAATTATTTGGGTGACGGTCCGTGACGTGTCTGTTAATCATAGGTCGTTCCATGTTCTGAATCCAGGTTTCTACCAGAGACGGTACACAGGAGAATTTACATTCTCATATATTTGCACGGTTCAATTGGAGTTTCATTATTGGAATTAATTGTACCCCTAAACAGGGTGGCCTGTTGGTTGCCTCAGAAGCGTGTTTGCTCTAACAGATACTTTCCATTGGGATTCAATTGGACAAGTGTATGGTTGTACACTTTATATCACCGGTTTTCGACCTGTCTTTGTATTCCGACTCCGGCATACGTTAAAAGCTTGCGCTGTTAATTACCGGGATTGCCACGATAGCCTTAGCTACTGAAGTGGCATTTAACACCAATTATTAATAACTGGGTGCCTGTTGGGCGAATATAAATAGATTATTTGGTACCGCTTTTCACTGATTCCAGAGCGCTTCCCTCTTTGTTTTGAAGAATATTCCTTCAAAAAAAAAAAGGGGGGGGGGGTGATTTTTCTTCATCTCTTCTGGCTTGATAAGTGTGTAACTATGAGTGAAGCTGTTTTGTCTGTAGATTATTACTGATCTTAGATACCGCTTGTTTATTATATATATATGGCGTGTGTTTGTGGGGGTTAGTCTCTCACTCTCGAATACGCAATCCTAATTTAAGTGGCTTAGTCCGGACTAGCCTTGAAATTGGGGGCGTGTTACACCCAGTTAGCATAAGCATTCATGCTAAGAATACGGAATTACTTGGATATGGCTCCTTATTGATGATATGTCGTCTCTATTACTGTTTAGAGAGACATACGTGTAATTCCTTTAAAAATTGAATCTCCTTTTCACCTTAGAATGCAGGCTTAGGAGCTGTATTTGGTCTGCTAATTCTCAAGTCCTAGGCCCTCCACCTATTTACGATTCAGCTAAGTAAGTCTGGGCCATTGGTTGTAGTATAAAAATATGATAAATTTAAAGTAATTTGTATATTTTTTATACTTACCAATGGCCCAGATACCTCCCCGCTGAGTTATTATTTTAGTAGGCTCGTCTACAAAGAATGATGTTGGCACCTATTCCAGTCTCTTCCCAAGTACTGCGCATGTGCAGGTAGTAAAAGTATGGAGGGCCAGATAGGACTTTTAATTTTCGGTTTCGTATGCAAATTTTGGGGATTGGGGGGGTTCAAAAGTTGTGTTTGGCCCTTGATAATATTGAGTTTGCACCAGCTTAGTCTGGGCCATTGGTAAGTATAAAAAATATACAAATTACTTTAAATTTATCATATTTTTATACTGTACCAATGACCCAGACTTAGTTGGTGCTAACTCTAAAATATCTAGGGCCAAACGCAAATTTTACCCCCCAATCCCCAAAATTTGCATCTAAAACCGAAAATTACATATGGTTCTCCATACTTTTACTCCACTGCTCATGCGCAGTGTCAAGGAGGTCTCGAAACTGTTGCCAAAAGTCATTCTTTGTTTGGCCCTCAATTCAGTTACATCTGACTGATATTTGTGCTTGTAAATCTCAGTTTTAAGGATGCCAGACGCATAATTATGAGAGAAATGGTGGGTATATGGTGGAAATAGAACGTGGAGAGGAAAAAACAGTGGAAACAAATGTTCAGGGCTGTAACTTATAATTATTTTAGGAAATTATTCATGTTACCTATTTTCGTGGCATGACCTTATTGTGGTCATTCTTGCTATGAATTTTCATTGTTTAATCAGTGTTTCCTCTCTCCATTTCCTTTATTCCCCCCTAGCTATTCTCCCATGCTTTTGGCTTATTTTTTGTAATGTTTATTACTAAAATTTTTTGGGAGTTTTGGCTTGGAAACAGAATTATTTTCTGTTTTTTCCCCATGTTTACATCCTCACCCTAGGGGTGTTTAGGTGTTTTGGTCTGCATCTATCATCTGATGTTCTACAGTTTCTTCTCTGGAAGCCTCTGTTTTGCATCAGATAGTGTTTAAATTGGTAACTGATTTCGGGCCATGTTTGTTTTAGTGCCTGGAGTCATGTTTCCGGGTTGTTGACACTTTTGCTTGTGTTGACAACTGTTACTTCTGACAATGATTACTTGTCTTTTGCTTAATTTAGTTCATAGCAAGATACATTAATATTGTCCGTAAGTGTTACATTAATTTTTTCAAAATGATTTAAAATTTTTGTCCACACTTAGGCTTTTTTGGGGCTCAGGGTTCCCATTGGGAACTTGGGCTCTTCTGAAAATTTTTTCATAAAATTTTTTTTTTTTTAAATTATTTTCTTTTGAAATGTTATAATGAATTATAATATATTATGTATATTCATTTCAAGAGTTAGTGCATATAATAAGACAGTGTATATTTTTTTCTGGTTGAAAAAATATTCTTCAATCGTAATTCGAGGATATCTCCTCTAATTCACGAGTTCATTGTGTTTCTTGTAGTCAATGTAGTCGCATTAATTCTTTCTCTGTGTGTGTTGATTGATATGACAACGTTGGTGACTTGTTTCACGGTATTTTGTTACGGTGAGAGGTCCATTACGGTCCTCTCTCCGTACGGTCACTATATATTATCAGTTTCTTTTTCAGAACTCAGAGTGATGTTTCCGTGATGTCTTCAAAAACTGTGTCTCCGTCGTTGCAATATTAGGGCTAGTGGGAAGTGCTCAAGGTATTACGACAATTGCTGGGAGTTAGCTAGTTCTATCGAAGGCATTGTCGCCCCGGTGTCGTGTCCATTCACCAGGAAATAAGAATGGTACAGCACCCGGGTTAGTCCGTTGCAGTCCAGGGAAGCAGATTGGGTGATGCGAGCACTACAAAACTTCAGATGTGCACACCCAGCAACAACGGATCCGAGGGTAGTACGGAGGAAGCCTGTCAGTTTGATAGCTAGCTCGTCCAGCTACCGGACCACGAGAGAGAGAGGCCCCCCTCTCTCTTGCATCAACATCTGTGCTGTGATGTTGTATGTTGTTCGTTTAGCCGGAGCTTACGTCCACTCCTCCTGTTCGGGACGCTCCGTCACATGACAGTTCGACACAGCTGTTATATTGGCTTCCTCATCCTCGTCAACACACATGACCGCACCTTGGCTATGTGACCACAGATTTCTAGGAGACGTTTGCATATTATATAAATGCAGGATTGAACGTCCATGGTGCTCTTCTTCCCCGATCAAGGAATACACGTCGACCAGGTCACTCCATCTGCTAGCCAAGGATACGAGACCTTTCCAGTGGGGACATTCGCATATTATATAAATGCAGGAATGAACGTTCCGGGAGCTTCCAGCAGATAATTCACATAGGACCGCGGCTCCACAGGTTTCATTGAGTAACATAAACAAGGTGATGTTACCATGATGTCTTCATAAAGTGTGCTATTGTTGTCACAGTCAGATGAAGAGTTAGCGGCAAAAGTGCTCATGTAGATACGTCAGTTGCCTGGAGTTCCCTAGTACTATCGATGGCGTTGGCATCCACTAGCTCGCCCAGTGTCGCAGCCATTCAGGGAATGGCTCAGCACCCGGGTTCGACCGTTGCGGTCCAGGAAGGAGATTTGGGTGTTGCGATAATATATATATAATGTGCACACCCAGTGACGAGGGATACAAGGATGGTACAGAGGAAGCCTATTAGTCTGGTTCCTAGCTCGTCCAGGTCCATCCGGGCTGCGAGCGAGAGAGGTCCCTCTCTCGTATTACAACATCTGGGCTCAGATGTTGTGGTACAAAACGTTCCTCAGTCGGAGTATACGTCTACCGTTCGGGACGCTCCGTTACATAGACAGTCCAGAGAGACTGCTCTTTTGGCTTCCTCATCCTCACGGCAGCACATGCGACTGCACCTTGGCTATGTGACCTGTGATATTGAACCAGCATCGCCGATCAGGGATTCTACGGTGACCAGGTCACGCCATCCGGTAGCCAAGGATACAAGGCCTTCATTCTCTGAATGTTCGCATATTAGAGGTATGCAGGAGTGAACGTCCAAGGAGCTTCCAGCGGCTAAATCCTATAAGACCGCAGCTCCACAGGCCTCTGTTGCGGATATGCTATCGCCGATAACACAAATTATCACAGCGTCCCAGCAACTGACAGTAACTCTGTCGGATCAGGAATTATCCGACGAAGCTGGGTTGGTACGTTCCGCTGCAGGTTCAGGCACGGACGACCAAGAATTTCAAGTGGTCCGACAGGATGGTGAACGGGATACGGATGAGTTGTATTTTCCCTTTTCGGAACAACATAATTGTCGTAGAGTGCATCCGGCATTATCGTCGGACGTTTTTCCTCCGGACCAAAATGCTGCGTTGCCGGATAAGAAACAGATAGCGCCACTGGATATAGAATTCTTAATCAGTTTAGGGACATCATCCCTCAGTTCCGACATAGTCCAGATATGTTTCACGGACATTTGATCTGTTGAATGACACTATATTTATATAACTTGCTACCTAAATGGGCAGGTCAGGTTTCTTATCGGCAATATGCTCTACATCTGCCTTTCATCATTTCATTGAATATTTTGAAACGGCAGGACAGAGCATTCTGAGAGTTCTCTGCGTCCAGACGACCAGTTCAGGAACTAGTATTGTTTTACTGTCGTCTATGTCAATTCCAACCACGATGTTGGAAATAACAATATCGTCTAGCAGGGACAGCTTAGATGCATAATCGTACGCAGATCACCTTACCAGAACGTTATCATTACGTCTCAAGGAAAAAGAATTCTAGGATGTACAACCTCCTTAAGAGTTCTCTCAAGGACCTCACGTAAAACTCCGTCCTTTAGTGGCAATATGGAGTTGGTTAGACGTGATGCGGCCCTGGCTACATCCACGCGTGTGGATAGTAAGGTGAAAAACTCTCTCAGAGTCGCTCCGGTCTCCGGAGAGTTTACTTCGACGGCAAGCTTTCCGCAGTTTATGATCAGTTAACTAAGAAAGCTTTAGACTCTCTGCTATTAAATTCGCTTCCATATAGTCGGATTCAGCAGAGAAGAGTAGGACAGGCACTTCTGGGACGAATACGTCCAAGGGAAGTTCCTATAGAGGTTCCTATGCATCCTCTAGGTCTTATTCTAGAGACCGTCAGGGTAGCGACTCAGATAGGGGCCGTAATTCTGACCGAGACATCTGGTCAGATGCCCCTAGGTCGACGGGTCGAGGTGCTTCTAACACTTTTAAATGAGTATATAGAGTCTCATTTCGCTAGACTCCCGTATTTATTGGCTTTCCTTTAAAAAACATTAGTATAAAGGGTTATACTAGATGTTATTGTGCTCAATTACAGATTGGTGTTGTGTCTTTCTTTTTTGATACAAATAAGAAAGATGCATTTAGCCTATCTCCCCTTTTCTCATTGAGGGGATAGGTTTGTTAATTACCATAGGTAATTGAGTCCATTGGCTTTTTCTTATGTTCTAGGCCCTCCAACCTTTTTACTATTCAGCTAAGTCTGGGTCATTGGTACAGTATAAAAATCTTAAAAAATTTATATATTTTTTATACTTACCAATGACCCAGTCAGGGATGGCGCTCCCAGGAGTTGGGAACTCTTCCCTCCCCGCTGCGTACATAGCGCTTACCAGGCACTGGTTTTAAGAATGACTTTTGGCGGCAGTTTCGAGATCTCCTTGACACTGCGCATGCGCAGTGGAGTAAAAGTATGGAGGACCATATAGGACATGTAATTTTCGGTTTTAGATGCAAATTTGGGGGATTGGGAGGTAAAATTTGCATTTGGCCCCAGATATTTTAGAGTTAGCACCAGCTAAGTCTGGGTCATTGGTAAGTATAAAAAATATATAAATTACTATAAATTTTTTAAGTTTTTAGTGTAGAAATGCATGTATGGAGTTTGGAAATGCATTAGAGGGTCATAAAATGCAATTTTTAGCAATTATGACAAAATGCACAAACTGACCCTGAGCAGACATGTTAACACTCCCGGAATGTCCGGGAAAATCCTGAAATTTCAGTGTAGTTCCGGCCTCCTGGACTGGAATTGGTTTTGGACCAAAAATCTCGGAAAACAACAGTTGAATATTGCTTTCCTGTTGTAACTTTTGTAAAACGTTCGGAGTCAAATCACATGCATTTCAAACTCTGGTAAAAACTCACGAAGTAGTAAAATATGGATTTAAGTTAAATTTATTTAAGAAAAGGGTATTTTATGATATATATTTCAACTGTGTTCATGTTTATTTCTGTTTTTTTCTTCGTAATCGAAGATTCGTGATCAGTGTGCGAGTGTCAAAGTGAAAATAGGTGACTTACTTTCAAAAAATTGAAAACTCCACCTTCAATGCAGTTTTTTGGTAAATAAAATATATAAAAAGGAATTAAATAATATATATTTATTTATTCATAGAATAGCTTTAATCCTCATCCCTTTTCCAAATCAAAATGTAAACAACACCTTGACCTCAACTATTTAACACAGTTTAAAAATAGGTTAAAGTCGATTAGGATGCCGAAAAATTATGACTGCATATTTATATACAATGGACTTATTTTTTAACACTTCATTTATTCCGTTGTTCTGACTACAGAACTGTTAACTGTTGGCTGTCTGTACCCAGAAAATTTTGAATGAAATTAAAAAAAAAAAAAAAAAAATGCTTCAATAATGAAAAGAAAAGCTTTGTGCAGGGTACAAGCATCCACACATGCAAGAAGTATTTTGATAAAGATACTTTCCTAGTACTAATCTTGCAGTAACTGAACATTAGGACATCTTTTCCTGTTAACATTTTCAGACGTGGAAAAGTATTAGCTTAGTAGACTTTGATAAAAGCAAACCACAGGTGATGCTGCTCTGTGTTGGGGGGGCGGGGGTCATAAAGATGGCGGGGAGGGGAGTCAAATCAACAATTATTTTATGATTTTTTAACATAGCATACATGCATAAGCAATTGACAACTAGATCTGGGTATAACCAGGTGTTAAGGTGGTCCATGAGCTGAAAATCCACAAGTTTTTTCTTTTGTCCCCGCGCGAACTTTTCCCCGAAATCCATCTCATTTCCCTGAAAATCACCCTCAGGTTTCCTGAAAAATTATTCTGGGGGTTAACAGTCGGACCCTGAGTGACCTCACTCAGTGTGACCTTGACACCATATTCCAAACCTTCATTGAGTTTCGACTCATTTAGTTTGGACCCCAGATCTTAATATAATACCATGCTTGAGATATGAGCCTGACCCATTTTCATAATGTTTGGCTCTATCCCCTTTTTGGGGTGTAAAAATACATTTCTGAAGTTTGGCAGTGCATTAGGAGGTCATAAAATGCAGTACAGAAATTTCATATGAAATAATGACTCATTATAGATCCTTTATTTCAGTGCCATCCATAAAACCCAGCTAGGTATGCAGTTTTGACTCCTTAATAAACTTTGTATAGTATGGTGATTACAAAACCAGACAGGGAAATCTCTGCTCTCCTGCTTACAATACTGTAGACTCTCACCTGTCAAAAAACAAATGCGAAAATATTACATATCAGATGCTATTGTCATAATGTCATTTGTTTTTTGTGTTTTGGTCTTGGATTTTTTTCTGTATTTTATTTTCAAAATCTTGATAGACAAATGAATGAATGAATGAAAATGAATGAATGAATGAATCTTTATTTAGCAGCATACAAACAATATACAATATACATAAATATCAAAAGGAGACAGTTAAGCATGTATACCACAGGGAGATGACATAGCCAGATTGGCTGTCTACCTGTCATCTCCCAGAAAATATAGCATGGATGTTGGAATCGAGCTGTTTAATATTTACACTTGAAGCTGGTGGCTGGTGGGGTAAGCAGAACTATGGTAATAGACGAGAACTGAAATATCCAGACCCATTTGCCTATAGTATAGGTGGAAGCGTCTCGCTAGATGACCAAAAACTTCACTTCCGTTGACAACTCCAAATCCTGACGTAGTCCGCTGAGAGCTCCCGAAGGCAGCTTTCAGCTGACTGGTGCCAGGTGTTGGGCTCTCAAGAAGAGAAGGGTAAATACTCAGTCTACCTAATGAAACTTAATGAAATTTAGAGCTCAAGGACCCGCATTAATTGGCACAGATTCTTGAGGGACGCTAGGCTAGTATATCTACAACAAAATGCATGCACTGGAGTTTATTCTGCAAAATCTTACCTACTAGAGGCACACCCATTACAGTAAGGATTATAGCATTCAATGTAGTCAGGATACCGAGACAGCAATTTTGAAGTAATTGTTGATTTTTTTTTTTTTTTTTTTTAAATGTTTCTGTTGTTTATATTTCGTAAGTAATTATGGGAAATCTGCCTACTAGAAGCACACTCATTACAGTAAGAATTGTCGCAGTTGATGTAATCAGGATATTGAGACAGTAATTTTGAAGTTAGTTGTTTTTTAAAAATGTTTCTGTTGTTTATGTTACGCAAGTCAAGATCTAGATCATTCCAAAGTTTGGGGTAAATGTGTATAGGAATGTTCTCCAGAGACCTTGTCCTTATATATTCAAGCGAATCTCTTCTTCTGCTAGCTCGACCCGTAGTGTTGACAACTGACTGAAAATGATTTCGAAAAGATGACAGCAGGTTATCGTGATACCAATCGAATCCGAACAAACATGCGTGCAGTTTAAAGAGGTCGTTCACTTTGAGAATCTTCCCCATACGTTTATCCCATACACTAAGTGTGTGTGTATCAGGGCATAATAGAGTGTTTTCAGGGCTTCACGAGGGAGTGTTGTCTTCACTTTATCCAGTGCGAAATTAGCACGGGCGATCTTGGAGGAGAGTTGAGATATATGGTGCTTGTAGGATAGACTATCGTCAATATGTACACCTAAGAATTTTAAGGATTTCTCAGTATTATTTGAACCTACTCTACTTATGATTTGGCTGTTGATTAGAACATTATGACAAATTTCTGTTGTTTTTTTGGCTGATGGGTTCATTAGAATATATTTGGACTTGGTGGCATTTATGACAAGTTGATTCGTACAGCACTATTCAAAGATTTTACCTAACTCATCATTTATGAGTAGGGCTAGCTGCTTTGGGTCTGGTCCTGAAGAAAGCCCCGTGGTATCGTCAGCAAAAGACAATAAATTGAGGGTGGTAGCATGACAGATATCATTGACATATACCAGAAATAGAGTTGGACCAAGTATCGAACCTTGAGGAACTCCGTGCGATATTGTAACCCTGTCAGATATTTTGTTTCCATATGCAACGTATTGCGACCTATCTGAAAGATAACTTCTAAACCATCCATTGCCAAGTCCCTTAATACCATATTTGTCTAATTTATTAATCAAAATGTCATGGTTAATTGTATCGAACGCCTTTGACAGGTCCAAAAATAACGCCAATGTGCTGTTTTTACTTTTCTTGTTGTTTTCTTCGTCTATGGTTTTCAGTAGTTGCATAACTAGATGCACCATACTATGATTTTCCCTAAAACCGACTGATTCTGATGTAGGATGCCAAAACAATTTAAGTACTTTAGAAGTCTTGCTGACATAAGTTTTTCTAAGAGTTTAGAGAATGTGGGAAGTATGCTAATAGGTCTATAATTTGTGAAGTTATGTTGGTCGCCTGTTTTTAAAATAGGAATAACTTTTGCAATTTTCATTTTATCGGGAACAATGCCACATGCAAAGGAGCAATTGAAAATGTGTATTAGAGGGTTAACTATGGGATCGATAGTTCGTTTGAGAAGATTCGAGCTTATTTCGTTATAGTCCTTGCTCCCTTTAGATTTTAGGGACTTTACGATACTCTTCACTTCAAACTCACATGTAGGACTCACATAAAAGCTATTTGTGAAGTTTTGTTCCATGAGGTCATAGGGCGACTTGTTGGTCTTAGGTATTTTTTTGTCACTCGTGCATTTTCCTATATTTGCAAAGTACGTATTGAGCTCATTAGCTATTTCTGTTGGGTCATTGAGTTCTTTATCATTATGGATAAAATATTGAGGTAAATTTGTTGCTATGTTTGGTGTTTTGATGGCGGCATTTAGTATTTGCCATGTTTTACGAAGGTTATGCTTGTGTACGCTCAAGATACTTTTAAAGTAATTTGCTTTGCATTGCCTTTTGACTTTATTGAATATTCTACAGTAGTTTTTGTAGTTTCTTATGTTAGATTCACACAGGTTTTTTATCTTCTTGTAAAATTTGCTTTTATTATTTGATAAAACTATTAGTCCTCTTGTCATCCAGGGTTGCCTTTTGATGAATTTATCATTGGTGTGGGCACGGAACTGGGGGAAAGCCAGGTCAAATAATTCTAGATATATGTGTAGGAAATTATTATAAGCCGTGTTGGGGTTATCGGAACCCATAACTGGAGAAAAATCACATTCTGATAGAAGTTGGTTGAAGTGTGCAATGGTTTCGTCATTTACTTTATGTACCCATGTATATGCTTCTCTGTATGTTTTGTGGGGCATGGTTTCAATATGAAAAGTACCGAAGTGGTCTGAAAGGTCAGTTATTATTATCCCAGACAGTGAGGACGATTGAATATTGTTAGTAAAAATGTGATCAATAAGTGTAGCCGAGTGTGAAGTTAGTCGGGTGAGTTTGGAGATCACATGTAAAAAACCTTGGCTGAACATGAGGTTTATGTAGTTATCTGTTTTGACATGGGAATCATATTTAAGCAGATCAATATTAATGTCACCAGCTATATAGAAAGATACATTTTCCTGGTTTAGCTTGTCGGTTATTTCATTAAGTTTGTTTAGAAAAATATCAATGTCCGCTTTCGGTGGTGTATTTGGTCTGTAGATCACCCCAATGACTCTCCTTGACTTATTAGTCCCCTACGGGAACCATAAGGGGACTATAGGATTGCACTCCGTCCATCTGTCTGTCCGTCCGTCCGTCTGTCCATCCATCTGTCCATCCGTCTGTCCATCCATCCAGCTGTCTGTCTGTCTGTCTGTCTGTCTGTTTTTTATGTTACCACCTCTCCCTCCAAAATGCTTCAAGCTACACCTTTCATATTTGGTACGTGGATAAATGGTTCTGAGGGGATGATGCACGCTCAAAATTTTTTTTTCAAAATCCAAGATGGCGGAATGGCGGCCATTTTTGTTATAATTTTAAAGCCTTTTTTCTCTATTTTCATGTTACCACCCCTCCCACCAACATGGTTCAAGCTACACTTTGCATATTTGGCACATGGATAGAGGGTTGGGAGGGGATGATGCACATTCAATATTGTTTTTTCAAAATCCAAGATGGCGGCATGGCGGCCATTTTTGTTGTGTTTTTTAAGCTTTTTTCTCTATTTTATGTTACCACCCCTCACTCTAACATGGTTCAAGCTACACTTTTTATATCTGGCACATGGATAGAGGGTTGTAATGAGATGTTGCACGTTCAATATTTGTTTTCCAAAATCCGTCCGTCTATCCGTCCGTCCATCCGTCCGTCCGTCTGTCTGTTTTTTATGTTACCACCTCTCCCTCCAACATGCTTTAAGCTACACCTTTCATATACGGTACATGGATAAATGGTTCTGAGGGGATGATGCACGCTCAAATTTTTTTTATCAAAATCCAAGATGGTGGAATGGCAGCCATTTTTGTTGTGTTTTTTAAGCTTTTTTTCTCTATGTTCATGTTACCCGCCCCTCCCACCAACATGGCTCAAGCTACACTTTGCATATTTGGCACATGGATAGAGGGTTGGGAGGGGATGATGCACGTTCAATATTTTTTTTTCAAAATCCAAGATGGCGGCATGGCACCCATTTTTGTTGTGTTTTTTAAGCTTTTTTCTCTATTTTATGTTACCACCCCTCACTCCAACATGGTTCAAGCCACACTTTTTATATCTGGCACATGGATAGAGGGTTGTAATGGGATGTTGCGCGTTCAATATTTTTTTTTCAAAATTCAAAATGGCGCCATGGCAACTATTTCTGTTGTGTTTTTTAAGCCTTTTTCTCTATTTTGTGTTACCACTGCTCCCTCCAACATGGTTTAAGCTGCACTTTTCATATATTGTACATGGATAAAGGGGTTGTGAGGGGATTATGCATGCTCAATATTTTTTTTCAAAATCTAACATCTGTCGGTCTGTCCATCTGTCTGTCTGTCTGTTTTTATGTTACCACCTCTCCCTCTAATATGCTTCAAGCTACACTTTTCATATTTGGTACATGGATAAATGGTTCTGAGGGGATGATGCCCAGTCGATATTTATTTTTCAAAATCCAAGATGGCAGAATGGCGGCTATTTTTGTTGTGTTTTTTAAGCTTTTTTCTCTATTTCATGTTACCACCCCTCCCTCCAACATGGTTCAAGCTACGCCTTTCATATATGGTACATGGATAAAGGGTTGTGAGGAGATTATGCACGCTCAAAATTTTTTTTTTCTCAAAATCCAAGATGCTTATATACTCTAGTGTCTTCTGTGACAAAAACACCTTATGTCACAAAAGCGCCGTAGGGGACTAATACCACCTCGGTGGTCAAACACTTGTTGACAGTGATTTCGATAAAAAGAGTGCAATGTGCGGGACAAAAACTGACAAATCATGACAAATTTTGAAATCAATGCTCTCTTTGATGAAAAGTCCCACCCCACCTCTGCCGTCATCGCTGTCTGGGCGGTTGTTTTTTATTAGATTATGGTAACCATCAAGGCAATATGATATATTTGCAGGGATATTGAAAGTTTCTGTTAGGCCAATGATATCAAAGGTATTTTGGGGTCCTTGTAAGGTAAATAAAAGTGGGCATTCATGCTCTGACAATTAATATGGAAGAGCGAGAAGGATTGTGATTCGTTTTCGATGGACGATTGAAAATTTCCAGGCAAATAGTATTCACATTTAAGGTTATGACCGTGGAAAGGAGAATCCTCAACTTCTTCGGAAGTATTATCATATTGGGCTACAAAGTCATATTCTGAGTTGGTCTGGGCCTCGTCTAAGGTTATGTTACCTGCCCTTTTGATTTGTTGCTCTTATTCCACCAGCTTCAACATGTGCATTAAAGAATTGCAATGAGCTATTAAGATTGTATTCGACAGCCCAATTCCAAGTATTTACTTTATCTAAAGAGGGTGATGAAACTAGTAATAAAAGAAGGGAGAATATAACTAAAAGGAAAGCAATAGGTTTCAGTTTGTGTGAGTTTGTGGATGAGGATAAACTCACGAGTGGTGGTGGCTGGAGTGCATGGGTAAAAGGGTACGTAAAGGGAAATGTCAGAGATGTGGAATAAATTATTTGCATGAATACGCTAAACAATGAGATAAAGAGTGGGTGGGCAGGTATCAGAGCAATACTATGGATATTGGGGTGGATGCGTACGGAATGGTTATTAATTTAGACCAGACGCATAAGTGAGTGGCAATATACAAGTAGCTGCTCGAACAATCAAGATCGTTCGCGTCGATCAGTCACTGGTCCATCCACTCCAAAATGCATTCCACTCCAAAATGCATTCGTACAAGCGATTAAGTCGCTTGCATGAATGCACCAAAGAGTGTATGGACAAGTGTCAGAGTGTCACTTCACAGTAGACGTTGAAGTGGACGGATTCTATTATTACTCAGATGCAAGAGTGGATGATAAAGCGAACACCCAGATTGATCATGTCACCCTGATATCGGTCAACCCACACCTCCATGCACTCCTACGAATTATATACAATTATATGGATTTCCACAGTGTGGATGGGGGAGGGGGTGCCGGGGACATCAACTGAACATGGTTTTCTCAATGATTAGGCAATACAATACAATACAATATCCCCTCCGAATAAACATTGCCCTTTGATCGTTGGATCGGTCAACCTCGGAGCAATACTATGGGTATTGCGGTAGACGCGTACAGAACGATTATTAATTTTGACCAGACGCATAAGTGGGTGGCAATATACAAGTAGCTGCACAAACGATCACCGTGGCTTGCGTCGCTCTGTCACCTGTCCATCCACTCCAAAATGCATCCATACAAACGACTTGCTTGCATGGATGCACCGAAGAATGAATGGACAAGTGTCGGAGGGACACTTCACAGTAGACGTTGAAGTGGATGGAAACTATTATTGCTCAGACGCAAGAGTGGATGACAAAACGAATGCCCGGATTGATCGTGTCAACCTGATATCGGTCAACCCACTCCTCCATGTACTTCTACGAATTATATACAATGATATTGATTTCCACAGTGTGGGGGGGGGGGGGGGGGGGGGGGACAATGTAAATGCGTCATGACAGGAGCTTGATCTGACCAAGAAAGAGACTGCTTTTTAGAGATTGCCAGTATACTGAAAAACCACATTGATACCAATATCATGGGGATACTGAAAAACTTAACCAAACCAATCATTGAATACTGAAACCTTCTGTCTTTTCAAATTTTCGTAGTCGCCATATATATGGCTTTGTGAAGGCTTGATAGCAGTGACAGTCAAGTGTTCATTTTCATGAAAGAAGTGACTGATTATCTTTTCAGTTTTATTAAACCTTATGGGCCAGGACAATTGTCCTGAATTCTCATTAGACTACAACCTGTACATGTCCAGTTGCTTAGTAATTATTTCTTGTCAAGTCTTGACAATAAATCACTACCCAGATGATTGGTTTATTGTCAACTGGACCTCCTAATGATGACTTGTTAAGGACACATGCACTGATGTTGCAAAAGCCTGAAGTATGGCTTGAAAGGTTAAGATGTGTTTGGAATAAGTTTCAAAATTACTGTAGATATGATTTGTGTTGGCAAAGAATGCCAATGTTGAGCTCATTGGCAGTGGCATTTGTTGAACTGTGGTAGAATGATACAAGAATAACTTATTCTGAATTTCCTGGGTTGATTGTCCCATTGGTTCTATCAGCAAATCTCAGTCAGATACCGAATACCAAACCGACAGCTCAGTGTATCCCCTAAAAATACCAAAAACTGATACTGAACTCAAAATTCCAATACCACTCATCTCTACTGCTTTCGGCAATTACATTGCAGTGTAATGTAAATGTAACAACCTTTAAATTGTGATGATATCAATGTTCTATACTTTCCAGGTAAATGATGAAGACTGGTATGCTTGGGTGGTAAGTTAGTTAATAGTATTTCTTATATAATAAACAACTGTCACTCTCTCCCAGGACCATATGTCATAAGGGAAGTGGAAGGAGTTGCAGCCATTCTAAAACAAAAAAATAGAGGATATCTAGTGTTTTTAAGTGGATACCAAAAATTATCTCATGAGTGACCGAGACAAATGTTTATTTTTCGCGAGTGCTTGCAAGTGAGATAATTTTAGGTATCCACTCAAAAACTCTAGATTTTCTTTTTATTATAATATGCTTTTTATAAGAATCCGATAATTCCACTTGTTTCAACCATGAATTGCTGCATGAATGTAAACAGTGCATTGAAACATTGATACCCAGAAGTGATTTAATAGTTCCACTTGTTTCAACCATGAATTGATGCATAAATGTAAACAGTGCATTGAATCATTGATATCCGGAAGTGATTTGATCGATACTCAGAACAGATAGCTTCTTGCAATCTGATTCTGTTGGCGGGTTTCTAGTCCAAACATGGCCTGAAAGTCCGTAATATAAGTTTTTGGTTTGGTTTGCCCTTCGAAAGGACGTACCAAACCAAAAACTTATATTACAGCCTTTCAGGCCATGTTTGGACTAGCGAGTTTCATGCATCAGTTCAAGATGAATACGTGTTGAATTATTGCTGGAAATGATCGGTATCCACTCAAAAACACTAGATTTTCTTTTCATTATACGTTTCTAGAACAAATTGATCATTTCCAGTGATAAGTTGGCTCGTATTCACCTTGAAGTGATGCTTTGAAAGCCGCCATTTTGATTGATACAGTGAAAGTGAAAATTTCTATATCTTCACAGTGGGTGATACGATTTCTATCTTTCCGCAATTTCTTCGATAATCTATCGTTTAGCATATAAAAAATGATGGTATGCATTGTATCCTAGTCTTAGGCAAGAGGAATATTAATCAGAATCTTTGTTAGTTATCCTCTCCCTGACACATTATGATCTTGACCATTGAAAGTGTTGTTAAACGCTAATAAATAAATATAAGTTATCACTTCATGATATTCGCACCAATCAGCTTTCAAACTTTATTATATTTTCAATTATTGCCTCTCTCACTCATTGTCCATGAACATGTTGTTTGCGTCTTCTGCTCCCAAACTGCTGAACCAATTCAATTGATATTTGAGATAATAGTTTGTTATGACATCTTATTTTGATTTTGTTCAAATCAAGTTGCCTCACCCCTCAGTAGGGCCACGCCCAAAAAGTGAGCTTAAATCTTAAAAAATCTTCTTCTCATGAACCAGCAGTAGCAGAGACTTGACATTTGGTGTGCAGCTTCCCTTGGAGGTATAGACTCAGATTTGTTCAAGAGAAGTTCGAGGAGCTATATTTGCCTTTGTTATGGGAGGGACAAGAATTTTCGCCCCGCCCAAAATTTCTATTTTTCCAAACCAAGAGGCAGATTTGAACCAAATTCGATATGAGGGCTTTTGGGTCGCAAGTACTTAATTTATGCCCCCCAAAATTTTCCCGTTACCCCATGGGAACCGCAGGAGCTAAAATTAGAAAAAAATTTAAACACCCATATCTCAAAAACTACATGGCACTGAGAATTCTTATTTGGTGTGAAGCTTCATTAGAACAAACTGAATGGAATGGTCAAAAAAAATTGCTATTGGTTTTATCATTGGGTACTTTTGGGGACTTTGAAAAAGTGCTGAGTCAGCATTTTTTAACACTGTGGATAATGGGGAACACATTTAAGACTACTTTTCTCCCAAACCACTGCTCCAAAAGCTTTCAAATTTCACATATAACATCTTTGGAAGATTGTTTCACACGTTTATTGAAATCAAATCTCTGGGTCCATATTTGGGCTCACTATGGGAGCCCAAATGTTTAAATTAGTGCAGTATGAGGAATATTCTTTAAAAATCTTCATATTCAGATCTACCAATCAGAATCTTTTGATATTTGGTGTGCAGGATGCTTAGGGGGGTGAGATTCAAGTTTGTTCAATCCAAGTTGCTGGGTTGATATTTGGGCTCACTGTGGGAGCATGAGTTATAACTTAGTTCAAAATGAGGAATTTTCTTTAAAAATCTTTTTCAGATCCAGCAGTCAGAATGCTTTGATATTTGGTTGCAGCATTACTTGTTCAAGCCAAGTCTCTGGGTTCTTATTTGGGCTCCCTGTGGGAGCCCAAATTATTACTTAGTTCAATATGAGGAATATTCTTTAAAAATCTTTTTTTTAGCTCACCGACGGGAGCTTAACTTATCACTTGCTGTCCGTCGTCGTCGTCCGTCGTGAACTTTACATTATCAACTACTCCTCCCAAACTACTGGATCAAATTGAACCAAATTTGGTGTGCATGTTCCCTATCATATGTCAATTCAAACTTGTACAAATAAACTTGCCGCACCCACAGGGGGCACCACAAGGGGCATAACTCTGATAGCACCCATGAATTTCTTTCCAAAATTAAAAAAAATCTTCTTCTTCAGATCCACCAGGCAAAATTTTTTCCTATTTGGTATACATCATCTCTAGGGGAGTCAGATTCAAATTTGTTCAAATTGGCTCCCTGGATTCATATTTGGGCTCACTATAGAAGCCCGAATTTGAACTTAGTGCATTTTAGGCAAATTTCTTGAAAAGTCTTCTTCTCCAGATCCAGCAGGCTAAATCTTTTAATATTTGATATGCAACATTGTGGGCTGGATCTGATTCAAGTTTGTACAAATCGGCCTCCTGGGTTCATATTTATACCCCACGCAACGAAGCTGCTGGGGTATAATGTTTTTGACTGGTCCGTCCGTCAGTCCTACTTGTTTTCCAGACTTTTTTTCTAAACGTTTTCCAGATATTGAGCTGATTTTTGGTATGTGACTCTAACATGGTGGCCTACAGATCAAGTTTGCATTTTTTTCTGCTCCAATGATTTTTACCGAAATTACAGCCCTTGGACTCTGAAAAATTCATCAAAATTACAGTTTTCCGGACTTTTTTTCTACACGCTTCCAGATATTGAGCTGATTTTTGGTATGTGAGTCTAACATGGTGGCCTACAGATCAAGTTTGCATTTTTTCCGCTCCAATGACTTTTACCGAAATTACGGCCCTTGGACTCTGAAAAATTCATCAAAATTACAGTTTTCCGGACTTTTTTTTCTACACGCTTCCAGATATTGAGCTGATTTTTGGTATGTTAATCTAACATAGTGGCCTACAGATCAAGTTTGCATTTTGTTCCGCTCCACTGATTTTTACCGAAATTACAGCCCTTGAACTTTGAAAAGTTCATCAAAATTACAGTATTTTTATACTGTACCAATGACCCAGACATAGCTGGTGCTAACTCTTAAAATATAGGGCCAAACACAAATTTTGCCCCCCAATCCCCCAAATTTGCATCTAAAACCAAAGAAAACATGTCCTGAATGGCCCTCCACACTTCACCTCCACTGCGCATACGCAGTGTCAAGGACGTTCCGAAATTGGCGCCATTAATCATTCTAAGTTTGGCCCTTCATCAGTTAACATCTGACTGATCTTTGTGCTTGTAAATCTCAGTTTAAATGATGCCAGACACATAAATATTAGTGAAATGGTGATACTAAGGAGGATAGAGAAGGAGGAGAGGAAAAATGTGTGACAGAATATTATCAGGGCTGTAACTTAAAATTTTTTAATTTTTAATGAAATTATGTTAAGTTACCTATTTTCGAGGCAGCTGCCATTTTGTTGTCATTCTGATTATTTAGTTACACTGATTTTTCAGTGTTTTCCTCTCTCCCTGTCCTTTAAGTCCCCCCTAGCTATTCTTCCATGCTTTTGGCATAGTTTCTGTAATTATTATTACTAAATTTTCTTGGGAGTTTTAGCTGAATAACAGAATGAATTCTGTTCTTTTCCCCATGTTTACGTCTTCACCTACGGGTGGTTAGGCATTGTGTTCTGCATCTACCATCTGATGTTCTGTAGTTTCTTCCTTGGAAGTCTCTGTTTTGCATCAGATATTGTATTTTTGGTAACTGATTCCGGGCCTGGGTGCCTGGAGTCTTATTTTAGTGTTTTTACATTCATTGTTTACATTTACAACAGCCCTCTGTGTGAGGGGGGGGGATTTCTTGAAAATAATATCTTGATGTTATTTTAATCATAACTAGATACATTATTATTGTTCGTAAGTGTTGAATAAATTGTTTAAAATATTTTTAAAATTTTTGTCCACACTTAGGCTTGGGATCCATTGGGGCTCAACGTTACTTTTCAGAAACTTGGGCTGTTCTGAAAAAATATTTTTTCAAAATGTTTTGATTTCAATTATTTTTTCTATATTAATGGATCATATTATTATTATGTATTTTGATTGCCAGGGGTTGGTGCAAGTACCAGGACTTGTTTTCTTTTCACATTGAAAGGATTTTGATCAATTGTAATAAGAGGAAGTCTTCCTCTGACTTTTATAATCATTCTATATATGGTCAGTGTACTCGCATTAACTCCTGTTCTGTATCGTATGATTTCGATGACAACATGGGAAGCGTATGTCACGGTATGTTAGTGGGGAATTGGACACTCTGGTCCTTTCCCCGCAGGGTCACTCTACTTTATCAATTTCTATTTCAGACAATCAAGATTAGGGTGATGTATCTGTGATGTCTTCCAACAGTGTGCCTCCGTCATCACAATTAATGAAGGGCTAGCGGAAAAGTGCTCATGTAAATACGCCAATTGCCTAAGAGGACCCTAGTAGGTTCGACGGCCTTTGACGTCCGCTAGCTCGCCCGGTGCAGCGTCCATTCATCGAATGGTTCTGCAGCCGGGTTCGTCCGTTGCGGTCTAGAAGGAGTTTTGGGGTGATGCAAGCACTATAAATCAACCAAATGCACACCCAGTGAAGGTGGATTAGAGGGAGAACGGAGGAAGCCTTTTAGTCCGGTTCATAGCTCGTTCTGGTCCATCCTGACGGCGAGCGAGAGAGGCCCCTCTCTCGTACAACAACATCTGGCCCCAGATGTTGTGGTACAAAATGTTTCGCATTCGGAGCATACGTCCGTCGCTCGGGACGCTCCGACATATAGTCAGTCGGCGTAGACTGTCAATAAGGCTTCCTCATTCTCATGGTAGCGCACACGACCGCTCTTGGCTACGTGACCTCGGATATCCAGTCAGCTTCGCCAGTCAGAGAATCATCGGCGACCAGGTCACACCATCCGGTAGCCAGGGACACAAGGCCTGCAGACTCTGGACGTTCGCATAGGAAAGTGTGCGGGAGTCAACGTACACGGAGCTTCCGGCGGCAATGCATCGTAAGACCGCTACTGCACAGGCCTCGGGAACGGACGTGCTTTCCTAAATAGTACAGTTTATCCCAGCATCAACTGAATCTGTCGCATATTTTTTATCCGACGATGCTGGGTCGGGACGCTCCGCGGAAGCGGGTACGGACGTCCGAAAATTTCATCCGGTCCGACGGGATACCGAAAGGGATTTGGAGGATTTCGAGCTTTCCCTTTCGGAACAACATATGCTGTTGTGTATGTCATCTCACTTGATCTTCTACAGCTTCTTTCGTCGGACCAGAATGCTGCGATGCCGGATAAGAAACTGATAGCGTCGGTGGACTTAGAAATTTTTGGTTCGGTTCAGGGACATCGTCCCTCAGTTCTGACATAGTCCAATAATGTCACACAAACTTTCGAATTATTGAACGACGCTATATATATTATTATTATATGCTTGCTATAATCAAGCATTTCTGGTTTCTTGTTCGCAAAGTTACGGAGATGTCTTTCAAAAGTGTGCCTCTGTCGTCTTAGTTAATGAAGAGCTAGCGGCAATAAGTGCTCATGGAATATGTCTATCGCCTAAGAGATCCCTTGTAGGATCGACGGAGTGACATTCGCTAGCTCACCCGGTGTAGCGTGCATTCATCGAATGGTTCGGCTGCCGGGTTCGTCCGTTGCGGTCTAGGAAGGAGATTTGGGTGATGCGAGCACTATAATTACTTTAGTACTCACCCAGTGACGGCGGATTGAGGACAGATCGGAGGAAGCCTGTTAGTCCGGTTCCTGGCTTGTCCAGGTCCGTCCGGGCTGTGAGCGAGAGAGGTCCCTCTCTCGTCCAACAACATAGGGGACCGCATGTTGTGGTTCAGATATTTTACATTCGGAGCATATGTCTGTCGGTCGGGACGCTCCGTTATATTGACAGTCCGAGAGACTGTCGATCCTCATCCTCACAGCAGGGCACACGACCGCACATTGGCTACGTGACCTCGAGTATCCGATCAGTTTCGTCATTCAGTGATTCCACGGCGAATAGGTCACGCCATCCGGTAGCCAAGGGACACGAGGCCTATACACTCCGTTCGCTCGCATATTGGTAGTATGCACGGGGTAACGATCACGGAGCTTCCAGCGGCAATGCATTGTAGGACCGCTTCTCCTCAGGCCTCAGTGACGGACGTGCTATCCGAGTTAGCACAGTTGTTTCGCAGCATCCCAGCAATCGACAGTTTCTTACTCGAATCAGGAATTATCTGACGGCGCTGGGTCGGTGCGGTCTGCGGTTGCATCAGGTGCAGACGACCGAACGCTTTATAGGGTCCGACAGGATGGCGAAAGGGATTCGAAAGATTTCGAGTTTTCCTTTTCGTAGCATCGGAAGCTGCCATTCATATCTTCTGGCATTATCTTCCAGTGATTGTTATTTCGGACTACATTGCTGCGATGTTGGATAATAGACTTATAGCTTCATTGGACACGGAATTTTGGATCGGTTCAGGGACATTGTCCCTGACTTACCGACACAGTCCAATAATGTCATTACAACATGTGTTTTATTTTTCGACGCTATATATGCATATAAGCCTGCTACCAAGCATGATAGTTTAGTTTCTTGTCCGCAGTGCTCATTTCTGCCTTTTTATCATTTATACGAATAATTTATTTTGGCAGAGCAGGGCATACCGAGAGTTCATATGCGTCTAGACGGCGTGGTTAAAGACTGCAAATATTCTTTTTCGCCGTCTATGTCTTTTCCAACCACAATGTTGAAACGACAATGATGTCTAGTAGACTTAACTTAGACGCTTTATCATACGTAATCCACCTTACTGAGGCGTTATCATTACGTCTTCAAGAAAAGATTTACGGGATATTATTCTCAATGTGATTTCTTTTGAGGGCAGTAGTTTGTTCACGTATAACTCCGCCCTTCAGTGGCTGATTGGAGTTGGTTAGACGTGACGCAGCCCTAGCTACATCCACGCGCGTGGATAGTAAGGTGAAGAACTCTCTCAGAGTCGCTTCGTTCTCGGAGAAGCCTCTCTTCGACGGCAACTTTTCAGCAATCCATGAATTGCTCGATTTACACGTTCTCTTGTCTATCTAGTGTTACAAGAGATTCAGACTGGGGCAAACATTCGGTGGTTGACTCAGAGAGTGCCACTGCAGTTGCCGGATCCGAGTGTTATGGTTATGACGGTTGCCAGTCAAACAGATTGGGATATAATATTGATCCCAACAGATTCGAAGTGCCAGGGTCTTTGGGTTCCGCAGTCTCTAAGCAAGCAATTATCTTCCGCGGAATAATGTTTTTTAGGCTTGCTTTATGTCATTGCATGAACATTATTCAGAAACGCATGTCCAAATCCTGTCCGTTAATTCGACAGTAGTGGCGTATCTCCGGAACCAGGGAGGCACTCATTCGTTTCCGTTATTCAATTTAATGGAAAGAATCCATCTGTTGGTTATAGTACACCAAGTTCTGTTTCGGTCCGTCATATTCCGGGTCGTCTGATTGTTTTACCAGACTCCCGTTCACTTAGGGGTCGCTTGTTGCTGTAAGAATGGACTCTCAACAAACAAGTATTCAATCAGATTTGCTATCTATGGGAGCGCCCAATGATAATTTATTTACGACACAGCTTGCTAATCAATTGCAGACGTATGTGTTGGCTTGTCCGGATCTCTGAGCTAATGTTGTTAACGCTCTATTGATCTAATAGGACGGAATGATAGGGTACGCGTATCCTCCGGCGCTGTTGTTTCAGAAGGTTTTGCTAAGATAAACAACCACAATACATTTCTGTTGATAGCATCTCTATCTTCACAGAGACCGTGGGTAATTTACTCTGATGTCTACTGTGGGACTTAACGCGAAATCTTCCTCAATGGGAGGATCTTTTTTCGCTGGGTAAATCGTGTCATATTTATCACAACCCGCAAGGTTGCAACCTTCACGTATTCCGTTGTGTGGTCCGTATAGCATTGTACTGGACGAGCTTTGGACGCGATTTCTTACTATAGGAGATCCTCTTCTTCGCTATTCTATGCGGCTAAAGTGGAGGCTCTTCCGTCGTTGGTGTAGGGATCACTATGTTCATATTGTTGATCCCTCCATACTACTCATTGCAACTTTTTAGTATACTTGTTTGACAAGATCTACTGCAGCCTGTTTTTATTAAGGTTATAGGTTTATGTTACCTCATACCTATGCACTCTATGATAGTTTTCAATTGAGTCTTATGTCTCTTTATCTAAGTCAGTTAGTAACTTTTTGATAAATAGACTTAGAATCTTTAGATTAAATTCCTATATGGAATTTAACTTCGGTTTCATGCACTATCGATGGATGATTTTCACTTTCGTAGTTTCGGAATCACTACTTCCTTTACTATTTAGGTTGGATTTTTGCATAAGAGTTAAGCTCCTAATATCCGGAACCTATTGTTATTAAGGTCCTTCCGTCTTCGTACGGGCATAGGCCTTTTCTCTGTCCGGTTAGAGTTTATGTATTTATAAACAGATATCTGTTTATTACTACGGGCGTAAGCTTCTTCTGTCTTTGATGCCTGATAGAAGGACGTTACGCTCCATTCTATTGCTAATGGATTCAATTAACTATCGGTACTGCTTATAGTATATCATTAACTCAGCAGTTGTGCTTAAGATTTCGGCTCATGAAGTAAGAGTTCTTCTACATCTTGGGCTTACATTAATAGTGTCGCTATTATAGATTTTTGAAGGCTGCTCATTGCGCTCAGCCATCCACATTCATGAATTTTTATCTCAGAAATATCGAGTCCATTTCTGGCGGCCTCTATTGTTAGGTCTATTATCTACTGCTCAGAATGTCATTCACTTAACAGTTGCTACTATAGCTAGGTAGGCTGTCTGTTTCGGCAGTGACTCCGTTCTGCTGCCCTCTTCGCTCTGGGCTATTTGACGCAGGGCAAGAAAAAGGGGGGGGGGGGGGGAGGGTGTTCCCTTGGGTCACCTGTTTTACTATGAAAACAAGGGGATACCTCCTCCGGAGTTAGTAATTCTGAGCTGTTATTGGGATGGTTGTTTAGTGAGAAGTTTATGTTTTAAAAATTCATTCTAGTCTTAGTTTTTAAAGTATAGCTTTTGAATATAGCACGTGTCAACGGACATGATTATGCAATCCTCAGACACTTTTAAGGAGTATAAGAGTCTATATTCTCTAGACTTACTTTATTTATTGGCTTACTTTAAAAATTATTAGTATAAGGATTATATTGGATATTAATAGAGTACATGGATTTGATGCTCAATTTTGGAAGGTGTTGTATCTTTCTAATTTATCATAAATAAGAAAGATACATGTAAGGCCTATTACTTCTTTTTCCCTAGAGGGGATGACTCTATTTTATATTATTGAGCGTATTCCATCTTGCTCTATGTCCTTGGCCCTCCAGCCTTTTTACTATTCAGCTATGTCTGGGTCATTGGTACAGTATAAAAATGTTAAAAAATTTATAGTAATTTCTATATTTTTTATACTTACCAATGACCCAGACGGGGATGGCCCTCCCAGGAGTTGGGAACTCTTGCCTCCCCGCTGAGTACATAGCGCTTACCAGGCACTGGTTATTAGAATGATTAATGGCGCCAATTTCGGAACGTCCTTGACACTGCGCATGTGCAGTGGAGGTGAAGTGTGGACGGCCATTCAGGACATGTTTTCTTTGGTTTTAGATGCAAATTTGGGGGATTGGGGGGCAAAATTTGTGTTTGGCCCTATATTTTAAGAGTTAGCACCAGCTATGTCTGGGTCATTGGTAAGTATAAAAAATATAGAAATTACTATAAATTTTTTAACTTTCCGGACTTTTTTTCTACACGCTTCCAGATATTGAGCTGTTTTTGGGTATGTTAGTCTAACATGGTGGCCTACAGATCAAGTTTGCATTTTGTTCCGCTCCACTGATTTTTACTGAAATTACGGCCCTTGAACTCTGAAAAGTTCATCAAAATTACAGTTTTGCAGACTTTTTTCCTACACGCTTCCAGATATTGAGATGATTTTTCGTATGTTAGTCTAACATGGTGGCCTACAGAACAAGTTTGCGTTTTGATCTGCTCCACTGATTTTTACCGAAATTACGACCCTTGGACTCTGAAAAATGCATTAAAATTACAGTTTTCCGGACTTTTTTTCTACACGCTTCCAGATATTGAGCTGATGTTTGGTATGTTAGTCTGACATGGTGGCCTACAGATCAAGTTTGCATTTTGTTCCGCTCCACTGATTTTTACCGAAATTACGGCCCTTGAACTTTGAAAAGTTCATCAAAATTACAGTTTTCCGTACTTTTTTCCTACACGCTTCCAGATATTGAGCTGATTTTTGATATGTTAGTCTAACATGGTGGCCTACAGAACAAGTTTGGGTTTTGTTCCGCTCCACTGATTTTTACCAAAATTACGGCCTCATAGACTTTGAAAAGTTCATTAAAATTACAGTTTTCTGGGCTTTTTCTCTGCTTGAATTCTTTCAATACCGTTGAAACTACAGAACACTGTTTTCTGCAGTATTCCTAGAATCTATGTTTATTTTTAAAAAATGATTAGAGCTTGAAATATCGGGGTGCGTGGGGTATGTGAGCGTGCTCACTAAGGTTCTATATTTGGGCTCAGTATAGGAGCCTGAATTTCAACTTAGTGCATTTCAGGCAAATTTCTTGAAAAATCTTCTTCTCCAGATCCAGCAGGCAGAATATTTTGATATTTGGTATGCAACATTGTGGGGTGGATCTGATTCAAGTGTGTTCAAATTGGCCCCCTGGGTTTATATTTGCGCTCAGTATAGAAGCTTGAATTCGAACTTAGTGCATTTCAGGCAAATTTCTTAAAAAATCTTCTTCTCCAGATCCAGCTGGCAGAATCTTTTGATATTTGGTTTGCAACATTGTGGGGTGGATCTGATTCAAGTTTGTTCAAATCGGCCCCCTGGATTCATATTTGGGCTCACTATAGAAGCCCAAATTCGAACTTAGTGCATTTCAGACAAATTTCTTAAAAAATCTTCTCCTCCACATCCAGCAGGCAGAATCTTTTGATATTTGGTTTGCAACATTGTGGGGTGGATCTGATTCAAGTTTGTTCAAATCGACCCCCTGGATTCATATTTGGGCTCACTATAGAAGCCCGAATTCGAACTTAGTGCATTTCAGGCAAATTTCTTCAAAAATCTTCTTCTACAGGTCCAGCTGGCAGAATCTTTTGATATTTGGGATGCAACATTGTGGGGTGGATCTGATTCAAGTTTGTTCAAATCGGCCCCCTGGATTCATATTTGGGCTCAGTATAGAAGCCCAAATTCGAACTTAGTGCATTTCAGGCAAATTTCTTAAAAAATCTTCTCCAGATCCAGCAGGCAGAATCTTTTGATATTTGGTATGCAACATTGTGGGGTGGATCTGATTCAAGTTTGTTCAAATCGGCTCCCTGGGTTTATATTTGGGCTCAGTATAGAAGCTCGAATTCAAACTTAGTGCATTTCAGGCATATTTCTTTAAAAATCTTCTTAGTTCAAAATGAGGAATTTTCTTTAAAAATCTTCTTCTTCAGATCCAGCAGTCGGAATGTTTTGATGTTTGGTATGCAGCATCCTTAGGGTAGTGAGATTCAAGTTTGTTCAAGCCATGTCTCTAGGTCCATATTTGGACTCACTGTGGGAGCTTGAATTGTAACTTAGTTCAAAATGAGGAATTTTCTTGAAAAATCTTCTTCTTCAGATTCAGCAGTCGGAATGTTTTGATATTTGGCATGCAGCATCCTTAGAGGGTGAGATTCAAGTTTGTTCAAGCCAAGTCCCTGGGTTCATATTTGGGCTCACTGTGGGAGCCCGAATGATAACTTTGTTCAAAATGAGGAATTTTCTTTAAAAATCTTCTTCAGATCCAGCAGATGAATGCTTTTGATATTTGGCATACAGCATCCTTAGGGGGGGGGGGGGGGGGGGGGTAAGATTCAAGTTTGTTCAAGCCATGTCCCTAGTTCCATAAAATTTGTCTCTCCTGATTTCATTCGTTTGTAGTGTTGATGAACCATGTCTAACTGAATGTGTCACCAAATACTTCTCTGAACCACTTTAGCCAGTGAGCGATTAAGGCTCCTTGGGGCCTCTTGTTTAGATTCACTCGTCAGAATCTTTGGATATTTGGTATAAGCTTTTCTTAGGAGGGGCAGATGCAACTTGTTGAAATCAATCCCCTTGGTTGATATTTGGGCTACCATGTCAGGTGAGCTCCCTCAGGCCCCCTGGGGCCTCTTGTTTAGCTCACCTTGATAAAGTCAAGCTGAGCTAATCTCATCGCTCTCTGTCCGTCGTCCGTCAACACTATGTTTTGGTCTTCTCCTGCAAAACCACTGGACCAATTCAACTGAAAGTTTGTATGCTTGATGGTCCCAAAGGGGCATTGCAGTTTTGTTCAACTCAACTTGTCCAGCCCCATAGGGAGGGGGTGAGGGAAAACGCTCCAAAATATTTTTAAAATATTCTTCTCATGAACCATGGGGTTCAATGACTTGATATTTGTTATGGAGCTTCCTTTTGAGGTGTAGAATCAAGTTTGTTCAAACGAAGTTCTTGAAGCACTATTTGTCTTTGTAATGGGAGGGGTAAGATTTTTGGCCCCGCCCAAAATTTCTATTTTCTGAATCGATGCTCCGATTTGAACCAAATTTGGTATGTGGTATTATTGGTTCATAAGAACTTGACTCAAAAAAAAATGCTAGCATCCCATGGGAACCCCAGGAGCTAAATATAGAAATATTTCAAATGTCTATATTTCCCAAACCACATTGAACAGAGAGCTGTTATTTGGTATGAAGCATCCTTAGGACCAGTAGAATTGAATGGTAAAAAAAAATTGCCATCGGTTTTATTAGGGTGTCCCGTAGAGGGCATTCAAAAACTGCTGAGTTATATTTGCAAAAATTAAAGAAAATTTTTCTCCAGAACCAATGGTCAGAATCTTTTGATGTTCGGTATACAGCATTCATAGGGGAGTCAGATACCAGTTTGTTAAAATAAAACCCATTGGTTCATATTTGGGCTCAATACTGGAGCCCAAGTTTTTAACTTACGGCAATATGGAGTATATTCTTAAAAATTCTTCTTCTTCAGAACCACCAGTCAGAATCTTCTAATGTTTGGTATACATCATTGTTATGAGGGTCAGATTCAACATTGTTCAAACCAAGTCCCTAGGTTAATATTTGGGCTTCCATAGGAAGCCCAAATTTTACCTTAGCTCAATGTGGGGGATAAATTTGAAAAATCTTCTTCTTCAGATCCACCAGTCAGAATGCTTTCATATTTGGTATACAACATCTCTAGGGTATCGGATTCAAGTTTGTACAATTCGGGTCCCTAGGTATATATTTGGGCTCACTATGGTAGCCCAAATTTTAAATTAGTGCAATATGAGGAAATTTCTTTAAAAATCTTCTTTTTCAGATCCACCAGTTGGAATGCTTTCATATTTGGTATACAACATCACTAGGGAGGAGGGGGCAGATTCAAGTTTGTTCAATTCAAGTTCCTGGGTCAATATTTAGGCTCCATATGGGAGCCTGAAATTTAACTTTGTACAGTAGGGGGGCGGGGGGTTCTGGGGGGGGGGGGGGGGCAGATTCAAGTTTATTCAAATCCGGTCCATAGGTTGATGTTTGGGCTCGCTGTGGTAGCCCAAAAATTAACTAGTGCAATATGAAGAAATTTCTTTAACATTTTTCTTCTTCAGTTCCAACAGTCAGAATGCTTTCATATTTGGTATACAACATCTCTAGGGAGGTCAGATTCAACTTTGTTCAAATCGAGAGCCTGGGTTAATATTTGGGCTCCCTATGGTAGCCTGAATTGGCCATGTAGCTGAAGAATTAGAAATTTTGTGTTCAGTACCCTGTAGAGGTGTGTAATTAAGATTAATCCACATAGGTTGTATCAAGGGGCTTCATAGGAGAGCTCCACATTTTACATTATGATCCACTGAAGAAAAGGCATGATGCTCAGACTATTTCTTATCAACCTGCCCTACAATTGTTTACTACAGGCTTGCACTACAGTGGAAGTCCCTAACTCGGAAAATATACTCTCTATTTTGATCTTTCCCAAGAGATTTGGGAAAGAAAAGTGATGCAAAAGCACCAAGAAAAAATAAGCCAAAACTGGGTCGAGTGCTACCGGCGCATACCCAGTAGGGGATGCTCTTCTAGTACAGATCCACGGCTTCCGGTACCAGTGTGCAGTCAGTAACTAATGAATCATTCTTTTTCATCCGCCGGCGTGGCGAGACGTCCATTTGCATTAAGAAACAGTGATAATTCAACTCGTTGATAATGGTTACCTGTGACTGGGATTATGGATCTGAGGATCGTATAATAACAGGACTGTGTTTTATATATTCTCATTATTATTTTCAACCACTTTTTCATTGTATTTTATATATTATCTGTGTTCGCGCGTGACTTCCGTGTACCGTGCGGTTCGGACATATAATTTTTTGGTTGATAAATTTATGTTATCTTTTTGGATATTATTATTATTATTATTGGAGTTAGGTGTCAGTGGGGGGGCTGTGTGGACAGGATTTCTCCTCTCTGTTGATGGCCGAATTTCTGTTTTTGGGTCCCTGTCGGCCGTCTGGGTTCAGTTGTGTTTCCGCCGGTCCTTTATTTTCTGCCACCTTTCTCTCGTAGTTGGGGGTGTTCTTCTACTTTCTACATCTGTTGAGGTCACCTTTTCTTCTACTGCTCTCACCTCTGTTATGCCCAGGACTGTTTCTTTAGGGCAGTGCCTTTTGCCCAAGCATGTGGTGATTTCTCGTGGCCGTTCCTCCCACACCCGCAGGGAAGGGGAACACTCTTGTTCGGGCCTCCCAACATGACCACATCTGGTGAGGGTTATACCCCCTCCATTGGGGATGTTCAGTCTTTTACTGTGGTGGACACTGCGGGAGCTGTTGAGTTGTCTGGTGAAGAGATGCCTGGTTCCGGGACTGTGGTCCCTTCCCAGTCGACATCTGAGGCTGTCACTAGGGTTGTGCCTCCTCCTTTGGAGCTGAGCTCGGTTGCGCTCTCCACTTTTCCACCGGTTACAACAGCTCCAGTCGTATCTGCAGCTACTGCTGTTTCTGTCTACAACGTCATCGGTCACTGTTTCAGCCAGCCTCGGCTTATCCCTGCAGGGGTCTGCAGAGATGTCTTGTAGTGTACACGTGGGATATCGGCCTCAGTCTTCTCTGCCTTCAACTTGGCGAAGTCAGAAGGGGCTGCCGGCCGAATCCTCTGCTATGGTCTCTCAGCCGTCTAGCCCAGCAACCTTCTCTTTGGATTTGGATGTTCCTGGTGAGGTCACCATGGACTCTGTTGCATTTCCATCCATGCACTTTGGTTCGACTGCCACTAATCCATACCTCTCCAAGCTTATTCGACACTTTTCTTTGAAAAGGCCTAGGATTTTGCAGCTTACCCCAAGATGGAATCTTTCTTGGGCACTGCTTTGCTTGGGGTGGGGGTGGGGAGAGGGGTATTCAGACCTTTATCCCAGGTGGATATGCATTTTCTCACAAACAAGATGACTTTTCTGATGGCTTTTGCCTCATCCAGATGGGTTAGTGAGCTTCACGCCCTCTTGGTTGTTCCGGCCTTTTTCAGGAGCTCTGCCAACAATGTTACTTTTACCACTGATTGCTCCTTTCTGGCCAGGAATCAGATACCAGGAACAACTCCACCTCCTATCTGTATCAGGGCTCTTCCTTTGGCTGAGGGTAATCGCCCTTTGCTCTGTCCGGTCTGTGCACTTCACATTTATCTCCACTGGGCGCAGTTCATTAGGAAAGGCAGGAAACGATTCTTTCTGTCTCTTATTCCTGGTCAACAGAGGATCTCTCCTCAATCCATTTCTCGATGGATTTGTCTTGCTATTCGTGCGGCTTATGCTCATCTAGCGACTGATGATTGTATTACCAATCGTATTTCTGCCCATGAGGTGCATGCCTTGTCTACCTCCAGGGCTTATGCTAACTCCATCAAGTTGTCGGATGTTATGCAGACCGCCTACTGGAGAAATGCTTCTACTTTCTCCACCTTATATCTGCATTAGTTGCAGGAGCAGTCTGAGGACCTTTTTTCTTTGGGCCCTCTTTCTTCTGCTCAGGCTGTTGTCTACCCAAGCCATTAGACTTCAAGGTCAGTTCCATACCTGTGCTGTTTTACTGTCCTTTCTGTCTGTGCGTCATGCAGTGCCATATGCCTCATCTCTCATTGTTTTTTACTAATGTTTGTGATGCTATGGTTTGATAGGCCTTGGGAACTCTTCTGTCCACGGTTCCAGTGCAGTCGGGTTGGGGTTGGTTATGTGATTCCCTCCTCCTATTGTCTATTCAGCCTGTAGTAAACAATTGTAATGTAGGTTGATAAGGAATCTAAATTTTATAGTAAATTTCCTTTCTTATACCTACCACAATTGTTTACATGGAGGCCCTCCCGACTTATTTGGGTAATAATCCTTTGTCCCAGCTGATCACATAACTCCAATGTTGGTGGATTCAAAAGAATGATTCATTAGTTACTGACTGCACACTGGTACCGGAAGCCGTGGATCAGTACTAGGAGAAGAGCATCCCCTACTGGGTGTGCGACAGTAGCACGCAACCCAGTTTTGGCTTATTTTTTCTTGGTGCTTTTGCACCACTTTTCTGTCCCAAATCCCTTGGAAAAGATCAAAATAGAGAGTATATTTTCCGAGTTAGGGACTTCCACTGTAGTAGTGCAAGCCTGTAGTAAACAATTGTGGTAGGTATAATAAGAAAGGAAATTTACTATAAAATTTTTATTTTTGTCACTCCTGAGGGGCTCAAGGATTGACAGTGTATCCTATGGAGATGGATTGCTTAATGCAGACTCATTCTTGGACTCTGTTTATATCATGTTCTGTTCAAGGTGAGTGCTTCAGGCCCCGTGGGGCCTCTTGTTTTTTATTGGTTTGATGATACTTTCAACAGCCAGGACCAGCTCATGTTGAAAAATATTGCCTCTAAGAGATAGATTTATGATTCCTTCATGGGAACATGCTCATGAAGCTCATTCTGATACAGGACCAATAGCTTTTTATTAGAGGCAAAGAACGAAAGTTTTTAGTAGTGAATGAAGGTTTTGCAAGTGTTGTCTTTTCGTCATGTTAGGTGAAGAGGCAGTTATGTATTTGTTTGTAAAAAATAGAGTTTTCAGGAACTTTTCTCAGTGCATCTTTTGACTGTCAATGAAACAGACATGACAAGCTTGTTTTCTGGAAGATTCAAAAAACATTATTTTGTAAAGAATAATAAAAAATTGTGATAAACTGATAAATAATTTTTACTTGGGCCATAAAAAAAGAACCTCTGTTTCTCAGGCCTGCAAGCATGGTCATTTTTGCTGTGCATGCAACCTTTTTATCACCTCCAAAAGCTTTTAAAATTCAAGTTATTATGCTTTTTTCGGTAAATCGATAGTTCCAATGCTTGCGTTAGCGAATTTTACATATGAACAACAGTCATATTTGTTTGTTTTGTTTTATAACTAGGCCCTGTGGAGTCTCTGTGGCAAGCTCTCAAACCACCTGTCAAAATCTGTAAGGAATTCAAGGAAGTTATGGCCTAGAACCAGTCTAGCCTTTAAATAGGCCCTCCTCTATGTTTATATGCACTCACCTGGAATATTTCAGTTGGTCGAAAAAGCAAACCTAAGACTCATTTTTTCTGACCAGCTGAAATATTCCATACAATTGAATCTAAAAAATACTATAAACATTCATTTTCTGTGAATCAACACAAGATATATTTCTCAATCAAGACTTGATTTGGTTGAATCTTGAATCACTTTACTATTACCATTTGTCATGTTTGTTTGCTATAACATTATGAAGAAAGACTCATCAGAGCTATAGGTTTATGATTAAGCCTCTTAGTTTCATTAACTGTGATAAAATCTTTAAATTTTCAAGATGAATTAAATACTTATTGATTGGAATATCTATAACTGAATGTATGTGACCTTAAACACCAATAAATAAATCTATAACTGAAGCATGCGGGAATATCCTTATATTTTTGTTTTTGTGAGTAAAGGGATGTCCGATTAAATCATTGGTAGTGTGCATACAAACTACACGAGGTATTGGGTAAACAAACTGTCCATAACAGCATTGGATTTCTTACAGAATATGACTGGTGGCTTGTGAGAACTTGTCTCTGTGGTTTACCTGACTCTGGATTCCAGCAATACAGATATCTCGGCAGATATGAAACTAACCAAGTAATAACATCTTTATTTATTAAAACCAAAACAAATAATTACAAAAATTCTCAGAACTGGGTCAGTTGTCTGACAGTGTTATTGTTTCTCACTTCTCCTACTCCTAGTGCAGCTATCTGAACGCATTGGCTTTCCCATTGTGGAATCAAGCCGTTCGGATAGCTAAACTACCTCTTGTCCCACTTCGACAAATCCCCACTTATGACTCTGAGTTTTAGTTTGTGATGAATTTTCTGTACAACTCTCTTCTTTCTTCTATTCATCCACCCCTTACTTATTGCCATCATTAATTTCTCACCATACAAATAATACTCCCTATTTGCCTGATAATGCCAATTTTACTAATTGATTGCTTTCGACGAATGACTGTGGACGATTTGATCTAAACAAAATGGCTGTGCCCAGTAATGCATCAAGTGTGACAACTCTAGCTTGGTTCATATTGGATGAGATCAGTGTCATATCAGCAGAGTTTGAAGTCATATCAGCCCAGTCGATAATGGGAAATTCTTCGAAAGAAAACATCTCTAATAATCAGTGCTTTCAAATCGGTATGCATGAATTTTTGCATAATTAGTTCCTGAATAGACAACACAATCTGTGTAAATAGTCCATGATTAGGCAACACAATTTATACCCAATTGAGAAGGAGGATTACTAATAGTTTAACCCTTAAAAGCTTTTATGCCCCGACTTGAAATGTCGAAGGGGTATCTAAAGGAGACCTCCATCTGTCCATTCGTCCGTCCATTCATCCATTTGTCCATCTGTTTGTCCGTCTGTACCAACATTTTCCCTTGTATCTCAGCCACTGCCACTCTGATTTGAATATTTGGTGTTATGATAGAGCATCATGGGGGAATGATACCTGTATAGCGTGAGTTTCTTCCACACATTTTTTCCAGAGTTGTAGCACTTTTTCACGCTTTCGACTTAGAAACTTTTTTGCGAAATGTTTTTACGGTGGGGGGCATTAAGTAGCGCTTTGCGATGCAGGCCTTTTGGTTCCGACTTTTATGACCTCAGAACATGTGCTCTTAACATGCCATCATGAGAAGGTCCTGTTCACAACAGACAAATTAGGTAGGCAGTGGTTTCTAGTCAAGTCAGGCAGCCAAGACTTGACTAGAAATCACTGCTAAGCCACTGGACGTATAGAGGCTGTGGGGGCTGGTAGGAATTCAGGACTCTTGTCCAGGCCCTTAATGGTTAATCAGCAGGGCTGCAGGATTAAAATTATTACTAAACCACCTCACAAATGCAAGATACATTTTTCCATTTTGTTGTTGACAGGCTTGCCAATCAAGGTTAAATAGGTTGAGAACCTAAATCTTATTCTGATCATTGTATTATTACAGAAAAGTAAAGCTGATCTACATATAACATTGATTCAGTCTTGAGATGGTCTTGGAGAAGATGGGTTATTATAAATGATGAAACATTTGAAACAAAGATATTCTTTCTTTTTCAGCCAATATATTTTATCCCTGCTTTGTTGTGCTTGCCTGCTGCTTTGAAGCCAGATATCACAGGTATATGCTACCAGGTTTTTTTCTTTACACTTTATCAGTGATCTGTTTGGAGTTTATTCAGTTTATTCAGATCATTTGTTGTACTTTAATCTTAACCTGCTGTGTATTTTCAAAATATTTTCATCAAATTTAGTGATGGCTGCTCTGAAGCAGCCAAGACTAGATTTGATCAAAAATTCATCTAAATTTGACTGAAGAAATCATTGGTTAAAAAATTCATTCAATTTACAGGAGAGAAATTTGGTTACATGTGCCCAAATTACACAGATTTCAGCAGCAAGATGATTTGTGTTCCATCAGGAATATCCACCATCAGCATCAGAGGAGTTAACCCTTTACCCAGTGTAGCCAAAACTGGTCAGCGCTATTCACTAAATCACCATTCAGTTTTTATTCATTTTTCATTTTTAGCTCACCTTGACAAAGTCAATACACAATTTCATTTGGACACTGCACAGGTTGCATTTATGATCGGATCACATTGAAACTTGGTATGCTTGTTTGGGGTGACCTCTAAATGGGAGCTATTGATTTTCTTCCATTTCCATTGAAAAACATTGCCATTGGCAACGACCTTTGAACTTTAGTCAGGCATCAATATATTCCTTTGGCATGCCCTACAGGGCACATTTATGATCAGATCGCTTTGAAACTTGGTATGCTTGTTTGGGGTGACCTCCAGATGGGAGCTATCGATTTTGTTCTATTTCCGTCAAAAAACGTTGACAATGACCTTTGATGAACCTTAGTGCAGTTATGCATCAATATTTTCGTTGGACACACCCTGCAGGGCAGATTTATGATCGGATCACTTTGAAACCTTGTATGCTTGTTTGGGGTGACCTCTATATGGGAGCTATCGATTTTCCTTCCATTTCTGTCAAAAAACGTTGCCATTGGCAACAACATTTGAAATTAGTTTAGTTAGTCATCAATATTTCCCTTTGGCTCACCCTACAGGGAACATTTATGATTAGATCACTTTGAAACCTGGTATGCTTGTTGGGGTGACCTCTAGATTGGAGCTATCGATTCTCTTTTATTTCTGCCAAAAAAAGTTTTGACAAGAGGAAGGGATGGGTTTGCAGGAGTTTGCAGATGCATAAACAGTATTTGTACATTTTTGGGCAACCCTACGTCTCTGTTGATAATCTCAAAAATTAACAAGTGAAGTTTTGGAATCATCAATTTTCAGGGCTTCAAAAAAACCCATTCAAAGCATCAACTTTTTAGGGTGGTAAAACTTACAGTGTCATCCCCTGGAGGTCATATGCGAAGGTCTTTTGTACAATTGCAGGTAACTGGGGTGAATAAGCTCTAGCCATTTGAGAACAGCTAATTAATCTTTCAACCATTGTACTCATTATCACGACTTTAGTAACAACCTGTCCATCATGAAGAAGCTCACTATCCTTGTGCAGTAGGGTATTGTGTAGATGAGCAACAATGTACTGGTAGACACTTCCGGGTCATTCGCCTTCTTCCTAGGAAAGAGATGCAGATTTCATAAACTGACTCTCACTTTGCTGAAAGCCATAATATTTATGAATAATATTCCAAATGCTGGCTTTTTCACAATATCTGTTTGTAAGTAAGGTCTTCTCTATGCCATTTACCAGCACCTCATTAAGCCTTACCAGAAATCCATTAGCATATGGCAGCTTGCAAAACATCTTCTACAGAATAAAATAAAATCTTCCTAAATTAACTTCAAAGGTACATGTACATACAAAAGAATTATAGAGATAATACATGCTTTAAACTCCAGCATTCCATATATATAGCTGTTCAACAGTTGGAACTCCACAAACAGTTTTTGTTGAAATTTATATGGCTCACTGATAGCCTACATTACCCACTTCCAGATTCACACTTTTACTACAAATTTTACTAAAATTTGTTTACATTTGTCACTCGGCAAAAGTTGGTAGTAGTTTTACCCGTACCATTGTTCAATCACAGTCCCATCTAGTTTGGTGGATACTGGGAGGGTGTAAACTTGTTTTAGACAGCGTTTATAGCGAATGCTGTATTTGTTTATTTTAATATGACATTAGAAATATAATAGTTTCAATATTAAACTGGAGTCTAGTTGAGGTCAGTGTCACCTGGAAGGAATGTAATTTTTACATGTTTTTAGTTTGCCTGACTTTCAGTCAGGGGAGCTATAGTGATCACTCACCGTCCGCCGTCCGTGAACATGGTGTTTGCGTCTTCTCCAAAACTGCTGAACCAATTTAATTGAAATTTGAGATAATAGTTTGTTATGACATCACATTTTGATTTTGTTCAAATCAAGTTTCCTCACCCCTTGGTAGGGCCACGCCCAAAAAGTTTGCTTAAATCTTAAAAAAATTTCTCTTGAACCAGCAGTAGAAGAGACTTTTGTTGTGCAGCTTCCTTTTGAGGTGCAGATGCAGATTTGTTCAAGAGAAGTTCGAGGAGCTATATTTGCCTTCATTATGGGAGGGGCAAGAATTTTCACCCGCCCAAAATTTATATATTTTTATACTGTAACCAATGACCCAGACTTAGAAGGTGCTTACCCAAAAATATCTAGGGCCAAACACAAATTTTGCCCCCCAATCCCCCAAATTTGCATGCAAAACCGAAAATTAGAAGTCCTATCTGGCCCTCCATACATTTTACCCTCCTCGCATGCGCAGACGCCAGGAAGTCACCAAATTTGGCGCCAGTAAAATCATTCTTTGTTTGGCTCTTGTCAGATAAGAACAAACTGATATTTGCGCTTTTAAATCTCAATTAATAATGATGCCAGACACAAATCAATGGTTAAATTGGTGGATCCCAGGACAGAACTGGATGAAGGTAGGAAGAAACGGTGGTTTGAAACATTCAGGGCTGTAAATTTTTATACTGTACCAATGACCCAGACATAGCTGGTGCTAACTCTTAAAATATAGGGCCAAACACAAATTTTGCCCCCCAATCCCCAAAATTTGCATCTAAAACTAAAGAAAACATGTCCTGAAAGGCCCTCCACACTTCGCTCCTACTGCGCATGCGCAGTGTCAAGGACGTTCCGAAATTGGCGCCATTAATCATTCTAAGTTTGGCCCTTCATCAGTTAACATCTGACTGATCTTTGTGCTTATAAATCTCAGTTTAAATGATGCCAGACACATAAATATTAGTGAAATGGTGATTCTAAGGAGGATAGAGAAGGAGGAGAGGAAAAGAATGTGTGACAGAATATTATCAGGGCTGTAACTTAAAATTTTTTAATGAAATTATGTTAAGTTACCTATTTTCAAGGCAGCAGCCATTTTGTTGTCATTCTGATTATTTAGTTACACTGTTTTTTAAGTGTTTTCCTCTCTCCCTGTCCTTTAAGTTCCCCCTTGCTATTCTCCCATGCTTTTGGCATAGTTTTTGTAATTTTTATTACTAAATTTTCTTGGGAGTTTTAGCTGAATAACAGAATGAATTCTGTTCTTTCCCCATGTTTACGTCTTCACCTACGGGTGGTTAGGCGTTGTGTTCTGCATCTACCATCTGATGTTCTGCAGTTTCTTCCCTGGAAGTCTCTGTTTTGCATCAGATAGTGTATTTTTGGTAACTGATTTCGGGCCTGGGTGCCTGGAGTCTTATTTTAGTGTTTTTACACTCATTGTTTACATTTACAACAGCCCTCTGTGTGAGGGGGGGATTTCTAAAAAATAATATCTTGATGTTATTTTAATCATAACTAGATACATTATTATTGTTCGTAAGTGTTGAATAAATTGTTTAAAATATTTTTAAAATTTTTGTCCACACTTAGGCTTGGGATCCATTGGGGCTCAACGTTACTTTTCAGAAACTTGGGCTGTTCTGAAAAAATATTTTTTCAAAATATTTTGATTTCAATTATTTTTTCTATATTAATGGATCATATTATTATTATGTATTTTGATTGCCAGGGGTTAGTGCGAGTACCAGGACTTGTTTTCTTTTCACATTGAAAGGATATTGATCAATTGTTTTAAGAGGAAGTCTTCCTCTGACTTTATTATCATTCTATATGTGGTCAGTGTACTCGCATTAACTCCTGTTCTGTATCGTATGATTTCGATGACAATATGGGAAGCGTATGTCATGGTATGTTATTGGGGATTTGGACACTCCGGTCCTTTCCCTGCAGGGTCACTCTACTTTATCAATTTCTATTTCAGACGATCAAGATTAGGGTGATGTATCTGTGATGTCTTCCAACAGTGTGCCTCCGTCATCACAATTAATGAAGGGCTAGCGGAAAAGTGCTCATGTAAATACGCCAATTGCCTAAGAGGACCCTAGTAGGTTCGACGGCCTTTGACGTCCCCTAGCTCGCCCGGTGTAGCGTCCATTCACCGAATGGTTCGGCAGCCGGGTTCGTCCGTTGCGGTCTAGAAGGAATTTTGGGGTGATGCGAGCACTATATATTAACCTAATGCACACCCAGTGACGGCGGATCGGAGGGAGAACGCAGGAAGCCTTTTAGTCCGGTTCATAGCTCGTTCCGGTCCATCTGGACGGCAAGCGAGAGAGGCCCCTCTCTCGTTCAACAACATCTGGCCCCAGATGTTGTGGTACAAAATGTGTCGCAAGCGGAGCATACGTCCGTCGCTCGGGACGCTCCGTTGTATAGGCAGTCCGCTGAGACTGCTAAGGCTTCCTCTTCTCGTCAGCGCACACGACCGCACCTTGGCTGCGTGACCGCCGATATATTACCAGCTTCGCCGATCAAGGATTCTTCGGCGACCAGGTCACACCATCCGGTAGCCAGGGACACGCGGCCTGCAGACTCCGGACGTTCGCATAGGAAGTGTGCGGGAGTCAACGTACACGGAGCTTCCGGCGGCAATGCATCGTAAGACCGCTACTGCACAGGCCTCGGGAACGGACGTGCTTTCCTTAATAGCACAGTTTATCGCAGCATCCCAGCATCAACTGAATCTGTCGCATATATTTTATCCGACGATGCTGGGTCGGGTCGCTCCGCGGAAGCGGGTACAGACGTCCGAAAGTTTCATCCGGTCCGACGGGATACCGAAAGGGATTCGGAGGATTTTGAGCTTTCCCTTTCAGAACAACATATGCTGTTGTGTATGTCATCTGACTTGGTCTTCTACAGCTTCTTTCGTCGGACCAGAATGCTGCGATGCCGGATAAGAAACTGATAGCGTCGGTGGACTTAGAAATTTTTGGTTCGGTTCAGGGACATTGTCCCTCAGTTCCGACATAGTCCAATAATGTCACACAAACTTTCGAATTATTGAACGACGCTATATATATTATTATTTTATGCTTGCTAACCAAGCATTTCTGGTTTCTTGTTCGAAGAGTTATGGAGATGTCTTTCAAAAGTGTGCCTCTGTCGTCATAGTTAATGAAGAGTTAGCGGCAATAAGTGCTCATGGAATATGTCTATCGCCTACGGAGTGACATTCGCTAGCTCACCCGGTGTAGCGTACATTCATCGAATGGTTCGGCTGCCGGGTTCGTCCGTTGCGGTCTAGGAAGGAGATTTGGGTGATGCGAGCACTTTAATTACTTTAGTACTCACCCAGTGACGGCAGATTGAGGACAGATCGGAGGAAGCCTGTTAGTCCGGTTCCTGGCTTGTCCAGGTCCGTCCGGGCTGTGAGTGAGAGAGGTCCCTCTCTCGCCCAACAACATAGGGGACCGCATGTTGTGGTTCAGATATTTTACATTCGGAGCATATGTCCGTTGGTCGGGACGCTCCGTTATATTGACAGTCCGAGAGACTGTCTTTAATGCTTCCTCATCCTCACAGCAGGGCACACGACCGCACATTGGCTACGTGACCTCGAGTATCCGATCAGTTTCGGCATTCAGTGATTCCACGGCGAATAGGTCGCGCCATCCGATAGCCAAGGGACACGAGGCCTATACACTCCGTTCGCTCGCATATTGGTAGTATGCACGGGGTAACGATCACGGAGCTTCCAGCGGCAATGCATCGTAAGACCGCTTCTCCCCAGGCCTCAGTGACGGACGTGCTATCCGAGTTAGCACAGTTGTTTCGCAGCATCCCAGCAATTGACAGTTTCTCGGTCGAATCAGGAATTATCCGACGGCGCTGGGTCGGTGCGGTCCGCGGTTGCATCAGGTATGGACGACGAACGCTTTATAGGGTCCGACAGGATGGCGAAAGGGATTCGAAAGATTTCGAGTTTTCCCTTTAGTAGTATCGGAAGATGCCTTTCATATCTTCTGGCATTATCTTCCAGTGATTATTATTTCGGACTTCATTGCTGCGATCTTGGATAAGAGACTTATAGCGTCATTGGACTCGGAGTTTTCGATCGGTTCAGGGACATTGTCCCTGACTTACCGACGCAGTCCAATATTGTCATTACAACATGTGTTTTATTTTTCGACGCTATATATATATATATACAGGCCTGCTACTAAGCATGATAGTTTAGTTTCTTGTCCGCGTTGCTCATTTCTGCCATTTTATCATTTATACAAATAGTTTATTTTGGCAGAGCAGGGCATACCGAGAGTTCATATGCGTCTAGACGGTGTGATTAAAGACTGCATATATTCTTTTTCGCCGTTTATGTCTTTTCCAATTTCAATGTTGGGAACGACATTATGTATAGTAGACTTAACTTAGACGCTTTATTATACGTAATCCGCCTTACTGAGGCGTTATCATTACGTCTTCAAGAAAAGATTTACGGGATATTATTCTCAATGTAATTTCTTTTGAGGGCAGTAGTTTGTTCACGTATAACTCCGCCCTTCAGTGGCTGATTGGAGTTAGTTAGATGTGACGCAGCCCTAGCTACATCCACACGCATGGATAGTAAGGTTAAGAACTCTCTCAGAGTCGCTTCGTTCTCGGAGGAGCTTCTCTTCGACGGCAACTTTTCGGCAATCCATGAATTGCTCGATTTACATGTTCTCTTGTCTATCTAGTGTTACAAGAGATTCAGACTGGGGCAAACATTCGGTGGTTGACTCAGAGAGTGCCGCCGCAGTTGCCGGACCCGAGTGTGGCTGTTATGACGGTTGCCAGTCAAACAGATTGGGATATAATACTGATCCCTACGGATTCGAAGTGCCAGGGTCTTTGGGTTCCGCAGTCTTTTAGCAATCAGTTTTCTTCCGCGGAATAATGTTTTTTAGGCTTGCTTTATGTCATTGCATGAACATTATTCAGAAACGCATGCCCAAATTCCTGTCCTTTAATTCGACAGTAGTGGCGTATCTCCGGAACCAGGGAGGCACTCTTTCGTTTCCGTTATTCAATTTAATGGAAAGAATCCATCTGTTGGTTATAGTACACCAAGTTCAGTTTTGGTCCGTCATATTCCGGGTCGTCTGATTGTTTTATCGGACTCCCGTTCTCTTACGGGTCGCTTGTTGCTGTCAGAATGGACTCTCAACAAACAAGTATTCAATCAGATTTGCTATCTATGGGAGCGCCCAATGATGATTTATTTATGACACAGCTTGCTAATCAATTGCAGACGTATGTGTTGGCTTGTCCAGATCTCTGAGCTAATATTGTTAACGCTCTATTGATCTATAGGACGGAATGATAGGATACGCGTATCCTCCGGCGCTGTTGTTTTAGCAGGTATTGCTAAGATAAACAACCACAATACATTTCTGTTGATAGCATCTCTATCTTCACAGAGATCATGAGTAATTTACTCTCTTGTCTACTGTGGGTCTTAACGTGAAATCTTCCTCTATGTGAGGATCTTTTTCACTGGGTAAATCGTGTCATCTTTATCACAACCAGCAAGGTCGCAACCTTCATGTATTCCGTTGTGTGGTCCGTATTGCATTGTAAGCACTGTACTGGACGAGCTTTGGACGCGATTTCTTACTATAGGAGATCCTCTTCTTCGCTATTCTATGCGGCTAAAGTGGAGGCTCTTCCGTCGTGGTGTAGGGATCATTATGTTCATATTGTTGATCCCTCCATACTACTCATTGCTATTTTTTAGTATACTTGTTTCACAAGATCTACTGCAGCCTGTTATTATTTAGGTTATAGGTTTATGTTACCTCATACCTATGCACTCTACGATAGTTTACAATTGAGTCTTTTGTCTCTTTATCTAAGTCAGTTAGTAACTTTTTGATAAATAGACTTAGAATCTTTAGATTAAATTCCTATACGGATTTTAACTTCGGTTCTTATTTAGCTAAGTAATCATTTGAGCCTCTGGAAACAGTAGTTTTCAAATTCTGACCTTTTAGACAGTAATTCTGTTGGTTTCTCTTTTACTGTAGAGTCAGTGAGTTTCATGCACTATCGATGGATGATTTTCACTTTCGTAGTTTCGGAATCAATACTTCCGTTACTATTTAGGTTGGATTGTTGCATAAGAGTTAGGCTCCTATTATCCGGAACCTATTATTTTAAGGTCCTTCCGTCTTCGTATGGGCATAGGCCTTTACTCTTTCCGGGTACAGTTTATGTATTTATAAACAGATATCTGTTTATTACTATGGGCGTAAGCTTCTTCTGTCTTTGATGTCTAGTAGAAGGACGTTACGCTCCATTTTATTGTTAATGGATTCTATTAACTATCGGTACTGCTTATGGTATATCATTGACTTAGCAGTTGTGCTTAAGATTTCGGCTCATGAAGTAAGAGTTCTTCTACTTCTTGGGCTTACATTATTAGTGTCGCTATTATAGATTTTTGAAGGCCGCTCATTGCGCTCAGCCATCCACATTCATGAATTTTATCTCAGAAATATCGAGTCCATTTCTGGAGGCCTCTATTGTTAGGTCTATTATCTACTGCTCAGAATGTCATTCACTTAACAGTTGCTACTATAGCTAGGTAGGCTGTCTGTTTCGGCAGTGTCTCTGTTCGGCTGCCCTCTTCGCTCTGGGATATTTGACCCAGGGCAAGAAAAAGGGGGGGGGGGGGGGGGAGGGTGTTCCCTTGGGTCACCTGTTTTACTATGAAAACAAGGGGATACCTCCTCCGGAGTTAGTAATTCTGAGCTGTTATTGGGATGGTTGTTTAGTGAGAAGTTTAGGTTTTTAAAATTCATTCAAGTCTTAGTTTTTAAAGTATAGCCTTTGAATATTGCATATGTCAACGGACATGATTATGCAATCCTCAGACACTTTTAGGAGTATAAGAGTCTCTATTCTCTAGACTTACTTTATTTATTGGCTTACTTTAAAAATTATTAGTATAAGGATTATATTGGATATTAATAGAGTACATGGATGTATGAAGCTCAATTTTGTAAGGTGTTGTATCTTTCTAATTTATCATAAATAAGAAAGATACATGTAAGGCCTATTACTTCTTTTTCCCTACAGGGGATGACTCTATTTTATTTTATTGAGCGTATTCCATTTTGCTCTATGTCCTTGGCCCTCCAGCCTTTTTACTATTCAGCTATGTCTGGGTCATTGGTACAGTATAAAAATGTTAAAAAATTTATAGTAATTTATATATTTTTTATACTTACCAATGACCCAGACGGGGATGGCCCTCCCAGGAGTTGGGAACTCTTGCCTCCCCGCTGAGTACATAGCGCTTACCAGGCACTGGTTATTAGAATGATTAATGGTGCCAATTTCGGAACGTCCTTGACACTGCGCATGTGCAGTAGGGGCGAAGTGTGGAGGGCCTTTCAGGACATGTTTTCTTTAGTTTTAGATGCAAATTTTGGGGATTGGGGGGCAAAATTTGTGTTTGGCCCTATATTTTAAGAGTTAGCACCAGCTATGTCTGGGTCATTGGTAAGTATAAAAAATATATAAATTACTATAAATTTTTTAACTTTTATAATATTTATTAAAATTAGTTCATGTTCCCTAATTTTGGGACATGAGCCTGACGTTACCACTGATTGATTATGATCTATCCACTGTTTATTTAGTATTCCTTCCCTGCCTTCCCTTGATCCCCCCAGTTAAGCTCCCAAGCTTTTTGGCTTGTTTTAATAAAAAAGATTTATAAAATTTACTGGGAGTTTAACGTTTTGTACAGAAGATTATTCTGTACATCCCCAGGGTTACGTCCTCATCCTTAGGGTGTTCGGGCATTTTGGTCATGCATCTTACATCCAATGTATCGTTTTTTTTCTTCTGAGGAAGATCTTACTTTACATCGGATAGCCTTGTTTCTGTTACTGACTTTGGGCCGTGTTGCCTGGGGTCTTGATTCCGGTGTTTTGTTTACATTACATTACTCTAGGTAGTTAACATTAAATACTCTGATAGTGTGGTAGTTAATTTTACACAGATTTTATAATTTTGTCCACACTTAGGCTTTTTGGGGCTCATCGTTCCCTTTGGGAACTTGGGCTCTTGTATTAGGAAAAGTTTTTCAAAAATTTTTATTTTATTTTTGAAAGAGTTTTTCTTTTGGATATATTTATATCATTGATTATATTTTAATGTTATCTTATATTATATGTAGATTTGGTGGTGGTACAATGACATATATTAGTATTTAGGTAATTAGTTTTAGCTCACCTACTTCTATTGAAGTGGTGAGCTATTGTCATGACCTCGGGCGTCAGCATCGGCGTCCGGCGTGTCCAATGTTGTAAGATTTAATGTTAAGGTTAATTTCTCAAAGATCAGTGGGCTCAGGCCTTTGATATTGCATATGTAGGTTGTAGGGGACTATCAGAACAGTATTTAACCCTGATACTACGACTTTTTTCCAAATTTCACCTAAAATTTTCTGCCAAAACTTGTAAGAATTTGCGTTTAGGTGTTGTAAGAATTTGCGTTAAAGTCAGCTTTTGTGCAGATTGTGCTGCTTTAACTTCTCATTACTGTTGATTTTCATATTTCGGTAACAACTGTACGTATTAACCCTACTGTATGCAGAAATTTAACTGATTTCTTCTGTTTTTTTCAGTCACAATGGTCACGTTTTTCTCTGACTTACTCAATTTTAAGTTCTAAAAGTTTGTGTTAAGGTGAGTTCTGTTTCTATGTGTCTTTCCAGGCCATTGATATTGTACACATGGGTTACTGAACTACATTGCGGTAACGTTGCGCCCTCATTACATGCATATTTGAGGAATTTGAGGGGGATTTTTGGGACTTATATTCACTTTCTTTTTTTTTCAGTCCAAATTTTCATGTTTTTCTCGGACTTAGTAAATTTTGTTGTAAGAATTAGCGTTTAGTCACAATTTTCATGTTTTTCTCACACTTAGTAAATTTGAAGTTGTAAAACTTTGTGTTTAGGTGAGTTGTGTTTCTGTTTGTCTTTCCAGGCGATTAATATTCTACACTTGGGTTTCTGAACTCCATTGCAGTAATATTTAACCCTCATTACATGCATATTTGGGTAATTTGAGGCTGATTTTCTGCCAAAACTTGTAAGAATTAGCATTTAGGTGTTGTAAGAATTTGCGTTAAAGTCAGCTTTTGTGCAGATTGTGGTGCCTTCTCCTCTCATTACTGTTTATTTTCTCATTTCAATAACTACTTTAGGTATTAACCCTACTGTATACAGAAATTTAACTGATTTCTTCTCTTTTTTTCAGTCACAATGTTCACGTTTTTCTCTGACTTACTCAATTTTAAGTTCTAAAAGTTTGTGTTAAGGTGAGTTCTGTTTCTATGTGTCTTTACAGGCAATTGATATTGTACACATGGGTTACTGAACTACATTGTGGTAACGTTGCGCCCTCATTACATGCATATTTAAGGAATTTGAGGGGGATTTTGGGGATTTATATTCACTTTCTTTAAAAAAAATTTTTTTTAACTTTTTTTTTTATTTAATACTTTCTCATACTTGTTACTAGTAACATTAAGGATTATTTTAGTTGTTGATGTGATGTATTTTTGTTGGGACTTACAGTCACTTTCTTGAACGAATGTTTTTTCCGCAACTCCTCTTTAACCAATGAATGTACTTCAATTACAATTTCAGTGATTCTTCATTACATAATGCCATTTTGCACCTCCTATTTTATTTTTTTTTGATCTGATGTATTTTTATTTTGTAAAAAATAAATTTATGAAAGCCTTTCCTAATTCTTATTTATGATTTAATATCTGGCCTAACGATTCATATTCTTAATCATAAACATTTCTAAAAGAAAAAAATGCTTTTATATCCAATGATTCTATGTTGAATTGATATATAATAAATGCAGAAATATAGACTTTCTGAAGCCATCACATAAACCACATTAATCGTTTGATGCCTAGTTAATGATTTATATTAACTAAATATTAGGCATGTTACATTGGAACGACATTATCAAGTGCGAATGTAGGTGAGCGTTGGGATATAACATCCCTCTTGTTATCTAATAGTATGGCAAATAGAGGAAATCTTTCCTTTATTTACTTGGTAGTTGTAATGAGTTTACTTGATGTACTACCACTAATTAATTCTACTCCATGTGTCTGATTTGATAATCTGAATGACGGGCGTCATGTTTTGTGTTAGGTGAGTGGACTCGGCTGGTCCTCTCGTCAAAGTGTCACTATAGTTTTTAGCTCACCTACTTCTATTAAAAGTGGTGAGCTATTGTCTTGACCTTGGGCGTCAGCGTCGGTGTCGGCGTCTGCATCCGGCGTGTCCAATATTGTAAGATTTAATGTTAAGGATAATTTCTCAAAGATCAGTTTGCTCAGGCCTTTGATATTGCATATGTAGGTTGTAGGGGACTATCAGAACAGTATTTAACCCTGATACTACAACTTTTTTCCAATTTTCACCTAAAATTTTCTGCCAAAACTTGTACGAATTTGCGTTTAGGTGTTGCAAGAATTTGCGTTAAAGTCAGCTTTTGTGCAGATTGTGCTGCTTTAACTTTTCATTACTGTTGATTTTCATATTTCAAAAACAACTGTAGGTATTAACCCTACTGTATGCAGAAATTTAACGGAAATTTTCTTTTTTTTCAGTCAAAATTTTCATGTTTTTCTCGGACTTAGTAAATTTTAAGTTGTAAAACTTTGTAAACTTTGTGTTTAGGTGAGTTTTGTTTCTATGTGTCTTTCCAGGCGATTAATATTCCACTCTTGGGTTACTGAACTCCATTGCAGTAATATTTAACCCTCATTACATGCATATTTGAGTAATGTGAGGCTGATTTTCTGCCAAAACTTGTTGTAAGAATTAGCGTTTAGGTGTTGTAAGAATTTGCGTTAAAGTCAGCTTTTGTGCAGATTGTGGTGCCTTCACCTCTCATTACTGTTTATTTTCTCATTTCAATAACTACTTTAGGTATTAACCCTACTGTATGCAGAAATTTAACTGATTTCTTTTCTTTTTTTCAGTCACAATGTTCACGTTTTTCTCTGACTTACTCAATTTTAAGTTCTAAAAGTTTGTGTTAAGGTGAGTTCTGTTTCTATGTGTCTTTCCAGGCAATTGATATTGTACACATGGGTTACTGTACTACATTGTGGTAATGTTGCGCCCTCATTACATGCATATTTGAGGAATTTGAGGGGTTTTTTGGGGACTTATATTCACTTTCTTTAAAAAAAAAATGTTTAACTTTTTTTTTTTATTTAATACTTTCTCATACTTGTTACTAGTAACCTTAAGGCTTATTTTAGTTGTTGATGTGATGTATTTTTGTTGGGACTTATAGTCACTTTCTTGAACGAGTGTTTTTCCGCAACTCCTCTTTAACCAATGAATGTACTTCAATTACAATTTCAGTGATTCTTCATTACATAATGCCATTTTGCACCTCCTATTTTATTTTTTGATCTGATGTATTTTTATTAGCTAACCTACTTCTATTACAAGTGGTGAGCTTATATGATGACCTCGGGCGTCAGCGTCGTCGTTCATCGTGTCCAATATTGTAAGATTTAATGTTATGGTTATTTTTTCAAAGATCACTGGCCTCAGGCCTTTTATATTGCATATGTACGTTGTAGGCGACTATCAGCACATTATTTAACCCTGATACTACGACTTTCTTTCAAATTTCACCTACAATTTTCAGCCAAAACTTGTTGTAAGAATTTGCGTTTAGGTGTTGTAAGAATTTGCGTTAAAGTCAGCTTTTGTGCAGATTGTGCTGCTTTAACTTCTCATTACTGTTGATTTTCATATTTCAATAACAACTGTATGTATTAACCCGACTGTATGCAGAAATTTAACTGCAATTTCTTCTTCTTTCAGTAAAAATTTCCATGCTTTTCTCGAACTTAGTCAATTTTAAGTTCTCAGGAAATGCGGTGGCACAGTTGGTAGAGGTGCAGGCTGCAAGCCGAGAGGTCCTCGGTTCGAATCCCACCTGCGGCAACTGCGTTGCGTCCTTGGGCAAGACACTTCACCCCCATTGCCCACGTGGGAGCACAGTGACGTTGTGTACTAAGGCGTACTGCACGTCGATGGTTCGCCTGTCTTCAACCAATGCTAACCCTGCTTGTGTGGAGTTGGTATGTTGGGGAGCTGACAGTTGCTCGCCGTTGCCCGGCGGTTCTTTCCGGGTACTCCGGCTTCCTCCACCCGTAAAACTGTCACGGTCATGGTTAGCCATTGTGCAGAAATATGTGACCTTAAACACCAATAAATAAATAAATAAATAAATAAATTTTAAGTTCTTAAAGTTTCTGTTTAGGTGACTTGTGTTTCTATGTGTCTTTCCAGCCGATTGATATTCTACACTTGGGTTACTGAACTCCATTGCAGTAATATTTAACCCTCATTACATGCATATTTGAGGAATTTGAGCCTGATTTTCTGCCAAAACTTGTAAAATTTGTGTTTAGTTTTAAGATTTTGTGTTAAAGTTATCTTTTGTGCACATTGTGGTGCCTTCACTTATCATTACTCTTTATTTTTGTTTTTTCAAAAACTACTTTAGGTATTAACCCTACTGTAAAGAAATATAACTGATTTTTTTTTTTTTTTTATATCCAATGATTCTATGTTGAATTGATATATAATAAATGCAGAAATATAGACTTTCCAAAGCCATCACATAAACCACATTAATCATTTGATGCCTAGTTAATGATTTATATTAACTAAATATTAGGCATGTTACATTGGAACGACATTATCAAGCGCGAATGTAGGTGAGCATTGGGATGTAACATCCCTCTTGTTTAATTTCTATTTACAGAGGAACAAGAACATGGTGTGGCTTCAGGGAGTGTGCTGCCGACGTTGCAAATCAATGAAGAGCTAACAGCAAAAGTGCTCAAGGAATTAGACAAGTGCCTAGATCCTTAGTTGGATTGACGACCTTGTCGCCAGCTAGCTCAACCGGCAGGTCTCACTCGTATGTGGGTGATGTGATGCCAGTATGTCCCTAGTGGTCGAGAAGAGGAATAAGGGTGTAGCGAGCACAATAAAGATACGAGCATGCTCACCCTTCGATGACAGAAAGGAGGAAGCATGGGAAGGAGGAAGTAGACAAGTTCTGAGGTATGCTCGTCCAGGTCTTCCGTGATCGAGAGCAAGAGAAGAGAGGCCCCTCTCTCTTATAACAACATCTGGGGTCAGAGGTTGTTGGTAGGAATTTGTGTCAGTTGGAACTTATGTCCACGGGACGCTCCTTCCATAGACTGCCGGGGTCGGCCAGTCTTTTCGCTTCCTCTATGTTCGAAAAGCAGTCTGTTGTCACCAGTTAGCTCGACCGGTGAAGTAGTTATTCAGGCCTCTGAGAACTGTGACGCCTGGTGTATACAATCCGGGCTAGGAGATCATATAGGGTGGAGTGAACAATATGATATGCAATTATGCTCACCCAAGTTCTGAGGTACGCTCGTCCAGGTCATCCAGGACTGCGAGCAAGAGAGAGGCCCCTCTTTCTTACAGCATCATCTGGGGACAGATGTTGTTGGTAGGAACTTGGGTCAGTCGGAGTATACGTCCATGCCTCCTGTCCGGGACGTCTCGTCTAATAGGCAGACAGGGTCGGCTAGTCTTACGGTTTCCTCTACATTATGGACAAAGTGATCTTTATATTGCACAGGGCTGTAAAACCCAATGAGTGGTTTCAGTTCCCTGTCACCGGTGAAACGGTTAAGATTGGATACTAGGTCCTTGACTCCGGATGTGTCGCATATGCATTGTATTTAGAGCTAGTGGAAAAGTGCTCAATGATTTTAGACAAGGGCTAGGCTTCAAAAGAGGTTTGCATCCTTTGTCTACAGCTAGCTCAACCGGCAGATCTCACTCGTATGTGGGTGATGTGATGCCGAGTATGTCCGTGGCGGTCGAGAGAGAATAAGGGTGTAGCAAGCACTGTTTAATCAAATAATGCTCACCCGGTGTTGATGGAAGGTAGAAGACAGCAAGATCTGAGGTACTCTCGTCCAGGTCTCTCCAGACTGCGAGCAAGAGGGAGACCCCTCTCTCTCTCCTTCAACAACATCTGGAGCCGGGTGTTGTTGGTACGAACTTGCGTCAGTCAGAGCTTACGTACATAGCTATTGTCCGGTACGCTTAGTTCAATTCTTAGCTGGAGACGGCTACAGTTTTGCTTCTTTAGCATCTACCAAGCACTCCCGACTGCACCTTGGCTAAGTGACTCAGGATTTCCAGTCTGCATCGTCAAAAGGTCCATCTTTTGTGAAGAAAGTCGCACCATCTAGTAGCCAAGGAGATGAGGCTTCAGTAATAACTATATTGAACTCCCTGTCCTAGGAGCAGCCGTCGAAGAGGCTATTCATGACTGCTGCTCCTCAGGCCTCTGTAACGGACTTGCTGTCGCAGTTCCACTGCTAATCACAGTATTCCTACTAAGGCAGAAGCACTCATCGTCAGTCTCAAATCTTGAGTTGTTGCATGGTGCTTATTTGGTCCAGTCACCTGCCTGTTTAGATGCTGGTGACTGTGATTCTAACTGATTTGAACGTATGATGGAAAGGATAACTTTTCCTTCTGGAACAATTCTTGGATGGTATAGATACCATACATTATCATTTCCTTGAACTTGTTCCAGTGATTCAAAATGCTGCGAGCAATTATGAGAAGCCGTTAGCGTAGTTGGATGCTGACTTCATCCAGGTAAAGAGCAGGGTAATAAGAACTCTTTCCAGTTAAGTCTACACGGGTGTCAGAGGTCTTCGATTGTGTAGACAACACCATATTTAACTTCCTGCGGGAAAAAGTAATTCGGTTTCTTTTCTTCCTCTGTATTTTTAATCGTTTGTGATTGTTCACATACTTTTAAAAACAACAGGGGAAGATGTGGAGAGTTCCTCTGCATTGACTGAGTAGGCTAAGATCCTAGTTTTAGCCTTACCTTCATCATTTAGCTGTTCGCTCGGACGCAATTGAGAAGATAATTTCTTAGAGCAAATTTAGTCTCATGGTCTTATGTACTTTAATTTTAAGTACTGTGATGCATCGTCTATAGGGAAAGGAATTTTGTGGTAGTTTGTACCTTTTAAAATTCTTTCCAGACCTAGTATTTATATCTCGGTCTTAACTAATGTCAAGTGGGAGATATTCTGATGCAACGAAGCCTTGTGTCTTCATCTTTGCATTTGACTAGGTGGAAAACTTGCCATAGGTCGCTTTAGTCTTCCAACTCTAATCTTTATGATAAGAATCAATTCTCGACTCTTTATGTTGGGGTCTAATGTACCAACACCTGCAGAAAGAGTACGAGAGGTTGTCCTAGACTCAGATCATCTATAAGGACTCATAGCAAAGGTATAGGTATACCTAAGTCTTTGATGGTAAGCTTTCAATATTGTAGAATTAAACTACAAGAAAGCATCTATACTCGACTCTTTAAGTTGGGGTCTAATCGACCACAACCAACAGAAGAGTAGGAGACTTTATCCTAGACTCAATTCGCTTATAAGAGCTCATAGCGAAGGTATTGGTATCTCTCCTATATATATTTCTTTAGGATTGTCTATACAACCACTTGGATAGGGGTTTCTCGTCAGACTGAGTTACTGATCAGACTCCCCTGAGCCGGTGGTTCGAGGCTCTTATAGAACTCGGAGTGGTCCAGCCGATTTTGACTGGAAGTGGATAATTAGGTTATTTATGATTATCTTTCAGTCGAAAAGCGAACGTTCGGCAATTGTAGTGAGTATAGTTCTTTAGATCACTTGTTTTGTGAACTAGATAATGTCTCATGGGATTTATGATAGGATACACGTATCCCACTATTCATTTGGCTGGTTCATCTGTTGTTTCACAGAGCGAATTAACCAGCTGTTTGGCTCGCTTTTCTTATACTGATTCGTCCGTCTGTCCGTCCGTCCGTCCGTCGTCAACATTTTATTTGTCCGAGCCATAATTTCTAATTTCTAAACCGCTGAATATATTTTTATACTGTACCAATGACCCAGACTTAGCTGGTGCTAACTCTAACAAAACCAGGGCCAAACACAAATTTTGCCCCCCAATCCCCAAAATTTGCATCCAAAACAAAAAGAAATCATGTCCTAAAGGACCTCCATACTATGCCTCTACTGCGCATGCGCAGTGACGCAGATTTCCCGAAATTGGCGCCAATTATCATTCTCTGTTTGGCCCTTCATCAGTCAACATCTCACTGATCTTTGTGCTTGTAAATCTCAGTTTAAAGGATGCCAGACACGTAATTTTTGGAGAAAATGTGATTCTAAGGAGGATAGAAGGAGGAGAGGAAAAAGAAGTGGCAAAAAATAATCAGGGCTGTACTTAAAATTTTTTGATGAAATTATGTTAAGTTGCCTATTTTCGAGGCATGGGCCTCTTGTTGTCATTCTTGCTAATTGTTGCACTGCTTATTCAGTGTTTCCTCTCCCCTAGCCTTCTAAAGTCCCCCCTTGCAATTCTCCCATGCTTTTGGCATATTTTTGAGAAATTTCATTTCTAAAATTTCCTGGGAGAGTTGCTTGGTTACAGAATGTTTTCTGTTATTTTCCCCATAGTTACGTTTTCACCCATGGGTGTATAACGTTTGTGTTCTGCATCTTCCATCTGATGTTCTACAGATTCTCCCCTGGGAGTCTCTGTTTTGCATCAGATAGAGTGTAATTGATGACTGATTCCGGGCCAGTTTTTTCAGTGCCTGGAGTCATGTTTTCTGGTGTTTTTACACTGTTTGTTTTCATTGGCAACAGCCTTTTTTGAGGGGGGCTGTTTGCCTTTGCTGTAGTTTATCTCACTATAAGATACATTTATATTATCCGAAAGTGTCTCATTAATTATTTAATATAATTTAAAATTTTTGACCACCCTTTGCCATCGGATCCATCGGGGCTCAACGTTACTTTTCAGCAACTTGGGCTTCGCTGAAAAAATATTTTTTCAAAATTATTTTGTTTTGCAATTGTTTTTTCATTTATTAATGGATCATGTTATTATGTATCTTTGTGTCAGGGGTTTTTGCGAGTAACTAGGACTTATTGTTGTTCTTTCACAATGAAGGGACGTTGTTCAAATTGTAATAGGAAGAAATCTTCCTCTGACTTTCATGATCATTGTATTAATTGTAGTCAGTGTTCTCGCATTAATCCCTGTCCTATATGTGAACATTGGGATGAGAAACATTGGAAACGTGTGTCACGATATGTTGTTTCTGGAGAAAGAGCGATGCCGGCTCTTTCTCCGCAAGGTCACTCTACTCTCTCAGTTTCTATTTCAGAGGAACCAGAACAGGGTGATGTTTCCATGTTATCTTCTTCAAGTGTGTGTCCGTCGTCACAAATGAATTCAGAGCTAGCGGCAAGAGTGCTCATGGAGATTAGACAAATGTCGTCCGCTAGCTCGCCCGGTGTAGCGTCCATTCACCGAATGGTTCGGCAGCCGGGTTCGTCCGATGCGGTCCAAGAGAAAATTTTGGGTGATGCGAGCACTATAAACATAATAGATGCACACCCAGTGACGGCGGATAGTAAGCGAGAACGGAGGAAGCCTTTGAGTCCGGTTCCTAGCTCGTCCAGGTCCAGCCGGGCCGCGAGCGAGAGAGGCCCCTCTCTCGTACAACAACATCTGGGACCAGATGTTGTGGTACAAAATGTGTCTTTAGCGGAGCATACGTCCGTCGCTCGGGACGCTCCGTTGTATAAACAGTCCGCAGAGACTGTTAAGGCTTCCTCTTCTCGTCAGCGCACACGACCGCACCTTGGCTGCGTGACCGCCGATATATTACCAGCTTCGCCGATCAAGGATTCTTCGGCGACCAGGTCACACCATCCGGCAGCCAGGGATTCGAGACCGATGGACTCCAGACGTTCGCATAGGAAAAGTATGCGGGAGCCATCTGATGCGGAGCTGCCCTCGGCGAAGCAGCGAAAGACTGCGCCTCCGCAGGTCTCGACGCCGGACATTCTTGTGCAGATAGCACAGCTTATCGCAGCATCCCAGCAGCCGACAGAAACGGTGTCGGATCGAGAATTATCCGACTGCGCTGGGTCGGTACCCTCCGCCGAAGCATCGGGGGCGGACGACCGGGAACATCATGAGGTCCGACCGGATGGTGAAAGGGATACGGATGACTTGGAGCTATCCCTTTCGGAACAACATAAAGCTGCCGTGGACTTCATCCGGCACTTTCTCCCTCAAGTTGTTCCGTCGGGCCAGACTGCTGCGCTTCCGGACAAGAGAATTATAGCGTCATTGGACTCTGAATTTTTTGAGCGGTTCAAGGACATCGCTCCCGAGTTTCCGTCGCAGTCCAATAATGTTGCAAGAACATTTGAATTATTGAACGACGCTATATTTAAACTTGCTTCCCGGACGGGGAAAGCAAGTTTCTTGTCCGCTAATACTCTCAACCTGCCTTTCATTAATGCAAGGAATAAATTCGATACGGCAGGACAGGGTATACCGAGAGTTCCTCTGCGTATGGACGACGAGGCGGAAGACTTAGAGCTATCATTACCGTCGTCAGCTTCTATTCCAACCGCGGTGTTGGAAACAGCTATTGCGTCTAACAGAGCCAATTTAGATGCCTTATCTTACGCAGATCACCTTACTAAGGCGTTATCACTGCGCCTTCAGGGGAAAGAGTTTCAGGATATACAATCCTCTTTAAGACTTCTTTCAAGGGCAGTAGCTTATTCCACGTGTAACTCCGCCCTTTCAGTGGCAAATCTGGAGTTGGTTAGACGTGACGCAGCCCTAGCTACATCCACACTAGTGGATTCTAAGGTGAAGAACTCTCTTAGAGTCGCTTCGGTCTCAGGAGAACTTCTCTTTGACGGCAAGCTTTCCGCTATTTATGATAAAATTACAAAGAAAGCTAAGGATTCTCTGTTGTTCAAATCTGCTCCTAAGAAGTCGGATACAGCAGACACGAATAAGACAGGCACTTCTGGGTCTAATGCGCCCAAGAGAGGTTCCTATAGAGGTTCCGGTGCGTCCTCTTGGTCTTATTCGAGAGACCGTCAGGATAGCGACTCTCGTTCGGGACGTCCTTCAGGCCGGGACAATCGGTCGGACGCCCCGAGGTCGACAGGGCGAGGTGCGGGTCGTGGAAGACGTGGTTTCTCCTACCGCAGGCCTCGCAGGTCCAGGAGGTGATGGCTTAAACCTCTATCGCGTTCCGGTTGGCGGAAGGTTGTCGAGCTTTTCACAAAAATGGGCGTCGATTACGGACGACCCTTGGGTGAGAGGAGTGACTTTGGAAGGTCTAAAGATATCCTTCAAACGAAAGCCTCCATTAACTCGAAGTCCAAAATGGACTCAACTTCCGTCAAATCCGCAGAAAAGAGACGCTCTGTTATCAGAGGTGCAGTCCCTTTTAATGAAGAACGCGGTAGAGGTCGTAGAAAACCAGGAATCTCCGGGATTCTACAGCCATCTGTTTCTGGTTCCGAAACCAGACGGCTCGTTCCGTCCAGTCATAGATCTGAGCTGGATAAACAAGCTGATCGCCGCTCCGAAGTTTTATATGGAGACGATTCGATCGGTCAGAGCGAGTATTCGGGTGAACGATTATGCAACGAGCATAGATCTCAAAGATGCGTACTTTCACGTCATGGTACATCCGACATTCCGAAAGTATCTACGCTTCGCAGTCCTAGGAGTGGTGTATCAATTCCGGGCGATGTGCTTCGGATTGAATCTAGCACCCTGGGCTTTCACTCGGGTAATGAACTCGGTAATGATCTACTTCCGAGCTCATTCGTCCGCGGTAACGTCGGCCTATCTGGACGACATTCTTCAGAGGTACGACAACGAGTTAACGCTTCAGAACGATGTTCAGAATCTTCTTCTATTGCTCCGACGTCTCGGTTTTATAGTAAACGAGGAGAAGTCGGATCTGGTGCCGTCCAAGTCATTCACTCATCTGGGAATGAGCTTCGAGACGCACAACAATCTCGTTCGTCTGCCGTTAACCAGAGCGAAATTAGTCAGTTGTTACGCTCGCTATTGTCTGCACGCAGACAAAGTCACGGCGAGAGAATTTATGAGACTGATAGGTCTGTGCGGAGCCGCCGCGGATCTCATTCCGATGGGGCGGTTACGCACACGTCCTCTTCAAATTTTCCTGACTCAGAATTGGAGTGTGAAAATTCATTCGCTCGATGTAGACGTTCTCTTGTCAGATCAAGTGAAACAAGAGATTCAGACTTGGGCAAACATTCAGTGGTTAACTCAAGGAGTTCCGCTGCAGTTGCCGGATCCGAGTTTTACCGTTATGACGGATGCCAGTCAAACAGGTTGGGGTGCATCATTAATCCCAACGGATTCGAGATGCCAGGGTCTTTGGGATCTGCAATTCCTGTGCAAGCACATAAACATCAAGGAAATGATGTCAATTTGGCTTGCATTACGTCACTGGATGGACATTATTCACGATACTCATGTCCAAATCCTATCCGACAATACGACAGTAGTGGCGTATATACGGAATCAGGGAGGCACTCATTCAGTTCCGTTGTTCAATCTAACGGAAAGAATCCTTCTGTTTGCATTAGAACATCACGTTCTTCTTTCGGTCCGTCACATACCGGGTCGTCTGAATGTGCTAGCAGACTCCCTTTCACGAAAGGGTCGCTTGTTGCCGTCGGAGTGGACTCTCAACAAACAAGTATTCAATCAGATTTGCTACCAATGGGAACGGCCAATGATAGACTTATTTGCGACACATCTCAACAATCAGTTGCAGACGTATGTGTCTCCGTGTCCGGATCCAAGAGCATTTGCAGTAGACGCTCTGTCGATCCCTTGGGACGGAATGATAGGATATGCGTATCCTCCAGCGCCGTTAATTCAACAAGTATTGCTAAAGATAAAACAATCTCAATGCAAGATTCTGTTGGTAGCATCTCTGTCGCCACAGAGACCGTGGATAAATCTACTCAGGTGTCTGTTGTGGGACCTACCGCGGAAGCTTCCTCCACGGGAGGATCTTCTTTCGCAGGGGAAATCGCGCCAACTCCATCACAACCCGCAAGGTCTCAACCTTCACGTTTTTCCGTTGTGCGGTCCTTCTTGCATGGCAAGCACTTTACAGGATGAGCAGTGCTTGCGATTTCTAACTGTAGGAGGACCTCCTCTTCGCTAAACTATGCGGCTAAGTGGAAGGTTTTTCGTCGTTGGTGTAGGGATCATTCTGTAGATATATTCGATCCCTCTATACCAGACATTGCAAACTTTCTAGTATACTTGTTTGACGAAATCAAACTGCAGCCTGTTACTATAAAGGGTTATAAATCTATGTTATCTGATACCTATGCACATCATGATAGTTTACAAATTGGATCTAATGTCTCTTTATCGAAGTTGGTTAGAAACTTTTCGATAAATAGACCCAGAACTCTTAGATTAATTCCTAAGTGGAATTTAGCTTGGGTTCTTCTTAAATTGAAGGAAAAGCCATTTGAACCTCTTGGGACAGTAGATTTCAAATTCTTGTCTTATAAGACAGCTTTTCTCTTAGCTTTCTCTTCTGCTAGAAGAGTCAGTGAGCTTCATGCACTATCGGTGGATGATTCTCATTATCGTAGTGTTGGGAACACTATCACCTTCACTACTAATGTGGGTTTTTTAGCTAAGAATCAGGCTCCTAATAAATATCCGGAACCTATTGTTATTAAGGCTCTTCCGTCTTCAGACGGGCGTAGGCCTTTACTCTGTCCTGTTAGAGCATTACGTATCTATAAACAGAGATCTCAGTTTATCAGAAAGGGACGGAAACGTTTCTTTCTGTCTTTGATGCCTAATAGAAAGGACATTTCAGTCCATTCTATTGCTAGATGGATTCAGTTAACTATCCGTACTGCTTATGAAGATTTATCTTCTTCTCAGCAGTCTGTGCTTAAGATTTCTGCTCATGAAGTAAGAGCTCTTTCTACTTCCTGGGCTTATGCTAATAGTGTTGCTATTACAGATTTAATGAAGGCTGCTTATTGGTCTCAGCCATCCACATTTACGAATTTTTATCTCAGAAATATTGAGTCCATTTCTGGAGACCTGCATTGTTTAGGTCCGTTATCTGTTGCTCAGAATGTCGTCCACTAAACAGTTGCAACTATAGTTATGCAGGCTTTCTGTTCCGGCAGTGACTCCGTCCGGCTGCCCCCTTCGCTCTGGGCTATTTGACCCAGGGCAAGGGGAAGGGGGGGGGGGGGGGGGGGGTGTTCCCTTAGGTCACCTGCTTTATAGTGAAAAGCAAGGGAATGCCTCCTCCAAGTCAGTATTTCTGAGTCGCTTCCGGGATGGTTTTAAAGTGTAATATTAATGTTTAAATTCATTCATGTCTTATTTTTAAAGTGTAGCTCGGTGTGAAGCATTTGTATATGTCAAGTGTCAAACGGACTTTAATATACAATACTCGGACACTTTTAAATGACTATAAAGAGTCTCAATTCTCTGGACTACTTTATTTATTGGCTTGCTTTAAAAATAATTAGTATAAGGGTTATACTGGATGTTAATAGAGAACATGAATGTTATTGTGCTCAATTATTAAGGGTAGTGTATCTTTCTAATTTAATATTAAATAAGAAAGATACATGTAAAGCCTAATACTCCTTTTCTCCTTAAGGGGTTACCTCTTTACTATATAGTTGAGCTTATTGGATTTTCCTCTATGTCCTAGGCCCTCCAGCCTGTTTACTATTCAGCTAAGTCTGGGTCATTGGTACAGTATAAAAATGTTAAAAAATTTATAGTAATTTATTTATTTTTTATACTTACCAATGACCCAGACGGGGATGGCCCTCCCTGGAGTTGGGAACTCTTGCCTCCCCGCTGAGTACATAGCGCTGACCAGGCACTGCCAGTAAGAATGATAATTGGCGCCAATTTCGGGATGTCTGCGTCACTGCGCATGCGCAGTAGAGGCGTAGTATGGAGGTCCTTTAGGACATGATTTCTTTTTGTTTTGGATGCAAATTTTGGGGATTGGGGGGCAAAATTTGTGTTTGGCCCTGGTTTTGTTAGAGTTAGCACCAGCTAAGTCTGGGTCATTGGTAAGTATAAAAAATATATAAATTACTATAAATTTTTTAACTTTTCCACCAAACTTCATAACAATATGTATTATCAATAGACGGTGTGTCATCAATTATTCTGCGGTCTGTAAATCCACAGGGTCAAGGTCACAGGTCACAGGATCAAGAAAATCTTAAGATATTTTTGATATTTTTTTCGGCTAAAGTTTGTAACAATATTAGTATTAGAAAACATGCCCATGCGATCAGTGGCCCTCAGCGGAGCTCTCTAGGCCTGACAGGCCTCTTGTCTGTTATCTGACGCATTAACAGCGATAGTTTTATGCGCCGGATGGAGTTGTGTGGAGTGGCTTGAAATGTTATTTCGATGGGTCGTTTACACACATGTCTACTCCAGTTATTAACTGGAGTGGTAGATGTTTTTCCCTCTTGACCTGTTTTGTTTTAGAGAATCTTTTAACATAAGGTCAAGTTTGGGCATATATTACGGTTTTCTCATTTATTTCGGACATGAGTTCATATATTGCGTTACAATCCTGAGTCCGAGGGTCTCTCTATGCAGGGATCTTGGGACCCTCGGTTATTGGAAATCACATATTCAATAATGTCTCATTGTTTACGATTACATCATCAAATTTTTTTCCGTTCATGTATTTATAAATGCACATCAGAGTTTATCAGAAGAGAAGTAATGTCGAGAAATTACCCTGACTCTTCCCAGTTTTCCTTTGGTTACAGACCAATTTGGCCTCAGTACATCCAATACAGGCATTTAATCTATTATATCTTGTTTGACAGAGCTCATAGAGCTCTGTCAAACAAGATACAATAGAGTAAATGCTAAGTTTATCTCCAGAATACAGGAATGTGACACAATCAATGTTAATTGAATACTCCTGTTTATTGAATAATTTTCATTGGCAAAGTGGCTATTCAATTAACAGGGTTCCACTGTATAAGGCTTTTGAGCGCATTTTCATGGGAATGAATGATAGGATATGTGTATCCTTCAATTCATTTGTTTCTATTGATTTCATTGAGGTTATGGGGTCTGTTATTGAGCATTTGCCAGAAGCTTCCCCATGAGAGGGTTTTCTTCTTTAAGGGAAGTTTTATTCTGCACTTCCTTCTCCACTCTCAGAAGCATTACGGAGTATTTCTGATGTGAAAGAGCTTTATGGTCACTATATTATTGCTATCTGCACCAGCAATGATTAAGTAATGTGGGTGAGGTGGTTTGGCCCCAACCCCCCCCCCCCCCCCCCCCCCCACACTCACACTGTCGCGTATACATATATTTTAATACATACATACTCTGCATCTGGGTTGTGTTGGATGGTGCCCTCATAAGCATATAATAAAATTATGCAGTTCTCTTTCATTTGTTTTTGGTACTTAATTTCTGATTTCTAATATACAGGCACTTATTTTATCATCATAATGGCCATTTAGTGGTTTTTAGATGATTAATAGGCTGGATTTTTATGCACTCGCGCAATGTGTGATTACGCTATCTCTTTGGTGTACCTTGAAATTGTTATATATTTCTAGGGCGGTCTGTGTTGGAGCCAGTTAATCATACCTACCTCCATTTCTAGATCCTAGTCTCTATTTTGTCGGTTCTTAAATCGCATATTCTTCTTGTGTTATAGTTGTAGATACCAAATAGTACATGTTGGATAGTGTTTTTACCGGATTAATATTACAGATGCCTCCTGTGATTGATCTTGAAGCGTGTTTTCTCTGCAGAGATTGTTCATCATATCCCACTTTTGTATGTATGTTATATTTGATTTCTCACTGATTTTGTTGTACCTGTATATGGCGTCTGCATATTTTGTAGCGGATTATGTTATTTACCAAAATCATCGCTATAGCCTTGGCTTGTGAAGTGGTGTTAAGTACCATTTATTATTCATGAATTAATTTTTAGCTCATCTTGACAAAGTCAAGCTGAGCTAATCTCATCACTCTCCGTCCGTCGTCCGTCGTCCGTCAACACCATGTTTTGCTCTTCTCCTCCAAAGCCACTGGGCCAATTCAAGTGAAAGTTTGTGTGAGTGATGGTCCCAAAGGGGCATTTCATTTTTGTTCAACTCGGCATGCCCAGCCCCATAGGGAGGGAGTGGGGGAAAATGCTCCAAAATATTTTTAAAATCTTCTTCTCAAGAACCAGTGTGTACAATGACTTGTTATTTGCTATGGAGCTTCCATATGAGGTGTAGAGTCAAGTTTGTTCAAACGAAGTTCGTGAAGTAATATTTGGCTTTGTAATAGGAGGGGTAAGATTTTTGGCCCCGCCCAAAATTTCTATTTTCTGAACCGATGGTCCGGTATGAACCAAATTTGGTTTGTGGTATTATTGGGTCATAAGTACTTGACCCATGCAAAAAAAAAATTCCCGCATCCCCATGGGAACCCTGGGAGCTAAAAATAGAAATATTTTCAAACGCCCATATTTCCCAAACCCCATGGAACAGAGAGCTTTTATTTGGTATGAAGTATCCTTATGATCAGTAGAAATGAATGGTAAAAAAAAATGCCATCGGTTATGTTAGGGTGTTCTGTAATGGGCATCGAAAAAGTGCTGAGTCAGCATATTTGCAAAAATTTTAAAAAAATCTTTTCTCCAGAACCAATCATCAGAATCTTTTGATATTTGGTATACAGCATTCATAGGGGGGTCAGATAAAAGTTTGTTGAAATAAAGCTCATTGGTTTATATTTGGGCTCTCTACAGAAGCCCGAAGTTTTAACATAGGGTAATATGGGGAATATTCTTTAAAAATCTTCTTCTTCAGAACCACCAGTCAGAATCTTTTAATATTTGGTATACATCATTGTTATGAGGGTCAGATTCTAGATTGTTCAAACCAAGTCCCTAGGTTAATATTTGGGCTTCCTACAGAAGCCCAAATTTTATCTTTGTTCAATATGGAGGGTAATTTTAAAAAATCTTCTTCTTCGGATCCATCAGTCAGAATGCTTTGATATTTGGTATGCAACATCTCTATGGGGGTCAGATTGAAGTTTGTTCAAATCAGATCCCTAGGTATATATTTGGGCTCACTATGGTAGCCCAAATTTTTACTTAGTGCAATATGAGGAAATTTCTTTAAAAATCTTCTTCTTCAGATCCACCAGTCGGAATGCTTTTATATTTGGTATACAACATCTCTAGGGGGGTCAGATTACAGGTTGTTCAATTCGAGTGCCTAGGTTAATATTTGTTCACTTGGCCCGACAATAAATTCAAGACATAAATATGGACAGAAATTAAGGTGTTACTGCCCAGAGACATTTGAGACAAACCACTAAATAGAAACATGAGAATTAAAAGCACAAATGTAATACAAGTGGCATAATTCCTATGCGATGAAGTCGGCTACAGTTGCTAAATACATGTACATCTTATAGGAACCTCATTATTGTAATGTTTGGTTTTTGTATTATCAGGATTCAGCAATGCTGATGGAGAGACAAATGTTTTCGTTCCAGGTGTACCCAAAGATCTGATGTCATACCACTTGCCTGTTTTGTTAAACTTGAGTAGCAGGCATTACAAACAAAGCAGTCTTTTTCAGCCTTTTCATCAAACTTCACTGTGATGTATTCTCGTATAACAGAAGAATGAGAAGATGCTTGCTTTCTACTGCTAGTAGCCATGATGATCACTATTACCATGCTTCTAATAAAGTACGAGACTAAACGAACGACAGAGCCGCTGAGCAAATGGGATTCCACAAATAACTCTCACACAAATTCCTTGAAATCTATAAATAGCGAATTAGTGGTGTGTGGTTTTCTGGGAATCTGAAACTGAAAGTGAAACGACAGAATTTTGCAGTGAATTTGACTATTTTCCTGATAGAAACATTAAAACTAGAAGAGTTCGCTCCTTATTTCAACTGATGTCGACATTGTCGAACACTGATTTGTTTTCCTCGAAGCTTCGTTTGACTAACAAAACGGCAAACTATTCGAGGTCGATATAAGAATACCAAAGCGAGTCAACATCGAATCGAATACTTGAAGCTTCACAGGGCCCTATTTCACATATAACATCTTTGGAAGATTCATTCACATGTTTGTTGAAATCAAATCCCAGGGTCCATATTTGGGCTCTCTATGGAAGCCCAAATGTTCAGATTAGTGCAATATGAGGAGTTTTCTTTAAAAATCTACTTCCGATCCACCAATCAGATTCTTTTGATATTTGGTATGCAGCATCCTTGGGAGGGGGGAGGGGGATTCAAGTCTGTTCAAGCCAAGTCCCTGGGTTCATATCATATTTAGGGGCCCTGTGGGAGCCCGAATTATAACTTAGTTCAATATGAGGAATATTCTTTAAAAATATTTTTCTTCAGATTCAGAAGTCAGAATCTTTTGATATTTGGTATACAGCATCCTTATGGTGGTGAGATTCAAGTTTGTTCAAGCCAAGTCCCAGGATTCATATTTGGGTTCCCTGTGCGATCCTGAATTATTACTTAGTTCAATATGAGGATATTCTTTAAAAATCTTCTTTTTTTTTTTTTAGATCCACTGGTCAGATATCTTTGGATATTTCGTATAAGCTTTTCTTAGGAGGGGCATATGCAACTTGTTGAAATCAGTTCCCTGGGTTGATAGTTAGGCTACCATGTCAGGTGAGTGCCCTCAGGCCCCCTGGGGCATCTTGTTATGATATCTGGGTCATATTGGCTTCATGAAACTCTGCGGTATCCAGGGATCCCTTGGTTCGATTTTCAAAAATTTTTCATGAAAAAACATCCAAAATTGCATATTTTCACTAAAATGACCAAAGCAACACAAAAATTCACAATCACTAATCTAACCATAGCATATATTGTCCAACATGAAGCACTCTCTGATACAGAAAAGTAATATCAGCCAAAAAAAGAATAGTTTTTAAAAAATTTGAATTTTCAAAGAAATTTTGCATAAAAATTGACGATTTTTCAAATTTCCGAGCACAAAGAAATCAGCCTATCTGAAAAATCGGTTCTTCCAATAGACATAGCTATTGTTTTAAAAGTTTCCTGAGTTATTTGCCATTACATAACATGTAAGATATTGTTTCTCCTATTTTTGTGAATTAAATTGATTTGCCATTACATAACATGTAAGATATTGTTTCTCCTATTTTTGTGAATTAAATTGATTTAATTCACAAAAATAGGAGAAACAATATCTGACATGTTATGTAGTGGCAAATGACTCAGGAAACTTTTAAAATAATAGCTATGTCTATTGGAAGAACCGATTTTTTCATGTGCATCTCTCTGCACATTTTTAGCTCAACTTTAACATAGTCTGTCTGTCAACAATTCAATACAGCTCGGGCTAGAGGCTGTATTTATGAACCGATCTTTACGAAACTTCTTGGGTACCTTTGTTATCACCGTGGGACGAGAACTAGTGTTTTGGGGTGCGGTCCGAAATTCAAGATGGCCACCGACAGTCATTTTGTACCGAAATTAGTGCAATTCAGTTTTTTGTACAAAACTTATGTATGAAAGTTCTGATTTGAATAAATTTTTGTATGAATGTTTATTAACATGGAATACATCACATATAATACAGGCCTTTTTCTTCTTGTGCAGAAATTATGCAAATTTGATTAACTTTGATTTATTCAGTGCTACTTATACACAGTAAGTACACATGTCAATACGGTTCGGGCATGGAACTGTATTTATGAACCGATCTCCACGAAACTTCTTAGGTACCTTAGTTTTCACCTTGGGACGAGTGCTTTGGGGTGCGCTCGAAATTCAAGATGGCTGCCGTGGCCATTTTGTACCGAAATTAGCTGCAATCAGTTTTTGTACAGAACTTCAATTTGAATGTTCTGATTTGAATAAATTTTTGTATGAATGTTTAGTAACATGGAATACATCACATATAATACGGGTTTTTTTCTCGTGCAGAAATTATGCAAATTAGATGAACTTTGATTTATTCAGTGCAATTTATACACAGTACACATGTCAATACGACTCGGGCTAGATGCTGTATTTATGAACCGATCTTCACGAAACGTCTTGGGTTATCACCTTGGGACAAGAATGAGTGTTTTGGGGTGTGGTCTGACTTATACACTTATACACAGTAAGTGCACATTTCAGTACGGCTCTGGCTAGAGACATCTAACTGTCACGCACCTTTACAATACTTTACCTGTACATTTGCTACAGGCTACGGTCAGTATTTATGTACAGACCTTTACAATACTTTACATGTACCTTTGTTATCAGGTCATTACCTAAATGTGTGTCATTGCATGGTCACATACTGTACATGTACATGTCTTACACAAGTTGAGCTACAGTGTCATTGACACTTTCATTTTTAGTCCCCTACAGGGGAACCGTAAGAGGACTATAGGATTGCACTCCGTCTGTCTGTCTGTCTGTCTGTCCATCCGTCCGTCCGTCCATCCGTCCGTCCGTCCGTCCATCCGTCCGTCCATCCGTCCGTCTGTCCATCTGTCCGTCCGTCCGTCTGTCTGTTTTTTATTTATGTTACCACCTCTCCTTCCAACATGCTTTAAGCTACACCTTTCATATTTGGTACATGGATAAATGGTTCTGAGGGGATGATGTACGCTCAAAATTTTTTTTTAAAATCCAAGATGGTGGAATGGCGGCCATTTTTGTTGTGTTTTTTAAGCTTATTTTTCTCTATTTTCATGTTACCACCCCTCCCACCAACATGGTTCAAGCTACACTTTGCATATTTGGCACATGGATAGAGGGTTGGGAGGGGATGATGCACGTTCAATATTTTTTTTTCAAAATTCAAGATGGCGGCATGGCGGCCATTTTTGTTGTGTTTTTTAAGCTTTTTTCTCTATTTTATGTTACCACCCCTCACTCCAACATGGTTCAAGCTACACTTTTTATATCTGGCTTTTTTATGTTACCACCTCTCCCTCCAACATGCTTTAAGCTACACCTTTCATATTTGGTACATGGATAAATGGTTCTGAGGGGATGATGCACGCTCAAAATTTTTTTTCAAAAATCCAAGATGGCGGAATGGTGGCCATTTTTGTTGTGTTTTTCAAGCTTTTTTTTCTCTATTTTCATGTTACCACCCCTCCCACCAACATGGTTCAAGCTACACTTTGCATATTTGGCACATGGATAGGTGGTTGGGAGGGGATGATGCACGTTAAATTTTTAGCTCAACTTTGACGAAGTCAAATTTGAGCTATTGTCATGGCCCGTCGTCCGTCTGGCCGTCTGTCCGTACGTCAACAATTGGCTATGGCTCGGGCTAGAGGTCGTATTTATGAACCGATCTTTACGAAACTTCTTGTGTACCTTTGTTATGACCCTGGGACGGGAACGAGTGTTTTTAGGTATGGTCCGAAATTCAAGATGGCTGCCAGTGGCCATTTTGTACCGATGATGCAAAAATCTGTTTTTTTGTACAGAACTTCTGTATGAAAGTTCTGATTTGAATAAAGTTTTGTATAAATGTTTAGTACCATGGGATACATCACATATAATACGGGTTTTTTTCTCGTGCGTAAATTATGCAAATTAGACTGACTTTGATTTATTTAGTGTTACTTTCAGAGCTGTAAGTGCCAAGCTGCTATGGCTCGGGCTAGAGGCCGTATTTATGAACTGATCTTTACGGAACTTCTTGGGTACCTTTGTTATGACCGTGGGATGAGAACGAGTGTTCTTGGGTGCGGTCCAAAATTCAAGATGGCTGCCAGCTGCCATTTTGTACCGACGATGCAGAAATCTGTTTTTTGTACAGAACTTCCATATGAAAGCTCTGATTTGAATAATTTTTTGTATGAATGTTTAGTACCCTGGGATACATCACATATAATACGGGTTTTTTTCTCGTACGTAAATTGTGCAAATTAGACTAATTTTGATGTTTTTTGGGGTTACTTTCAGCACTGTAAGTGCAAATGCCAATACGGCTCGGGCTAGAGGCCGTATTTATGAACCGATCTTTACGAAACTTCTTGCGTACCTTTGGTATCACCGTGGGATGAGAACGAGTGTTTTGGGGTCCGGTCCGAAATTCAAGATGGCCGATGGCAGCCATTTTGTACAAAATTTGGTGCAATCAGATTTTTGCACAGAACTTCCATATGAAAGCCCTGATTTGAATAATTTTTTGTGTGAATGTTTAGTACCATGGGATGCATCACATATAATACGGGTTTTTTTCTCGTGTTGAAATTATGCAAATTAGATGAACTTTGATTTTTTCAGTGCGACTTACACACAGTAAGTACACATGTCAATACGGCTCAGACTAGAGTCTGTATTTATGAACTGATCTTCACGAAATGTCTTGGGTACCTTTGTTATCACCTTGGGACGAGAACGAGTGTTTCTGGGTGCAGTCTAAAATTCAAGATGGCTGCCAGTGGCCATTTTGTACCGAAATTAGGTCTAATCAGTTTTTTGTACACAACTTCTATACAGCTCAGACTAGAGGCCATATTTATGAACCAATCTTTACGAAACTTCTTGGGTACCTTTGTTATCACCGTGGGATGAGAGCGAGTGTTTTTGGGTGTGGTCCGAAATTCAAGATGGCCACCAGTAGCCATTTTGTACCAAAATTAGTGCAATCAGTCTTTTGTATAGAACTTCTGTATGAAAGTTCTGATTTTAATAAATTTTTGTATGAATGTTTAGTAACATGGAATACATCACATATTGTAAGGGGGTTTTTTTCGTGCAGAAATTATGCAAATTAGATGAACTTTGATTTATTCAGTGCTACTTACACAATGTAAGCACACATGTCAATACGGCTCAGGGTAGAGGCTGTATTTATGAACCGATCTTCACAAAACTTCTTGGGTACCTTTGTTATCTCCTTGGGATGAGAATGAGTGTTTCTGGGTACGGTCCAAAATTCAAGATGGCTGCCAGTGGCCATTTTGTACCGAAATTAGGTCCAATCAGTTTTTTGTCACAAGTTCTATGCAGCTCGTATTTATGAACTGATCTTCACAAAACTTCTTGAGTACTTTTGTTTTCACCTTGGGACAGGAACGAGTGTGTTTTGGGATGCCTTTGTTATCACTGTGCTATGAGAACAAATATTTTGGGGTTCAGTCAGACCCACTCTGGGACTCAAAGATTTTTTCTAGTTCAGCATCTGACTGTCACCCACCTTTACAATACTTTACCTATACATTTGTTACAGGCAACGGTCAGTATTTATGTACAGACCGTTACAATACTTTATATGTACCTTTGTTATCAGGTCATTACCTAGATGTTTGTCATTGCTGTGTCACATACTATACATGTACATGTCTTTGTCTTGACAAGTTGAGCTACAGTGTCATTGACACTTTCATTTTTTTTCAAAATCCAAGATGGCGGCATGGCGGCCATTTTTAGCTCAACTTTGGCAAAGCCAAATTTGAGCTTTTGTCATGGCCCGTCGTCCATCTGTCCATCTGTTCGTCTGTCCGTCTGTCCGTACGTCAACAATTGGATACGGCTCGGGCTAGAGGCCGTATTTATGAACCGATCTTTACGAAACTTCTTGGGTACCTTTGTTATGACCGTGGGACGAGAACGAGTGTTTTTGGGTGCGGTCCGAAATTCAAGATGGCTGCCAGCCGCCATTTTGTACCGACGATGCAGAAATCTGTTTTTTGTACAGAACTTCCATATGAAAGCTCTGATTTGAATAATTTTTTGTATGAATGTTTAGTACCATGGGATACATCACATATAATACGGGTTTTTTTCTCGTGCGTAAATTGTGCAAATTAGACTAATTTTGATGTTTTTTGGGGTTACTTTCAGCACTGTAAGTGCAAATGCCAATACGGCTCGGGCTAGAGGCCGTATTTATGAACCGATCTTTACGAAACTTCTTGGGTACCTTTGGTATGACCGTGGGACGAGAACAAGTGTTTTTGGGTCCGGTCCGAAATTCAAGATGGCCGATGGCAGCCATTTTGTACAAAATTAGGTGCAATCAGATTTTTGCACAGAACTTCCATATGAAAGCGCTGATTTGAAAAAATGTTTGTGTGAATGTTTAGTACCATGGGATACATCACATATAATACGGGGTTTTTTCTCGTGCAGAAATTATGCATGAACTTTGATTTTTTTTTAGTGCAACTTACACACATTAAGTACACATGTCAATACGGCTCGGGCTAGAGGCTGTATTTATCAACCGATCTTCACGAAACTTCTTGGGTACCTCTGTTATCACCTTGGGACGAGAACGAGTGTTTCTGAGTGCGGTCCAAAATTCAAGATGGCTGCCAGTAGCCATTTTGTACCGAAATTCGGTCTAATCAGTTTTTTGTACACAACTTCTATACGGCTCAGCCTAGAGGCCGTAATTATGAACCGATCTTTACGAAACTTCTTGGGTACCTTTGTTATCACCGTGGGATGAGAACGAGTGTTTTGGGGTGTGGTCCGAAATTCAAGATGGCCACCACAGCCATTTTGTACCAAAATTAGTGCAGTCAGTCTTTGTACAGAACTTCTGTATGAAAGTTCTGATTTGAATAAATTTTTGTATGAATGTTTAGTAAAATGGAATACATCACATACAGTACGGGTTTTTTTCTCGTGCAGAAATTATGCAAATTAGATGAATTTTAATTTATTTAGTGCTACTTATACACTGTAAGTGAACATGTTAATACGGCTTGGGTTAGAGGCTGTATTTATCAACCGATCTTCACGAAACTTCTTGAGTACCTTTGTTATCACCTTGGGACGAGAACGAGTGTTTCTGAGTGCAGTCCAAAAGTCAAGATGGCTGCCAGTGGCCATTTTGTACCGAAATTAGGTCCAGTCAGTTTTTTGTCACAACTTCTATACAGCTCTATTTATAAACTGATCTTCATGAAACTTCTTGGGTACCATTGTTTTCACCTTGGGACAGGAATGAGTGTGTTTTGGGGTGCCTTTGTTATCACTGTGCTATGAGAACAAATATTTTGGGGTTCAGTCAGACCCACTATGAGACTCAAAGATTTCTTTTCTAGTTTAGCCTCTGACTGTCACCCACCTTTATAATACTTTACCTATACATTTGTTACAGGCTACGGTCAGTATTTATGTACAGACCGTTACAATACTTTATAAGTACCTTTGTTATCAGGTCATTACCTAGATGTTTGTCATTGCTGTGTCACATACCATACATGTACATGTCTTGACAAGTTGAGCTACAGTGTCATTGACACTTTCATTTTATATTGGATTATAATACCTTACAAAAGTAAGTAGTCTATTATTTCATATAAAAAATATACTCGCCCAAAAAAGAAAGTGTGCATTGCAGAAATTGATCAAACTCCAAAAAAATAATTTCGTACGTGTAAAGAGTGTTAACCTGTTCATGAATAAGTTATATTGAACACAAAAACAGCTTTCCCTGTTAAAATTGCATTAACGTTAAATGACGTGCTGCATGTTTGTGGAAAGGCATGTTTTGCACGTGGAGAGTCTGAAAATTCATGCAGCAGTGTGAATCCTTGGGTATTTAAACACTAAAGTAAGGCCTTCCTATCGTTCACATTCAAACTTGCGCTGCTGTTAAAACGACTCCACATTAGCATGCCAAGATTGACAATGAATCAACGTCTCCTTGCCCTGGGTATGATTAGAGCTGGCAGAACACACAGAGAGGTTGCCCAGCATTTGAACTGCCACCGTAACACTGTAGACAGGTTAGTCCATCGACATGCACAACATGATGACATTCGAGACCGACCCCGCTTTGGGAGACCCCGAGTTACCACCCCTGCACAAGATCGGTATATCCGTGTCGTCCATCTCAGGAACCGGCAACAAACGGCAGCGACGACAGCCAGGAACATCCCTAACCTGAGACGGATACATCCTCAAACAGTAATCAACCGTCTGAGAGAATACGGCTTACGTCCTTGAAGACCTGCAATTCGTCCAATTTTGACGTTACGTCATCATCATGCTCGACTGCAGTGGTGTAGACAAGATCTTAGGCATCCCTTACACTGGTGGCGACGTGTTTTATTCACAGATGAATGTTGTTTCCATTTTTCATCATCAGATGGCCGCCAGAGAGTGTACAGACATCGAAACGAATGCTACGCAGATCCATGTGTCATGGAGCGAAACCGTTATGAAGGAGGGTCTCTCATGGTGTGGGGTGGCATCACTGCCCGTAACAGAACTGAGCTGGTCATTATTGATGGCAATCTCAATGCAGCCAGATATCGTGATGAAGTGCTTACACCTGTTGTTGTCCCATTTCTGCAACGTCACGGCCCCGACGTCATTCTACATCAGGACAACGCCCAACCCCACGCAGCTCATGTTGTTCAGCAGTATCTGCAGCAACAACAAGTGGATGTTCTTCCCAGGCCCGCAAATTCGCCCGATATCTCACCCATTGAGCACATATGGGACGAAATGAAACGTCAGCTACGCCGACTTCCCCATGCACCGTCAATGCTTGTGGAACTCCAAAGACAGCTTATCAGAATATGGAACAACATCCCACAACACTTCCATGCTAACTTGTTCGCTTCCATGAGGCGCAGATGCACAGCAGTAGTCGATGCAGACGCAGGTCATACCAGATATTGAGTGTGTGACTTTTGTGTTTGACCCTTAGTGTCTTTGACTCTCCATGGCACCAAGAGTATTCGTCGTAGCGTAATGAAATTTCTCGTGTTGATCACAAATTGATTCATCTGTGATTGAATAAAATTTCCATGAATGAAAATGATATATATCTATATTTTTATACTGTACCAATGACCCAGACATAGCTGGTGCTAACTCTTAAAATATAGGGCCAAACACAAATTTTGCCCCCCAATCCCCAAAATTTGCATCTAAAACTAAAGAAAACATGTCCTGAGAGGCCCTCCACACTTCGCCCCTACTGCGCATGCGCAGTGTCAAGGACGTTCCGAAATTGGCGCCATTTATCATTCTAAGTTTGGCCCTTCATCAGTTAACATCTGACTGATCTTTGTGCTTTTAAATCTCAGTTTAAATGATGCCAGACACATAAATATTAGTGAAATGGTGATTCTAAGGAGGATAGAAAAGGAGGAGAGGAAAAGAATGTGTGACAGAATATTATCAGGGCTGTAACTTAAAATTTTTTAATGAAATTATGTTAAGTTACCTATTTTCAAGGCAGCAGCCATTTTGTTGTCATTCTGATTATTTAGTTACACTGTTTTTTCAAGTGTTTTTCCTCTCTCCCTGTCCTTTAAGTTCCCCCTTGCTATTCTCCCATGCTTTTGGCATAATTTCTGTAATTATTATTACTAAAATTTCTTGGGAGTTTAGCTGAATAACAGAATGAATTCTGTTTTTTCCCCATGTTTACGTCTTCACCTACGGGTGGTTAGGCGTTGTGTTCTGCATCTACCATCTGATGTTCTGCAGTTTCTTCCCTGGAAGTCTCTGTTTTGCATCAGATGGTGTATTTTTGGTAACTGATTTCGGGCCTGGGTGCCTGGAGTCTTATTTTAGTGTTTTTACACTCATTGTTTACATTTACAACAGCCCTCTGTGTGAGGGGGGGATTTCTAAATAATAATATCTTTATGTTATTTCAATCATAACTAGATACATTATTATTGTTCGTAAGTGTTGAATAAATTGTTTAAAATATTTTTAAAATTTTTGTCCACACTTAGGCTTGGGATCCATTGGGGCTCAACGTTACTTTTCAGAAACTTGGGCTGTTCTGAAAAAATATTTTTTCAAAATATTTTGATTTCAATTATTTTTTCTATATTAATGGATCATATTATTATTATGTATTTTGATTGCCAGGGGTTAGTGCGAGTACCAGGACTTGTTTTCTTTTCACATTGAAAGGATATTGATCAATTGTTTTAAGAGGAAGTCTTCCTCTGACCTTATTATCATTCTATATGTGGTCAGTGTACTCGCATTAACTCCGGTTCTGTATCGTATGATTTCGATGACAATATGGGAAGCGTATGTCACGGTATGTTGTTGGGGATTTGGACACTCCGGTCCTTTCCCCGCAGGGTCACTCTACTTTATCAATTTCTATTTCAGACGATCAAGATTAGGGTGATGTATCTGTGATGTCTTCCAACAGTGTGCCTCCGTCGTCACAATTAATGAAGGGCTAGCGGAAAAGTGCTCATGTAATACGCCAATTGCCTAAGAGGACCCTAGTAGGTTCGACGGCCTTTGACGTCCGCTAGCTCGCCCGGTGTAGCGTCCATTCACCGAATGGTTCGGCAGCCGGGTTCGTCCGTTGCGGTCTAGAAGGAATTTTGGGGTGATGCGAGCACTATAAAATTAACTTAATGCACACCCAGTGACGGCGGATCGGAGGGAGAACGGAGGAAGCCTTTTAGTCCGGTTCATAGCTCGTTCCGGTCCATCCGGACGGCAAGCGAGAGAGGCCCCTCTCTCGTTCAACAACATCTGGCCCCAGATGTTGTGGTACAAATGTGTCGTTAGCGGAGCATACGTCCGTCGCTCGGGACGCTCCGTTGTATAGGCAGTCCGCTGAGACTGCTAAGGCTTCCTCTTCTCGTCAGCGCACACGACCGCACCTTGGCTGCGTGACCGCCGATATATTACCAGCTTCGCCGATCAAGGATTCTTCGGCGACCAGGTCACACCATCCGGCAGCCAGGGATTCGAGACCGATGGACTCCGGACGTTCGCATAGGAAAAGTATGCGGGAGCCATCTGATGCGGAGCTGCCCTCGGCGAAGCAGCGATAGACTGCGCCTCCGCAGGTCTCGACGCCGGACATTCTTGTGCACATAGCACAGCTTATCGCAGCATCCCAGCAGCCGACAGAAACGGTGTCGGATCGAGAATTATCCGACAGCGCTGGGTCGGTAGCCGGGGACTCGAGGCCTGCAGACTCCGGACGTTCGCATAGGAAGTATGCGGGAGTCAACGTACACGGAGCTTCCAGCGGCAATGCATCGTAAGTCCGCTACTGCACAGGCCTCGGGAACGAACGTGCTTTCCTTAATAGCACAGTTTATCGCAGCATCCCAGCATCAACTGAATCTGTCGCATATATTTTATCCGACGATGCTGGGTCGGGACGCTCCGCGGAAGCGGGTACGGACGTCCGAAAGTTTCATCCGGTCCGACGGGATACCGAAAGGGATTCGGTGGATTTCAAGCTTTCCCTTTCGGAACAACATATGCTGCGATGCCGGATAAGAAACTGATAGCGTCGGTGGACTTAGAAATTTTTGGTTCGGTTCAGGGACATCGTCCCTCAGTTCCGACATAGTCCAATAATGTCACACAAACTTTCGAATTATTGAACGACGCTATATATTATTATTTTATGCTTGCTATCCAAGCATTTCTGGTTTCTTGTTCGAAGAGTTATGGAGATGTCTTTCAAAAGTGTGCCTCTGTCGTCATAGTTAATGAAGAGTTAGCGGCAATAAGTGCTCATGGAATATGTCTATCGCTTACGGAGTGACATTCGCTAGCTCACCCGGTGTAGCGTACATTCATCGAATGGTTCGGCTGCCGGGTTCGTCCGTTGCGGTCTAGGAAGGAGATTTGGGTGATGCGAGCACTTTAATTACTTTAGTACTCACCCAGTGACGGCAGATTGAGGACAGATCGGAGGAAGCCAACAACATAGGGGACCGCATGTTGTGGTTCAGATATTTTACATTCGGAGCATATGTCCGTTGCTCGGGACGCTCCGTTATATTGACAGTCCGAGAGACTGTCTTTAATGCTTCCTCATCCTCACAGCAGGGCACACGACCGCACATTGGCTACATGACCTCGAGTATCCGATCAGTTTCGGCATTCAGTGATTCCACAGCGAATAGGTCGCGCCATCCGGTAGCCAAGGGACACGAGGCCTATACACTCCGTTCGCTCGCATATTGGAAGTATGCACGGGGTAACGAGCTTCCTGCGGCAATGCATCGTAAGACCGCTGCTCCTCAAGCCTCAGTGACGGACGTGCTATCCGAGTTAGCACAGTTGTTTCGCAGCATCCCAGCAATTGACGGTTTCTCGGTCGAATCAGGAATTATCCGACGGCGCTGGGTCGGTGCGGTCCGCGGTTGCATCAAGCTACGGACGACCGAACGCTTTATAGGGTCCGACAGGATGGCGAAAGGGATTCGAAAGATTTCGAGTTTTCCCTTTAGTAGTATCGGAAGATGCCTTTCATATCTTCTGGCATTTCTTCCAGTGATTATTTTTCGGACTTCATTGCTGCGATCTTGGATAAGAGACTTATAGCGTCATTGGACTCGGATTTTTCGATCGGTACAGGGACTTTGTCCCTGACTTACCGACGCAGTCCAATATTGTCATTACAACATGTGTTTTATTTTTCGACGCTATATATATTATATATATATACAAGCCTGCTACTAAGCATGATAGTTTAGTTTCTTGTCCGCGTGGCTCATTTCTGCCATTTTATCTTTTTTACATATAGTTTATTTTGGCAGAGCAGGGCATACCGAGAGTTCATATGCGTCTAGACGGTGTGATTAAAGACTGCATATATTCTTTTTCACCGTTTATGTCTTTTCCAATTTTAATGTTGGGAACGACATTATGTATAGTAGACTTAACTTAGACGCTTTATTATACGTAATCCGCCTTACTGAGGCGTTATCATTACGTCTTCAAGATAAGATTTACGGGATATTATTCTCAATGTAATTTCTTTTGAGGGCAGTAGTTTGTTCACGTATAACTCCGCCCTTCAGTGGCTGATTGGAGTTGGTTAGACGTGATGCAGCCCTAGCTACATCCACGCGTGGATAGTAGGTTAAGAACTCTCTCAGAGTCGCTTCGTTCTCGGAGGAGCTTCTCTTCGACAGCAACTTTCCGGCAATCCATGAATTGCTTGATTTATACATTCTCTTGTCTATCTAGTGTTACAAGAGATTCAGACTGGGGCAAACATTCGGTGGTTGACTCAGAGAGTGCCGCCGCAGTTGCCGGACCCGAGTGTGGCTGTTATGACGGTTGCCAGTCAAACAGATTGGGATATATACTGATCCCTACGGATTCGAAGTGCCAGGGTCTTTGGGTTCCGCAGTCTTTTAGCTATCAGTTAACTTCCGCGGAATAATGTTTTTTAGGCTTGCTTTATGTCATTGCATGAACATTATTCAGAAACGCATGCCCAAATTCCTGTCCTTTAATTCGACAGTAGTGGCGTATCTCCGGAACCAGGGAGGCACTCTTTCGTTTCCGTTATTCAATTTAATGGAAAGAATCCGTCTGTTGGTTATAGTACACCAAGTTCAGTTTTGGTCCGTCATATTCTGGGTCGTCTGATTGTTTTATCGCACTCCCGTTCTCTTACGGGTCGCTTGTTGCTGTCAGAATGGACTCTCAACAAACAAGTATTCAATCAGATTGCTATCTATGGGAGCGCCCAATGATGTTTTATTTATGACACAGCTGGCTAATCAGTTGCAGACGTATGTGTTGGCTTGTCCAGATCTCTGAGCTAATACTGTTAACGCTCTATTGATCTATAGGACGGAATGATAGGATACGCGTATCCTCCGGCGCTGTTGTTTTTAGCAGGTATTGCTAAGATAAACATCCACAATACATTTCTGTTGATAGCATCTCTATCTTCACAGAGATCATGAGTAATTTACTCTCTTGTCTACTGTGGATCTTAACGTGAAATCTTCCTCTATGTGAGGATCTTTTTTCACTGGGTAAATCGTGTCATCTTTATCACAACCAGCAAGGTCGCAACCTTCATGTATTCCGTTGTGTGGTCCGTATTGCATTGTAAGCACTGTACTGGACGAGCTTTGGACGCGATTTCTTACTATAGGAGATCCTCTTCTTCGCTATTCTATGCGACTAAAGTGGAGGCTCTTCCGTCGTGGTGTAGGGATCATTATGTTCATATGGTTGATCCCTCCATACTACTCATTGCTATTTTTTAGTATACTTGTTTCACAAGATCTACTGCAGCCTGTTTAGGTTTATGTTACCTCATACCTATGCACTCTACGATAGTTTACAATTGAGTCTTTTGTCTCTTTATCTAAGTCAGTTAGTAACTTTTTGATAAATAGACTTAGAATCTTTAGATTAAATTCCTATACGGATTTTAACTTCAGGTTCTTATTTAGCTAAGTAATCATTTGAGCCTCTGGAAACAGTAGTTTTCAAATTCTGACCTTTTAGACAGTAATTCTGTTGGTTTCTCTTTTACTGTAGAGTCAGTGAGTTTCATGCACTATCGATGGATGATTTTCACTTTCATAGTTTCGGAATCAATACTTCCGTTACTATTTAGGTTGGATTGTTGCATAAGAGTTAGGCTCCTATTATCCGGAACCTATTATTTTAAGGTCCTTCCGTCTTCGTATGGGCATAGGCCTTTACTCTTTCCGGGTACAGTTTATGTATTTATAAACAGATATCTGTTTATTACAAGGGCGTAAGCTTCTTCTGTCTTTGATGTCTAGTAGAAGGACGTTACGCTCCATTTTATTGTTAATGGATTCTATTAACTAGCGTACTGCTTATGGTATATCATTGGCTTAGCAGTTGTGCTTAAGATTTCGGCTCATGAAGTAAGAGTTCTTCTACTTCTTGGGCTTACATTAATAGTGTTGCTATTATAGATTTTTTGAAGGCTGCTCATTGCGCTCAGCCATCCATTCATGAATTTTATCTCAGAAATATCGAGTCCATTTCTGGAGGCCTCTATTGTTAGGTCTATTATCTACTGCTCAGAATGTCATTCACTTAACAGTTGCTACTATAGCTAGGTAGGCTGTCTGTTTCGGCAGTGTCTCCGTTCGGCTGCCCTCTTCGCTCTGGGCTATTTGACCCAGGGCAAGAAAAAGGGGGGGGGAGGGTGTTCCCTTGGGTCACCTGTTTTTACTATGAAAACAAGGGGATACCTCCTCCGGAGTTAGTAATTCTGAGCTGTTATTGGGATGGTTGTTTAGTGAGAAGTTTAAGTTTATAAAATTCATTCAAGTCTTAGTTTTTAAAGTATAGCTTTTGATATTGCATATGTCAACGGACATGATTATGCAATTCTCACACACTTTTAGGAGTATAAGAGTCTCTATTCTCTAGACTTACTTTATTATTGGCTTACTTTAAAAATTATTAGTATAAGGATTATTGGATATTTATAGAGTACATGGATGTATGAAGCTCAATTTTTGGAAGGTGTTGTATCTTTCTAATTTATCATAAATAAGAAAGATACATGTAAGGCCTATTACTTCTTTTCCCTACAGGGGATGACTCTATTTTATTTTATTGAGCGTATTCCATTTTGCTCTATGTCCTTGGCCCTCCAGCCTTTTTACTATTCAGCTATGTCTGGGTCATTGGTACAGTATAAAAATGTTAAAAAATTTATAGTAATTTATATATTTTTTATACTTACCAATGACCCAGACGGGGATGGCCCTCCCAGGAGTTGGGAACTCTTGCCTCCCCGCTGAGTACATAGCGCTTACCAGGCACTGGTTATTAGAATGATAAATGGCGCCAATTTCGGAACGTCCTTGACACTGCGCATGCGCAGTAGGGGCGAAGTGTGGAGGGCCTCTCAGGACATGTTTTCTTTAGTTTTAGATGCAAATTTTGGGGATTGGGGGGCAAAATTTGTGTTTGGCCCTATATTTTAAGAGTTAGCACCAGCTATGTCTGGGTCATTGGTAAGTATAAAAAATATATAAATTACTATAAATTTTTTAACTTTTAGTGTTATTTTTTAGCATGCACACTTTCTTTTTTGGGAGAGTATACATAAAAACCCTGTAAAATTTTCCTGTGTACGAAACGTCCTTTGAAATATGTACGTCTTCGTTTGTATAGAAAACAGTCAGTGTACGAAACGCCTGTGTACTAATCCATCCGAGAGCCCCTCGTCTGACATTGACCATTGAAAAACAAATTTTAAAATGTAAGATTTTAAAATAGGTTTTTTTATGACATATGTTCATACTTTTAAACAGTTCAATAAAATCAAAACATGGTTTTTGGCTCATTTTTGGCAAAGCTAAATTTGAGGTATTGCCATGGCCTGCCGTCCGTCTGTCCATCCGTCATGCCATACACACGGCTTGGGCTAGAGGCCGTATTTACGAACCAATCTTTACAAAACTTCTTGGGTACCTTTGTTATCACCGTGAGACAAGAACAAGTGTTTTGGGGTCCGGTTCGAAATTTAAGATGGCCGCTGGCAACCATTTTGTACCAGAATTAGGTGCAATCAGATTTTTGCGCAGAACTTCCATATGAAAGCTCCGATTTGAATAATTTTTTTGTATGAATGTTTAGTACCATGGGATACATCACATATAATACAGGTTTTTTTCTCGTGCATAAATTATGCAAATTAGACTAATTTTGATTTATTTAGTGTTACTTTCAGCACTGTAAGTGCAAATGCCAATACGGCTCGGGCTAGATGCCGTATTTATGAACCGATCTTTACAAAACTTCTTGGGTACCTTTGTTATCACCGTGGGACGAGAACGAGTGTTTTGGGGTCTGGACTGAAATTCAAGAAGGCCACTGGCAGCCATTTTCTACAAAATTAGGTGCAATCAGATTTTTGCACAGAACTTCCATATGAAAGCGCTGATTTGAATAATTTTCTGTGTGAATGTTTAGTACCATGGGATACAACACATATAATACAGGGTTTTTTCTTATGCATAAATTATGCCAATTAGACTAACTTTGATCTATTTAATGTTACTTTCAGCACTGTAACTGCAAATGCCAATACAGCTTGGGCTAGAGGCCATATTTATGAACCGATCTTTACGAAACTTCTTGGGCACCTTTGTTATCATCTTGGGACAAGAACGGGTGTTTTTGGGTGCAGACCAAAATTCAAGATGGCTGGCAGTGGCCAGTTTGTACCAAAATTGGGGCAATCAGTTTTTTGTACAGATCTTTTGTATGAAAGTTCTGATTTTAATAAATTTCTGTATGAATGTTTATTAACATGGAATACATCACATATAATACAGTTTTTTTCTCATGCAAAAATGATGCAAACTAGAGAAACAGAATTTACTGCATCCAGTAAATTCAAGTCTGTGTGAAAAGGGTTAAAGTATCAGGAATAAACTTTACAGAAAGAGAATTTATGGAGGCTTATCTTCTGGTGTAAAATATTTTTTAACAAATCAGAAATGGGTTTTTGTTAACAGTATTTACAGATATTCATACAGGAATCAGAACAGTTTTTATAAGAAACCAGAAAAGGCATATATGTGACCAGCATTCAAAGGGTTCGATATACGAATCAGAAATGGACAATTTTGGCTTTGCCCACTAATTTGAGTGATGAAATACATTCATAAACTTTAGAAATACATTAAGGTGTAAATGCATTTCCCAGTCTTTCTGAATAATATGCACTTGATGACCTCATTCAGGTGGACAGTATATTGAATCTCCAGCACTTTTTAACTCAGTCGGTGTAGTAGTCCCATGTCTACATCTACACTGAAGAATGAGCGCAACCCACTTTGAAATAATGGCTCCACCAACTTCAGATCTGTCATCTGTCATTCAGATGGAACGGGTGAAAAAAACATAGATGAGTGCAAGCTGGTTATTGTTAACCTGCATGCCATAATGCATTGAGATAGGACGATCCGTATTTGAGTTGTCGCGCTGACAAAGGGTGCATAGACTCTATGTCGGAGATATTGTCATAAAAACCTTAAAAACCCAAAGTGCTCATTTGAAGTCCTGCTCATAAAAGAGCATCTAGTGACATAAACAACGCATACATAAAACTAGAACTTCTCTAATAAATTAATTTTAAACAGTCATAGCACTAACACAGTTAACAGTACAGTCAACTATGTCAGTATTGCATATTTTACCGGCATCCTGACAGTATTGTGATAGGTTTCAATTACAAATCTTCAGTTTAGTTTTACAATTACATGTACACCAGAATTCTTCATGATCAAGTTGTTTGTTTTTATATTAACTTGGTTTGGGAATTAATTCTGTACAATGAGATTAAATAAATAGATCATGTTATTGTATGTGACAGTCACAGCTTTCTCCCTACTGCTTTTTGTGAAATTCTTTCATAGAGAAGATATTCATACAGGAATCAGAACAATTTTTCTAAGAAATCCGAAAAGGCATATATGTGCACACCATTTATAGGGTTCGATCAAGGAATAAGAAATGGGCATTACTGCCGCTGCCATTTGTTTGAATGATGAGATACATGTATAATCTTCAGAACTGCATTAACTGGTATAAAATGAAATTCCTAATAGGTCGAAAAAGTATGCATTTAATGACCTCTCTTGACCGCATAGAGGTGGACCACATTTTGAACCTCCAGCAAGTTTCAACTCATTTGGTGTAGGTACCATTACTATAGGTCATACCAAACCTGAAGTATGAGTATAAACTACTTTATAAATATATATTCCACCAACTCCGGATCTGCCATATTTGTAGATGATGGCAAATGTTCATATTAGCTTGGCAATGATGAAGTGCATGCATGGTACCTCTGGAAAATATATTGCAAGTAAAAAGGTTCAGTAATGTTGGAATGTAGACATTAAAAGGCCTTGAAGACCCCCCCCCCCCCCCCCCCCCCCCCCCCCCCCCCCCCCCGCCCCCGAGAGCCTGTCTGAAGACTTTTTGGCATTGTCAAAATACCGAGGTCTCATCTATATCCATGTGTGTTTGAAACAACACTGTGAGAATGGAAATGGTTTTCATTATTCTCAAGGATTTTTTCGAAGAGAGGTGCACCATTGAAGTGCAGTACGCTTTAGTACACAGTGCCACCGTGTCCCCATATTAAGATCTTCAGAGGGTTAAAATATTCGCTTTAAATATTCCATTTTAATCCTTTAACCCTTTACCCAACGAATTGGCCGCATCCGCCCGCGTAATATGCAAACTGAGAAGTTGGAAAAATATTATTTCCAACGAAGGGTCCCATTAATTGGTTTTGTTGAAATTGTTTGGAAAATTTGAAAAAAATGATATTTGAAATAATAAATTTTGCTATCGTCTGCGTTGGGTAAAGGGTTAAATGGGGGTGCAGTGGCTGAGTTGGCAGAGGTGCAGGCTGCAAGTCGAGCGGTCCTCACTCTGTCCTTGGGCAAGACACTTCACCCCATTGCCCACGTGGGTGCATGGTGGAGATGTGTACTAAAGCGTACTGCACATCGATGGTTCACCTGTCTTCAACCAATGCTAACCCTGCTTGTGTGTAGTTAGTATGTGGGGAATCTGATAGTTGCTCGCTGTTACCCGGAGGTTCTCCCCATGTACTCTGGCTTCCTCCACCCATAAAACTGTCCTGTCATGGTAAACCACTGTGCAGAAATATGTGACATTAAACACCAATAAATAAATAATCCTTTAAAAAATGAGCTCATTCCAATGAAGGGTCATAAGCTATGTTTTTCAAGCAAAAATGAAATAGTAATTAAAACTGAATAGACATTTCTGTGTATAAAGCTGACCGGTTTTTGCCGTTATGTTGGCTAAAGGGTTAAGAATCCCTTAGTTTGGAAAGCACACCGAAAAGGTGTCCCATTCCACATAGAATTAAATGTTTCAGAAAAGAAAGCGAAAAACATTCTGTAGCCATGAGTTATATTAAAGATATTTTTTTATTCACATCGAAGTATTAAGAGGGTTAAAATCTGACCATTCAAATATTCCATTTTATTACTTTGTAACTGTGATAGGTGTTTCGAGAAAGCCACACACCACTCCATCCCAAAACCTCTCAATCCTGAGTTATGATTGAGAATAAATAGATTTTTTAAAAAAATGCTTTGAAAAGTGAAGGTTTCTCTCGCTCTTCAATGATTGAGACTGAAGTTTTGTAACATGATACAACATAAATATACAGTGCTGTTCAATGTAACAAAGGATTCTATCTCAGCTTTCTCTCTGGAGATTTCTGTTTTAGATAATGGTTACTGCTTCAGCTAACTCATTTCCCAGTAAATGTTGTAAACATATTTTTAACCTCTAGAGCCCGAAGGCCCCACATGCCTCCAAATCATAGATGACCAAGTACCAATGGCAGGCAGTCTATCAGTATACCAAAAATATTGAGATAGGATTGATTGTATTTGGGTTATCATGTTGACAAACAGTACATAGAAGACATTCTATGAATGTTATTAATTTATTGGGGTTTAACGACACTTCAACAGCTAGGCCACCTCGTGTCGTACAGTTTTTACGGATGGAGGAAACCAGAGAACACAGACAACCACCAAACAACAACAACAAGCAACTGTCTGGCTCCCCAACATGCTAACTCCACACAAGCAGGGTTAGTGCAAGTGTATCATCGACATGCAGTATGTCTTAGTACATATCATCACTATGCCATTATGTGGGCAATGGGGGTGAAGTGTTTTTTGCCCAAAGACACAATGCACTTGCCGCAGATAGGATTCGAACTGAGAACCTCTCGGCTTGCAGCCTGCGCCTCTAACTGCTTAGCCACCGTACCCCTCTATGAATGTAATGGGAATACTTTAGAGGCTTATTTGGGGGATAAAATAATTTTAAAGAAATAAGAAATAGGTTTTCAATGACAGTATTTATAGATATTCATTCAAAAATCAGATAATTTTTTCCAAGAAACCAGAAAAGGTATATATCTTCACAGCATTCAAAGGGACCAATCAAGGGAATGCACAAGGAGGTTCAAAAATATGATTTCCAGCAATTCTGGTAATAGCCCTCGTGACTGCTGTTCGACCTTGGCCCTAATTTTGAATCTCCATCGAGGGTCGACTCATTTGGTATTGGTCCCAGGTCCATACATCATACCATGCTTGAAATATGAGCATGACCCACTTTCACAAATTTTGGCCACACCAACTTTTTACGTAAAAATGGATGTATGGACTTCAGGAATGCTTTAGAAAGTCAAAACATGTGATTTCCAGCAATTCTGAAAAAATACACTCAATGACCCCAGGTGACCTCCATGACCTTGACCCACATTTTTGAACCTCCATCAAGTGTCAACCTATTTAGTGTTGGCTCCAGGTCCATGCATCACACCATGCTTGAGATATGAGCTTGACCCACTTTCAAAAATTTTGGCCACACCCACTTTTTTCATGAAAAAATGCACGTCTGAATTTTGGGGAAGCATTTGGAGGTCAAAAAATGTGATTTCCAGCAATTATGAAAAATGCACTCATTGACCCCTGAGTGACCTCGGTGACCTTGACCCATATTTTAAATCTCCATCGAGTGTCGACTCATTTGGTGTTGGTCCCAGGTCCATATGTCATACCATGCTTGAGATATGAGCGTGACCCACTTTCAAAAATTTTGGCCATGCCCACTTTTTTTTTTACGTCAAAATGCATGTGTGTATGTCAGGAATGCTTTAGGGGTAAAAAAATGTGATTTCTAGCAATTATGAAAAATGCACTTAATGACTCCTAGGTGACCTCTGTGACCTTGACCCTTATTTTGAATCTCCATCGAGTGTCGACACATTTGGTGTTGGTCCCAGGTCCATACATCATACCATGCTTGAGATATGAGCGTGACCCACTTTCAAAAATTTTGGCCACGCCCGCTTTTTTTTACGTCAAAATGCATGTGTGTACGTCAGGAATACTTTAGGGGGTCAAAAAATGTGATTTCCAGCAATTCTGAAAAATGCACTCAATGACCCCTAGATGACCTCCATGACCTTGACCCATATTTTGAACCTCCATTGAATGTCGACTCATTTGGTGTTGGTCCCAGGTCTGTAGGTCATACCACGCCTGAGATATGGGCGTGGCCCACTTTCAAAACACCCCTACAGACACCCCTGATACCCCAGGAATCTGAAAAACACAGGTGGCCGAGAACTTGTGGCTTTCTATCAGCATGCCAAAAATCAACGAGATAGGACTATTCGTTTTCGAGTTATCTTGTGGACAAAAAAGTGATGAAAAGACAGAAGACAGGAGAAGAAGAAGAAGAAGAAGAAAAAAAAAAAAAAAAGAAAAAAGAAAAAGAAACCGTGCAAAAACAATTGTCTGTGTGTTTCACACAGACTAATTAGATGAACTTTGATTTATTCAGTGCTGCTTATACACAGTAAGTGCACATGTCAATACAGCTCAGGCTAGAGTCTAGGGGGCGCAGTGGCTCAGTTGGTAGAGGTGCAGGCTGCAAGCCGAGAGGTCCTCGGTTCGAATCCCACCTGCGGCAACCGCGTTGTGTCCTTGGGCAAGACACTTCACCTCGATTGCCTACATGGGGGCACGATGACGCTGTGTACTGAGGCGTACTGCACGTCGATGGTGCGCATGTCTTCAACCAATCTAACCCTGCCTGTGCTGCGGTGCAGAGTTACGATGTTGGAGAGCTGACAGCTGCTCGTCGTTGCTCGGTGGTTCTCTCCGAGTACTCCGGCTTCCTCCACCCGTAAAACTGTCACGGTCACGATTAGCCATTGTGCATAAGTATGTGACCTTAAACACCAATAAATAAATAAATAAATAGGCTAGAGTCTGTATTTATGAACCGATCTTCACGAAACTTCTTGGGTACCTTTGTTATCACCTTGGGATGAGAACGAGTGTTTCTGGGTGCGGTCCAAAATTTATGATGGCTGCCAGTGGCCATTTTGTACCGAAATTAGGTCCAATCAGTTTTTTGTACACAACTTCTATACGGCTCAGGCTAGAGGCCATATTTATGAACCGATCTTTACGAAACTTCATGGGTACCTTTGTTATTACTGTGGGACGAGAACGAGTGTTTTTGGGTGCGGTCCAAAATTCACGATGGCCACCAGCAACCTTTTTGTACCAAAATTAGTGCAATCAGTTTTTGTACAGAACTTCTGTATGAATGTTCTGATTTGAATAAATTTTTGTAGGAATGTTTGGTAACATGGAATACATCACATATCATTCAGGTTTTTTTCTCGTGCAGAAATTATGCAAATTAGATGAACTTTGATTTGTTCAGTGCTACCAAAACACAGTAAGTGCACATGTCAATACGGCTCGGGCTAGAGTCTGTATTTATGAACTGATCTTCATGAAACTTCTTGGGGTACCTTTGTTATCACCTTGTGACAGGAATGAGTGCCTTTGTTATCACTGCTATGAGAACAAATATTTTTGGGTTCAGTCAGACCCACTCTGGGACTTAACAATTTCTTTTCTAGTTTAGCATCTAACTGACGTCCACCTTTACAATACTTTACCTACACATTTGTTACAGGCTACAGTCAGCATTTATGTACAGACCATTACAATACTTTACATGTACCTTTGTTATCAGGTCATTACCTAGATGTTTGTCATTGCTGTTGCACATACTGTACATGTACATGTCTTAAACAAGTTGAGCTACAGTGTCATTGACACTTTCATTCTGAAACACGTTGGTAAAGAACCAAACAGTCAATTTATTTTGGAAGCACCGTTACTTACACTGGTGGATTTTTTCAGCATTATAATCTGCAATTAACAACACCTCATCAAAGAGAAGAATGTCAAATTTGTCTGTAGAAGATTGTTACATTGACAGGCACGTGCTCACTGCTGCCCACGCAAGAAAACAACCTGCAGTGCACTTGACTGTTGGCAGTTTGTTACAAACATTTATCTGCTACTTGACAGCCCAAGCGACCGAAAAAACTGTTCATTGAACATTCTAACACCGTAACCCTTTCATGTTACATTGAGTACACATTGTTGTAAATCAACAAATGTTTGGCAGCTTTGACAATGCTTGCTTCAGCAAAAGAATTCTAACGTATCGCGGTCAAATACTATTTATTTTCCCAACGCCGGAGCGCGGTGGCTCAGTAGGTAGAGGTGCAGGCTGCAAGCCGAGAGGTCCTCGGTTCGAATCCCACCTGCGGCAACCACGTTGTGTCCTTGGGCAAGACACTTCATCTCCATTGCCCGCATGGGGGCACGATGACGCCGTGTACTAAGGCGTACTGCACGTCGATGGTGCGCATGTCTTCAACCAATCTACCCTGCCTGTGCTGCAGTGCGGAGTTACAATGTTGGGGAACTGGCAGCTGCTCGTCGTTGCTCGGTGGTTCTCTCCGGGTACTCCGGCTTCCTCCACCCGTAAAACTGTCACGGTCATGATTAGCCATTGTGCATAAATATGTGACCTTAAACACCAATAAATATTTCCCATCGCTATCCCGTAAACTATAGGTATAGTGGTTATCCAGTTGACAGCTTTTCCAACCGGTTACGTCGATAACCAGTTGCTAACCGTTTCAGCACTAGTCGCTAGATGGATTCAGTTAGCAATACGCATTGCCTATGAAAATCTATCTTCGGATCTACGTTCGGTTAATAAGATATCAGCGCATGAGGTTACAGCATTGTCTACTTCTTGGGCTTATTCTGACAGTATAGCCATTACTGATCTCATGAAGGCTGCGTACTGGACACAGCCCTCTTCATTTACCAAGTTTTACCTAAGAAATTTAGAGTCCATCTCCGGTGACCTTAGATCTTTAGGTCCCCTTTCTGTTGCTTAGAATGTCGTCCATTAATGGTTACATCTATAGTTATTTAGGCAGTCCGTTCCAGCATTGACGCTGTTCCACTGCCCTCTTCGTTCTGAGGACATAAACGTCAGAACAAGGGGAAGGGGGGTGGGGGGTGGTGGTGGTCGTTTTTTTTCCCTTATGATCATCTGGCTTTATAGTGAAAAACAAGGGAAGACCTCCTCAGGTGTCAGTAGTCCTGAGTCGGTGCTGGGATGGTTTTAATGTGTAGCTCGGTGTGAAGCAATAACTATGTCTCATTTATGTACTGTTTTGAAAGTGTAGCTCACTGTAAAACATTTGTATATGTCGCGTGTCAAACAGGCATTAATATACAATCCTCGGACACTTTTAAATGAGTATAAAGAGTCTGATTCTCTGAACTATCTTTATATATTGCTTTTCCTTCACCGAATTAGCATAATGGGTTATGCTGGCATTAAATGGAGAATTATATATTATGTAATACTCAATTACATTGTTGGTGTTATGCCTTTCTCTTTTCTCATAAAGGAGAAAGACATATATAATTCCTATCTTCTCCTATTCTCCTGTAGGAGCTATCCTTTACTGGAGTAATTGAGAGATTGGATTTTCCTTTATGTCCTAGGCCCTCCAGACTTTTTACGATTCAGCTTGTCTGGGCCATTGGTTGTTGTATAAATATATTATAAATTTTAAGTAATTTGTATACTTTTTATACTTACCAATGGCCCTCCCATGAGCGGGCACTCATACCTCCCCGCTGTTTATAATGTTTAACAGGTAATCTGTAGAAAAAATGATGGTTGACGCCAAATTTGGTGTCTTCCTGGATACTGCATATGCGCATATCCGAAAAGTATGGAGGACCAGATAGGGCATCAATTTTTCGGTTTTGCATGCAAATTTGGGGGATTGGGGGCAAAATTTGTGTTTGGTCCTGGATTAATTTTTGAGTTAGCACCAGCTAGTCTGGGCCATTGGTAAGTATAAAAAATATACAAATTACTTAAAATTTATAATTTTCTTGGGCCTGCATCAGTTTGGGCCTCAATGTTAAAACTTTAGGGTCCATTTGGATAATTTTAGGTACTTCTCTGGTCGTTTTCAGTAATTTGACATCCCACATACCATGTTACTACTCTATTGATGAGTGATTGAATGAGTGGAGGTAGTTGGTCATAGATGAGATATATATCACAAGACAACATCCTAAGTACATGTTCCGTACTTTATTGAATATCAGCTTACAAAGATTTATTTCATGAAAAATATGATTCTCTTCACAAACTCCCTTATAATAAGTAAAGAGGAATTTTTTCCCCAATTTAGTCCCAATTACCACAACTCATTTGAATCTGTCAGTGATGACTTTTCACATAACCTTTTAAAATCTCATGAATCTGTGATTTCAGTGATCATGTAAAAAATGTGATGAATTTCTGTACAGTAATTAAAACTATTTGGAAATATGTCAAAGTGGGAGAAAATTAAGATGTTTCTATGAGGGAGGGAGATTGGGCATGAAACTGGAAGTCTCTTAGTGACATCGGGAGAGCTAACAAGTCTGGTTATGACCATGGTGTACTTGGCAGAGTGCTTGGTATATGGCAGTAACCATGCATTTTTGTATATTAAATTTCTTACAAAAAAAATTCAAAATCATATTTGCTACTTTTTATATTCTTTTAACAGACACAAAGATATGGAATGTTGTGACCATGGTGTACTTGGCAGTCTGTTCTGTATACGGCAGTTACCATGTATTTTTGTACATTGGATTCCTTACAAGAAAAATTCAAAATCCAATGATTCATGAAGAAGGAAGGTGACATATTAGTCTTGTCAATTGTAATAAAAATATTCAATTCAAAAATCAAATTTAAACTTGATGATTTTATGCAAATTGATTCCATTGAAAGAGGTATCATACATGAAGCTAATGTTATGTTTCCAGTGATATCAAGTAACAGAAATATAAAAAAAAAATTGGAATTTCAATTCTTTTCTTTTGTATCAGTATTTGTTTTATCATCTAAATTCAATATGTACCTTACTGAATCATATCCTAGTAACCTCTTTCCTAACATAACAGCCACATCCATCTAGTGCTATTCACAAAGATCTCATTCAAATTAGGGCCCCTAATCAAAACAAGCTCATTCCAGTGAGAGGTCATAAGCTTTGTTTTTAGTTAAGTTTTAAAAAAAAACGTGACTATTGGTATGGCGACAGTCGGTCGGCAGACGGTGGAAACAGTGTTTGAAGTTTGTGATTACATCTGACTTGTAACACTTGGCTTTACGATTCATTTGGCTTCACGATTGTGCGGTGGGAAATGTCTGCCTGTATTTTTTTTAAGAGTGGGTAAATGTCCGCTTTGATATTTAGAAAATGGGAAAATATCCGGTGGGTAAATGTCCACAGTTGGGAAATGTCCACTTTAGCAGGTGGGGAAATGTCCGATGGGAAAATGTCTGGGATTCGTTTTTTAGACAAAAATGAAATGTTTAGTTATTAAAACAATTTGTCTGCTAAGGTAATGTAAAAAATAATACAATTCAGAGCCATGAATCCACATGGTGCACTCAGGCTTTACAATATATGCCCACTTTGTGTCTTTGACCAGCATGGCGAATGTATATGTTCGTGGACAGCACACATCAAAAACACAAAATAGGGAAGAAAAAAAAAACCAATTAGCAAGCTGTAAATTACCAGTAGCAAAAACTCACTGGAAAAGAGGGGTTTTAAGCAAGGTCTTAAAAGAGTACAAGCTTTATGGCATCTTCAAATGACCAGAGAGTTTGTTCCATAAAAGTAGTGCAGCTGGGGAGAATGCTCTTTTGCTTCTGAAAACTTTGCTATTTTTACATTAGAGTGCAGAGGGTTAATGCATGGGACATTCTTTTAAATAAGACCTATATAGGTGTGTGTGTCATGTTGCAGACAAGTGCAAAGCAATTACTGAGGATTTCTCTACAGAATGAGAAGCTTACATCCATCTTAATTATCCATTCTGTGAATACTATATGATATCATATGGGAGGAATCGCATGCCATATCCCAATCACTTTGATGCAAACATGTCATTTCTTCTCAACTCTTTAACCTAACACAAAAGGAAGACAATACTTGCAAATAAAATTCTTGAATAACTAAACAATTTTCATTTTTTGCATCAAAAACATAATTTATGACCCCCTCATTGGAACGAGCTCAATGAGCTCATTCCAATGAGGGGTCATAAGCTATGTTTTTCAGACAAAATTGAAAAAAAAGTGCTGTGGGTGCAAATTCCTTGTGGTGCATCAATCATGGCAAACTGTGAATTGGTTTAATAATACAGTGATATAGACAGTTTTTCTGGTGTTGGACCGACCATAAAATTTCCAACAGAAAATAGTGATGCATACTGTTGCAGGGAGTGATGTTTCCAAAGCTATGCAAAACTAATTTCTTTTGGAAATTTTGTGGCCTTCACCCCTGTATTAAGTGAGGGTGTATTCCTCCCTAACATTAACAATTTTTAGCTCAACTTTGGCAAAGCCAAATTTGAGGTATTGTCATGGCCCGTTGTCCATCTGTCTGTCCGCTGCGCCATACACACAGCTTGGGATAGAGGCCGTATTTATGAACCAATCTTTATGAAACTTCTTGGGTACCTTTGTTATCACTGTGGAACGAGAACGAGTGTTTTGGCGTGCAGTCCAAAATTCAAGATGGCCACCAGTGGCCATTTTGTTCCAAAATTAGTGCAATCAGTTTTGGGTCTGGTCCGAAATACAGCCATTTTGTACAAAATTAGGTGCAATCAGATTTTTTGGGCAGAACTTCCGTATGAAAGCTCTGATTTGAATAATTTTTTGTATGAATGTTTAGTACCATGGAACACATCACATATAATACTGGTTATTTTCTCGTGCGTAAATTATGCAAATTAGACTAATTTTGATTTATTTAGTGTTACTTTCAGCACTGTAAGTGCAAATGCCAATACGGCTCGGGCTAGAGGCTGTATTTATGAACCTATCTTTACAAAACTTCTTGGGTACCTTTGTTATCACAGTGGGATGAGAAGGAGTGTTTTGGGGTCCGGTCTGAAATTCAAGAGGGCTGCTGGCAGCAATTTAGTACAAAATTAGGTGCAATCAGATTTTTGCGCAGAACTTCCATATGAAAGCGCTGATTTGAATAATTTTTTGTGTGAATGTTTAGTACCATGGGACACATCACATATAATACAGGTTTTTTTCTCGTGCATAAATTATGCCAATTAGACTAACTTTGATCTCTTTAATGTTACTTTCAGCACTGTAACTGCAAATGCCAAAGCGGCTCGGGCTAGAGGTTGTATTTATGAACCAATCTTTATGAAACTTCTTGGGTACTTTTGTTATCACCGTGGGACGAGAACAAGTGGTTTTGGGTGCAGTCCGAAATTCAAGATGGCCACCAGCAGCCATTTTGTACTTTAGTTAGTGCAATCAGTTTTTTGTACAGAACTTCTGTATGAAAGTGCTGATTTGAATAAATTTTTGTATGAATGTTTATTAACATGGAATACATCACATATAATACAGGTTTTTTTCTCGTGTAAAAATTATGCAAATTAGATGAACTTTGATTTATTCAGTGCTACTTATACACAGTAAGTGCACATGTCAATACGGCTCGGGCAAGAGTCTGTATTTATGAACCGATCTTCACGAAACTTCTTGGGTACCTTTGTTATCACCTTGGGACGAGAACGAGTGTTTCTGGATGCGGTCCAAAATTCGAGATGGCTGCCAGTGGCCATTTTGTACCAAAATTAGGTCCAATCAGTTTTTTGTACACAACTTCTATACGGCTCAGGCTAGAGGCTGTATTTATGAACCGATCTTTACAAAACTTCTTGGGTACGTTTGTTATCACCGTGGTAAGAGAACAAGTGTTTTGGGGTGCAGTCCAAAATTCAAGACGACCGCCAGCAGCTATTTTGTACCAAAATTAGTGCAATCAGTTTTTTGTACAGAACTTCTGTATGAAAGCTCTGATTTGAATAAATTTTTGTAGGAATGTTTAGTAACATGGAATACATCACATATAATACAAGTTTTTTTCTTGTGCAGAAATTATGCAAATTAGATGAACTTTGATTTATTCAGTACTACAATATACTCTGTAAGTGCACTTGTCAATACGGCTAGGGCTGGAGGCTGTATTTATGAACCGTTCTTCACGAAACTTCTTGAGTACCTTTGTTATCACCTTGGGACGAAAACGAGTGTTTTTGAGTGCGGTCCGAAATTCAAGATGGCTGCCGGCGGCCATTTTATACCAAAATTAGTGCAGTCAGTTTTTTGCACAGAACTTCTGTATGAAAGTTCTGGTTTGAATAAATTTTTGTATGAATGTTTAGTAACATGGAATACATCACATATAATACAGGTTTTTTTCTCGAGCAGAAATTATGCAAATTAGATGAACTTTGATTTATTCAGTGCTACTTATACACAGTAAGTGCACGTGTCAATACGGCTCAGGCTAGAGGCTGTATTTATGAACCGATCTTCACAAAACTTCTTGGGTACCTTTGTTATCACCTTGGGATGAGAACAATTGTTTCTGGGTGTGGTCCAAAATTCAAGATGGCTGCCAGTGGCCATTTTGTGCCGAAATTAGGTCAATCAGTTTTTTGTACACAACTTCTATATGGCTCAGGCTAGAGGCCGTATTTATGAACTGATCTTTATGAAACTTCTTGGGTACCTTTGTTATCACCGTGGGACGAGAACGAGTGTTTTGGGGTGCGGTCCAAAATTCAAGATGGCCGCCAGCGGCCATTTTGTACCATAATTAGTGCAATCAGTTTTTTGTACAGAACTTCTGTATGAAAGTTCTGATTTGAATAAATTTTTGTAGGAATGTTTAGTAACATGGAATACATCACATATAATACAGGGGTTTTTTCTCGTGCAGAAATTATGCAAATTAGATGAACTTTGATTTGTTCAGTGCCACTTATACACAGTAAGCGCACATGTCAATACGGCTTGGGCTAGAGTCTGTATTTATGAACTGATCTTCACAAATCTTCTTGGGGTACCTTTGTTATCACCTTGTGACAGGAACAAGTGTATTTGGGTGCCTTTGTTATCACTGTGCTATGAGAACAAATATTTTTGGGTTCAGTCAGACCCACTCTGGGACTCAAAGATTTCTTTTCTAGTTTAGCATCTAACTGTCCCCCACCTTTACAATACTTTACCTATATATTTGTTACAGGCTACAGTCAGCATTTATGTACAGACTGTTACAATGCTTTGCATGTACCTTTGTTATTAGGTCATTACCTAGATGTTTGTCATTGCTGTGTCACATACTATACATGTACATGTCTTAAACAAGTTAAGCTACACTGTCATTGGCACTTTCATTTAAAAACGGAAGTCAAAGAGATATAACCTCCTGAAAAGTATCTCAGGCTGTTTTCAGATTTATGTATATTTTAAGTATATCAACCAAGATTACAGACCTAAAAGAAATTCAGACAAGCCTGCAAATTGTACCCAATCTCCTTATTTTAAAGGTCTTAAAAAGTATTGTATTTTTCATGATATAACTTGGGCTACATCAGATTTCAATAAATCCATTGTATGTAACAAACAAAATTGCATTTAAGTTAATTAGTCTCTCACTACTGATTCCAACCTGTGGTTGCGGTTAACCTCCCAGCTGTACCGTGGAACGGATTTTCATTTTCCACATTGTTCAGTGTTGCTGTAGATGGGGATTTCATAGAACAGGTGTGTAATAAATAAATAAATTAATATACAGCAGGTTTCAATAAATTGGATTATAATAATATCTTGGGTGAGTTGAAACCAAGCTTTTATACCACAATTGCTGTGCATATTCAAGGTTACATAATATAATACAGATACTGGGAAACACTACGTGTTAAATCTGGATTGTGCACAAGAACATATAAGAATGAATCTGATTGGACATTACGTAACTGAGTGACATTATGACATGAATGAAATGCTTTGATACAAAACAGTATCAGCCAAGAAAGAAAAGAGACCCCCAATTTTTCTTTAAAAATATCAGCTTCACTCATTTAATTCATGTTGAATACTAGTAAAATTTCTGTCGCAAATGCTTGTCCGCTTAACTCCTCCAGCATTTTTCATTGGATTTTTACGAAACTTGGTGTGCAGTATGAGTATGATGTGTACATTTGTTTTTGGAAAGGAAGTTTTGATTCAAATAATTTTCCCAGAGTTATAGCCCTTGTCATCCTTGAATTTACCAAATTTGCAGGTTTTTAGAAGATACCTTCAGTTGCGACTAAAGAAATCAAATGATATTTGGTCAGTGACATTATTGGGTATGAATACATGTCCAGATCGATAATGAGAGTGGTCTGCATTTTTTTACCAGATTTATGCCCCTTTCTGTATTTGTTCATCGATCTTTTCATCTGTCTTGATCACCTCATATGCTTATTCCTATCATAACATAAAAGTTGGCGGGAGATATGCATGTCATTAGACTCCCATGTTGCTCTGCTTTACATAACTGGTAGAATGCTAGAAGCCACTATCAGGGCTTTATGGCTAAACGTATCATTTTCTTTCGATGTGCTTCATATTATCTAAGAAGTGAAATTACTTAGTCTATATGGGTTTGCCATGTTATAATTTATGGGAGAGTGCCTCTTGGCACTCTCCCGTAAAATTGTAACAAGGCAAAGACACATGAACAAATTTTATTACCAAAAATAATTCTACCAATTAATATGTTACTGGTAATTCTAGTTCACAGAGGATGTGTATGACAGACAATTCTGTCTACCCATTCACTCATCTTCTTATCCACTCAACACTCCAGCAGATTGATTATTCATAGCTATCCCATTATTGGTGATGGCATTTTTCTTCTTTTTTTTCTTTTTTTTTGTTTATTGAAGAATTTGCATCACTTTGTGACACTCCTCTTAGGTTATTTTGAATTTTATCCTTTTTTTCTACTTTGTTTCCTCCCTAAAATTGTTTCTCAACAAATGTTTTAACTGTATTGTGGAAAACTCTCCCAGTTTGCACTTGACTAAACTATACTGATCAATAGAAGCAGCCTATAATATTTTAAAGAAGTCCAAACATAGCACGTACATATTTCTGTTGCAGGGAGCTTGCTGGGTTATTGATTGTATTAGTATGGTTGTCTATCATCAGATTCACATCAGTTGGAAGGTAAGATACTAAAAAATGATATATTTTTATATGACAACCAATGGCCCAGACTAGCTGGTGCTAATTCAAATTAATCCAGGGCCAAACAGAAATTTTGCCCCCAATCCCCAAAATTTGCATGCAAAACTGAAAAAATTAAGTCCTAGATGGTCCTCCATACTTATGAGATCTGTGCATGCGCAGTATCCAGGAAGGTACCGATATTACTGTAAACCATCATTCTTTGTTTACCCCTAAAGTCAGCAACAATGAACTGACATTTAAATCTCCTTTTTTAAGGGTGCCAGATACAAATCAAGGGTAAAATTGGTGGATCCAAGGCTGTAAATGGATGATGGAAGTGAACAATGGTAGTTGGAAATGTTCAGGGCTGTAACTTTATAATAATTATAAAAATTATTTCATGTTTCCCAATTTCGGGACATACGCCTGACGTCTTCATTCTTATTAATGATTTATCCACTGTTTGTTAAGTTTTCCTTCCCTATCCCTCCTTGAAGCCCTCCTGTTAAACTTCCAAGCTTTTGGGCTATTTTTTATTGAAATTTTTTATTAGCTCAACTTGACAAAGTCAAGCTGAGCTATTGCTATCACTTCTCGTCCGTCGACGTACGTACATACGTACATTCCTTTGGCACACCTCACAGGTCGCATTTATGATCAGATCACTTTGAAACTTGGTATGCTTATTTGGGGTGACCTCTAGATGGGAGCTATCGATTTTCTTCAATTTCCGTCCAAAAATGCTGCCGCTGGAAACGTTCTACTTCTTAGAGCTTAGTTTAGTCAGTTCAGTATTTCCCTTTGGCACACCCTACAGGGCACATTTATAATCAGATTGCTTAGAAATCTGGCATGCTTGTTTGGAGTGACCTCCAGATGGGAGTTATTGATTTTCTTCCATTTCCATAAAAAATGTTGCCGCTGGCAATGACCTTTAAACTTAATTTAGTCAGGCATCATTATATTCCTTTGGCATGCCCTACAGGGCACGTTTATGATCAGATCGGCTTGAAACTTTGTATGCTTGTTTGGTGTTACCTCTAAAATGAAAAAAAAGTCAATAGCTCACATCTAGAGGTCACCCCGAACACACCAAGTTTCAAAGTCATTCGATCATAAATGTGCCCTGAAGTGAGTGCCAAAGGGAAATATTGAAGTCTGACTAAACTAAGTTCAAAGGTTGTTGCCAGAGGCAACATTTTTTAACAAAAATTGAAGAAAATCGATAACTCCCATATAGATATCACCCCACACAAGCACACCAAGTTTCCAAGCGATCCAATCATAAATGTGCCCTGCAGGTGTGTCAAAGGGAAATATTGATGCATAACTGCACTAAGTTTTTACTAAGTTCATCAGAGGTCATTGCCAATGGCAACAATTTTTGACAGAAATGGAAGAAAAACAATTCGATCATAAATGTGCCCTGTAGGGTGTGCCAAAGGGAAATATTGAGGTCTGACTTAACTAAGTTCTTAGAACGTTGCCAGCAGCAACATTTTTTTGACGGAAATGGAAGAAAATCGATAGCTCCCATCTACAGCTCACCCCAAACAAGCATACCAAGTTTCAAAGTGATCTGGTCAAAAATGTGCACTGCAGGGTGTGCCAAAGGGAAATATTGATGCATAACTGCACTAAGTTCATCAAAGGTTGTTGCCAGCGGCAACATTTTTTGATGGAAATTGAAGAAAATCGATAGCATTTGTGCATTAACATCTTCCTTTGGCATGCCTCAGAGGGAGCATTCATTATCAGGTTGTCTTGAAACTTTGTATGCTTATGCAGGGTGCAGACATGTTAAGTTTTGAAAATGACAATCAGGGAGATTTTTGCGTGTGAATAATATAACAAGACTTTTATTCTGAGAACAACTGTTTATTAAAGTTGTTAACGTATTATACAGTTTAGCCCATATAATTGAATATCCCTTAATACAATAACATATAATTGAATATCTCTTAATACAATAACACATAATTGAATATCTCTTAATCCAATAACACAGGTATTTCATGTCAGTACATCCAGTATAAGCATTTAGTCTATTATATCTTGTTTAACAAAGCTCTGCGAGCTTTGTCAAACAAGATATAATGGAATAAATGCTCAGTTACTATTTAATTAAAAGGGTTACACTCCTATAAATAATAAAGTATTTTTCATATGTAATAATAAATAATAATGAATAATTTTCTATATATACATATATTACATAGATAAGGTTTATAATTACATAATTTTTAAGAGTGTTCTTTCACATAATTCCAGGTTGAAGTTTTTGCAAGACTGGCTAATTCCTTGGATACTTGAAAATTATAACATTCTTCACTGGAGTTAATCTTTGAAGCAAGAATGGCACAAAGTGTTTCATTTTTTAGTTCAGACCTGAAGCAGGTTTGGGTCTTCCTCACCATTGAAAATACCCTCTCACTGTCTGCATTACTGTTGGGTACTGTTAGCATAGCTTTCACTACATGCCCTAGATTTATAAATCTATCTTTTCCAACTCCAGTTTTCATCTTGAGAACCTTATCCCACCATTCATCTACTCTGTCTTTCTCTTGGTCATACTTTGGAAAAGTGTGCTCTGGGATGGTTGAAAAGTCATCAACATCTTCTTGTAGGTTGTCCAAATTCTCCACCAACTGGAACCTCTGTGCAATTTTGATGACTGAAAAACAAATAAAATTTACTCAGATTACTCATGTTTTCATCATTGTCCTACATCTCATCCAATATACATTGATAGTTATGTATTTTTATTTCAGAACAACAATCAAGATTATAGAAAATATAGCAGTTTTGATGACTGCAAAAATAAATTAAATTGACTTAGATTTACTCATGTTTCCATCATTATCCTGCACCTCATACAGCATACATTGATAGTTATGTATTTTTATTTCAGTTATAACAACAATCAAAATTAACTTTCTTGAAAATATAAAAGTTCTCACGCACACCTGAATTGATGTCCATTTGCTCTCTGATTTCTTATTTTGGGTTTAGGAACATCAAATCATGCAGCAGACTTTCTTTGAAAGGAAAATTCTTCGACATCTTTTGCACAATGGCAATGTAAAAATTTCTGACACTTCTGAAAAATAAAGAAATACAAGATTATTAAATTTGAAAAATACAATTTTCTGATACTTCTGAAAATTAAAGAAAATCAGTATTATTGAATTTGAAAAGTTTGAAAATTGTTTAATTTATATTTCTATTCAGAAAGGTGTTGATAATTATTATTATTGATTGAGGAAAAGATAATTACCTATAGAATCTCTTCATTGATGAAGCAGGTACCTCCTCTTCATTTATAAAATTTCTTGCAGCCATTCCAACAGCCAAATAATCATCAGACAGGTGGTTATCTTGGTCTGTGAAATTTACTTCTGTGATCTCTTTGGTCTCCCTAATAATTTTGGACTTAACAAACTTTCCAAGGAACTTTCTCAAGAGTCTTGTCATTTCTGGTACCATCAAGCCCAGCATGGTTTCATCAGACTGAAATAGAAAGGAATTAAAATTTATTTCAGATATAACAATCAGAAGTTCACCTGCAATGGAATGTATTAAAATTAATGTATTATATGAAATGTGTGTTCATTTACTTTCCCAAACAAAACAAGAAGGTGTTGTTTTACTTCCCCCAGACCCCATTCCCATCAACAAGAAGGTGTTGTTTTACTTCCCCCAGACCCTATTCCCATCAACAAGAAGACTTCATGAAAACAAATTACCTGAAAAGTTGTGTTGAATTAATTCAGTGGCCCTAAAATGAACTCCAGAAACAAGAAGTATAACTTCATCTCTTCACTGTTTAATCTATCAGCAATATTTTTCACTCGACCAGCTGTCTCCACACCTTCTTGACTGTTAAAATATGCCTGCAATGCTGGCCATTGTTGCAAGAGTCTTCTTATACATCTTTCTAAACTCAGCCATCTTGTACTTGCATGCTTTAAAATCTTCATAGCCTCAGTTTCTGTAAATTCTAAGAATTCTTTATACTCTTCCTTTCTTTTTGAACTAAAAGAAAAGTGAAAACTTTTTAAATGATATATTTAGTTTAAACAGTATTTATTCAATAATTGACATGTGTATACATTTCACAATAACATTTGACTAACAAAAAACCTAAAAGAAAAGTGAAAACTTTTTAAATGATATATTTGAATGACAGTGTAAAAGAAACAAATCACCACTGAAATTTTAAATTCACAAATTTACCTTGGATTCTGATAGCATCCAGTTGATAATGAAAAGTTCAAATTTCTGACAACCTCACACCACAAATGGCTTATTAAATTTTGAAGTAGCAAATAATTAAAGATACACACCTTTTACTGAAATGCATATAAACATCACTCAACAACTCCTCAACAGGCATTGGTATTTCTTTCATGGCTTTAACTGCACACAGATTTGCCAGATGACAAATACATCCCATATCAAATACTGCAGGTTGTACTTCTCTGATTCTGGAGATTACAGAATTATTTTTCCCCATCATAACACTACAATTGTCACTTGTGAAGGACACCAAATTCTTCCATTTCAACCTATGATTTCTGAAAGAAAAAATAATAAAATAAAATTACTTTTGCCATCCCCTTTATCTTCAATTTACCAACTGAAAAAAAGCTTCAGATCCACTAGCAAACTTTCAGTTATGGGGCCACTGAGTTGACCAAGTAGTCCATTAACTGAAAGTTTGCTATTGGTTAAGTCTTTTCTGAGAAATTGTAAGTGGGGTAAATAGTATTCAGATTATATAGTTTAAATAAATTTACCACACTTACAATTTCTGAGAAAACTCTCAAAAGCCACTAGCAAACTTTCAGTTATGGGACCACTGGATTGACCAGGTAGTCCATTAACTGAAAGTTTGCTATTGGTTATTAAGTCTTTTCTCAGAAATTGTAAGTGGGGTAAATAGTAAAAGTTTAGGATTTCTGAAAGAAAAAATAAAAAAATAAAATTACTTTTGCCCCCCCCCCCCCCCCCCAGGCCCCCAGGCCTATCTTCATCAATTTACCAACTACTACCCCCTGCCCCACTTCATCCCCTGCATAAATTTACCCCACTTACAATTTCTGAGAAAAATCTTAAAGTTTGAAAGTGGTTATTAAGTCTTTTCTCAGAAATTGTAAACGGGGTAAATAGTCTTCAAATTGTACAGTTTAAAAGTTTATGATTTCTGAAAGAAAAAAATTATCAACACATATTTTTATACTGTACCAATGACCCAGACTTAGCTGGTGCTAACTCTAACAAAACCAGGGCCAAACACAAATTTTGCCCCCCAATCCCTAAAATTTGCATCCAAAACAAAAAGAAATCATGTCCTAAAGGACCTCCATACTACGCCTCTACTGCGCATGCGCAGTGACGCAGACGTCCCGAAATTGGCGCCAATTATCATTCTCTGTTTGGCCCTTCATCAGTCAACATCTCACTGATCTTTGTGCTTGTAAATCTCAGTTTAAAGGATGCCAGACACGTAATTTTTGGAGAAAATGTGATTCTAAGGAGGATAGAAGGAGGAGAGGAAAAAGAAGTGACAAAAAATAATCAGGGCTGTACTTAAAATTTTTTGATGAAATTATGTTAAGTTGCCTATTTTCGAGGCATGGGCCTCTTGTTGTCATTCTTGCTAATTGTTGCACTGCTTATTCAGTGTTTCCTCTCCCCTAGCCTTCTAAAGTCCCCCCTTGCAATTCTCCCATGCTTTTGGCATATTTTTGAGAAATTTCATTTCTAAAATTTCCTGGGAGAGTTGCTTGGTTACAGAATGTTTTCTGTTATTTTCCCCATAGTTACGTTTTCACTCATGGGTGTATAACGTTTGTGTTCTGCATCTTTCATCTGATGTTCTACAGATTCTCCCCTGGGAGTCTCTGTTTTGCATCAGATAGAGTGTAATTGATGACTGATTCCGGGCCAGTTTTTTCAGTGCCTGGAGTCATGTTTTCTGGTGTTTTTACACTGTTTGTTTTCATTGGCAACAGCCTTTTTTGAGGGGGGCTGTTTGCCTTTGCTGTAGTTTATCTCACTATAAGATACATTTATATTATCCGAAAGTGTCTCATTAATTATTTAATATAAATTTAAAATTTTTTACCACACTTTGCCATCGGATCCATCAGGGCTCAACGTTACTTTTCAGCAACTTGGGCTTGGCTGAAAAAATATTTTTTCAAAATTATTTTGTTTTGCAATTGTTTTTTCATTTATTAATGGATCATGTTTTTATGTATCTTTGTGTCAGGGGTTTTTGCGAGTAACTAGGACTTATTGTTGTTCTTTCACAATGAAGGGACGTTGTTCAAATTGTAATAGGAAGAAATCTTCCTCTGACTTTCATGATCATTGTATTAATTGTAGTCAGTGTTCTCGCATTAATCCCTGTCCTATATGTGAACATTGGGATGAGAAACATTGGAAACGTGTGTCACGATATGTTGTTTCTAGAGAAAGAGCGATGGCGGCTCTTTCTCCGCAAGGTCACTCTACTCTCTCAGTTTCTATTTCAGAGGAACCAGAACAGGGTGATGTTTCCATGTTATCTTCTTCAAGTGTGCGTCTGTCGTCACAAATGAATTCAGAGCTAGCGGCAAAAGTGCTCATGGAGATTAGACAAATGTCGTCCGCTAGCTCGCCCGGTGTAGCGTCCATTCACCGAATGGTTCGGCAGCCGGGTTCGTCTGATGCGGTCCAAGAGGAAATTTTGGGTGATGCAAGCACTATAAACATAATAGATGCACACCCAGTGACGGCGGATAGTAAGCGAGAACGGAGGAAGCCTTTGAGTCCGGTTCCTAGCTCGTCCAGGTCCAGCCGGGCCGCGAGCGAGAGAGGCCCCTCTCTCGTACAACAACATCTGGGACCAGATGTTGTGGTACAAAATGTGTCTTTAGCGGAGCATACGTCCGTCGCTCGGGACGCTCCGTTGTATAAGCAGTCCGCAGAGACTGTTAAGGCTTCCTCTTCTCGTCAGCGCACACGACCGCACCTTGGTTGCGTGACCGCCGATATATTACCAGCTTCGCCGATCAAGGATTCTTCGGCGACCAGGTCACACCATCCGGCAGCCAGGGATTCGAGACCGATGGACTCCGGACGTTCGCATAGGAAAAGTATGCGGGAGCCATCTGATGCGGAGCTGCCCTCGGCGAAGCAGCGAAAGACTGCGCCTCCGCAGGTCTCGACGCCGGACATTCTTTTGCAGATAGCACAGCTTATCGCAGCATCCCAGCAGCCGACAGAAATGGTGTCGGATCGAGAATTATCCGACGGCGCTGGGTCGGTACGCTCCGCCGAAGCATCGGAGGCGGACGACCGGGAACATCATGAGGTCCGACCGGATGGTGAAAGGGATACGGATGACTTGGAGCTATCCCTTTCGGAACAACATAAAGCTGCCGTGGACTTCATCCGGCACTTTCTCCCTCAAGTTGTTCCGTCGGGCCAGACTGCTGCGCTTCCGGACAAGAGAATTATAGCGTCATTGGACTCTGAATTTTTTGAGCGGTTCAGGGACATCGCTCCCGAGTTTCCGTCGCAGTCCAATAATGTTGCAAGAACATTTGAATTATTGAACGACGCTATATTTAAACTTGCTTCCAGGACGGGGAAAGCAGGTTTCTTGTCCGCTAATACTCTCAACCTGCCTTTCATTAATGCAAGGAATAAATTCGATACGGCAGGACAGGGTATACCGAGAGTTCCTCTGCGTATGGACGACGAGGCGGAAGACTTAGAGCTATCATTACCGTCGTCAGCTTCTATTCCAACCGCGGTGTTGGAAACAGCTATTGCGTCTAACAGAGCCAATTTAGATGCCTTATCTTACGCAGATCACCTTACTAAGGCGTTATCACTGCGCCTTCAGGGGAAAGAGTTTCAGGATATACAATCCTCTTTAAGACTTCTTTCAAGGGCAGTAGCTTATTCCACGTGTAACTCCGCCCTTTCAGTGGCAAATCTGGAGTTGGTTAGACGTGACGCAGCCCTAGCTACATCCACACTAGTGGATTCTAAGGTGAAGAACTCTCTTAGAGTCGCTTCGGTCTCAGGAGAACTTCTCTTTGACGGCAAGCTTTCCGCTATTTATGATAAAATTACAAAGAAAGCTAAGGATTCTCTGTTGTTCAAATCTGCTCCTAAGAAGTCGGATACAGCAGACACGAATAAGACAGGCACTTCTGGGTCTAATGCGCCCAAGAGAGGTTCCTATAGAGGTTCCGGTGCGTCCTCTTGGTCTTATTCGAGAGACCGTCAGGATAGCGACTCTCGTTCGGGACGTCCTTCAGGCCGGGACAATCGGTCGGACGCCCCGAGGTCGACGGGGCGAGGTGCGGGTCGTGGAAGACGTGGTTTCTCCTACCGCAGGCCTCGCAGGTCCAGGAGGTGATGGCTTAAACCTCTATCGCGTTCCGGTTGGCGGAAGGTTGTCGAGCTTTTCACAAGAATGGGCGTCGATTACGGACGACCCTTGGATGAGAGGAGTGACTTCGGAAGGTCTAAAGATATCCTTCAAACGAAAGCCTCCATTAACTCGAAGTCCAAAGTGGACTCATCTTCCGTCAAATCCGCAGAAAAGAGACTCTCTGTTATCAGAGGTGCAGTCTCTTTTAATGAAGAACGCGGTAGAGGTCGTAGAAAACCAGGAATCTCCGGGATTCTACAGCCATCTGTTTCTGGTTCCGAAACCAGATGGCTCGTTCCGTCCAGTCATAGATTTGAGCTGGATAAACAAGCTGATCGTCGCTCCGAAGTTTTATATGGAGACGATTCGATCGGTCAGAGCGAGTATTCGGGTGAACGATTATGCAACGAGCATAGATCTCAAAGATGCGTACTATCACGTCATGGTACATCCGACATTCCGAAAGTATCTACGCTTCGCAGTCCTAGGAGTGGTGTATCAATTCCGGGCGATGTGCTTCGGATTGAATCTAGCACCCTGGGCTTTCACTCGGGTAATGAACTCGGTAATGATCTACTTCCGAGCTCATTCGTCTGCGGTAACGTCGGCCTACCTGGATGACATTCTTCAGAGGTACGGCAACGAGTTAACGCTTCAGAACGATGTTCAGAATCTTCTTCTATTGCTCCGACGTCTCGGTTTTATAGTAAACGAGGAGAAGTCGGAGCTGGTGCCGTCCAAGTCATTCACTCATCTGGGAATGAGCTTCGAGACGCACAACAATCTCGTTCGTCTGCCGTTAACCAGAGCGAAATTAGTCAGTTGTTACGCTCGCTATTGTCTGCACGCAGACAAAGTCACGGCGAGAGAATTTATGAGACTGATAGGTCTGTGCGGAGCCGCCGCGGATCTCATTCCGATGGGGCGGTTACGCACACGTCCTCTTCAAATTTTCCTGACTCAGAATTGGAGTGTGAAAATTCATTCGCTCGATGTAGACGTTCTCTTGTCAGATCAAGTGAAACAAGAGATTCAGACTTGGGCAAACATTCAGTGGTTAACTCAAGGAGTTCCGCTGCAGTTGCCGGATCCGAGTTTTACCGTTATGACGGATGCCAGTCAAACAGGTTGGGGTGCATCATTAATCCCAACGGATTCGAGATGCCAGGGTCTTTGGGATCCGCAATTCCTGTGCAAGCACATAAACATCAAGGAAATGATGTCAATTTGGCTTGCGTTACGTCACTGGATGGACATTATTCACGATGCTCATGTCCAAATCCTATCCGACAATACGACAGTAGTGGCGTATATACGGAATCAGGGAGGCACTCATTCAGTTCCGTTGTTCAATCTAACGGAAAGAATCCTTCTGTTTGCGTTAGAACATCACGTTCTTCTTTCGGTCCGTCACATACCGGGTCGTCTGAATGTGCTAGCAGACTCCCTTTCACGAAAGGGTCGCTTGTTGCCGTTGGAGTGGACTCTCAACAAACAAGTATTCAATCAGATTTGCTACCAATGGGAACGGCCAATGACAGACTTATTTGCGACACATCTCAACAATCAGTTGCAGACGTATGTGTCTCCGTGTCCGGATCCAAGAGCATTTGCAGTAGACGCTCTGTCGATCCTTTGGGACGGAATGATAGGATATGCGTATCCTCCAGCGCCGTTAATTCAACAAGTATTTCTAAAGATAAAACAATCTCAGTGCAAGATTCTGTTGGTAGCATCTCTGTCGCCACAGAGACCGTGGATAAATCTACTCAGGTGTCTGTTGTGGGACCTACCGCGGAAGCTTCCTCCACGGGAGGATCTTCTTTCGCAGGGGAAATCGCGCCAACTCCATCACAACCCGCAAGGTCTCAACCTTCACGTTTTTCCGTTGTGCGGTCCTTCTTGCATGGCAAGCACTTTACAGGACAAGCAGTGGACGCGATTTCTAACTGTAGGAGGACCTCCTCTTCGCTAAACTATGCGGCTAAGTGGAAGGTTTTTCGTCGTTGGTGTAGGGATCATTCTGTAGATATATTCGATCCCTCTATACCAGACATTGCAAACTTTCTAGTATACTTGTTTGACGAAATCAAACTGCAGCCTGTTACTATAAAGGGTTATAGATCTATGTTATCTGATACCTATGCACATCATGATAGTTTACAAATTGGATCTAATGTCTCTTTATCGAAGTTGGTTAGAAACTTTTCGATAAATAGACCCAGAACTCTTAGATTAATTCCTAAGTGGAATTTAGCTTGGGTTCTTCTTAAATTGAAGGAAAAGCCATTTGAACCTCTTGGGACATTAGATTTCAAATTCTTATCTTATAAGACAGCTTTTCTCTTAGCTTTCTCTTCTGCTAGAAGAGTCAGTGAGCTTCATGCACTATCGGTGGATGATTCTCATTATCGTAGTGTTGGGAACACTATCACCTTCACTACTAATGTGGGTTTTTTAGCTAAGAATCAGGCTCCTAATAAATATCCGGAACCTATTGTTATTAAGGCTCTTCCGTCTTCAGACGGGCGTAGGCCTTTACTCTGTCCTGTTAGAGCATTACGTATCTATAAACAGAGATCTCAGTTTATCAGAAAGGGACGGAAACGTTTCTTTCTGTCTTTGATGCCTAATAGAAAGGATATTTCAGTCCATTCTATTGCTAGATGGATTCAGTTAACTATCCGTACTGCTTATGAAGATTTATCTTCTTCTCAGCAGTCTGTGCTTAAGATTTCTGCTCATGAAGTAAGAGCTCTTTCCACTTCCTGGGCTTATGCTAATAGTGTTGCTATTACAGATTTAATGAAGGCTGCTTATTGGTCTCAGCCATCCACATTTACGAATTTTTATCTCAGAAATATTGAGTCCATTTCTGGAGACCTGCATTGTTTAGGTCCGTTATCTGTTGCTCAGAATGTCGTCCACTAAACAGTTGCAACTATAGTTATGCAGGCTTTCTGTTCCGGCAGTGACTCCGTCCGGCTGCCCTCTTCGCTCTGGGCTATTTGACCCAGGGCAAGGGGAAGGGGGGGGGGGGGGGGGCGGGTGTTCCCTTAGGTCACCTGCTTTATAGTGAAAAGCAAGGGAATGCCTCCTCCAAGTCAGTATTTCTGAGTCGCTTCCGGGATGGTTTTAAAGTGTAATATTAATGTTTAAATTCATTCATGTCTTATTTTTAAAGTGTAGCTCGGTGTGAAGCATTTGTATATGTCAAGTGTCAAACGGGCTTTAATATACAATACTCGGACACTTTTAAATGACTATAAAGAGTCTCAATTCTCTGGACTACTTTATTTATTGGCTTGCTTTAAAAATAATTAGTATAAGGGTTATACTGGATGTTAATAGAGAACATGAATGTTATTGTGCTCAATTATTAAGGGTAGTGTATCTTTCTAATTTAATATTAAATAAGAAAGATACATGTAAAGCCTAATACTCCTTTTCTCCTTAAGGGGTTACCTCTTTACTATATAGTTGAGCTTATTGGATTTTCCTCTATGTCCTAGGCCCTCCAGCCTGTTTACTATTCAGCTAAGTCTGGGTCATTGGTACAGTATAAAAATGTTAAAAAATTTATAGTAATTTATATATTTTTTATACTTACCAATGACCCAGACGGGGATGGCCCTCCCTGGAGTTGGGAACTCTTGCCTCCCCGCTGAGTACATAGCGCTGACCAGGCACTGCCAGTAAGAATGATAATTGGCGCCAATTTCGGGACGTCTGCGTCACTGCGTTAGAGTTAGCACCAGCTAAGTCTGGATCATTGGTAAGTATAAAAAATATATAAATTACTATAAATTTTTTAACTTTCTTGTATATTTACCTAAAAGTCTCATCCAGTGTCTGAAATATGGCTGCTCCTGTTCCAGTGTTACAAATTGGCATGTCCAGAAAACGAGTCACAGATCTTCCAATGGAATCGTCGAACAATCTAACTAAAACTACAAGCTGTTTGTGTGACCCCTGGTCATTTGATTCATCAATCATGAGTGAAAATGATGTGATACGGCAGTGTTCCATTACTGGCTCTGTCAATTTTGGGGCAAGAGCTCTCTTTACGATCATAGTTGTCTTCATTCTCCCACACGAAAATTTTTTGGATATATCACTGTCCGGAAACATTGTTTTACATAACTTGGTGAAATGGTCAGCAACTGCAAATGGCAGATTGTGTTCAGCAACAAAGTTCGCAAATAATACCTCCGATTGAACCACTTGTGCCCCATTGTCTGATTTGTTGCTTGAAAAAAAACTTGTCATTTTGGTATTCGATGTTTTGGCACTCGAAAGTTGCTGGTGTTGTGTTGATTTTTCATGTCGAACTGCGTCATTCTTCCCCCCATGACTGATCGTGAAATGGGCACTACAAAGTGTACAAAACGCACTTGTTTCTCCTCTGTCACTTTTTGTCAACCAGGACATTTCCTTCTTCCATGATTCTTTAAACTTAGAATCGTAGCGACGTTTTTTGGATGGATTTTCAGACATTGTGAATTTGATTGCGAACGATACATACTGGTGTACATCGCCTGATATATATACACAACTATAGTTACCTGTGATCCATTCATCATAGAATGTTTTGAAAACAAAGTTATTTTTCAATTAAAAAGCCGATCTCTGATGAGCTGAAATCAGTATGGTTTCAAACAGTAATCAGCTGTTGTTCCTTCACACGTGTCTCTGTTTATGTTATGAAAAGTCGTTTAAGTACAAAGAAAAGAGGTTCGTGTTTTCGTTGTGAAAACATTGCACCAAGCTAATTTGTTTGGTCTTCGATCACCATTTAATGACAGAATAATATCAAATAGCCCATTCTTGTATTAATTAATTTTAATTAAACACGATTTGGAGCAAATGGAAGAGAGAAAAAAGAGACTGAATTTGTGAAGCTTACTTAAATATCCGGGTCAGTGAGCAGATCTCACGGATTACCGTTTGCAAACGAGAAGTAAATTGTACACAATAAAAGAAATGGTTGATTTCGTTTTTTTATTTGATAACTTATGGCGATGCGGGAGATTTAAGGGTACTACCGTGAGTGCGGGAGATCATGACCCAATCCGGGAGTCTCACGGTGAATCCGTGAGACTTAACATGTCTGGCAGGGTGACAGAGATAGGAGCTATCGATTTTCTTTTCATTTCCATCAAAAACTGTTGCTGTTAGCAACAATCTTTGAATTTATTGCATTTGTGCATCAACATTCTTTGACATGGCCTACAGGCGACATTTTTCAGGGGATTGTTTTTGAACTTGGTGTGCTCATTAGGCGAGAGATTTAGATAAGAGCTATTGATTAGCATTCATTTCTGTGAAAAAAAGTTGCCATTTACAATAACTTCTGGACTAACTGCATTTGTGTTTCAGCATGCTAAGCATAAAAAATATACAAATTACTTAAAATTTATCATTTTTCTTTGTTGATTATTACAAATAACCCTCCAGCTAATTAAACAGCAAAATACATTTTAGGTGAATGGTGTTGTAGTGTGCCTCTGTCTAAAATTTTGTCGAGATAAAAACTGCTTATAATCTCTTGTTTTTGACTGGTTGTGTGCTGGAAGCCCATAAATGGGCTTTACTGAATACCAAAGACTGTATCTACAATTTCTTGGGGGGGGGGGGGGGGGAGGCGTGGTGGCTCAGTAGGTAGAGGTGCAGGCTGCAAGCCGAGAGGTCCTCGGTTCGAATCCCACCTGCGGCAGCTGCATTGTGTCCTTGGGCAAGACACTTCACCCGCATTGCCCACATGGGGGCACGGTGGCGTTGTGTACTAAGACATACTGCACGTCGATGGTGCACCTGTCTTCAACCAATGCTAACCCTGCTTGTGTGGAGTTGGTATGTTGGGGAGCTGACAGTTGCTCGCCATTGCTCAGTGGTTCTCTCCGGGTACTCTGGCTTCCTCCACCCGTAAAACTGTCATGGTCATGATTAGCCATTGTGCAGAAATATGTGACCTTAAACATCAATAAATAAAAAATAATCTACAATATCTGCACTTTATTGGAAGAGGTTGCATATTGACCATGGCAAAAATGAAATTTTATTTATGACACATTTATGACACATTGCTCACTTGCATTTGAGTGAATAGTATTAATTGGCACTATCCAGTGAAATGTAACAGAGCAGTATATGGTGAAATGAAATCTGTGGTCAAGAAAAATGTATCACTCTACTAGTTAATATTGTTCATGGTAAATTTTTCTCAATTTCTTATCAACCTACCTTATAATTGTTTACAACAGGCTTGCACTGCAGTGGAAGTCCCTAACTCGGAAATATACTCTCTATTTTGTTCTTTCCCAAGCGATTTGAGAAAGAAAAGTGGTGCAAAAGCACCAAGAAAAAATAAGCCAAAACTGGGTTGAGTGCGACTGCCGCACACGCAGTAGGGGACACACTTCTCCTTGTACTAATCCATGGCTCCTGGAACCAGTGGTCAGACATATAACCAACATATCATTCTTTTTTTTCTTCCGCCATCTTGTTGAGATGCGGAACTTTTTTCTCATCAACAGTGATACCTTTTGACTCGATGTTGACAATGTTCCTGTTCTGAATTGTGGACTCATAGCTGTTTCTTCACTGTCCAGATAGGGCTTTGTTTTTATATATTCTCTTGATTATTCACTGTATTTTTCGTGATAAATCTCTATACCGATTCCGCATGTGATTTTCGCATACCATGCTGTTTCAGTCTATTGTTCATTAATGCTAACTTTGGGTTTTGCTTTTATCTGAGTTAGGTGCTGCTGCTCCGTCAGTGTCGACATCGGACTGCATTTCACCTGGCCTCGCCTTATCCCTGCACAGGTCTGCAAGGATTTCTGCTTCGTTGGTTGTGGGATATCGGCCTCAACCTTCCCTGGGTTCAACTTGGCGAAGTCGGAAGTGGTTGTCAGCCGATCCCTCTGCTGTGGTCGAGCCCAGCAGGTTATGATTTGGATTCAGATGCCCATGGTTGGGTCACCATGGACTCTGTTGCACTTTTGTTCACGCACTCTGGTCCTTCTGCCAGTTTTATGGGACCGGCTTTCTGTCCCTCATAGGTCTGCAGCGCCTCTCCTGAGTTCCTGCACTTAAGATCCTCGGGGTATTTCATACCCCTATAAGCATCTGTATTCAGATGTTTCGGCTGCCACCGTCACTCCACATCAGGTGTTCTAGAGGATCGTGACCCTTCGCTGGTTTAGAGGGTTAGATGCGAATCCTCTTTTACCGGGCTGTTCCCAATCCAAACCGGCAGATATGGGTCGTGAGCTTAGGAAGGCCCTCTCCTTGCTCATGCAGGTTCTTTCCAAGAGCTTTTCTGTTGCCTCCAGAAATGCTTCTAGTGGCTTCCAGATGCCATCCATGGTGCCGCCTCCCCGGGATTGGAAGCAGGCTACTTTCTGATCCCCCTGGTGTTCCTATACCATGGGAGGCATTAGCTGGTATGTCCGACATGTGCTATGTGTCTTCGGACTCAGGAGATGGGGCAGACACACCTGACGTCGAGAGTCATCAGTCTTCTGACTTGGGGGCGGCTCTTGACTTTGTGTTTGAGTTCCTTCAGGAACTGAAACCGTCAAACCAGACAGAGGTTTCAGCCAGGATGCGATCATCGGTCGTGCACCTACAGCCTGTGGAGCAACCTGCTTCTGGCCGCCTTCGACCGTACCAGTTGGTACAAGTGGTCGAAGCTTTTGCAGCATTGGACTCAAAGCTGAGTTCCAAGGCTATGAAGATTTCGTTATTCACTAGGCTGATACCTTTTTGCCCCCTGTATGTTATCAGTCCTACGAATCCGCCAATCCGTCGGTCTGCCAGACTTTGACTGTCTTGGATCAGGACTCCTCCTCCCTTGGGCTTTCCAAGCCCAAGTCGGCCGTTATTTCTATGGTGACTTTGGAATCCATGTTGGGCTTATCCAGAGAGATGCTAGGCATGCTTTCTCTCAGATCACGTCATCTCTGCCTTGGCTGCTTATCTGCCTCCAGATAAGTTTGATGACATACAGGCTCCTTTGCGAGTGATCTCTAAGGTGCTCATGCATCTTACTCACACGCATGCCTGTAACAAATAAAATTTGGAATTAGTTTGCCGGGACGCTGTGTTGGACACAAGCCGTTCCCTTCCTGAAGGGCAGTGTGCTGCTCTTCGATCCGCTTCTTTGGTGGGTCCATGACTATTCCATGATTCCATGGCGACAGTCTGGAATGACGTCCTGCATCATTCCAGAGATCAGCTTCTGCTTTGCCAGCTTGATCCGCCTTCTGTTGGAGGCCGGGGCCATTCCAAGCCTAACAAATGCCCTTCTGCTTCCTCTGTGAAGCCAAGGGCTGATCTTCCTTCTTCCACTTCTTCCTCTTTCTCACATGATAAGGGTAAGTATCGGCAGTCCAGAGGGAAGTCTCAGAATCCTTCATCTAGCAGAGGAGGTGGTTTCTCCTCTCATGGGCCTTGCCAGGGCTTGAAATGAAGGTCCTCAAATTCCTTCAGATGGTTCACGTCGGGAACTTTTGATTACAGAGATCGACAGTGTCCTGTCAAAGGGGGCGATCGAGGTCGTCAAGAACATTCATGCTGTGGGATTTTATTTCCCCCTGTTCTTGGTGCCGAAGAAGGACAGCCAACTCCGACTGGTTATCGATTTTAGTATCCTGAACCAGTCTTTCATTGCTCCCTAGTTCAACATGGAGACTTTCAGGCCGGTTCGCCGCTCCATTCACCAGGAAGATTTCACTTCCAGCATCGACATACGAGACGCTTACTTTTGCATTCCGATTCATCGGACATCGCGAAAGTATCTCAGGTTCGCTTTTCTGGATCGAGTTTACCAGTTCAAGGCCTTGCCTTTCGGCCTCAACCTGGCTTCTTGGGCCTTCACCCGACTGATGTTGCATGTGATAGCCTTCCATCGCACACAGTCTAGGGTGACTACTTTGGCATATCTAGACAATATCCTCCAGAGGCACTCCAATGCTGCTTTTTTCTGGAGTCCGATGTCGACCAACTGTTGAGCCTGCTCACGTCGCAAGGGCTAGAGTAAACAAGGAGAAATTGGACCTGGTCCCTTCTCAGCTGTTTTGTCATCTAGGGATAGACTTCCGTACTCAACAGAATAAGGTAGCGGTTCCCCGTGTGAGAGTGGTTGCCATGACTCTGACCCAGTCCACGTCCACGACAGCTCAGAGTATTGTTCGGCAGTTCGGTGATGGATCTCGTTCCTTTAGGTCGGCTACACGTCAGACCTCTCCAACACTTTCTGCTCAGTCGTTGGGGATCGAATGTCAATCCTCTGGATCTGATGCTTCAGTTACCAGCATTTCTCAATCGTCACCTTCTTCCCTGGACGGATGTTCAGTGGATTATGCAGGGAGTTCCGTTGGACTTGCCCATATCCGATTGTGTTCTGACGGCAGATGCCAGCGATCTCGGATGGGGCATGATGTTGGATCCTCTAGGTCTTTCCCTTCATGGTGTTTGGGACCAGGATCTAGCAGCTGTTCACATCAATCAGAAAGAGCTTCTTGTTCTTCTTCTTAGTTTCCGGCAGTGGATCCCCCACCTTTCGAATCATCAGGTCCTTCTTTTGTCCGACAATTTGACAGTCGTCACTTACATTCGGAACCAGGGCGGCACGCACTCAGTTCCCATGTACGAATTGGCTCGGATCTTCTACTGTTCGCTCAGGATGTCAACATTCCAGGTCATCTGAATTCCTAGCCGACTCCCTGTCCCAATGGGGGAGGGTCATTTCCATTGAGTGGATGCTTCACAGGGCAGTGTTCCAGTCTCTTTGCGATCTCTGGGGTCATCCCCACATCGATCTGTTTGCGACCCATTGGGACCATCAAGTGGACACTTTTGTGTCCCCGTGTGCAGATCCACTGGATTTTGTCGTGGATGCTCTGTCACTGAATTGGAATGGTCTAGTCGTTTACGCCTTTCCGCCAGTTCCGATTCTACCTCAGGTTCTAGCCAAGATACGAACCTGCAGTTGTCGAATCATTCTGATCGCTACCCTGTCGCCTCAGCGGGTGTGGATCAATCAGCTCTGCTCTCTGATGGCGGTGGTTCCGGCATGTCTCCCTCTACATCACGACTAGTAATGAACCGATAATCGGAACCGGCAATCGGAACCGGACGGTTATAGGGCATCAGCCAGTTATGACAACCGACAGTTAAAAACCGGCAGTTTCTGGTTATTCTATGTTTAACACTGACTATTAAAAATCCCTTTGATATCTGGTCATTTCAATAAAGTTTCCCCATTAAAAACGTGTAGTGCATAGCAGAAAATTTAGGGATTTGCAGAGCAGAGATATTACGGAATTTACCAACTGCAATCGGTACGAGATCGCCACCATTTCTCGTAGATTGTCGAGTTTATGTAAACATTGGAGAAACACATCAAGGGAGGTAAACAGTTGACAAAAGAACACTTAATAATACATTCTGATACACATGTAAACCATGCATCATACGACTTCACAACACACATTAACATCAGAATTATTATTCATTTAATACAAAGTATGTGTGCTCAGTATATTCCTGGTTAATACACCCAAGTGTATTGTTTCCTTACAGAAAACCGTATTAACACTATTTACCAGAAAAAACACAATCTTCACGAGAACAATATCGTGTGATTGTATATTGTTAATAACGATCTGTTCCTCACACCCCAACCAAAGTGCAAATATTATTTTGGCTGATATTGCCCAGCGCTAAATATGGATACTCTTGAGAACTTATGTGGTATTAAGCTTTCGTATTAAGCTTTCGTAATTGATGATTTATCAACAAAATTCTGTAGTATAACAGGCACCAACCCTGGTAACAGATTTTCTTCTGTGACCTATTTTCGGAATCGGCGTAATCGGCAGAGAAATAATCGGTAATCGGTTGATAGCAAGTTTTGATAATCGGTTCATCACTAATCACAACCTTCTTTGTCAATGTCACATGAGGAGGTTTCACGTCGACCTGACTTTATTGTCCCTGTTTTTGGAGACCTTTTTGTATGTGGGAAAGCAACGTATTGGCACTAATCTGTACCTCTCCAAGCTTATTCGGCACTTTTCTTTGAAAAGGCATTGGATTTTGCAGCTTACCCCAGGATGGAATCTTTCTTGGGTGCTGCTTTGCTCTGTCTGGTTCATGCAATTCGCATTTACCTCAACCAGACGCAGTTTTCATTAGGATAGGCAGGAAAAGATTATTAGCTCATCTTGACAAAGTCAAGCTGAGCTAATCTAATCGCTTCCCGTCCGTCGTCTGTCGTCCGTCAACACCATGTTTTGGTCTTCTCCTCCAAAGCCACTGGGCCAATTCAAGTGAAAGTTTGTGTGAGTGATGGTCCCAAAGGGGCATTTCATTTTCGTTCAACTCAGTATGCCCAGCCCCATAGGGAGGGAGTGGGGGAAAATGCTCCAAAATATTTTTAAAATCTTCTTCTCAAGAACCAGTGTGTACAATGACTTGATATTTGCTATGAAGCATCCATATGAGGTGTAGAATCAAGTTTGTTCTAACGAAGTTCGTAAAATAATATTTGGCTTTGTAATAGGAGGGGTAAGATTTTTGGCCCCGCCCAAAATTTCTATTTTCTGAACCGATGGTCCGGTATGAACCAAATTTTGTTTGTGGTATTATTGGGTCATAAGTACTTGACCCATGCAAAAAAAAAATTCCCGCATCCCCATGGGACCCTCGGAGCTAAAAATAGAAATATTTTCAAACGCCCATATTTCCCAAACCCCATGGAACAGAGAGCTTTTATTTGGTATGAAGTATCCTTATGACCAGTAGAAATGAATGGTAAAAAAAAATGCCATCGGTTATGTTATGGTGTTCTGTAATGGGCATCGAAAAAATGCTGAGTCAGCATATTTGCAAAAATTTTTAAAAATCTTTTCTCCAGAACCAATCATCAGAATCTTTTGATATTTGGTATACAGCATTCATAGGGGGGGTAAGATAAAAGTTTGTTGAAATAAAGCTCATTGGTTCATATTTGGGCTCTCTACAGGAGCCCGAAGTTTTAACATAGGGTAATATGGGGAATATTCTTTAAAAATCTTCTTCTTCAGAACCACCTGTCAGAATCTTTTAATATTTGGTATACATCATTGTTATGAGGGTCAGATTCTAGATTGTTCAAACCAAGTCCCTAGGTTAATATTTGGGCTTCCTACGGAAGCCCAAATTTTATCTTTGTTCAATATGGAGGGTAATTTAAAAAAATCTTCTTCTTCAGATCCATCAGTCAGAATGCTTTGATATTTGGTATGCAACATCTCTATGGGGGTCAGATTCAAGTTTATTCAAATCAAATCCCTAGGTATATATTTGGGCTCACTATGGTAACCCAAATTTTTACTTAGTGCAATATGAGAAAATTTCTTTAAAAATCTTCTTCTTCAGATCCACCAGTCGGAATGCTTTTATATTTGGTATACAACATCTCTAGGGGGGTCAGATTCCAGGTTGTTCAATTCGAGTGCCTAGGTTAATATTTGGGCTCCATATGGGAACATGAAATTTAACTTAGTACAATATGAGGGAATTTCTTCAAAAATCTTCTTCTTCAGATTCACTTGTCAGAATGCTTTCACATTTGGTATACAACATCTCTAGGTGGGTCAGATTCAAGTTTGTTCAAATCGGATCCATAGGTCAATATTTGGGCTCGCTATGGTAGTCCAAATTTGAACTTAGTGCAATTCGAAGAAATTTCTTTACAATTTGTCTTCTTCAGATCCAACAGTCAGAATGCTTTCATATTCGGTACACAACATCTCTAGGGAAGTCAGATTTAACTGTGTTCAAATCAAGAGCCTGGGTTAATATTTGGGCTCTCTATGGGAGCCGGAATTGGCCATTTTGCTGAGGAATTAAAAATTTTGTATTCAGTACCCTCTAGAGGTACTAAGATTAATCCACATAGGTTGTATCAAGGGGCTTCATAGGGGAGCTCTACATTTTACTTATGATGAACTGAAGAAAAGGCATGATGCCCAGATTATTTTTGTCACTCCTGAGGGACTCAAGGATTGACAGTGTAGCCTATGGAGATGGCTTGCTTAATGTAGACTCATTCTTGGACTCTGTTTAAATTGTGTTCTGTACAAGATGAGCGCTTCAGGCCCCGTGGGGCCTCTTGTTTCTGTTTCTTATCCCTGGTCAACAGAAGAATTCTCCTCAATCCATTTCTCAATGGATTTTTCTTGCTATTCGCGTGTCATATGCTCGTCTAGCAACTGACGATTGTATTACCAATCGCATTTCTGCACATGAGGTGCGTGCATTGAATACCTCCTGGGCTTATGCTAAGTCCGTCAAGTTGTTGGATTTTATGCAGGCAGCCTACTGGTGAAATGCTTCTACTTTCTCCACCTTCTGTCTGTGTCAGTTGCAGGAGCAGTCTGAGGACCTTTTTTCTTTAGGCCCGCTTTCTTCTGCTCAGGCTGTTATCAACACTAGCCATTAGGGTTCTTGCAAGGTCAGTTCCAGCCCTGTTCTTGGGTACTGTTCTTCTGTCTGTGTGTCACACAGGGCCATACACCTCATCTCTCATTGTCATTTACTAATGGTTGTGATGCTATGGTTTTATGGACCTTGGGAACTCTTCTGTCCACAGTTCCAGCGAAGTCATGTTATGTGGGGGTTGGTTATGTGATTCCCTTCTCCTCTTGTCTATTCAGTCTGTTGTAAACAATTGTAAGGTAGGTTGATAATAAATTTAAATTTTATAGTAAATTTCCTTTCTTATTATACCTACTGCAATTGTTTACATGGAGGCCCTCCCATCTTCTTATTCAGGTAAGAATCCTTCCTCCCCACTAATCACATAGCTCCAATGTTGGCGGATTCAAATAGAATGACACGTTGGTTATATGTCCGCGCACTGGTTCCGGAAGCTGAGGATTAGTACAAGGAAAAGAATGTCCCCTACTGGTTGTGCGCCGGTCGCACTCAACCGAGTTTTGGCATATTTTGTCTTTCTCAAATCGCTTGGGAAAGAACAAAATAGAGAGTATATTTCTGAGTTAGGGACATCCACTGTAGTGCAAGCCTGTTATAAACAATTGTGGTAGGTATAATAAGAAAGGAAATTTACTATAAAATTTAAATTTCTCAGCTCTGTTCATTCTTTTGGGTGCCAGTTTATCCAATTGCACTAAAAATTTTGAGCCTCTGGTTTCTTTTTTTGGGGGGTTATTTTTTAAATTGTGGTCTGTACAGGTTAAAATTGAAAATTATTGAACAAAAACACACACTAGCTCATTGAACATGATCTTGCTTAGTCTGGTTGCATAGTCTGCCATAAACCAATGCAACCTGGACTCCAGCCTACTGTGTGCCCTTTTAATCAATTAAAATATTGGTCAATTCATCCCCCTCCCCCCCACCTGCCCTTAGTTGATTCTTTCCATTTATTTCAGATTTCAACACATATTTTTTGTGGAATTAGCACTATCAAAACCATCAGACTTAATATGAATCATAAACCTAGCTAGATTCATTGTCAAAGGTCTTGAAACATAGGTAATTGACCAGTTTCTTCAGAACAGCCCAGTCCACTTGCTTCATTAGGGTTTTGGAACCAAAACAATTTGGGTCAGCATGAACACTTCATGTTAACCTTTTACCTAACATGAAAGGAAGATGGCACATGCAAAGAAAATTCTTGAATAACTAATTTTTTTCATTTTTTATGTCAGAACATAGCTTATGACCTCTCACTGGAACGAGCTCAATGAGGGGTCATAAGCTGTTTTTGAGATGAAAAAAATAATATGAAAATGATAAATTTAAAGTAATTTGTATATTTTTTATACTTACCAATGGCCCAGACTTAGCTGGTGCAAACTCATTAATTTCCAGGGCCAAACACAAATTTTGAACCCCCCAATCCCCAAAATTTGCATTCAAAACCAAAAAAGAAAAGTCCTAACTGGTCCTCCATACTTTTGCTTACTGCGCATGCGCAGTAACCATGAAGTGACTGAAAATGGCGCCAACATCATTCTTCCTAGTTATGCCTGCTAAATGTTATACATGGATTGTAAAAAGGCTGGAGGGCCTATGACTTTTGATGACTGTAGTATCTCCATCACTCCATAGTGAAGAATAGCTCCTACAGGAAAAGAGGAGAAGACATAGGAATTACTCATGTCCATCTCTTTTTCCCAATAAAAAAAGAGAATGACATAACACCCAACATATACTGGAGTAAGACAATAAATTCTCCAATAAATACCAGCATAACCCTTTATGTTAATTCTCTGAAGGAAACCAACTATAAGGAAGTCCAGAGGATGAGATGCCTTATACTCATTAAAAGTGTCTGAGGATTATATATTAATGCTTGTATGACACTTAACATATGCAAATGCTTCACACTGAGCTACACTTTAAAAGCAATACATGAATGAGACATAGTTGTTGCTTCACACCGAGCTACACATTAAAACCACCCAGCACTGACACTGGACTACTGACACCCAAAAGAACCCAAGCCAAATTCCACTTAGGAATTAATCTGAGGGTTCTAGGTCTATTGATAGAGAAATTTCTTAACTAGCTTGGATAAAGAAGGATCTAATCCAATACTCAAGGTATCATGATGAGAATATGTGTCTGATAACATAGACCTATAGCCCTTAATGGTAACAGGCTGCAGTTTGAGTATGTCAAACAAGTAGACCAGAAAATTGACAATCTGAGGAATAGATGGATTATAGATATCCACCAACTGGTCTGTACACCAACGAAAGAAAACCCTCCACTTTGCTGCATAATTCAGCGAAGAGGAGGGCCTCCTACAGTTAAAAAGTGTGTCCACTGCTTGTTCTGTAAACTGCTTCCCATGGAAGAAGGACCGCACAACGGAAATACGTGAAGGTTGAGACCTTCCGGGTTGTGATGCAGTGTGTGGGACTTCCCCTGATACAGAAGGTCCTTGAGAGGAGGAAGCTTCCGAGGAATGTCCCATAAGAGACAGCTGATCAGGTTGATCCAGGATTTCTGAGATGACAGAGGTGCTACCAGTAAGATTTTGCAGTGAGACTGTTTGATTTTTAACAGAATCTGCTGAATCAGAGGAGCTGGAGGATATGCATATCCTATTATTCCGTTCCATGAGATTGACAGAGCATCTGCTCGATGATCTGGACAAGGCGACACGAACGTTGATAGCTGATTGTTTAGGTTCGTGGCAAAGCGATCTATCATGGCACGATCCCACTGGTAGCAAATCGGCTGGAATAATCGTTTGTTGAGAGTCCCCTCCGATGACCTTTCCTTGAGAGTGAGTCTGCTACTACGTTCAGACGACCCGGAATATGACAGACTGAGAGATGAGCGTGATTAGTCGGAGCAATAGAGGAATTGAATGAGTGCTGCCCTGGTTCCTGAGATACGCCACTACTGTGGAATTGTCCGACAGAATCTGCACATGGACGTTGGCTACGTGAGTAATCAAGTGTATCAGTGCAAGCCAAATAGACATCATCTCTTTGATGTTTATGTGCATTTTCCAGGAACAAAGAGTTCCAAAGAACCTGGCACTTCAGGCCTGCAGGAATCAGGGACGCACCCAAACCTGTCAGACTCGCATCCATCATAATAGTAAAGACTGGATCCGGTACTTGAAGCGGAACTCCTTGAGTTAACCACTCAAGTTCCGCTCAAATCTGAACCTTTTGTTCTATCAGATCTGTTAAAACAATCTGGTGTTCTAACAAATGCGTCTTGACACTTCAGTTCTGAGTAAAGAATATCTGGAGAGGACGTGTGTGTAAGTGCCCCAGCGGAATCAAATCTGCCTCTGCTCCACACTGACCCATTAGTTGCATGAACTCTCTCACCGATACTGTTAGAGAGTTTAGACAAAAGCGAGCATAGCAACTGACCAATTTTGCTCGGGTTATCGGTAGGCGAACCAGATTGCATTGAGTCTCGAAACTCATTCCCATGTGATTGAATGACTTGGATGGAGCTAAATCCGACTTCTTTTTGTTTACCAAGAAACCGAGACGTCGGACTAAATGAAGCAGGCTCTGCACATCGTTCTGAAGTGCATCTTTGTCACCGTATCTCTGAAGAATGTTGTCCAGATAAGCAGATGTAATGACGACTGAATGAGCTCGGAAGTATGACATTACCGAGTGAATGCCCAAGGAGCCAGGTTCAGACCGAAACACATCGCTCTGAACTGATAAACCTTCCCTTGGACGACAAAGTGCAGGTACTGTCTGAAAGCCGGATGAACCATGACATGAAAGTATGCATCCTTTAGATCTATGCTTGCTGCAAAGTCGTACACTCGAATGCTCGCTCTTACTGACCGAATGGTTTCCATATAGAACTTTAGAGCGAGAATCAGTTTGTTTATCCAGCTCAAGTCTATGACCGGTCGAAACGAGCCATCTGGTTTCGGCACAAGGTACAGGTGACTGTAAAATCCCAGTGAGTTGGGATTTTCTATGATCTCTATTGCTTCTTTTAGCAGGAGAGACTGAACTTCTGCAAGAAGAGACTCCTTTTTTGAAGGATTTGCCGGAAGAACTGTCTAACGTGGACTTCTTGTAAGTGGGGGCTTTGATCTGAATGATAGTCGGAGTCCTGTTCTGACTACATTTCTGACCCACTGATCTTCCGTTATATCCATCCAGTTTTTCGCGAAGTTTGACAAGCTTCCGCCAACTGGAGAGCAATAGAGGTTTTGACCATCACCTGTAAGATCTGCAAGGCCTTCGGGAGGAGAAACCACGTCCTCCCGAGAACCACCTTGTGCCATCGGCCTAGGAGCGTCTGACTTATAGTCTCTGTAAGTCTTACGTCCCTTCCCAGATTCGCTGTACTGCCGGTTCCCAGAATAATTGTGCGAGGGCTTATTAGAACCCTGCGAGGAGCTTTTCTTCGCTGGCTGCAAACTGGAGCCCCCTTGCCTACTATGTCAAGCATATGGCTGATGCTGGTTAGCTGATCTCAGCAAAAGAGTGCTGGTAGCTTTCTTGGTAGCTTCATCGAACACCGAGGACAACTTGTCATCAAACAATGTATGTCCAGAAACCGGAGCAACTCTAAGAGAGCTCTTCACCCGATCGTCGATCAAGGAAGACGATGTCAAGGCTCCATCACGTCTTATTAATTCCATATTAGCCACTGTAAGGGTGGAATGATGTGTGGCATACATAGCTGCCCTTGAAAGAACTCTGAGAGACACATTAATATCGTCGAATTCTTTCCCCACAAGACGGTGGTCCAAAGCCCTGGTGATATGATCTGCGTAAGACATAGCGTCTAAAACTGCCTGACTAGAAGCACTTGTAGATTCGATCACATCTGAGCGGACATTGAATGATGCGGGTAACGATATGTCCATATCCGTAGCCTGATCATCCAAACCCAGAGGAGCTCTCTGTACATCTCCAACCGTTTTTAATTTGCTAGGTCCTGGAAACGGTATGCGAATGGAAGATGTTGATAAGAAAGGATATTTCTTTCTTGAACTTGCTAGGTTAAATATTACGTCGTCAACGTGGTTGAAAGCCTCCGACACATGGACCGACTGACCCAGGAAGGAAAGAACGTCCTCTTTCCTCTGCAGGGTATCCCTATCTGGGGATGAAAGCAATCTCTGCCTAGCAGACGCAGCTTGCTGACCATAGGGAACTAAAACAGGAAAAAACTGATGAATAAAATTCATTGCTTCCATATGTTGTTCCGTATAGGTTGGAGAATCTTCCTCCACCTCCCTTTCATCATCTGCTTGGTCAGGCTCCCTCCGAGTGAATGGATGACTGTCCCGACCCAGCACCGTCCGACAGCTCACTCTCGGAGTATGTTGATGGTCACACTTGCATTGGCTGAGAAGCTGCAACAGCATGTCCGTGACTGAGGCTTGCAGAGCAGCGGTCTTTTGTTTCTTTGCCGCATGATGTTCGTGAGACGGTGATCTGTAACCAGATCTTTTCGCTGGATGTCCCAAATGCTCCACATATTCATGCCTCGATGTACTAGCTACCTGATGACCAGACTTCTGAGAGGAAAACTGGGAGCATCTTCGTGGAACAGCTTGAATTTCCAAAGTCGGATAGCTAGTGAGCGGTCTAATGTGCTTGGTACATGATGTGGAAGAAGCCGTAACTGTCGCCGACACCAGCTGCACTGTGGACGGAGCGCCTTGATCAGCCAACGAGGATGTTAGCTCCGACTCAGTAAAGTTTCTTGCAACCGCAACAGTCGGCCCCGACTGTTGACGGGATGGAGAAGGCTCTCCCACTCGCGATCTGACCTCAGATCTCGCCGAGCGTCCCGTTAAGAAACTTGTTGGCTTCTTCCCTTTTGTCATCGTCGCTAGGTGAGCTTTTGATTTTGAGGTGATCGCTCTACCCAAATCTACACTCTCCTGGACTACTATGGACTTATCCGGTGATACAGCCCCCACTGGCAGGGTTACCACTTCACTGGTTGAGCTAGCTGCTTTTAATGGCATAAGAGGCCTTATTCCTTGTTAGCTTAACTTGGCATGGTCAAGATAAGCTATTGCCATCACGCGTGCGGAAGTCTGTTAGTCTGTTCACATTTTCCTTTAGCACTGGCTACACCCCGCAGTTCTTGTCTGATCGTCACAAAATTTCATATGCAGGTTTGGGGTCATGTCTAGATGAGAACGTCCCCTTTTGATTGCGATTGGGCAACCGGTATGGCTGCCCGAGCCCAAAACCCCAAAACCATTAGCACAGTCTACAGGTTGTATTTATGAAGGGATTTCATTGTAACTTGGTAAGTAGGTAATAATTGAGAGTCCACGACCACTTGTACATGTACGTGTACAACATACGCACACGATGCGTTCACCAACGTGGAATTCAGTGTCAAATCACACGCTTGTTTACAAAACTGTACATGGTCTTGAATCCTCCCATGTACAGTCGTAACTCCTAGATCATGGTTTTAACGTTCAAATACTCGTGGTGAACGCGCGTTTTTAAAAAAAGGGTGAAATCGTACAGTTCACTTTCATCTTGTACGTAATTTTTTGTCGACGTTCGCATCGCAGATCAGACCCATCAATCCATCGTCGGCGAACACGATCGAAAGCAAAAGATTCTGAGTCATCATCAAAAACAGTTTTGGGGACTCTAAACCAGCGGTTCAGAACCCGCAATTGCATTGGTGCAGATGGTCCAGAACTCTCCCTTGTTTTTGAGGCGGTAGTGAGGTTTTTTTGTTCAAAAAGAGTCGATTGTAAATATATAGTATGTATTATAGACATTGATGTTTTCTGTTGATGGGACGGATAAAAATTGAGTTTTGGGTTTTTTTTGAGAATTCCTCCACTATGAGAAATTCTCAAAAAAAAAACCACTGAGCTGATCGAGCGATCGGATCGCTCGATTCTCGTAATAAAACTCGATCTGAACGAAGAGTGTCGTTGTCGTCGGTGTGTGTTGGAAATTTGCAAACCCAGTCACGTCTTCCTGAAGTAAAAAACTAACACATGTTATCGTAATGAGTGAATGAGGTTTTTTGTTCAAAAAAGAGTCGATTGTGAATATAGTCTGTATTATAGACATTGATGTTTTCTGTTGATGGGACGGATAAAAATTGAGTTTTGTTTTTTTTTTTAGAATTCCTCCACTATGAGAAAATTCTCAAAAAAAAACCACTCAGCTGATCGAGCGATAATAAGAAGAAGTTCCTCGAATCGGTGACCGGCAAAGGGGTGAAAACCGCTATTTTTCTTCCGAGCGATCCCGACGCTCTGTCTCAGAAATTGAGTTTGTTGATGGGGAGCAGACGGGCTGGTAACACGGGATTGGATATTCAGATAGTTACCGTATCTGACGAATTGTTGAGACAGAAGGTTTTGAATAAAAACCAGTATAAAAGGCTGATGAACGAATTGAAGGATTGATGTGTATATAATAATAAGTAGAGAGAGAGAAACAAACAAACAAACAAACAAAAATAAAACAGTAAATTCTTACACTAGAATAATAAAAGTATTTAAAAACGACAAAACGATTTACCAGTGAAAAAAAAACAATAAATATATCATAAAAATAAAATATGTTGGTGATAAAGAACAGGGGATACGTCAGGACTTACGTTCAAGGCGGTTCTGGCATCGTCGATTCTATAATGCGAGCGTTCACGAGCACTGCGGGTAGAAAACTCGCATCGACCGCGTTTGAGGTCGGTAAGAAGACGGCTTTGGATGCTGGTAAGAAAGCCGCTTCCGAAGCCAGTGCCGACGCATTGATCGGCAAGTTGATCAGTCCGCCGGCGAAGCGAGCTGCGTTAGAGCGAACGCTGAAAGATTGGAAAGATTTAAAGGATGGCGTGGTTCCCATACAAGATTTAGTCAAAGTGACGAGTGGATCCGGATTGAAGAGAACTCGCGACGGTGCGATATAAACAAATAATAATAATAACAACATTAAAAACAGAGTTTGAAAAACATAAAAAATTTGTGTTTGAAAAGAATCTAAAATAACAGACAAAAAAAAAACAAAAAAACAAAGATGAACATTAAAGATATGTCTTGGAACGACGCCGCGACTAAGAGGTCGAATAATGAGTACTTTCCCAAGAGTATAAGAGGTTTGATAGTGGGAAAATCGAATTGTGGAAAGACCAATCTGTTGATGAATCTGTTGTCCCGACCCGACTGGTTGGATTATTGTTTCAACCCGAATACAGATTGCTTCGAGAGTGCATGGATCGCAGATTGCCCAAGGACGTCATAGCCAGAATCTTTGACAGTAGGGAGGAATTCGACAAGTGTGGAGCTCCGCTCTCGACCATTTTGGACAGCGCGGCGACGGAGCTGATGAAGAGAAATGCATCTTTGAACGTCGAGTGTCGATTTTATGAGAACGCTAGCGACGTTCCGGATCCTAGGGAACTGAAATCGGAAGATAAGAATCTCATGATTTTCGACGATCTGCTTTTGGAGAGACAGAACCGATGCGAATCGTATTACGTTAGGGGTCGACACAGCAACGTGGACTGTTTCTACCTGTCGCAGAATTATTTTCGATTGCCCAGACAGACGATAAGGGAGAACGCTAATTTTCTATGTCTCTTTCGCCAAGATCTCAAGAATCTCAATCACATCTATGGCGATCACGTCGCAAACGACATGAGCGCTGCCGAATTCAGGAGATTCTGCAAGAGGGTTTGGGATGGTGGACTTTACAATTTCGTCGTGATCGATTTGACGAGCGAATTTAATCGCGGAAAATATCGGTGCGGATTCGACGAGTTTTATGTTCCCGATGGTGATAATAATAAGATAGAGCGTGAAAATAAAAATTAGAAAAATAATAAATCTTCAAATAATTAGTTTTGAATAAAAAAAAAAAAATAAAATTAAAATATAATGTTCGAACATGGAGAATTGTTAGGACGGATAGCCGAGAATACAGCTGCGAAACAATCCATTCAAATCGTGGTGAGTGGCGATTCGACTCGATTCGCTACGAAATTCGAACCTTCCATCGAATTGAATAGAAAGAAACGTTACGAGATGGCGTTGGTGAATCTGGAGACTTATTATTCCTTTCCCAACGTCACCGAAAAGAATAACTCGTTCAAGTATTCCGACGGAGTGGATTGGTTGGAGATTCGAATTCCCAAAGGGAGTTACGACATAGACGATTTGAACCATTACATTCAGACGCGAATGAAGACGGATGGAAAGGGAAGCAACAAGATCAGACTCGCTCCCAATCCTAATACCTTACAGACGATGTTGGATTTGGAAGATAATTTTCGTGTGGATTTCAACACGGACGATTCTATAGGCAAGATGTTGGGATTCGATCGAAAGATGTATCGAGGCCACGCGGCATCTGAAAATACGGTCGACATTCCCGCTGTCAATAGCATTCTGGTGAATGTGGACGTGATTGCTGGAAGCTACGTGAATGGTAGCGCTCAGCCGACGATCTATTCCTTCTTTCCAAACGTGTCGCCGGGTTATAAGATCGTGGAGCGACCTCGAAATTTAGTTTATCTACCAGTGATTTTAGACACGTATAGTCTCAAAACCACGTTGATGGATCAAAATGGTGAACTGTTAGATCTTCGCGGAGAGAGAGTGACGATACGATTTCACATAAGAGAAATATAAAAGCAAAAAAAAAAAATTATATATATAGATAACAAAAATAAAATAAACGGTAATATTAATTTTTACAAAATTATTTTAATATAATTATTAAACAAGAAACAATTGAAGTAAATATATTTAAAAAAACAAACAGAATTATGACACAATACGTGGTTAAAAACGTGAACATATCCACAGGACAGAGGAAGAAACTTAACAACTCGAAGTGAGGCGGTGAGATTCAAATTCACTCACGAAGATCTGACGAGAGGCGGACAGGATTCGATCGCCTGGACCAGAAGTCAAATCAAAAGGATGGAGAAAGCGATTCGCGATGGAAGAGGGTTGGCGGTGAGATTGAGTCCCACTCAATTGAGATACAATTTGAGAATGAAAGGCGGTTTCCTACCGCTATTGGCAGGAATCGCCGCAAAAGCATTACCCTTCGCCGCAAAGGCACTACCCTTTCTCAGAAAGACTCTCGGCATGGGAGCTCTCACGGGACTCGCTAGTTCGGGAGTTGAGAAATTAATGGGTGGCAGCGGACTATTTTTGAAGAAGGGAGGAGCCATGTGTCGCGTTCACGTAGATGACAGCGGTAAAGGATTGTATCTAGAACCCGTTAGAGGTGACAACTCTCTGAGAGGAAACGGTCTCTATGTGAAGAGTGGGCGGAACGTCAAGCGATTCGGCAAGGGTTTGTTGCTCGGTGAGAATTCGCCATTTAAGAACATACCGATTTTGAATATGTTATTATAAATATAAAATTATATAAAATATATAAAATCATAGAAAGTATAAAATGATATATTTAAAATGGGTGAAAAGGTGGAGAAACAAATTTATCACCTGGATGAATTTGACGATAATGACGAACATCGCGAGCCAGAGAGCGAAGAAATAAAAAAATGGTTAGACGCTAATGATGGATATCTAAGGAAAGAGATAGATAAAGCGCAGGATATAATGTTGAGAATGAGACGATGCTTTCCACGGTCACCACTACCTTCTGAAGTGAATGGTAATGATGCGAGTGTTACCAAGAGATGCACAACATTCGTTCATAATTATGATTCGGATAAACAAAAATGCTACCATAAACGTATCACATCACAAAGAAAAAGAAAAAAAGGAAAAGAAGAAGAATCGACGCTAAAATTTGAGAGAAAAGGAAACGTTATTATAATATATCATGATGATAGTGAAGAAGAAGGAAAACAAAACAAAAAAAAAAAAAAAAAAAAGTAAATGAGATCTAAAGATGATCTCATTACTTTTTTTTTTTTTTTTTATTTTTTCTTTGCTAAAAATCAATCACTCTATTGTTTATATTTCCAAGTCCGTTATTAGCATGTTGACGCTCGTGTCTTCTCCTTTTTCGAAAACGTGTTGAATGTTTATCTTTACTCTTTTGAGTTTTTTTACATCGGTCAACTCGCTCTCACCACCCAATTTCTTCACGAGTTCGAATGAGATGTTTGGAAATATGTAATTTCCATAGGGCAACGACAAATCGTCTTTGTCGAATTCTCTATCTTCGGCGATGACGATGTTCTGCAGATCGCTTTGGTACTCGTAAATCAAATCGAGCGCGGCTTCGTCCAATTTCAGAGGCATCTTATATTTCTCGTATTTGTGCTCTAAGCCCTTCGTCTCGACATCGTTCAATTCGATGGGATCGTGTCGTTGTAATCTATAGATTTTATGACCGAATTTCTTATACGTTTCGACTCGTTTCAATTTCAATTCGCATCTTTTAGGTGTTGTTGTCTTCATGATCGATTATTTGTTTTTTTGTTTTTACGAATTCTTGCAATAATGTATATTTTAAATTTTGTATTTAAATAATAATTTGTTAAAAAAAAGTTTGTTATTTTTTTTTGCTCTTTATATATATATAAAAAAGTTGTTTTTTTAATTTTTAATTTTCTTTAATGTAAAATTTTTTTAGTAAAAGTTTTTTTTTCTCTTTATATATATATAAAAAGTTAAATTTTTAATTTCAATCTCTCTATTGTTTATATTTCCAAGTCCGTTATTAGCAAGTTGACATTCGTCATTTTTCCACATACGAAAATGGTGTGAATGTTCATCTTTACTCTTTTCAGTTTTTTTTCATAGGCGAATGCACTCTCACCACCCGATTTCTTCACGAGTTCGGGTGAGATTATTGGATATATATAACCTCCATAGGACAACAATAAATCACCCCCGTCGAATTCTCTGTCTTCGGCGACGATGATATTAATCAACAGTTCGCTTTGGTACTCGTAAAACAAATCGAGCGCGGCTTCATCCACTTTCAAACACATTCGATATTTGTGGTAGTAGCGCTCTAAGTCCACCATCTCGACCTCATTCAATTCGATGGGATCGTGTGGTTGTAATGTATAGATATTAAAACTGGATTTCTCATACCTTTCGTCTCGTTTCAATTTCAATTCGCATCTTTTAGGTGTTGTTGTCATGATCGATTATTTGGTTTTTTATGAATTCTTACAAATAATGTTTATTTTAAATTTTGTATTAAAAAAATTGAATTTTAAAATTTAACTTTTTTTTTTTTTTCTATTATATATAAAGAGTAAAAAAGCAAAACTTTTTTAACAAATTATTTAATACAAAATTCAAAAAAAAAAAAAATATTCTTACAAATGAAGCAAACAGATAAAACAATGGTAAATTTAAATGAGAAAACCATACCTCAGTTAAACGAGATTTGTAATCTATTACAAATTTCAGATTTCAGAAAGCATAGAACTAAATCAAAAAAAATTGAAGTCATACAAGAATATTTGCGAAACGCTAGAAAGGCAAACAAAATGTCGATAGCAACGACGTCAAAAGATGCACCGGTTGTGAAAAATAAGACGACTAAACGAAAAGCCGTTGAAAAACATCAAGTTTCCAAAGAAAAGAAAAGAAAAACTAAAACGAAAACGAGTGATTCACTTCAGATTCAAGACAAACGAGATATATCGAGCGAAATTCAACGAGCAATCGACGAAGAGAAAGGAGAAGAATATGTAACACAAGTCGTTGCGGAACTATTCCAATCGAAACCCGTAGAACGGGAGAGTGCGATCAAAGGCATTTTTAAAACTTTCGACGTGATTCCCTCGTTGAAGAAAGTCGATCCGAAATTGTTCATGGAACGGGTGAAGAAAGAAGTATTGGATTTGTTTCGCGAATACATGAACTTGGGATTAAAAATTAAGATGATACTCCATTGCATAATGAATAAAATCGACGTGAAGTCCGGCGAGAGCATCGTGAAAAATGCATATTTCAGATCTAACGTCGAACCCGTATTTCGAGGTTCAGATCTATCGGACGTTTTCGAAAAGATGAAAGACAAGATGTTGACGTCTCTCGCGAATTATCAAAATGAAGGTAGTAATTGGACGTTCGGCGAGGTGTTGAAACTCGAAATTCACATGACTAAAAACGAACCGTTGAAAGGATCTTCCTACTTGGAATTACCGTATTTCTTGACTAAGAAACACGCCGTGGTCAACGTGAGAAATAAAGATGATCAGTGTTTTAAATGGGCAGTCACCTCCGCTTTATACCCTGTCGAAATACACGCCGATAGAGTTTCTCATTACGAGGAAACTTCTAAAAATCTCGATTGGACCGGAGTGACTTTTCCAACAGAGTTAAAACACATCGAACGTTTCGAGGTTCAAAATCCCACCGTAGCGGTGAACGTCTTGGGATACGACGACGAAAATCAAAAGATCTATCCTCTCAGACAGACTTCGTATCGCGGAAGAGAAAAGACGATTATTATATTATTGATTTCGAATGGTGACAATCATCATTATTGTTGGGTTAAACATCCGAGCCGATTACTGTCGAGACATAATAATAAACATAAAGGAAAGATATCTTTATGTTGCAACTGCATGAACACGTTTCACAGCGAAAACTCGTTGGCGAAACATCAGGAATATTGCAACGAAAATCAAGGTGTCGCTGTCGAAATGCCCAAACCCAACACCATCGTGAAGTTTGAAAATCACGATAGAAGGTTAAAAGTACCATTCGTCGTGTACGCCGATTTCGAATGTTTCACCGCGAAAATGAGTTCCTGTCAACCCAACGCTCTTCAAAGTTACGTCGAAAGATATCAAAAACACATACCTTCGGGCTATTGCATTTACGTGAAATGCGCTTTCGACTCACAACACGACATGGGTCCCTTCACCTACACGAAACAGCGTGAAGATGACGACGTGGCTCAAAGGTTCGTGGAAGAGTTAGAATCGAAAATTCAAATGTTATACGACAAATTCAAAACTCCGGCGAAAATGATCATCACGCGAGAGCAGCAGGACGAAAATAACAGAGCCACCGAATGTCACATATGCAGACAATCGTTCGACGAGAATTCGGAGGAAAATAAGAAGGTCAGAGACCACGATCATTACACGGGTCTGTATCGCGGTCCGGCTCACAGCAAGTGTAATTTAAAATATCGAGACGCCGCTTTCTATCCGGTGATGTTTGACAATCTCTCGGGTTACGACAGTCATCTGTTCGTGAAAAATCTCGGCACCTCACGCGAAGAATTAAATTGCATCGCGAACAGCCAAGAAAGATTTATTTCCTTCACGAAATGGAAGCTCATGGAGAGGAAAAGAGTAATCGACGGAAATACGTTGAAAGAAAAAACGAAATCCATTCGTAGATGCATACGTTTCATCGACACTTTTAAATTCATGTCGACCGCTCTGGAAAAATTAGTCGATAACATGAGCAAGGATAAATTTAAAATCACGAGCGAACATTTCGGAGAACGAGTAGACGTCATGTTGAGGAAAGGAGTCTATCCTTACGATTACATGAACGATCTAAAGAGATTCAAAGACACCGCACTACCTTCGAAAGAAGATTTTTATTCGAAATTATACGAATCCGACATTTCCGACGAGAATTACGAACACGCCAAAAACGTGTGGAAATCATTTGATATGAAAACCATGAGAGATTATCACGATCTCTATCTGAAGACCGACGTTCTGCTCTTGGCAGACGTGTTCGAAAATTTTTGAGACATCTGTCGTCGAAATTACGATCTGGATCCCGCTTGGTATTTCACCGCACCCGGTCTGGCGTGGGACGCTCTGTTGAAGACCACCGAAGTCCATTTGGAATTATTATCCGACGTGGACATGTTGCTCATGTTCGAAAGGACTGCAAGAGGTGGCGTCTCGATGATCTCTCACAGACATTCTGAGGCTAACAATCCCTACATGAAAGAAGGTTTCGATTCGAAACGGTCAACTAAATACATACAGTATTGGGATGCCAATAATCTGTATGGTTGGGCTATGAGTCATCCTTTACCGATTGGAAATTTCGAATGGGTGAAGGAACCGGAAGAGATGCAAAAATGGAGAGACTATCCCTGCATTTTAGAAGTCGATTTGAACTATCCGGAAGAATTACACGATCCAAACAACGATTATCCACTGGCTCCCGAACGAATGGAACCAAACGAAGGAGACGAGGAAAAACTCATTCCCAATTTATTTAACAAACGTAACTACGTCGTCTACAGCGAGAATTTGAAACAGTACGCCGATTACGGGATGAAATTAGTCGACATACATCGCATCATTCGATTCGACGAAGAGCCTTGGATGAAAAAATACATCGATCTCAACACGAATCTCAGAACCCGAGCCGAGAACGATTTCGAAAAAGATTTCTTCAAACTCATGAACAACTGCGTGTACGGCAAATCGATGGAAAACATCAGGAAGAGAACCGACGTTCGACTCGTCACGTCTGAGAAAAAAGCAAAAAAATTAGTGGCGAAACCCAATTACAAACACCGAACCATATTCGGCGAAAATCTAGTGGCCGTTCACATGCAAAAGACGCATCTGAAGTTCGACAAACCATATTATCTCGGACCGATCATCTTAGATGTCGGCAAGCGATTGATGTACGAGTTTCACTATGATTACGTCAAACGAAAATTTGGTGACAAAGCCAAACTACTGTTCACTGACACGGACAGTTTAGTTTACGAGATAGAAACGAAAGACGTCTACCGAGATATATCTCCAGACGTTGTCAAGTGGTTCGACACGAGCAATTATCCCGTCGATCACCCGTCCAACATTCAATCGAACGACAACAAGAAGGTGTTGGGTAAATTTAAGGACGAGAGCGGCGGTAAACAGATCGTCGAATTCGTGGGCTTGAGACCCAAACTGTATGCTTATCGTCTAGAAGATGATGAAGAGATCAAGAAGTGCAAAGGAGTTAAAGCGTGCGTGGTGAAGAAAAACATCTCTTTCCAAGAGTATAAAGATTGTCTGTTAGGAAGTGGTCCGGTGTATAAGACTATGAAATCGATTCGAAGCGAAAATCACGACTTGTATACCAAAATAGTCAACAAGATTTCGCTGACGGCCGACGACGACAAGAGATTCGTGTTAGACGATAAAATAAGCACTTTGGCACTCGGACATTGGACTTTAGATCTAATTTTAGACGATATGAATGGAGATGATTGGATTCTACATGCGCTTGCGGATGATAAGATTCCAAATACGTTTGTGGATGATAGGATTCTAGAAAATCAAGAAGAATTAGATGAACACAAAATTATGGAAATCGATAGTGACATCGAGAAAGTTAGTTTAAAAAGAAAAAGAAAAAAAATAGAAAAAAATTAACGTCATTTTTAGTGAATTATAATAAAATAAATAAAAAAAAATATATACGCATCTATGAATAAGAAAATAAAGATATCTGTAGAAGGTGTCGTCTTACCCAACGAACCCCTATCCAACATCGATCTGTTGAATGCGGCAAAAGATTTGAAAATCGAAGATTTTCTAGGTGTGTTTTCCGAGATGCCTTGCCGAAGAGAAGACCTCGACAATCGGAATGCGTAATTTTAAATCTAGACGATTTATCGGGTGAAGGCACTCACTGGGTGGCGTGGTTCAACAACGGGAAGAAGAATTATTATTTCGACAGCTACGGAATCTCGCCGCCGAAAGAAATAAAGAACTATTTCAACAAATCGATGGTTCTTTACAACACGGATCAAGTGCAATCACCAGATCAAGTGTTTTGCGGTCACCTGTGTCTCTACGTTCTCAAGAGATGGACTGAAGGAGATGAATTTCAAGACATTCTCAATGACTTACATTAGAGAGAGATTTTTATTTTTTATAGTATATATAAAGATAAAAAATTATTTAAAAAAAATTTTAATCGAATAAAAAACGAAAAATAAAATAACATAGTTCATTTTTTAATAAACTGCGTTTGAACATATTTTTTCTAAAAAACAAAAAAAAAAAATCACACAACAACATGCCAGTCGATAAATTTGGTAGAAGTGACGACGAAAAAGTCAACCCGAGAAAGAAGAGGAAGACGTTCGAAGTCGACGATGGTTACGACGTTGCCAACTTGGACGAACGTTACGTTCGGAGATACGAACCTCGAGAAGAACCTTTGAACATGAACGATAAGAAGCTCTACAATCTTCCCGAGCCGATAGATCTCGCAGATGCTGCGACTAAAAAATACGTCGACAGGGGGAACGCCAATTTCGAACGAATCCTGCTGGATAATTACGTGGATAAAACCATGACCGACGATCTCGATCTGAAATCCAAACGTTTGGTGAACGTCGCGAATCCCGTAGATCCCACCGATGCCGCGACCAAGAGATACGCGGACGACACTCACGCGAGATTCAGCGAACACCTGAGAAAAAAATACGTTACGAAAACGATGCACTCGGAATTGAATGCCAATTATAACAAGATAACGAACGTGGCCGCTCCCACGAATCCCAAGGACGTGGCGACCAAACACTACGTAGATCTGGAACAGAGAAAGTCTGACGGACGTGAAATGAAATCGGATCTGAATGCGGGATTCCACAAGATATTGAATCTGTCGAAGATCGACAACACGGATGCGGACTCAACCGCGGTCAACAAGGGCTACGTAGATTCTTCGGTGATACAATCGCAAGAATACCTAGAATCGCAAGTGGACGATCTCTACCTGAACAAAGAATCTGGCGGAACCATGGAGGGTGGCATCAACATGAACAGTCACAATTTATTCGGTCTCGATCACGATCCCGAATTCGATTCCAGCGCTGTCAGCAGAAAGTACGTGGACGACAACTCGGTCTGTCGAAAGGGCGACATCATGGAAGGTAAACTAGACATGGGTGGACACGCGCTCACGAATCTACCGGATCCCGTGAACATGACGGATGCCTGCACCCTGATTTTGGTGGTGGAGAAAGTCAAATATGCTAGACAATTGATCACCATGTGGGCCGAAGAGGCCGGCGCCTTAGATGAGGGAAAAGCTGAGTGGTCTTTCGGAAATGGAGGTAGCGGATTGAAACACGGTCAGGTTGGATATCCCATGCCGTTGGGAGGTGAAATCCTTCGAATGAGTCTGGCTTCCTCGGATTTGAATAACAGAGCAGTCGTCAATCTCATGGTGAATGGTGTGGAGAGCGATAAGAGATACAGTGTCGAAAAGACTGAGAATCAACACGCGAATGTTAGCACGTTCGGTACGCCTCTCAAAGTGAACGCCGGAGACAGGATTAATTTCGTCACGAAAACCAATAATCCCGAAGCTGCCACTTCCGTGGTGAGTCTACTGATCGAACTAGATCCTTTGAACAAACAGTGAACGCGTGGAAAATAATGAATTAAAAAAAAAAAAAATAATGTGTGATTATTAAAAACAAAAAAAAAAGTAATGAGATATAGAGAGATGTTCAATCTCTCTAGATCACATTACTTTTATTTATTTTTTTTGTTTTTTTTTTTTTTTTGTTTTTAATAATGACTCATTACTTTTTTATTTTTTTTGTTTTTTATTTTTTTATTTTTTTCACACACTCGTCTCTCATCGAATGATTGACATCTTATTTCCATCCGATTCGAATTGTAATTCTCTATCCGACAGGACCAGGGCGAAGGCTTCGGTTTTTCTCGGCACGTTCCTATCGAATTGCATCTTGATCTGAATGTCTAACACGCTACTCCTGAGTCGTTCACTCTGTTTACTGACGTCGAACACGAACATGGGATACATCGACTTGTATTCGCCGGGAGATATGTTGGGATTGCTCATCAATTCGTCTAGACCGTGATACTTCTTTCTAAAATCAGCGGCGTCGCCGTACAGTCTGGAGAAATCGTTCTTGTCGAACGACGCGTTGTAATCGATTGCCAGATATCTCGTGGCGTTCAGAAACACTTGCATGTTTCTCAAATGGCAGTGATCGAACAGCGACGCATTCTTTTCCTGAGCCCCGTCCCTATCGGTCTGAAACGCAACCACTATGAAACGCGGTCTCTCGGAAGCGGATTTCACCGTCAATCTCCAATCGAAGTGATTCGTGGAGGGAGGAATGCTAGCCGTGTCGCACTGTCTCATTCTAAATCCCACGGGTAATTTACTCTTGTATTCTATGATCTTGTAGAGATGCCTTTTTTCATCGATCAAAGGCTCCACGTGCGGAACGAACCACGATATCTTGTGTAGAGTTATCTTACCCGCATCGGTCGCGGTGAGTTTCACTATTGCGTCGTCGTTTCCTTTTCGAATCAACGTCAGATTGTGTTTGAATCCGTACATGATCTTGTTGTAATCGTCCGCGAATCCGAAGATGTGTTTCAAAGGTATCCTGAACGAAAACGTTCCTTTAGGTCTGGACGTCTTGACGACGTAGTCGAATATCGTGGCGGCGCCGGCGCTAGCAGGGCCGACGGTGTCTTTCACCCACAACTGATTAAGTCCTCTGGATTTCGAAAAATCATTAGGATACGTCAAGAGTCCGAACATCGTGGTGGCCTGACCGGGATGAAAAACAGATTCTATCTCTTGTCCGGATAGCATGTATTTTATGTTACTGAATAGATGTATGATGCCATTATTGGCAAGAGTAACCGTGTCGTCATCAGCGTAGTCGCTCCCATCTTCCTTGGTGAGACGTCCCTGCACCACTGTGTAACTCTCGCTAGGATGTACGAATAGATCTTGAGTTTCGACGTTGATTCTTATCTCTCCCACATTGTTCAAACTCGTTCCGGTTACCGGTTCGTATTCGTGAACCTCATATTCTTGAATACTTTCATCTTTCACTATGCTTTGTGCTATATCTAGTATATTTGTCATTTTAAAGGATATTTAGTTTTTTTTTTTGGTTTATTAATTCACTTGCTTTCTTTATCTAAAAAAATAGTTTTTAATTATTTTTTATTATTATTTTTTTTTCTCTCTTATATATATATGTGTGTAAACAAGAAAATGTCAAAGAGAGTAAATAAAAAAAAAAATTTTGTGTTCTTCATCAAAACTTCGTCTTCTGTAATTGTTGTTCGTAAAACTTTCCGATGATCTCTTCTCCATCCAAAGCTTCGATTTCGTAAGTCACCGGATCGGTGTGAAATATTTTGATGATCACGAAGATTTCCGAGGTCCATTGAGGAGTATAACCCTTTTCAAAGTGCTTCTTATAAGCATAGATTCTCACCCGATCGCCGACCGCAAATTTCGACGTTCTAGACTTCTTCCTGATCTTAGATCTCTCGGGATATAGATTCGCGTAGACCCGTTTTTCGTTTCGAGGATCGCTAGCTTCCGCGGGAGTCATCTTGATCGATCTGTGTCGCGTGTTGTTGTAATCTTTCACCAGACCGTTCAGAACGTATATGTATTTCTTGGTCGAATTCGCCGTGAAGTATCTGTGCATCTTCTCCATCATCGTTCGATTCCAACGTTCCACCACGCTGGCTTTCTCTTCGTTTTCGATCGAGTAGAGGTCTACCAATCGACGAACGTCCTTGTTGTAGAATTCCTTTCCCTTGTCCACCCACAATTTACTCGGTTTTCGAGAAGACGAGTCGAACAGGCTCTTCAGAGCCTCGGTGACGCAAGGTCCCGATTTATTCTTCAAAGCTCTGATCCAACCGTATTTGGCAAACACGTCGATGACCGTCAATAGATATTTGACGCCCTCGTTTCACCTCGAAAACGATCTCATGTCGACCAAGTCGGCAGACCAAATGTCATCCAGACCCTTCACGAACACCCTTCTCTTTCGAAATTTACGCACTATGGGTTTGTGTAACTCCTCGGCCAATTCGCTCGTCAATAATCGTTTCTTCTTCTTCTTTTCAGATGCGTTTTTTTTTTTGAACGCCCCATCCGAATCGACGTTTCGCACCGATCAGATTGCCGACCAGCGAACGTTCCATCTTCTCTCTCCTGGTCGGATTCGATATGCCTCTCAATCTCCCCAATATGTTTTTGTCGCAGACGTCGTTGCGAGTCTTGGTGTCGGGATGTTCGGCGTAGCTCCAAGATTTGGGAGTCAGATCGGCGTTAAGTCTCTTGTTCAATTTCGTTCCAGGTCCTGTGAAACTGTGACCGGGCAGATGCATTTCGAAAGGTAGATTGTTGATCATTTTATTCACGATGCCTTTACCTTTGCTCGCGTTCTTTCGTTTGACGAATCGCGTCTTGACAGAACCACACACGTTACAAATTCCGCGAAATATCCGTCTGTCGTTTTTAGTTCGCACTTCTCTAGAATTACTCGTCTCGGTAACTCTCTTACACTTTACGCAATACATTTTTTTTAAGAGTTATTTAAATTTAATTTCGTTTTTTTTTTTTTATTTTATATATAAATTTAATTTTTTTTTTTTTTTTAAATTCTGTTCTTATTATATATATATATATTTTTTTTTTTCAATCGCTGCTCTTGAGTTCTATCATCTTACTGAATTCCTCCCTGGCCTCCTTCCTCCCCTTTTCCACGAGAGAATCCTTCATCTCTTCCTTGATGATCTGACGAGTCTTGATTCTCACGGCTTCTTTCATGGCATCGTATTTCGTTTTCTCGCTCAATATCGCGAAGTATTCTCCGTCTGATATCCTACCATCTTTCAACGCCATAGAGATCATTTCGGATATCGTGTCGATCTTGGAGTCGGCCAAGACGCGAATCTTGTCATGTTTCCTCGCCTTCAGATATAATTTCCTACTCAAAAAGTTTCCGACCGTGCTAAACAATCCGGCGGCGAGGGCCACTCCTTCTACGGTCAGCACGATCGGAACGGCGACCGCGGTCGACAACAATCCGATGCCGGCCGCATGTAAACCCATGGAAATCGTGATGAGTGTCGTGTCGATCGCGTTGACGAATGTCACAAATCGCGAATACTTCTTCTTGAGGGAACGACGAGAATCTCTCTCTTGAGTTAGATACTCTTGGATTCTATTGATTTGATCGATGCGATACCTCTCTCCTCTTTCTCTTTCTTCTAGCGACGGCGCCGTCGGCAAAACGCTGTTCGGCTTCTCGTCCTCGTCGTCCACTAACGTCGGATGCAATTTATTTCTGGTTCTCATTTTGTGTTTTCTTTTTTTTCTTTCTTTCTAATACTAGATAAAAAAAAAATTTTATGTGTGTATTTATTTTTTTTTATTTTCTACTCTCCCTTATTTTTATATCAACGAAAAAAAAAACTTAGACGTATGCTTCGTTCAGCAATAATTTCTTGATGCGTCCCTTGTCTTCTAAAGTCAAACTTCTACGCGCCAATTTCAGTTCTTCCGAATCTGTGGGCCTGTCTCGATTCTTACAGAAGACTAATCTCTTCCAAAACGTGATCACATCGTCGAATTTAATGCGTTCGAACGCCGATTCGAAATACATGACGACCATATCTTCCCTTTCCATTGTTAGACACGAATGATCCTCGTGATCGAAGTCTAGATGATCCTGACATCCAACGCATCGTTCTAACAAGATGGGACGTAGTTGTTCGTTCACGCAGATTGCGTATGCTCTCATCAGCATGTTTAAAAGAAACCTCGCTCTAATAGTCTGAGAATCGCTCATGATTTATGTATTTTTTTTTTATTATCTATTCGATTTGATATATTTATTTTTCTAAATAACTATTTATTTATATTTTTTTTTCTCCTCTATAAATATATCAATCAAAAACGTGACAGTGGGCTCGCGAATTTCCAACACACCGACGACAACGACACTCTTCGTTCAGATCGAGTTTTATTACGAGAATCGAGTGATCCGATCACTCGATCAGCTAAGTGGTTTTTTTTTGAGAATTTCTCATAGTGGAGGAATTCCCCTAATAATAATGTCATAAATGGGAAAAAACCCACCGCCTCAAAAACAAGGGAGAGTTCTGGACCATCTGTACCAACGCAATTGCGGGTTCTGAACCGCTGGTTTAGAGTCCCCAAAACTGTTTTTTGATGATGACTCAGAATCTTTTGCTTTCGATCGCGTTCGCCGACGATGGATTGATGGGTCTGATCTGCGATGCGAACGTCGACAAAAAATTACGTACAAGATGAAAGTGAACTGTACGATTTCACCCTTTTTTTAAAAACGCGCGTTCACCACGAGTATTTGAACGTTAAAACCGCGATCTAGGAGTTACGACTGTACATGGGAGGATTCAAGACCATGTACAGTTTTGTGAACAAGCGTGTGATTTAACACTGAATTCCACGTTGGTGAACGCATCGTGTGCGTATGTTGTACACGTACATGTACAAGTGGTCGTGGACTCTCAATTATTACCTACTTTGGTAGGATGCCTCTGTATAATGCCTAGATGAGAACGTCCCCTTTTGGGCATGATCTATCAACCTTGATGGCTGCCCAAGCCCGAAACCCAAAAACTTTTAGCACAGTCTGCAGGTCATGTTTAATATGGAGGGATTTCATTATAACTTGATAGGATGACTCCTTATGATCTCGAGATGAGAATTTCCCCATTTGGGCGTGATCTGCCAACCATGACGACTGCCCGAGCCCAAAACCCGAAAACCTTTAGCACAGTCTACAGGTCATATTTATTGAGGAATTTCATTGTAACTTGGTGGGTAGACTTCATACAATGTCTAGATGAGAAAGTCACCTTTTGGTCCTGATTGCGCAACTGTGCCGGCTGCAGGGGCCCGAAGCCCGAAAACCTTTAGCACAGTCTATAGGTCATATTTATTGAGGAATTTCATTGTAACTTGGTGGATAGACTTCATACAGTGTCTAGATGAGAAAGTCACCTTTTGGTCCTGATTGGGCAACTGTGCCGGCTACACGGGCCTGAAGCCCAAAAACCTTTAGCACAGTCTACAGGTCATATTTATGAAGGGATTTCATTGTAACTTGGTAGGATGACTCCAAATAATGTCTAGATGAGAACGTCCCATTTTGATCGTGATCATTCAGCCTTGATGAGTGCCCAAGCCCAAAAACCTTTAGCATAGGCAAAAGTTCATATTTATGGAAGGATTTCATTGTAACCTGTTAGTTTGACTCCATATAATGCCTAGATGATGACATCCCCTTTTGGTCATGATTGGTCAACTGTGATGGCTACAAGTGCCCGAAGCCCGAAAACCTTGAGCACAGTCTACAGGTCATTTTTATAAAGGGATTTCAGTGTAACTTTGTAGGATCACTCCAGATGATGCCCAGATGAGATTGCCCCCTTTGATTGCGATCATTCAGCCATGATGGCAGCCCGAGCCCGAAGCCTGAAAATCTTTAGCACAGTCTACAGGTCATATTTATGAAGGGATTTCATTGTAACTTGGTAAGTTGACTTCATATAATGTCTAGATGAGAATGTCCCCTTTTGGACACAAATGGGCAACTGTGACGGCTACAGGGGCCCGAAGCCCAAAAACCTTTAGAACAGTCTACCGGTCATAATTATGAAGGGATTTCATTGTAGCTTGGTAGGATGACTCCAAATAATGTCTAGATGAGAACATTCCCTTTTGGTCTCGATCATTCAGCCTTTATGGCTGCCCGAGCCCAAAGACCTTTAGCATATTCTACAGGTCGTATTTATGGAAGGATTTCATTGTAACTTGTTAGGTTGACTCCATATAATGCGTAGATGATGATATCCCCTTTTGGTCATGATTGGTCAACGGTGATGGCTACAGGTGCCCAAAGCCCGAAAATCTTGAGCACAGTCTACAGGTCATATTTATGAAGGGATTTCATTGTAACTTCGTAGGATCACTCCAGATGATGCCCAGATGAGAATGTCCCCTTTTGGTTGCGATCATTCAACCATTATGGCTGCCTGAGCCTGAATACCTTTAGCACAGTTTACAGGTCATATTTATGAAGGGATTTCATTGAAACTTGGTAGGTTTGACTTTATATAATGTCTAGATGAGAACGTCCCCTTTTGGACACGACTGGGCAACTGTGAGGCCTATAGGGGCCCGAAGCCCAAAAACCTTTAGAACAGTCTACAGGTCATAATTATGAAGGGATTTCATTGTAGCTTGGTAGGATGACTCCAAATAATGTCTAGATGAGAACGTCCCCTTTTGGTTGTGATCATTCAGCCTTGATGGCTGCCCGAGCCCAAAAACCTTTAGCATAGTCTATAGGTCGTATTTATGGAAGGATTTCATTGTAACTTGTTAGGTTGACTCGATATAATGCCTAGATGACATCCCCTTTTGGTCGTGATTGGTCAACTGTGATAGCTACAGATGCCCGAAGCCCGAAAATCTTGAGCACAGTCTACAGGTCATATTTATGAAAGGATTTCATTGTAACTTCGTAGGATCACTCCAGATGATGCCCAGATGAGAACATCCCCTTTTGGTTGTGATCATTCAGCCTTGATGGCTGCCCGAGCCTAAAACCCCAAAACCTTTAGCATAGTCTGTAGGTCATATTTATGGAAAGATTCCATTGTAACCTGTTAGTTTGACTCCATATAATGCCTAGATGATGACATCCCCTTTTGGTCGTGATTGGTCAACTGTGACGGCTTCAGGAGCTTGAAGCCCGAAAACCTTGAGGACAGTCTACAGGTCATATTTATGAAGAGATTTCATTGTAACTTCGTAGGATCACTCCAGATGATGCCCAGATGAGAATGTCCCCCTTTTGGTTGCGATCATTCAACCATGTTGGCTGCCCGAGCCCAAAGCCCAAAAACCTTTAGCACAGTCTACAGGTCATATTTATGAAGGGATTTCATTGTAACTTGGTAGGTTGACTTCATATAATGTCTAGATGAGAACGTCCCCTTTGGTCGCAATTGGGAAACTGACGGCTACAGGGGCCCAAAGCCCGAAAACCTTTAGCACAGCCTACAGGCCATATTTATGAAGGGATTTCAATGTAATTTGATAGGATGACTTGCTTTGGAATAATTTCACTGTAACTTTGTAACTTTCGTTGATATGCGTTAACTGTGAGGGCCACATACATTAACTGTGAGGTCATATTAACCCACCCCTTGGCTCTTTAGTACAGTGTACAGCTCATATTATTTTTATCAAAAACATAGCATACAGGGAACAGAAATGAACATATTCCCAATTATCACAATTCTTGTCGTATTTCATAATCCTTTCATAAACATTGAACATTATCCTTTTCATCAAACACAACACACAAGTTAAGCTACAGTGTCATTGACACTTTCATTTTATATTCATGAGCACCTTTGCAGCTAGCTGTGTTTGCTCTTCTGAGTGTGACAACAGCAGCACATTTTAGATGGGTGTCGCTGAACCATCACCATATTCTTGTTCCTCTGAAAAAGAGACTGAAAACCTAGAATTAGCCTGCGGCGACAGCTCCGGCATCGGAACTTCGCTGCGCACATAATGCGACACCTGCCTCCAACGTTTGGCATCCCAAACTACGCAAGTAGCACGCGTATCAGAAGGAGTGCAGCGACTACAAGCAAGACAGCACATGTGTAAATCCGAGGGAGATTTCCTGCCTAACACTTAGCGCAAAAAGATTTCATAAAAATATTTAAGCCAAAGACCAAGTCCACTGCACTCCCAAACAATCACATAAATAGAGGATATTCACGAAAATTTGATGAATACCGAAAATATCTCGTGAGTGGCTACAAAGAAATATGAGGATCTTCACGAGCGACGCAGTGGCTACAAAGAAATATGAGGATCTTCACGAGCGACGCAGTCGCGAGTGAAGATCCTCATATTTCTTTGTAGCCACTCACGAGATATTTTCGGTATTCATCAAATTTTCGTGAATTTTCTTTTTATTTAATGCTCTACGACTACAAACTCTCCAATTTGTGGCCTTTATTTGCCATTAAGGCGCAAAATTTATGTGCCGAACCGGCGTCCATACAAAAATTACAACAACCAAACTCCAACCATTGGAATGTGTGAATATCCGCACAAAAAGTAGTCCCGTCTTATTTCTCCCCTAACTTTACGATTTACCAAGGCTGGCGAATTGAAATAATCGCAATGTGTTTCGAAGAAATAGAACAATAACAAAAAACACCACTTTCTTATTTTCAATAACAAGACACGTCATTTTATTTTTTTTGAACTCAATGCACTGAAGACGTGTGAAGTTGAACTGAAGAAATTTGAAAGTGATTTCGGCTTTTCGCTGGAAGGTGAATGAGAAAGTCAAACTTTGAAACCGCTGATTTAATGAATTGATTTAGTCACTGTCACTATCAATTATTCGAATTCGTTTGTATTTGGGACTCTGGAATTCATTACTGATGTGCTGACTCGTTTAAAGTACATGTGATTCGTCATCCGAACCTACGATGAAATATCGATTTCTAAATATCATTTTGATATTTCGTTTTGCCGACCGACAGGGGAATATGACTTAATTTTTCAGCGTGAATTGATGCCTGAGCATTAAATAAAATATACTTATTAAGGATACTGAAAATATACGGCAGTCAAAATCATTTCGAAAAAAGAATCAAAAATGAAAAAAAAATGTCGAAATTTTTTTTTAAAATGCCTAAGTTCCCAAAGGGAACCTCATGAGCCAAAGGGTGTCCCGATAGATCCTTAGTGTGGTTAGTGTGGCCAAACACCGAAAAATTTAAGCTGCCCTACTGGCATAATAAATACATGTATCCTACTATAAATATAATAACTGTGCTACACTATAAACTAATAATACAATAATTTAAAGTGCTGTCCAAGTGAAAAACAACTTCAACAGGAAAAACCAGAAACTAAACAACAGGCTATAGAAGAAACCCAAAGTCAGAAACCGGTCAGTAACTACCTGATTCAAAGCTAGATCTTCCTGAGAAGAAAAAACAATACATCTGATAGAAGATGCAAGACAATATACATCCTAACACCCTCAGAATGAGGATGTAACCATGGGGATAAACGGAACAAACATTCTGTAGATCTTGTTAAACTTCCAAGAAATTTAATAAAAAAATTTCAATAAAAAAGCCAATAAGCTTAGGAGTTTAACAGGAGGGTTCATGGAAAGATGAGGAAGGAACATTTAACAAACAGTAGGTTTTTCATTAGTAAGAATGATGACATTCAGCCCCATGTCCTGAAAATGGGAAACATGAATAATTTTACAAAATTATTATTAAGTTACAGCACTGAACATCCAAAACCTCCGTAGTTCACTTACAGCATCCTTTCAGTTCCTTGAATCCACCGTAATCATGATTGATTTGTGTCTGGCATCTTAAAAAAAAAGAGTATTTGAAGCACAGATATCAGAAATTTAATAAAAAAAATTTCAATAAAAAAGCCAATAAGCTTAGGAGTTTAACAGGAGGATTCATGGAAAGATGGGGAAGGAACATTTAACAAACAAAATTATTAAGTTACAGTCCTGAAGATCCAAAATCTCCGTAGTTCACTTCCAGCATTCTTTCAATTCCTTGAATCCACCATAATCATGATTGATTTGTGTCTGGCATCTTAAAAAAAGAGTATTTGAAGCACAGATGTCAGTTCAGTTGTTGCTGACTTTGGGTCAAACAGAAGAATGATGTTTCTGCCAGTTTCAGTCACTTCCTGGTTACTGCGCATACGCAGTAAGCAAAAGTATGGAGGACCAGTTAGGACTTTTCTTTTCCGGTTTTGTATGTAAATTTTGAGGATTGGGGGTTCAAAATTTGTGTTTGGCCCTGGAAATTAATGAGTTTGCACCAGCTAAGTCTAAGCCATTGGTTTTAGTATAAAAATATTGAATGGTGATTTTGGTGAATAATGCTGGCTGACTTTGGCAGTTACATTGGGTAAAGGGTTAACCTGAATAGCCAATTTTGTCAGTAAAATATTCAAATAAACAGGCGATTCCATAACTCAAGACGTTCCACAATAATCTGCACAAATACAAATTTAACTGTTTAATACCAAGAGCTATTCTGGAATGGGATTGTTTAAAACCCCCTTGAAGGGCCACTTTCAAACTATGACAAAATTTGTGGTCTCAGAATAGGTGACCCAACTTGCAGTGATGAGGAAGTCTTCCAGATGAGAACTGATTTACTCTGGCAGTGATTTGTAGTCATATGTTGGTAGTCAAGACTTCACTAGAAAATCACCGCCATACCACTAGACTTACACCTTGTGGTTTTCTAAGAAATCTTGGCCCATAAGGTTAAACTAGGGGCCATGCTGTTCTTACCCATTTTTTTTTTTGTATTTTTCAGATCACAGAAGTCACAAATGAACCAGTATCTAAGCAGCTCTTTGCTGATTACAGCATTGGTATTGGGCATTTTACCTGCCTTGTTGTGGTCTCTCTGCTTTGTTGGGGACTGGCATACGAAGATAGGACATTGCACTGGAATGTTTCAATGAAGATATGAAAATGTAATCTGTCAATTTACCCCATCCAAGTTTACATGCTATTGTTTATTATCTGATTTGTTTTTTTTATATCATTGATAATTGAACCAACTCAACAGATTTTTATGAAACCCTGGAAATGGTTTCACTAACCTTCTGATTTTTATGCCAAAGTATTAGGGCCAGACATGTTAAATTTGAAAAACTCAAAATAGTGAGATTTTTATGCTGTGAAGATTGTTTTTCCATACAAGACAAAAACTGAAATTCACCCACCCTACCCCACACCACCCCATTCATTACTTATAAAATTCATGTTCAAAAAATAAGTAAATAAATAAATGAAATGTTTGCAATGTTGGGGGACATATGCACAGTTTCATCTAACTGATTGATAAAAATTAGGCTGGAAAAAAATTCCAAACATAGCCTCCTACCCCCCCCCCCCCCCCCCGTGCAAACACCGCTACCTCCCCCTCCTCCATACCCCTCCTCCATAAACATACCATGAATTCAAGTCAGACAAATGGGGGGGGGGGGGGGGAACTCACACCCCCAAATTTGAAAAAGATTTTTTTGGATTTCCTGCCCTCAGAACAAGTACAACGTCCTCAGTTCTGAGATCCCCCTCCTCTTCAGTGGGATGGTCCCCAGGATTTCAAACCATGTCTCCACCACTAGTGGGATATGTCTTGCTTTGTCAGTGAGATTTAAGGCTTTATCAAGATGCAAAAATTTACAAGAAAAGCTACATTTTAGCAAGAATCAACATTTCAGTATTTTTTTTAGGAATCACTTCAAAATACACAGAACTGCTCTGGTTTCTTTATGGTTCCCACTTCAAATGTCAGTGAAATAAAAGAAACACAACACAATTCATTTTGTTAACTTTTATTGAAGTAAGTCATGAAATACGAATCACTTTTGATGGTTACTCACTCCAATGTTTTCACCAAAACCTCCTAGTTTCGACTAGAGGTTCGTTTTTCGCAGAATTATTTTTTTTCAGTTATAGTTTCACACATCTGAATTATCTCCTGCCCAGGCAAATGTAAGGCAATTTGTTTGAAATATATTTTTATATCTTCCAAGTTCGACTCAGCTTTTTATACCCCACTTTTTTCAAAAAGTGGGGTATACTGGATTGCGCTTGTCCGTGCGTTGGTGCGTCCGTCCAAACCTCTGTCCGTCCAAACTCAGATGTCTGACGCATTATAACTTCAACATTACTGCTCAGATTTCGATGAAATTTCATACAGATGTTCACTATCATGAGACCTTTAAGCAGCATTAGTTGTTTTGCTGTTGGAATATTTTTTCTGTGAGTTATGACCCTTTGAATATACAAAAATAGGCTATTTTATGTCAGTTCGCGTTGTATCTCAGGTTTGGGTTATTGGATCTCAAAGAAATCTGGAATGAGAATTGTTTATGGGAAAGTCTTTCAAATGAGTCTCTTCTTATATTTTTTTACTTTTCACTTTTTGACTTATCCCCCATTTAACTTTGAAAATTCGCTGTTTGTCTCGGAAAATAGCCAATTTTTTGTTTGTTCGCCTCATATTTCAGGTTTGGGTTATCAGATTTCAATGAAATTTGGAATGAATATTGTTTATGGGAAAGGCTTTCAGGTGGGTCATGTCCCTGCAGTAAAACAAAGAAAATACATGCAAATCACCTCCCCGCATGTGACATTATGTCTTTGTTTTATAAGGTTTGGGTTATCAGATTTCAATGAAATTTGGAATGATGATTGTTTATGGGAAAGGCTATTAAGTGAGTCATGTCCCTGCAGTAAAACAAAGAAAATACATGCAAATCACCTCCCCACATGTGGCATTATGTCTTTGTTCTGCATCTCTTATGTGGATGGTCCGATCATCACTCGACTTCAGTAACAGGTGTTTATGGCCTTCACAATTACCTTGCTGTAAAACAAAGACAATAATTGTGCTGTTTGTCTCATAAAATAGTCAATTTTTTGTCTGTTCACCTCATATCTCTGGCTTGGGGTTTGTGGCTCTCAATGAAATTTGGAATGAAGATTGTTTATGGGAATAGCTTTCATGGTATCATGGTTCATATCTTCTCTTGTCATTGTTTGGCGGTATGCATCGTGGGGTTGTGCCCCAGGTCATGGCCCTTCCCCCTAGTTTATAGTACAGTGGAACCCTGTTAATTGAATAGCCACTTTGCTAATGAAAATTATTCAGTTAACAGGAGTATTTAATTAACAGGGATTGTGTCTCTTTCCAGTATTCTTGAGATATACTTGGCATTTATTCTATTATATCTGGTTTGACAGAGCACCATGCGCTCTGTCAAACCAGATATAATAGATTAAATGCCTGTATTGGATATACTATACTGTAGGCCTATAAACAAAGGAAAACTGGGGAGAGTCAGGGTAATTTCTTGACAGGTTACAAGATTTTTTATTCAAATAATAGGAGTTTACTTTATAACCTTTATTCAATTACCGGGTCAAATTTGTACTGGCGGTATGGTAAATGGTTTTGTGTTGGGAAATTATATTTAATTAACAGGGTTATTCAGTTGAGAAATATCCAATTAAGTGGGTTCCATTGTTTGTGAGGTCGGGAGATGGCATGAAAAATTGGGAGCCTCCCACCAAAATCATGAAACTTAACATGTCGGATTAGGTGGCACGGTATTCAAATTTCAATACCGGTATCAGTATTGAAAAAATACTGCGTTATACCGGAATATTGAAGACTAATTCAGAATCTGAACATAGTTATCAGTACCTGTGACTGATAGTCACTGATACTTATTACGTTCAGATTGCTGAACTAAATAACAAATGAATTCAAATTATTGTGTCCTACAGTTGTATAAATTCATTTGGAAAAATTAACTGAATGACTTTTTTATGTTTTCATACAAGATCTTTTAACACAGTTCTCATGAGTACCATATTTAATTATCTTGCATGAAAATAAGAAATAAATATGTTTGTACATGATGTTCGGTGAGTCGAAATAACAAGTTCCTTTGTATCATCAGATGCTTTGTTAAATACTTTGAAGGTGTTTGAAGAAAAAAAACAAACAAAATTCCCATCAATCAACAATTCAAAAACACAAGTATAATTATACATGTATCACAAAGAACAATAATAATATATTTTCAATCTCACATCACACAAAGAATACAACACTGACAGCTAACCTGTCAATCATTAAAAGGGGGGCCAATGGGATATCATCAGATGGCCACACGGCTTGAAAACATCCATCAACTTCTCATATAGTTTTGTTCAAATTCTGTTTTCATTGATAACTCTAATGAGTGATTGACAGCAATTCACGACAAGAAGTTGTAAATTTGGACAACATGTATAATGAATCATTCTGTTCTGTGATTGACTGGCACTTCACAACAGCAGTTACAGGCAATTGAATTAGGAACGATTTCTTTCCATTTTTGACGGGCACCCATGTGACATTTAAAAAATCATGTGATGTGCACATGTAACTGATTAAAGGTCGATGACAAAACATAAAAGCAAACGTGTTTATGACAATTCTTTTAATCAGTAGCCTTATGCTGAAATTTACAGTCTGCAAATATAATTACAATATATTTTGTGGTGAGTGATAAATTTGGAAATATTTCATGTTCAGTGAGTAGATCAGAGTATTATTTCAAATTTTCAACACACTCAGAAAATTTCGAAAATTTAAATGTTACTGACGATAAATATTGAGTTTCATGATTGAAGTGGCATTCAACATTTCTTAAATTATCATTAATATCGATAATTTGATACAATATCGTAATTTGCGGTATACCGGTACTTTCAAAATGATACCAGTATTGGCTCGGCATCGTTTTAAAAAACGGTAAATATCGAATTACAGGTATACCATGCAGCTTTACAAAAAATACCACAAAAGCTCTCGTTTGAGGAAACTCAACAAACCAAGCCCATAGGTTTGTATTGAAAGTTGAAATGGAAAAACAATCAAAAATAACTTTACCATGCTTGTTATTTTATTTTTAGTCGAGTTTGACTTTGTCACAACTTGAATTATAGTTTGATGAATGCCGGGCGGGCGTAAACAATTGGTTTCCGGATGATAACTTGATAATGGTTTGACCCACGTTCATGAAAATTCATAAGTAGGTTGGCCTCAGTGAAAGGAAGAACCCTATTTATTTTGGACTCGCTAGGTCAATGGTGAAGGTCACAGTGACCTTGAACATACTAAATCATAAACAATTGGTTTCTGGATGATAACTTTACTATGGTTGAACCCACATTCATGAAACTTCATAGGTAGGTTGGCCTCGGTGAAAGGAAGAACCCTATTTATTTTGACCTCGCTAGGTCAAAGGACAAGGTCACAGTGACCTTGAACATAGTAAATCATAAACAATTGTTTCCAGATGATAACTTGATAATGGTTTGACCCACATTCATGAAACTTCATAGGTAGGTTGGCCGAGGTGAGTGGAAGACCCCTATTTATTTTGGACTCACGAGGTCAAAGGTCAAGGTCACAGTGACCTTGAACATAATAAATCGTAAACAATTGGTATTTTTATACTGTACCAATGACCCAGACATTGCTGGTGCTAACTCTTAAAATACTAGGGCCAAACACAAATTTTGCCCCCCAATCCCCAAAATTTGCATCTAAAACCAAAAGAAATCATGTCCTGAAGGTCCTCCATACTTTGCCCTTACTGCGCATGTGCAGTGTCAAGGACGTTCTGAAATTGGTGCCAATTATCATTCTTTGTTTGGCCCTTCATCAGTTAACATCTCACTGATCTTTGTGCTTGTAAAACTCAGTTTAAATGATGCCAGACACATAAATATTGGAGAAATGGTGATTCTAAGGAGGATATAGAAGGAGGAGAGGAAAAAGGAGTGACAGAAAATATTCAGGGCTGTAACTTAAAATTTTTTAATGAAATTATGTTAAGTTGCCTATTTTCGAGGCATGGGCCTGTTGTTGTCATTCTTGCTATGAAGTTGCACTGCTTATTCAGTGTTTCCTCTTCCCTTGTCCTGTAAGTACCCCCTTGCTATTCTCCCATGCTTTTGGCTTATTTTTGAGTAAGATTACTACTAAAATTTCTTGGGAGAATTAGTTTGGTAACAGAATGAATTCTGTTATTTTCCCCATGTTTACGTTTTCACCCATGGGTGTTTAGACGTTGTGTTCTGCATCTACCATCTGATGTTCTGCAGATTCTTCCCTGGAAGTCTCTGTTTTGCATCAGATAGTGTGTATTTTGATAACTGATTTCGGGCCAGGATTGTCAGTGCCTGGAGTCATGTTTTCTAGTGTTTCTACACTTCTTGTTTACATTGGCAACAGTCTCTTTTGAGGGGGGGCTTTTTGCCCTTGGAGTCGTTTATCTCATTATAAGATACATTATTATTATCCGTAAGTGTTGCATTAATTATTTAAAATAATTTTAAAATTTTTGTCCACACTTAGCCTTGGGATCCATTGGGGCTCAACGTTACTTTTCAGAAACTTGGGCTTTGCTGAAAAAATATTTTTCAAAAATTATTTTTGATTTCAATTGTTTTTTCAATGTTAATGGATCATGTTATTATGTATCTTTGTTTTTAGGGGTTTGTGCGAGTGCTAGGACTTGTTGTCTTTTCACAATGTAAAGATATTGTTCAAATTGTAATAGGAAGAAATCTTCCTCTGACTTTCATGATCATTGTATTAATTGTAGTCAGTGTACTCGCACTAACTCCTGTTCAATATGTAAATATTGGGATGATAAACATTGGAAACGTGTGTCACGGTATGTTGTTAGCGGGGAAAGGGCCATGCCGGTCCTTTCTCCACAGGGTCACTCTAGTCTATCAGTTTCTATTTCAGAGGAACAAGAACAGGGTGATGTTTCCATGTTATCCACCAAAAGTGCGCTTCCATCGTCACAATTGAATGCAGAGCTAGCGGCAAAAGTGCTCATGCAGATACGACAGTTGCCTAAGAGGTCCCGAGTAGGATCGACGGCGCTGTCGTCCGCTAGCTCGCCTGGTGTAGCGTCCATTCACCGAATGGTTCGGCAGCCGGGTTCATCCGTTGCGGTCCAGGAAGAAGTGTTGGGTGATGCGAGCACTATAAACATACAAGGTGCACACCCAGTGACGGCGGATAAAAGGAGAGATCGGAGGAAGCCTTCTAGTCCGGTTCCTAGCTCGTCCAGGTCCAGCCGGGCCGCGAGCAAGAGAGGCCCCTCTCTCGTACAACAACATCTGGGACCAGATGTTGTGGTACAAAATGTGTCGCAAGCGGAGCACACGTCCGTCGCTCGGGACGCTCCGTTGTATAGGCAGTCCGCTGAGACTGCTCAGGCTTCCTCATCCTCTCAGCAGCGCACACGACCGCACCTTGGCTACGTGACCGCGGATATTCTACCAGCTTCGCCGTTTAGGGATTCATCGGCGACCACGTCACGCCATCCGGTAGCCAGGGACACGAGGCCGGTAGACTCCGGACATTCGCATAGGAAGAGTATGCGGGAGTCAGTTGATGCGGAGCTTCCCGCGGCTAAGCAGCGAAAGACCGCTACTCCGCAGGCCTCGATGACAGACGTGCTAGCTCAGATAGCACAAATTATCGCAGCATCCCAGCAATCGACAGAATCGGTGTCGGATCGGGAATTATCTGACGGCGCTGGGTCGGTACGCTTTGCCGAAGCATCGGGTGCGGACGACCGGGAGCATCGTGAGGTCCGACCGGATGGCGAAAGGGATACTGATGACTTGGAGCTATCCCTTTCGGAACAACATAAAGCTGCCATGGATTTCATCTGGCACTTCCTTCCTCAAGTTGTTCCGTCGGGCCAGACTGCTGCGGTACCGGATAAGAGACTGATAGCGTCATTGGACACTGAATTCTTCGAGCGGTTCAGAGACATCGTCCCTGAGTTTCCGTCTCAGTCCAATAATGTCACAAGAACATTTGAATTATTGAACAACGCTATCTTCAAGCTTGCTTCCAAAACAGGCAAAGCTGGTTTCTTGTCCGCCAATGCTCTTAACCTGCCTTTCATTAATTCAAGGAATAAATTCGATACGGCAGGACAGGGTGTTCCAAGAGTTCCTCTGCGTCTTGACGGCGAGGCGGAAGACATAGAATTGTCATTACCGTCGTCTACGTCCATTCCAACCGCGGTGTTGGATATGACAATTACGTCTAACAGGGCCAGTTTAGACGCTTTATCTTACGCAGACCACCTTACTAAGGCGTTACCACTACGTCTTCAAGGGAAAGAATTCCAGGATATACAATCCTCTTTAAGACTTCTTTCAAGGGCAGTAGCTTATTCCACGTATAACTCCGCCCTTTCAGTGGCAAACCTGGAGTTGGCTAGACGTGACGCAGCCCTAGCTACATCCACACGCGTGGATAGTAAGGTGAAGAACTCTCTCAGAGTCGCTTCGGTCTCCGGAGAGCTTCTCTTCGACGGCAAGCTTTCTGCAATCTACGATAAAATTACTAAGAAAGCTTCGGATTCTCTGCTGTTTAAATCCGCTTCTAAAAAGTCGGATATGGCAGAAAAGAGTAAGACAGGCACTTCTGGGACTAATGCGCCCAAGAGAGGTTCCTATAGAGGTTCTGGTGCGTCCTCTTGGTCTTATTCAAGAGACCGTCAAGGCAGCGACTCACGTGCAGGACGTCCTTCGGGCCGGGACAACCCGTCGGACGCCCCAAGGTCGACGGGACGAGGTGCGGGTCGTGGAGGACGTGGTTTCTCCTTCCGCAGGCCTCACAGGTCCAGGAGGTGATGGTTTCAACCTCTATCGTGTTCCGGTTGGCGGCAGGTTGTCGAGTTTTTCAGAAGAGTGGGCGTCGATTACGGACGACCCTTGGGTGAGAGGGGTGATTTCGGAAGGTCTAAGAATATCCTTCAAATGAAAGCCTCCTTTAACTCGAAGTCCAAAATGGACTCAACTTCCGTCAAATCCGCAGAAAAGAGATGCTCTGTTATCGGAGGTGCAGTCTCTTTTAATGAAGAACGCGGTAGAGGTCGTAGTAGACCAGGAAACACCGGGATTCTACAGCCATCTGTTTCTGGTTCCCAAACCAGATGGCTCGTTCCGTCCAGTCATAGATCTGAGCTGGATAAACAAGCTGATCGTCGCTCCGAAGTTCTATATGGAGACGATTCGATCGGTCAGAGCGAGTATTCGGGTGAACGATTATGCTACAAGCATAGATCTCAAAGATGCGTACTTTCATGTCATGGTACATCTGACATTCAGAAAGTATCTACGCTTCGCAGTCCTAGGAGCGGTGTATCAATTTCGAGCGATGTGCTTCGGATTGAACCTAGCACCCTGGGCTTTCACTCGGGTAATGAACTCGGTAATGATATATTTCCGAGCTCATTCGTCTGCGGTAACGTCGGCGTACCTGGACGACATTCTTCAGAGGTACGGCAACGAGTTAACGCTTCAGAACGATGTGCAGAATCTGCTTCTATTGCTCTGACATCTCGGTTTTGTTATAAACGAGGAGAAGTCGGATCTGGTGCCGTCCAAGTCATTCACTCATCTGGGAATGAGTTTCGAGACGCACAACAATCTCGTTCGTCTGCCATTAACCAGAGCGAAATTAGTCAGTTGTTACGCTCGCTATTGTCTTCATGCAGACAAGGTCACAGCGAGGGAGTTCATGAGACTGATAGGTCTGTGCGGAGCCGCTACGGATCTCATTCCGATGGGGCGGTTACGCACTCGTCCTCTCCAAATTTTCTTGACTCAGAATTGGAGTGTGAAGATTCATTCGCTCGACATAGATGTTCTCTTGTCAGATCAAGTGAAACAAGAGATTCAGACTTGGGCAAACATTCAGTGGTTGACTCAGGGAGTTCCGCTGCAGTTGCCGGATCCGAGTTTCACGATTATGACGGATGCCAAACAGGTTGGGGTGCATCATTGATCCCAACGGATTCGAGGTGCCAGGGTCTTTGGGATCCACAGTTTCTAAGCAAGCACATAAACATCAAGGAAATGATGTCAATTTGGCTTGCGTTACGTCATTGGATGGACATTATTCAGAAAGCTCATGTCCAAATCCTGTCCGACAATACGACAGTAGTGGCGTATTACCGGAACCAGGGAAGCACTCATTCCGTTCCGTTATTCAATTTAACGGAAAGAATCCTTCTGTTTGCTCTAGAACATCAAGTTCTACTTTCGGTCCGTCATTTCACGGAAGGATCGCTTGTTGCCGTCTGAGTGGACTCTCAACAAACAGGTATTCAATCAGATTTGCTACCAATGGGAACGGCCAATGATAGACTTATTTGCGACACATCTCAAGAATCAGTTGCAGACGTATGTGTCACCATGTCCGGATCCAAGAGCATTTGCAGTAGACACTCTATCGATCTCTTGGGACGGAATGATAGGATATGCGTATCCTCCAACGCCGTTAATTCAGCAAGTATTGCTAAAGATAAAACAATCTCAATGCAAGATTCTGTTGGTAGCATCTCTGTCTCCACAGAGACCGTGGATAAATCTACTCAGGTGTCTGCTGTGGGACCTACCGCGAAAGCTTCCTCCACGGGAGGATCTTCTTTCGCAGGGGAAACCGTGTCAACTTCATCACAACCCGCAAGGTCTCAACCTTCACGTTTTTCCGTTGTGCGGTCATTCTTGCATGGCAAGCACTTTACAGGACGAGCAGTGGACGCGATTTCTAACTGTAGGAGGACCTCCTCTTCGCTAAACTATGCGGCTAAGTGGAAGGTTTTTCGTCGTTGGTGTAGGGATCATTCTGTTGATATTTTTTATCCCTCCATACCAGACATTGCAAACTTTCTAGTATACTTGTTTGACGAGATCAAACTGCAGCCTGTTACTATTAAGGGTTATAGGTCTATGTTATCTGATACCTATGCACACCACGATAGTTTACAAATTGGATCTAATGTCTCTTTATCTAAGTTAGTTAGAAACTTCTCGATAAATAGACCCAGAACTCTTAGATTAATTCCTAAGTGGAATTTAGCTTGGGTTCTTCTTAAACTGAAGGAAAAGCCATTTGAGCCTCTTGGGACAGTAGATTTCAAATTCTTGTCTTATAAGACAGCTTTTCTCTTAGCTTTCTCTTCTGCTAGAAGAGTCAGTGAGCTTCATGCACTTTCGGTGGACGATTCTCACTATCGTAGTGTCGGGAACACTATCACCTTCACTACTAATGTTGGATTTTTAGCTAAGAATCAGGCTCCTAATAAATATCCGGAACCTATTCTTATTAAGGCTCTGTCGTCTTCAGACGGGCGTAGGCCTTTACTCTGTCCTGTTAGAGCTTTACGTATTTATAAACAAAGATCTCAGTTTATCAGAAAGGGACGAAAACGCTTCTTTCTGTCTCTGATGTCTGCATTGTTTAGGTCCGTTATCTGTTGCTCAGAATGTCGTCCACTAAACAGTTGCAACTATAGTTATGCAGGCTTTCTGTTCCGGCAGTGACTCCGTCCTGCTGCCCTCTTCGCTCTGGGCTATTTGACCCAGGGCAAGGGGAATGGGGGGGGGGGGGAGGGAGGGTGTTCTCTTAGGTCACCTGCTTTATAGTGAAAAGCAAGGGAATTCCTCCTCCGGAGTCAGTAATTCTGAGTCGTTTCCGGGATGGTTTTAAAGTGTAATATTAATGTTAAAAATTCATTCATGTCATATTTTTAAAGTGTAGCTCGGTGTGAAGCACTTGTATATGTCAAGTGTCAAACGGGTGTTAATATACAATCCTCAGACACTTTTAAAGAATATAAAGAGTCTCAATTCTCTGGACTAACTTTATTTATTGGCTTACTTTAAAAATAATTAGTATAAAGGGTTATACTGGATGTTAATAGAGAACATGAATGTTATTGTGCTCAATTATGAAGGGTATTGTTTCTTTCTAATTTATCATAAAATAAGAAAGATACATGTAAAGCCTAATACCCCTTTTCTCCTTGAGGGGTTGACTCTATATTATATAGTTGAGCTTATTGGATTTTCCTCTATGTCCTAGGCCCTCCAGCCTTTTTACTATTCAGCTATGTCTGGGTCATTGGTACAGTATAAAAATGTTAAAAAATTTATAGTAATTTATATATTTTTTATACTTACCAATGACCCAGACGGGGATGGCCCTCCCAGGAGTTGGGAACTCATACCTCCCCACTGAGTACATAGCGCTGACCAGGCACTGCTTGTAAGAATGATAATTGGCGCCAATTTCGGAACGTCCTTGACACTGCGCATGCGCAGTAAGGGCAAAGTATGGAGGACCTTCAGGACATGATTTCTTATGGTTTTAGATGCAAATTTTGGGGATTGGGGGGGGCAAAATTTGTGTTTGGCCCTAGTATTTTAAGAGTTAGCACCAGCTATGTTTGGGTCATTGGTAAGTATAAAAAATATATAAATTACTATAAATGTTTTAACTTCCGGATGATAACTTGATAGTGGTTCCACCCAGGTTCATGAAACTTCATAGGTAGGTTGGCATTGGTGCAAGAAAGAGCCCTATTTATTTTGGAATCACTAGGTCAAAGGTCAAGGTCACAGTGACCCGTCACATAGTAATTTGTAAACAACTGGTTTCTGGACGATAAGTTGATAATGATTAAACCCACTTTTGTGCTGTCACAACTCGACATTGGATCGGTGATCCTATCGGCATTTTTTTCAAATGATTCCATTCCATAATTTCTGTCAAAATGACTGAAAGTTCATATCCTGGTTTTTAGCTCAGTTGACTGAAAGCCATCATCAGCTATAGTGATCGCTGTCCATCCGTTCTCTGTCTGTCTGTCTGTCCATCCATCCAACCAACCATCTGTTGTCCGTGAACATGGTGTTTGCAACTTCTCCAAAACCACTAAATCAATTTCAGTGACATTTGAGGTGATTGTTTGTTGTGACATCACATTTTGATTTTTGTTCAAATCAATTTCCTCTGCCCCATAAGAGAGCATGGGGAAAAATGCATCCAAATTTTTAAAAAATCTTCTAAATACCGATTGATAAAATGTCTCGATATTTGGTACTGGGGGAGAGGGGGGATGGGGGCAGATATAAGTTTGCACAAATTAAGCCTCTTGGTACATATTTGTGCTCCATGCAGAGCACAAATTTTAAGTGGGTGCAATATGGGGAATATTCTTTAAAAATCTCCTTGTCCAGAACCATCAGTAAGAATATTTGATATTTGGTATAAAACATCTTTACAGGGGGCAGGGGGATGGCTCAGTAGGCAGAGGTGCAGGCTGCAAGCAGAGAGGTCCTTGGTTCGAATCCTACCTGTGGCAACTGCATTGTGTCCTTGGGCAAGACACTTCAACCCCTTTGCCCATGTGGAGGCATGGTGGCATTGTGTACTAAAGCATACTGCACATCAATGGTGTACTTGTCTTCAACCAATGCTAACTGTTGCTTGTGTGGAGATAATATGTTGGGGAGCCTGGCAGTTGCTCGGTGCTTCTCTTGGGGTACTCCAGATTGCTCCACCCATAAAACTGTCCTTGTTATTAACCCTGGCTGTCATAAGTCTCGTTAAACCACAATAAATAATAAATAAATAACAACATCCTTACAGAGGTCAGATTCAAGTTTGTTCAAATCAATTCCTTGGTGTATATTTGGGCTCCAGATTATACAGCATCCTTAGGAGATCAGATTCAAGTTTATTCAACTCAGATCCCTGGGTTGATATATGGCCTCCCTATGGGAGCCTGAATTTTAACTAAGTGCATTATGGATAATATTCTTTAAAATCTTCTCAGTCAGAATCACGACTCAGAATCTTTTGATATTTGTTATAAGGCAGGGGCAGACTCAAAAGTGTTCAAATCAAGTCTCTGGGTTAATGTTTGGGCTCCGGGAGCACAAATTTTAATCCTCTTCCAACGAATCGAAAAAATATCATATTTTTATACTGTACCAATGACCCAGACATAGCTGGTGCTAACTCTTAAAAATCTAGGGCCAAACACAAATTTTGCCCCCCAATCCCCAAAATGTGCATCTAAAACCAAAGAAATCATGTCCTGAATGGCCCTCCATACTTTGCCTCTACTGCGCATGCGCAGTGTCAAGGAGGTCCCGAAATTGGCGCCAATTATCATTCTTTGTTTGGCCCTTCATCAGTTCACATCTGACTGATCTTTGTGCTTGTAAATCTCAGTTTAAATGATGCCAGACACATAAATATTAGAGAAATGGTGGATCTAAAGAGGAAATAGAAGGAGGAGAGGAAAAATGAGTGGCAGGAAATAATCAGGGCTGTAACTTAAAATTTTTTTTATGAAATTATGATAAGTAGCTATAAAGTTACACTGTTTGTTCAGTGTTTCCTCTCTCCATTTCCTTTAAGTCCCCCCTTGCTTTTCTCCCATGCTTTTGGCATATTTTCTGTAATATTATTACTAAAATTTCTTGGGAGTTTTAGCTGGGTAACAGAATGAATTCTGTTCTTTTCCCCATGTTTACGTCCTCACCCATGGGTGTTTAGGCGTAGTGTTCTGCATCTACCATCTGATGTTCTGCAGTTTCTTCCCTGGAAGTCTCTGTTTTGTATCAGATAGTGTGTTATTGGTAACTGATTTCGGCCCATGGTTATCAAGTGCCTGGAGTCATGTTTCTGGTGTTTATACACTTCTTGTTTACATTGACAACAGTCTCTGTGGAGGGGGATTTCTTGTCTTTGTATTAGCTTAATCATAACAAGATACATTATTATACGTAAGTGTTGCATTAATTTTTTCAAATATTTTTCAAATTTTTGTCCACACTTAGGCTTCTTGGGATCCATTGGGGCTCAACGTTACTTTTCAGAAACTTGGGCTTTTCTGAAAAAATATTTTTTCAAAAAATTTTTTTGATTTCAATGATTTTTTCTATGTTAATGGATCATGTTATTATGTATCTTTGTTTTCAGGGGTTGGTGCAAGTACTAGGACTTCTTGTATTCTTTTCACAATGAAAGGATATTGTTCAAATTGTAATAAAAGGAAATCTTCCTCTGACTTTCATAATCATTGTATTAATTGTAGTCAGTGTACTCGCACTAACTCCTGTTCAGTATGTGTCAATTGGGATGACAAACATTGGAAGCGTGTGTCACGGTATGTTGTTAGCGGGGAAAAGGCCATGCCGGTCACTCTAGTTTATCAATCTCTATTTCAGAGGAACAAGAACAGGGTGATGGTTCCGTGATGTCTTTCAAAAGTGTGCCTCTGTCGTCACAGTTAAATGAAGAGTTAGTGGCAAAAGTGCTCATGGAAATATGTCAATTGCCTAAGAGGTCCCTAGTAGGATCGACGGCGTTGACATTCGCTAGCTCGCCCGGTGTAGCGTCCATTCATCGAATGGTTCGGCAGCCGGGTTCGTCCGTTGCGGTCCAGGAAGGAGATTTGGGTGATGCGAGCACTATAAATAGACAAAGTGCACACCCAGTGACGACGGATCAGAGGAGAGAATGGAGGAAGCCTATTAGTCTGGTTCCTAGCTCGTCCAGGTCTATCCGGGCTGCGAGCGAGAGAGGTCCCTCTCTCGTACAACAACATCTGGGACCAGATGTTGTGGTTCAAAACGTTTCGCATTCGGAGCATACGTCCGCCGCTCGGGACGCTCCGTTATATAGACAGTCCGGAGAGACTGTCAATAAGGCTTCCTCATCCTCACGGCAGCGCACACGACTGCACCTTGGCTACGTGGCCATGGATATCGAGCCAGCTTTGCCAATCAGGGATTCCACGGCGACCAGGTCACGCCATCCGGTAGCCAGGGACACGAGGCCTGTAGACTCTGGACGTTCGCATAAGAGAAGTATGCAGGAGTCAACGAACACGGAGCTTCCAGTGGCAAAGCAACGTAAGACCGCTGCTCCACAGGCCTCAGTGACGGACGTGCTATCCCAAATAGCACAACTTATCGCAGCATCCCAGCAAACGACAGAATCTCTGTCGGATCAGGAATTATCCGACAACGCTGGGTCAGTACGCTCCGCTGAAGCATCAGGTACGGATGACCGAGAACTTCATAGGGTCCGACAGGATGGCGAAAGGGATTCGGAGGATTTGGAGCTATCCCTTTCGGAACAACATAAAGCTGCCGTAGATTTCATCCGGCATTATCTTCCACAAGTTGTTCCGTCGGACCAGAATGCTGCGATGCCGGATAAGAGACTGATAGCCTCATTGGACACAGAATATTTTTATACTGTACCAATGACCCAGACATAGCTGGTGCTAACTCTTAAAATATAGGGCCAAACACAAATTTTGCCCCCCAATCCCCAAAATTTGCATCTAAAACCAAAGAAAACATGTCCTGAATGGCCCTCCACACTTCACCTCTACTGCGCATGCGCAGTGTCAAGGACGTTCCGAAATTGGCGCCATTAATCATTCTTAGTTTGGCCCTTCATCAGTTAACATCTGACTGATCTTTGTGCTTGTAAATCTCAGTTTAAATGATGCCAGACACATAAATATTAGTGAAATGGTGATTCTAAGGAGGATATAGAAGGAGGAGAGGAAAAATGTGTGACAGAAAATTATCAGGGCTGTAACTTAAAATTTTTTAATGAAATTATGTTAAGTTACCTATTTTCGAGGCAGCAGCCATTTTGTTGTCATTCTTGTTATCAAGTTACACTGTTTTTTCAGTGTTTTTCTCTCTCCCTTTCCTTTAAGTCCCCTCTTGCTATTCTCCCATGCTTTTGGCATAGTTTCTGTAATTATTATTACTAAAATTTCTTGGGAGTTTTAGCTGAATAACAGAATGAATTCTGTTCTTTTCCCCATGTTTACGTCTTCACCTATGGGTGGTTAGGCGTTGTGTTCTGCATCTACCATCTGATGTTCTGCAGTTTCTTCCCTGGAAGTCTCTGTTTTGCATCAGATAGTGTATTATTGGTAACTGATTTCAGGCCTGGGTGCCTGGAGTCTTATTTTAGTGTTTTTACACTTATTGTTTACATTTACAACAGCCCTCTGTGTGAGGGGGGATTTCTTGAGAATAATATCTTGATGTTAATTTAATCATAACTAGATACATTATTATTGTTCGTAAGTGTTGCATAAATTGTTTAAAATATTTTTAAAATTTTTGTCCACACTTAGGCTTGGGATCCATTGGGGCTCAACGTTACTTTTCAGAAACTTGGGCTGTTCTGAAAAAATATTTTTTCAAAATATTTTGATTTCAATTATTTTTTCTATGTTAATGGATCATATTATTATGTATTTTGATTGTCAGGGATTGGTGCGAGTACCAGGACTTTGTTTTCTTTTCACATTGAAAGGATTTTGATCAAGTGTAATAAGAGGAAGTCTTCCTCTGACTTTTATAATCATTGTATATGTAGTCAGTGTACTCGCACTAACTCCTGTTCTGTATATGATGATTTCGATGACAACTTAGGAAGCGTATGTCACGGTATGTTAGTGGGGAATTGGACATTCCGGTCCTTTCCCCGCAGGGTCACTCTACTTTATCAATTTCTATTTCAGACGATCAAGATTAGGGTGATGTATCCGTGATGTCTTCCAATAGTGTGCCTCCGTCGTCACAATTATTGAAGGGCTAGCGGAAAAGTGCTCATATAAATACGCCAATTGCCTAAGAGGACCCTAGTAGGTTCGACGGCCTTTGACGTCCGCTAGCTCGCCCGGTGGGGCGTCCATTCATCGAATGGTTCGGCAGCCGGGTTCGTCCGGTCCATCCGGACGGCGAGCGAGAGAGGCCCCTCTCTCGTACAACAACATCTGGCCCCAGATGTTGTGGTACAAAATGTTTCGCATTCGGAGCATACGTCCGCCGCTCGGGACGCTCCGACATATAGTCAGTCCGGAGAGACTGTCAATAAGGCTTCCTCATTCTCATGGTAGCGCACACGACTGCTCTTGGCTACGTGACCTCGGATATCCAGTCAGCTTCGCCAGTCAGAGAATCATCGGCGACCAGGTCACACCATCCGGTAGCCAGGGACACGAGGCCTGCAGACTCCGGACGTTCGCATAGGAAAGTGTGCGGGAGTCAACGTACACGGAGCTTCCGGTGGCAATGCATTGTAAGACCGCTACTGCACAGGCCTCGGGGACGGACGTGCTATCCTAAATAGCACAGCTTATCGCAGCATCCCAGCAACAACTGAATCTGTCGCATAATGTATTATCCGACGATGCTGGGTCGGGACGCTCTGCGGAAGTGGGTACGGACGTCCGAAAATTTCATCCGGTCCGACGGGATACCGAAAGGGATTCGGAGGATTTCAAGCTTTCCCTTTCGGAACAACATATGCTGTTGTGTATGTCTTCTGACTTGATCTTCTACAGGTTCTTTCATCGGACCAGAATGCTGCGATGCCGGATAAGAAACTGATAGCGTCGGTGGACTTAGAAATTTTTGGTTCGGTTCAGGGACATCGTCCCTCAGTTCCGACATAGTCCAATAATGTCACACAAACTTTCGAATTATTGAACGATGCTATATATTTATTATTATATGCTTGCTATTACCAAGCATTTCTGGTTTCTTGTTCGCAAAGTTATGGAGATGTCCTTCAAAGTGTGCCTCTGTCGTCATAGTTAATGAAGAGCTAGTGGCAATAAGTGCTCATGGAATATGTCTTTCGCCTAAGAGGTCCCTTGTAGGATCGACGGAGTGACATTCGCTAGCTCACCCGGTGTAGCATACATTCATCGAATGGTTCGGCTGCCGGGTTCGTCCGTTGCGGTCTAGGAAGGAGATTTGGGTGATGCGAACACTATAATAACTTTAGTACTCACCCAGTGACGGCGGATTGAGGACAGATCGGAGGAAGCCTGTTAGTCCGGTTCCTGGCTCGTCCAGGTCCGTCCGGGCTGTGAGCGAGAGAGGTCCCTCTCTCGTCCAACAACATAGGGGACCACATGTTGTGGTTCAGATATTTTACATTCGGAGCATATGTCCGCCGCTTGGGACGCTCCGTTATATTGACAGTCCGAGAGACTGTCGATAATGCTTCCTCATCCTCACAGCAGTGCACACGACCGCACATTGGCTACGTGACCTCGAGTATCCGACCAGTTTCGTCATTCAGTGATTCCACGGCGAACAGGTCACGCCATCCGGTAGCCAAGGGACACGAGGCCTATACACTCCATTCGCTCGCATAATAGTAGTATGCACGGGGTAACGATCACGGAGCTTCCAGCGGCAATGCATCGTAAGACCGCTTCTCCACAGGCCTCAGTGACGGACGTGCTATCCAAGTTAGCACAGTTTTTTGCAGCATCCCAGCAATCGACAGTTTCTCGGTCGGATCAGGAATTATCCGACGGCGCTGGGTCGGTGCGGTCCGCGGTTGCATTAGGTTCGGACGACCGAACGCTTTATAGGGTCCGACAGGATGGCGAAAGGGATTCGGACGATTTCGAGTTTTCCCTTTCGGAACATCGGAAGCTGCCATACATTTCTTCCGGCATTATCTTCCAGTGGTTGTTCCTTCGGACTACATTGCTGCGATGTTGGATAAGAGACTTATAGCGTCATTGGACACAGAATTTTGGATCGGTTCAGGGACATTGTCCCTGACTTACCGACACAGTCCAATAATGACATTAGAACATGTGTATTATTTATCGACGCTATATATATATATAAGCTTGCTACCAAGCATGATAGTTTAGTTTCTTGTCCGCAATGCTCAATTCTGCCTTTTATCATTTATAGGAATAATTTATTTTGGCAGAACAGGGCATACCGAGAGTTCATATGCATCTAGACGGCGTGGTTAAAGACTGCAATTATCTTTTTCGCCGTCTATGTCTTTTCCAACCACAATGTTGGAAACGACAATGATGTCTAATAGACTTAACTTAGACGCTTTATCATACGTATTCCACCTTACTGAGGCGTTATCATTACGTCTTCAAGAGAAAGAATTCCGGGATATGATCCTCAATGTGATTTCTTTTGAGGGCAGTAGTTTGTTCACGTATAACTCCGCCCTTCAGTGGCTACCTGGAGTTGGTTAGACGTGACGCAGCCCTAGCTACATCCACGCGCGTGGATAGTAAGGTGAAGAACTCTCTCAGAGTCGCTTCGGTCTCGGAGAAGCTTCTCTTCGACGGCAACTTTTCAGCAATCCATGAATTGCTCGATTTACAAGTTCTCTTGTCTATCTAGTGTAGCAAGAGATTCAGACTGGGGCAAACATTCGGTTGTTGACTCAGAGAGTGCCACTGCAGTTGCCGGATCCGTGTGTTATAATTATGACGGTTGCCAGTCAAACAGGTTGGGATACAATATTGATCCCAACGGATTCGAAGTGCCAGGGTCTTTGGGTTCCTCAGTCTCTAGGCAAGCACTTATCTTCCACGGAATAATGTTTTTTAAGCTTGCTTTATGTCATTGGATGAACATTATTCAGAAACGCATGTCCAATCCTGTCCGATAATACGACAGTAGTGGCGAATCTCCGGAACCAGGGAGGCACTCATTCGTTTCCGTTATTCAATTTAATGGAAAGAATCCTTCTGTTTGTTATAGTACACCAAGTTCGGCTTCGGTCCATCATATTCTGGGTCGTCTGATTGTATTACCGGACTCCCTTTCACTTAGGGGTCGCTTGTTGCCGTCAGAATGGATTCTCAACAAACAAGTATTCAATCAGATTTGCTATCAATGGGAGCGCCCAATGATAATTTATTTACGACACAACTTGCTAATCAATTGCAGACGTATGTGTTTACATATCCGGATCTCTGAGCTCATGTTGTTATGTTGTTAACGTTCTATTGATCTAATAGGACGGAATGATAGGATATGCGTATCCTCCTGCGCTGTTGTTTCAGCAAGTATTGCTAAGATAAACAACCACAATACATTTCTGTTGATAGCATCTCTGTCTTCACAGAGACCGTGGGTAAATTTACTCTGAGGTCTACTGTGGGACTTAACGCGAAAACTTCCTCCATGAGAGGATCTTTTTTCGCTGGGAAAAATCGTGTCATCTTCATCACAACCCGCAAGGTCTCAACCTTCACGTATTCCGTTGTGTGGTCCTTATTGCATTGTAAGCATTGTACTGGACGAGCTTTGGACGCGATTTCTTACTGTAGGAGAACCTCTTCTTCGCTATACTATGCGGCTAAAGTGGAGGCTCTTCCGTCGTTGGTGTAGGGATCACTATGTTGATATTGTTGATCCCTCCATACTAGTCATTGCAACTTTCTAGTATGCTTGTTTGACAAGATCTACTGCAGCCTGTTACTATTAGGGTTATAGGTTTATGTTATCTCATACCTATGCACTCTATGATAGTTTACAATTGAGTCTTATGTCTCTTTATCTAAGTCAGTTAGTTACTTTTCGATAAATAGACTTAGAATCATTAGATTAAATTTCTATACGGAATTTAACTTCGGTTCTTATTTAGCTAAGTAATCATTTGAGCCTCTGGAAACAGTAGTTTTCAAATTCTGACCTTTTAGACAGTAATTCTGTTGGCTTCTCTTTTACTGAGGAGTCAGTGAGCTTCATGCACTATCGGTGGATGATTCTCACTTTCGTAGTTTCGGAATCACTACTTCCTTTACTATTTAGGTTGGATTTTTGCATAAGAGTCAGGCTCCTAATAATATCCGGAACCTATTGTTATTAAGGTCCTTCCATCTTCGTACGGGCATAGGCCTTTACTCTGTCCGGTTAGAGTTTACGTATTTATAAACAGATATCTGTTTATTACTACGGGCGTAAGCTTCTTCTGTCTTTGATGCCTAATAGAAGGACGTTACGCTCCATTCTATTGCTAATGGATTCAATTAACTGTCGGTACTGCTTATGGTATATCATTGACTCAGCAGTTGTGTTTGAGATTTCGGCTCATGAAGTAAGAGTTCTTCTACATCTTGGGCTTACATTAATAGTGTCGCTATTATAGATTTTTTTAAGGCTGCTCATTGCGCTCAGCCATCCACATTCATGAATTTTTATCTCAGAAATATCGAGTCCATTTCTGGAGGCCTTTATTGTTAGGTCTATTATGTACTGCTCAGAATGTCATTCACTTAACAGTAGCTAATATAGCTAGGTAGGCTGTCTGTTTCGGCAGTGACTCCGTTCTGCTGCCCTCTTCGCTCTGGGCTATTTGACCCAGGGCAAGAAAAGGAGGGGGGGGGGAGGGTGTTCCCTTGGGTCACCTGTTTTACTATGAAAGCAAGGGGATACCTCCTCCGGAGTTAGTAATTCTGAGCTGTTATTGGGATGGTTTTTTAGTGAGAAGTTTATGTTTTAAAAATTCATTCAGGTCTTAGTTTTTAAAGTATAGCTTTTGAATATAGCACGTGTCAACGGACATTATTATACAATCCTCAGACACTTTTAAGAAGTATAAAGAGTCTCTATTCTCTAGACTTACTTTATTTATTGGCTTACTTTAAAAATTATTAGTATAAGGATTATTCTAGATATTAATAGAGTACATGGATGTATGATGCTCAATTTTGGAAGGTGTTGTATCTTTCTAATTTATCATAAATATGAAAGATACATGTAAGGCCTAATACTTCTTTTTCCCTAGAGGGGATGACTCTATTTTATATATTGAGCGTATTCCAACTTGCTCTATGTCCTTGGCCCTCCAGCCTTTTTACTATTCAGCTATGTCTGGGTCATTGGTACAGTATAAAAATGTTAAAAAATTTATAGTAATTTATATATTTTTTATACTTACCAATGACCCAGACGGGGATGGCCCTCCCAGGAGTTGGGAACTCATACCTCCCCGCTGAGTACATAGCGCTTACCAGGCACTGGTTATTAGAATGATTAATGGCGCCAATTTCGGAACGTCCTTGACACTGCGCATGCGCAGTAGAGGTGAAGTGTGGAGGGCCATTCAGGACATGTTTTCTTTGGTTTTAGATGCAAATTTTGGGGATTGGGGGGCAAAATTTGTGTTTGGCCCTATATTTTAAGAGTTAGCACCAGCTATGTCTGGGTCATTGGTAAGTATAAAAAATATATAAATTACTATAAATTTTTTAACTTTTTGATCGGTTCAGGGACATTGTCCCTGAGTTTCCGACACAGTCCAATAATGTCACAAGAACATTCGAATTATTGAACGATGCTATTTATAAGCTTGCTACCAAAACAGGCAAGTCTGGTTTCTTGTCCGCAAATGCTCTAAATCTGCCTTTCATCAATTCAAGGAATAAATTTGAAACGGCAAGACAGGGCATACCGAGAGTTCCTCTGCGTCTAGACGACGAGGCTGAAGACTTGGAATTGTCTATACCGTCGTCTATGTCAATTTCAACCACGATGTTGGAAATGACAATAATATCTAACAGAGTTAGCTTAGACGCTTTATCATACGCAGACCACCTTACTAAGGCATTATCTTTACGTCTTCAAGGGAAAGAATTCCAGGATATACATTCCTCATTAAGACTTCTTTCAAGAGCAGTAGCTTATTCCACGTATAACTCTGCCCTTTCAGTGGCAAACCTGGAGTTGGCTAGACGTGACGCAGCCCTAGCTACATCCACGCACGTGGATAGTAAGGTGAAGAACTCTCTCAGAGTCACTTCGGTCTCCGGAGAGCTTCTCTTCGACGGCAAGCTTTCAGCAATCTATGATAAGATAACTAAGAAAGCTTCAGATTCTCTGCTATTCAAATCTGCTTCCAAAAAGTCGGATACAGCAGAAAAGAGTAAGACAGGCACTTCTGGGACAAGTATGCCCATGAGAAGTTCCTATAGAGGTTCTTATACGTCCTCTAGGTCTTATTCTACAGACCGTCAAGGCAGTGACTCACGTACGGGACGTTATTCTGGCCGAGACAACTGGTCAGACGTCCCGAGGTCGACGGGACGAGGTGGAGGACGTAGTTTCTCCTTCCGCAAGCCTCGCAGGTCCAGGAGGTGATGGTTTGAACCTCTATCGTGTTCCGGTAGGCGGAAGATTATCGAGTTTTATAAACAAGTGGGCGTCAATTACGGACGACCCCTGGGTTCGAGGGGTAATTTCGGAAGGACTAGGAATATCCTTCAAACGAAAGCCTCCATTAACTTGAAGTCCAAAATGGACTCAACTTCCGTCAAATCCGCAGAAAAGAGATGCTCTTTTATCAGAAGTGAACGCGGTAGAGGTCGTAGAAGACCAGGAATCACCGGGTTTCTACAGCCATCTGTTTCTGGTTCCGAAACCAGACGGCTCGTTCCGTCCAGTCATAGATCGGAGCTGGATAAACAAGCTGATCGTCGCTCCGAAGTTCTATACGGAAACAATTTGATCAGTCAGAGCGAGTATTCGAGTGAACGACTATGCTACAAGCATAGATCTCAAAGATGCGTACTTTCACGTCATGGTACATCCGACATTCAGAAAGTATCTACGCTTCGCAGTCCTAGAAGTTGTATTTCAGTTCCTAGCGATGTGCTTCGGCTTGAACCTAGCACCCTGGACTTTCACTCGAATAATGAACTCGGTAATGATACATTCCCGAGCTCATTCATCTGCGGTAACGTCGGCCTACCTGGACGACATTCTTCAGAGGTACGGCAATGAGTTAACGCTTCAGAACGATGTGCAGAATCTGCTTCTATTACTCCGACGTCTCGGTTTTGTAATAAACGAGGAGAAGTCGGATCTGGTGCCGTCCAAGTCATTCACTCATCCGGGAATGAGCTTCGAGACGCACAACAATCTCGTTCGTCTGCTGTTTACCAGAGCGAAATTAATCAGTTGTTACGCTCGCTATTATCTTCACTCAGACAAAGTCACAGCGAGAGAGTTCATGAGACTGATAGGTCTGTGCGGAGCCGCTGCGGATCTCATTCCGATGGCGTGGTTATGCACTCGTCCTCTCCAAATTTTCTTGACTCAGAATTGGAGTGTAAAGATTCATTCGCACGATATAAACGTTCTCTTGTCAAATCAAGTGAAACAAGAGATTCAGACTTGGGCAAACATTCAGTGGTTGACTCCGGGAGTCCCACTGCAGTTGCCGGATCCGAGTTTTACGATTATGACGGATGCGAGTCAAACAGGCTGGGGTGCAACATTGATCCCAACGGATTCGAAGTGCCAGGGTCTTTGGGATCCACAGTTTCTAGGCAAGCACATAAACATCAAGGAAATGATGTCAATTTGGCTTGCACTACGTCATTGGATGAACATTATTCAGAAAGCACATGACCAAATCCTGTCCGACAATACGACAGTAGTAGCTTATATCCGGAACCAGGGAGGCACTCATTCCGTTCCGTTATTCAATTTAACGGAAAGAATCCTTCTGTTTGTTCTAGAACACCAAGTTCTGCTTTCGGTCCGTCATATTCCGGGTCGTCTGAATGAATTAGCAGACTCCCTTTCACGGAAGGGTCGCTTGTTGCCGTCAGAATGGACTCTCAACAAACAGGTATTCAATCAGATTTGCTACCAATGGGAGCGGCCAATGATAGACTTATTTGTGACACAACTCAACAATCAGTTGCAGACGTATGTGTTGCCATGTCCGGATCCCCGAGCATATGCAGTAGACGCTCTATCGATCTCGTGGGACGGAATGATAGGATATGCGCATCCTCCAGCGCCGTTGATTCAGCAAATATTGCTAAAGATAAAACAATCACAATGCAAAATTCTGTTTGTAGCATCTCTGTCTCCACAGAGACCATGGATAAATCTACTCAGGTGTCTGCTGTGAGACTTATCGCGAAAACTTCCTCCACGAGAGGATCTTCTTTCGCAGGGGAAATCCCGTCAACTACATCACAACCCGCAAGGTCTCAACCTTCACGTATTTCCGTTGTGTGGTCCTTCTTGCACGGCAAGCATTTTACAGGACGAGCAGTGGATGCGATTTTTTAACTGTAGGAGGACCTCCTCTTCGCTAAACTATGCGGCTAAGTGGAAGGTCTTTCGTCGTTGGTGTAGGGATCATTCTGTTGATATTTTTGATCCCTCCATACCAGACATTGCAAACTTTCTAGTATACTTGTTTGACGAGATCAAACTGCAGCCTGTTACTATTAAAGGTTATATGTCTATGTTATCTGATACATATGCACACCATGATAGTTTACAAATTGGATCTAATGTCTCTTTATCTAAATTAGTTAGAAACTTCTTGATAAATAGACCTAGAACCCTTAGATTAATTCCTAAATGGAATTTAGCTTGGGTTCTTCTTAAACTAAAAGAAAAGCCATTTGAGCCTCTTGAGACAGTAGATTTCAAATTCTTGTCTTATAAGACAGCATTTCTCTTAGCTTTTTCTTCTGCTAGAAGAGTCAGTGAGCTTCATGCACTATCGGTGGACGATTCTCACTATCGTAGTGTCGGGAACACTATTACCTTTACTACTAATGTTGGATTTTGGCTAAGAATCAGGCTCCTAATAAATATCCGGAACCTATTGTTATTAAAGCCCTTCCGTCTTCAGACGGGCATAGGCCTTTACTCTGTCCGGTTAGAGCTTTACGTATTTATAAACAAAGATCTCAATTTATCAGAAAGGGACAAAAACGCTTCTTTCTGTCTCTGATGCCTAATAGAAAGGACATTACCGTCCATTCTATTGCTAGATGGATTCAATTATCTATCCGTACTGCTTATGATAATCTATCTTCAACTCAGCAGTCTGTGCTTAAGATTTCGGCTCATGAAGTAAGAGCTCTTTCTACATCTTGAGCTTACGCAAATAGTGTTACTATTACAGATTTAATGAAGGCTGCATATTGGTCTCAGCCATCCACATTCACGAATTTTTATCTCAGAAATATTGAGTCCATTTCTGGAGACCTGCATTGTTTAGGTCCGTTATCTGTTGCTCAGAATGTCGTCCACTAAACAGTTGCAACTATAGTTATGCAGGCTTTTTGTTCCGGCAGTGACTCCGTCCTGCTGCCCTCTTCGCTCTGGGCTTTTGACCCAGGGCAAGGGGAAGGGGGGGGGGGGGGGGGGGGGGGGGAGGGTGTTCCCTTAGGTCACCTGCTTTATAGTGAAAAGCAAGGGGATACCTTCTCCGGAGTCAGTAATTCTGAGTCATTACCGGGATGGTTTTAAAGTGTAAAGTTAATGTTTAAAATTCATTCATGTCATAAGTGTAGCTCGGTGTGAAGCATTTGTATATGTCACGTGTCAAACGAGCGTTAATATACAATCCTCGGACACTTTTAAAAGAGTATAAAGAGTCTCAATTCTCTGGACTAACTTTATTTATTGGCTTACTTTAAAAATAATTAGTATAAGGATTATACTGGATGTTAATAGAGAACATGAATGTCATTATGCTCAATTATGGAGGGTATTGTGTCTTTCTAATTTATCATAAAATAAGAAAAATAAGAAAATAAGAAAGATACATGTAAAGCCTAATACTCCTTTTCTCCTCGAGGGGATGACTCTATTTTATATAGTTCAGCTTATTGGATTTTCCTCTATGTCCTAGGCCCTCCAGCCTTTTTACTATTCAGCTATGTCTGGGTCATTGGTACAGTATAAAAATGTTAAAAAATTTATAGTAATTTATATATTTTTTATACTTACCAATGACCCAGACGGGGATGGCCCTCCCAGGAGTTGGGAACTCATACCTCCCCACTGAGTACATAGCGCTGAACAGGCACTGCTTGTAAGAATGATAATTGGCGCCAATTTCGGGACCTCTCTGACACTGCGCATGCGCAGTAGAGGCAAAGTATGGAGGGCCATTCAGGACATGATTTCTTTGGTTTTAGATGCAAATTTTGGGGATTGGGGGGCAAAATTTGTGTTTGGCCCTAGATTTTTAAGAGTTAGCACCAGCTATGTCTGGGTCATTGGTAAGTATAAAAAATATATAAATTACTATAAATTTTTTAACTTTTCAACAAAACCATATCGTGTGACCCCTCATTGAAACGAGCTTGTCAAGCTCATTCCAATGAGGGGCCACGTGATATGGTTTTGTTGAAATGTTTTGAAAAATTTTAAAAACTGATATTTAAAATAATAAATTTTTATATGGTCTGCATTGGGTAATATGATGAATAATCTTTAAAAATCATTTTAGGATCAATGAGTTAAAATCTTTATAATTTGGTATAGGGCATCCTTAATGAGATCAGATTCAAATTTTTTCAAATCAAGTCCCTAGGGTGATATTTGGGGCTCCCCAATGAGAGCCTGAAATTTAACATGATGCATTGTGAGGAATAATCTTTAAAAATCTTCTTCTCCAGCACCCCCAGCCAGAATCTTTTGATATTTGGTATACACCATCTTTAGTGGAGTTAGATTCAATTCTGTTAAATGGAAGTCCCTGGCTTAATATTTTGAGCTCCCTATTGGAGCCCAAATTTTAACTTGGATCAATATGAGAAATAATCTTTAAAAATCTACTTCAGATCCACTAGTCAGAATATTTTGATATTTGGTATACAGCATCCTTAGAGGGGTTAGATGCAGTTTATTCAAATCAAGACAATTAGTTGATATTTGGGTTCAGTATGGAAGCCCAGAATTTGAACTTAGGGCAACATTGGGAATATTCTTTAAAAATCTTCTTTCTGGCATTACATGTCAAAACCTTTTGATATTTGGCATACAATGTATTTAGGGGGAGCATGTTCAAGTTTGTTCAAATAAAGTTCCCGGATTAATATTTTCGCTGCCTGTGGGGGGCTCGAATTTTAACTTGGTGCAAAAGATGAATATATTTTAAAATCTTATTCTCCAAAACCACCATTCAGAATCTGGAATTTATCACCCTCAGGGCTCCAATTCAAGTTTGTTCAAACCAAGTCACTGGATTCAAACTTCATACTTAGTGTAATATGGGGAATAATCTTTAAAAATCTCCTTCAAAGCCACCCTTCAGAATCTATTGATATTTGGTATACAGCAGCCTTTGTTCAAATTAAAACCCTACATTGATATTGGTTTTGCATTAATAGAAATCTGAGCATTATTTCTGAATACAAGAAAAGATCTGACATGGGACAACAAAGTTATAAATAATTACATGACTTCATTCCTCTGTAGTGTTTACTAATCATAGATACTGATTAAATCCTTCTTTAATTGTTAGATGAATGCTACAGCCCCCTCCCCCCCCCCCCCCCCCATCCCCTCCTGGCCAGTGCCTCTTGTTTTTTATCCATTCACGTGTTATCAGTTTTTGGCAACTTGCATTTTCTGATTATCACTTTAATGTTTGATTGCATCTGTATATGCTTAATATCTCAAATACTGTTGCACTATACTATTGTCCAGTTATGTTTCATTCTCTGGTCAAAGGGTTGTGATGTTTTGTAAATATTATTTGTTGACGGGGCATAATTTGGAATTTACATTGAATGAAACCCATTCATGTTTTTGTGTTTGTTTTTTGTGGTATCAGTTTATGAGAAATGATGTGTATATTTTTTATCTTTTAGAGTATTAACTCACCATGTTGATCAACTTGTGTGTGACATCAGTCATAAACCTTAACTGATAGAGTGCTGAATTATTTCTGGTTCTCAAAAGTTGCTCACATGTCTTTTCCTTGTTAAAATTTATGGGGGAGCGCCTATAGTCAATCTCCCATAAATTGTAACAAGGCAAATCTTTATAGACTAAATAATTTCCCTTTAAAGATAACATGAAGTACATTCACAGAATATTAATATTTAAGTTATGGTACCTGCATTTAGGAATAAAGTCCAAGTAAGGGCTTCCAGCACTCTACCAGTTAACCCTCAATAGTTTGGTGGTACTAGTCATGATTCTTAATGCTGTGTTCACTGATGTTAAAGCATCAAATTTTTTGTTGCATTGTTTTTCCATAATGCAGTCAGGAGTTGAACCAATGAAAACTTTTTTGACGGAGCTCATTGATACTGTAAACTGAATGCTTCAACTTTCATAAAAAGCACAAACAGTGTTTTTCATTTCTGAACTTTTTTACCTTTTTGCTTCAATGATTTGTAATTCTTTACCTCGCATGACCATGGGACGACATTTCAAGAAATTTTCCTTGAATAACAGAAAAAAAACTTTAGCCTGCAAATTATAGCTTATGATACATCATTGGAATGGGCTGATTGAGCCCATTCCAATGAGGTGTCATAAGATATCTTTTAGAGGCAAAAACTGAAAAAAAGTAATAAATTTTAAATACTGAGTTTTGTGAATGCTGCTTGTGAGTTTTGCGAATAGTACTGGAAGGATATGGTCATTTCGTAACGTAAAGTGTTCAGTGAATCAGTAATAACCAGAGAAAAAAGACTGCATATTTACTATTTGTTCACAGCACCTCAGTTCCGTTTGAATTCTTGCCACCTTCATGATAAACATTTACTTTCTGAACAATATTAGAAAGTCGCTACACACCAACAAATCAGAAGTAAAATCAAAGTCAAAGGTGGGGTGTTTTTGAGCTTTTCTTGAAATATTAGTCTTATTATATATATCACTAATTGAATTTTATTACACTATTTTTGAGTTGTGGGTTTTTCAGAGATTGTATTAAGAATGCTTTTTTAAAGAATGTATAATTTTCTATATTTTATTCAGATGATATATCGGGTGTGGCTGATTGGTTAGGTAAAGGATTAAGTTATCTACTGTGTACAGCTATATGCATGTTTTTGTAAATGTTTTTATATTGCAAGTGATATGAAACTTGTGTGGTAACAGTTTGTTTGTTTGTTTATTGGGGTTTAATGACATTTTCAACAGCCAGGGTCACATCATGTCAGATTGTTTTACGAGTGAAGGAAACTGGAGTACCCTCAGAGAACCACCAAATAGTGGTGAGCAATTGTTAGACTCTCCAACTTACGAACTCTCCCCAAGTAGAGTTAGCAGCAGTTAAAGGCAAGTGCACTATCAAGGTGCAGCTCTCCTAATACACTGTGCTCACCATTCTACCACATGGTAATTGAGATTAAGTGTCTTACCGAAGGACACAACACAGTTATTAGTGGTTGGCATCGACTAGGTGACCTCTCAGTTTTAACCGCTGAGCTACTACCTCTCTATGTGTGATCCAATTATCATGGATTATGTCCAAGTAACTGTATCAAAGTAGAATGTAGATGAGTGATGTGCATTAGCATCCCTATTGTATTAAATTTAAGCTTATTATACCCCCGCTTCGAAGAAGTGGGGGCTATATAGGAATCGCCCTGTACGTCCGTACGTCCGTCCGTCCGTCCGTCCGTCCTTACGTCCGTCCGTACGTCTTTCCGGACCTGAAATTCTTGTGTGCGCAACTCCTCCTACATTTATCAATCAATTTGGACAAAACTTTTCAGACATCATCACTACTAAGTGAACATGCGCATATTTCAAGATTTTTGATCTGCGACAATTTTAACCAGGTTATCTCCCTTTGACTTAGATTTATTGTGTCTTTCCATCCGAACAAATTCTTGTGCGCGCAACTCCTCCTACATTAATGAACCGATTTTGATGAAACCTTTCAAACATCATCTCTACTAAGTCCGTCCGTCCGTCCGTACGTCCGTCCGTACGTCTTTCCGGACCTGAAATTCTTGTGTGCGCAACTCCTCCTACATTTATCAATCAATTTGGACAAAACTTTTCAGACATCATCACTACTAAGTGAACATGCGCATATTTCAAGATTTTTGATCTGCGACAATTTTAACCAGGTTATCTCCCTTTGACTTAGATTTATTGTGTCTTTCCATCCGAACAAATTCTTGTGCGCGCAACTCCTCCTACATTAATGAACCGATTTTGATGAAACCTTTCAAACATCATCTCTACTAAGTGAACATGTGCATATTCCAAACTTTTTAATCTGCGACAATTTTAACCAGGTTATCTCTCTTGAACTTTGATTTAATATGGGTTTCTACATGAAATTCTTGTGTGCGCAACTCCTCCTACATTTATCAATCAATTTGGACAAAACTTTTCAGACATCATCACTACTAAGTGAACATGCGCATATTCCAAGATTTTTGATCTGCGACAATTTTAACTATGTTATCTCCCTTTAACTTAGATTTATTATGGGTTTCTACATGAAATTCTTGTGCGTGCAACTCCTCCTACATTTATCAATCAATTTGGACAAAACTTTTCAGACATCATCACTACTAAGTGAACATGCGCATATTCCAAGATTTTTGATCTGCGACAATTTTAACCAGGTTATCTCCCTTTGACTTAGATTTATTGACTTAGATTTATTGTGTCTTTCCATCCGAACAAATTCTTGTGTGCGCAACTCCTCCTACATTAATGAACCGATTTTGATGAAACCTTTCAAACATCATCTCTACTAAGTGAACATGTGCATATTCCAAACTTTTTAATCTGCGACAATTTTAACCAGGTTATCTCTCTTGAACTTTGATTTAATATGGGTTTCTACATGAAATTCTTGTGTGCGCAACTCCTCCTACATTTATCAATCAATTTGGACAAAACTTTTCAGACATCATCACTACTAAGTGAACATGCGCATATTCCAAGATTTTTGATCTGCGACAATTTTAACCAGGTTATCTCCCTTTGACTTAGATTTATTATGTCTTTCCGTTCCAACAAATTCTTGTGTGCGCAACTCCTCCTACATTAATGAACCGATTTTGATGAAACCTTTCAAACATCATCTCTACTAAGTGAACATGTGCATATTCGAAACTTTTTGATCTGCGACAATTTTAACCAGGTTATCTCTCTTGAACTTTGATTTAATATGGGTTTCTGCATGAAATTCTTGTGTGCGCAATTCCTACATTTATCAATCAATTTGGACGAAAGTTTACAGACATCATCACTACTAAGTGAACATGTGCATATTCCAAAATTTTTGAGCTGTGGCTATTTTAACTAGGTTATCTGACTTTAACTTGGATTTATTATGGGTTTCTACATGAAATTCTTGTGCGTGCAACTCCTCCTACATTTATCAATCAATTTTGACGAAACCTTTCAAACATTATCACAACTAAGTGAACATACGCATATTCCCAAATTTTTGATCTGCGACAATTTTAACCATGTTATCTCCCTTTAACTTGGATTTATTATGGGTTTTCAAATGGGATTCTTGTGTGTGCAACTACTCCTACATTAATGAACCGATTTTGAATACATGTTGCACATTGTAAATGTGTTTTTCCAAATGTAAACCATATATGTGTGGGCTCTTTAAGTATTCAGTGCTGTTCTGTGGAAGGCCACATGCAAATACAAATTTCAACAACAAAAAATGATCTTTATGTATACATTTCCTTATGGCCTTCGCCTACATGATCAGAAGTGCATTCCTCTAAAAACCCAAAGCGGGGGTATTAATCACCTTCAGTGATAGTTCTAGTTCATTTTGTATTGGAATGGTGACTTTTAAATGTCTGTTGTTTGTAATTGCTATCTTTTGTAATTCTTGGGTTTTTTCATAAGATTTATAATAGTTTTCACCACTGAAGTTTCGACTGCACGATCTTACAGTTTTAATGCTACGTTCTCAACCTTTTACTGTGAGATTTCCATTTTCCATCTTCATACTTCAGTTGTAATTCTGAGGCACTAAGATAAAAAGTTGAAAGTGAAGAATTTTTTTTTTTGTATTAGGGTTTAACGACATATTAACAGCCAGGGTCATATCATGTCAGTGACAGTTTTATGGGTGGAGGAAGCCGGAGTACCCAGAGAGAACCACCAAGCAACGACGAGCAGCTGTCAGCTCTCCAACATCGTAACTCGGAACTCTGCACCGCGGCACAGGCAAGATTAGATTGGTTGAAGACATGTGCACCATCGACATGCAGTACGCCTTAGTACACAGCGTCATCGTGCCCCCATGTGGGCAATCGGGGTTAAGTGCCTTGCCCAAGGACACAACACGGGAGCACGAATCAGTCGCTGAAATGGAAAGTGAAGAATTAGAATATCAACAAAAAAGTAGTTTAGATATCAAGATGCTAGATCTGGAGGAAAATATTACGACCTTGAGGGGAAAACTTGTGATGGAAAACTTGTGATCCTGAGATTAATAGTCAAAATCTCAACATAAAATGTTTGGTTTTATCTGCAAAAAAATTGTTCAACAAAATCGCTTTTATACCCTTTTATACTCAGTAGATGTTTGGTTTCCTAATTTTTATAAACTGGATGCTTCAATTTTCATAAAAGGCACAAACTGTGTTTTTGTTTCTGTACTTTGTATTACTGTTTTGCTTCAGTGATTTGTAATCCTTTACCTAACACGACCATGGGATGACATTTGTAGAAGTTTTTAGCTCACTGAAGGGATCTTAACTTATTATCACTTGCCGTCCGTCGTCGTCCGTCGTGAACTTTACATTATCAACTTCTCCTCCCAAACTACTGGACCAAATTGAACCAAATTTGGTGTGCATGTTCCTTATCATATGTCAATGCAAGTTTGTACAAATAAACTTTCCGCGTCCTTAGGGGGCACCACAAGGGGCATTACTCTGATAGCACCCATAAATTTTTTTTTTAAATTAAAAAAATCTTCTTCTCCAGAACCATCCTTTAGAATCTTTTGATATTTGGTATATAACATCTCTATTGGAGTCAGATTCAAGTTTGTTCAAAGCAAGTCCCTGGGTTAATAATTGGGCTCCCTGTAGGAGCCCAAATTTTAACTTAGTGAAATATGAGGAAATTTCTTTAAAAATCTTCTTCTTCAGATCCACCAGTCAGAATGCTTTCATATTTGGTATACAAAATCTATAGGGGGGTCAGATTCAAGCTTGTACAAATCGGGTCCCTGAGTGAGTATTTGGGCTCTCTATTGGAGCCCAAAGTTTAACTTCGTGCCATTTGAGGAAATTTCTTTAAAAATCTTCTTCTTCAGATCCACCAGTCAGAATCCTTTCATATTTGGTATACAACATCTATAAGGGGGTCAGATTCAAGTTTCTACAAATCAGGTCCCTGAGTTAGTATTTGGGCTCTCTATTGAAGCCCAAAGATTAACTTCGTACAATTTGAGGAAATTTCTTTAAAAATCTTCTTTTTCAGCTCCACCAGTCAGAATCCTTTCATGTTTGGTATACAACATCTATAGAGGGGATCAGAATCAAGTTTGTTCAAATCGAGTCCCTGGGTTTATATTTGGGCTCCCTATGAGAGCCTGAATTTTAACTTAGTGAAATATGAGGAAATTTCTTTAAAAATCTTCTTCTTCAGATCCACCAGTCAGAATACTTTCATATTTGGTTCTTTGAACTACTTTGGCCGTTGAGCGTTTAAGGCCCCTTGGGGCCTCTTGTTCTTAATACAAATTTGATTTTTTGCCTGCTATTTATAGCTTATGATCCCTCATTGGAATGGGCTTGGTGAGCTCATTCCAATGAGATGTCATAAGCTACATTTTAAAGGCAAAAATTGCAAAAAAATTTGGAATAGTGACTTTTCAAGCTCTCAGGCAACAAGTCTAATTCTGTTTGGAATTTGATGCTGTTATGTGCTATTTGTTACCCACTTTTTGTGGAATTTGCACATAGACAATCATTCATTTAATGTGACATCCCTTGACTCACAAAGATGTACAGATATTCGTCTCTGCTTCTGTTACAGATATTCCAGTCCAAAAGTATTTCATTTGCCCTGAGAACATCAAAATATTAACACAATTGGTGAAACTATGCGGTGATATCATAAAACTGGAGTAAATCCTGTCTTGAGAGGCCACTCTTATTTTCAAGGCAAAAGTGGTCTCTCAAAACAGGTGGTCTCTCATGAAAGGTCTGAGTAAAACAACCAAATGGTGCAAGGTCACAGTGGTCTCTCAAGACAGGTGGTCTCTCACGACAGTGGTCTCTCAAAACAGGTGTTACTGTACAGCTTTGGTGAGTCTTCATTTATAATTATTTAGTAAAAAAACTTGTCTAATAGTATTGATAAAGACAAAAGATTTGGTTAAATCAAGTAAATCAAGCAAGTCGCGATTGAGAAACATTTCTTGTGTTGATTCAAGGAAAAAAAGTTTATGGTATATTTAAATTCAAACATCAAGAATATTTCAGTTGGTCAGAAATGCAAACCACACGTTCGCTTTTCTGACCAGCTGAAATATTCCAGATGATTGAAGGTAACCATAGGCGATGAACAATTTTAGGGCTAGACTGGTTCCAAGCCATAACAGTGTCAAATTCCTTACAGAGTTTGACTGGTGAATTGAGACCTTGGTGATTTTTGTGAATATTGCTGGGAGTATACTGCCAGTACATTAGATAAAGTGTTATGTGAATCAGTAACAGACATGTTTTCTCTCCCGGAATGCCCGGGAAAATTCTGGAATTTCAGTGTAGTTCCCGGCCTCCTGGACGGGAATCAGTTTTGGATAAAAAATCCCGGAAAACAACAGTCAAATATTTCGTTCCCGTTATAACTTATGAAAAACATTCGGAGTCAAATCACATACATTTCAAACTCTGGTAAAAACTCACAACGCAGTAAAATATGGATTTAAGTTAAATTTATTTAAGAAAAGGGTATTTTATGATATATATATCAACTGTGTTCATGTTTATTTCTGTTTTTTTTCATCGGAGATTCGTGATCAATGTGCGAGTGTCGAAGTGAAAATAGGTGACTTACTTTCAAAAAATTGAAAACTCCACCTTCATTTAAATGCAGTTTTTGGAAATTAAAATATATGAAAAGGAATTAAATAATATATATTTATTTATTCCTTCATAGAATAGCTTTAATTCTCATCCCTTTTCCAAAATCAAAACGTAAACAACAACTATTCAGCACAGTTTAAAAGTAGGTTAAAGTCGCTTAGGATGCCGAAAAATTATGACTGCATATTTAAACACAATGGACTTATTTTCTAACACTACATTTATTCTGTTGTGCTGACTACAGAACTGTTAACTGTTGGCCATCTGTACCCAGAAAATTTCGAATGGAATTGAAAAAAAATGCTTCAATGATGAAAAGAAAAGTTTTGTGTAGGGCACAAACGTCCTACATGCCTGAAGTTTGCTAAAGATACTTTCTAAGTACTAATGTTCCTGAAATAACTGAACATTAGGACATCTTTTCCTGTTAACATTGCCAGACTTGGGAAATCATTAGCTAAGTAGACTTTGATAAGAGCAAACCACAGGTGGAGGTGCTCTTTGGGACAGAGTGGGTGGGTGGTGTTGAGAAGGGGTGGGGGACTCATGAAGAAGAGGATCCTGGGGGGGGGGGGGGGAGGGAGGTCAAATCACAGTTATTTTATGATTTTTAGCTCAACTTGACAAAGTCAAGCTGAGCTATTGCCATCACTTCTCGTCCGTTGGCGTACGTACGTACGTCCACAATTTCCTTTGGCACCCCTCACAGATCGCATTTATGATCAGATCACTTTGAAACTTGGTATGCTTGTTTGGGGTGACCTCTAGATGGGAGCTATCGATTTTCTTCAAATTTCATCAAAAAATGTTGCCGCGGCCAACGTTCTTAGAACTTAGTTTAGTCTAACCACAATATTTCCCTTTGGCACACCCTACAGGGCACATTTATGATTGGATTGCTTTGAAACCTGGTATGCTTGTTTAGGGTGACCTCTAGATGGGAGCTATCAATTTTCTTCAATTTCCGTAAAAAATGTTGCCGCGGCCAACGTTCTTAGAACTTAGTTTAGTCAGAACACCTCAATATTTCTCTTTGGCACACCCTACAGGGCACATTTATGATCGGATTGTTTTGAAACCTGGCATGCTTGTTTGGGGTGACCTCTAGATGGGAGCTATCGATTTTCTTCAATTTCCGTAAGAAAATGTTGCCGCGGCCAACGTTCTTAGAACTTAGTTTAGTCAAACCTCAATATTTCCCTTTGGCACACCCTACAGGGCACATTTATGATTGGATTGCTTTGAAACCTGGTATGCTTGTTTGGGGTGACCTCTAGATGGGAGCTATCGATGTTTTTCCATTTCCGTCAAAAAATGTTGCCGCGGTCAACGTTCTTAGAACTTAGTTCAGTCAGAAGATCTCGATATTTCTCTTTGGCACACCCTACAGGGCACATTTAAGATTGGATTGCTTTGAAACCTGCCATGCTTGTTTGGGGTGAGCTCTAGATGGGAGCGATCGATTTTCTTCCATTTCCATCGAAAAATGTTGCCGCTGCCAACGTTCTTAGAACTTAGTTTAGTCAGACCTCAATATTTCCCTTTGGCACACCCGACAGGGCACACTTATGATTGGATTGCTTTGAAACCTGGCATGCTTGTTTGGAGTGACCTCTAGATGGAAGCTATCAATTTTCTTCAATTTCCGTAAGAAAATGTTGCCTCAACCAACGTTCTTAGAACTTAGTTTAGTCAGACCTCAATATTTCTCTTTGGCACACCCTACAGGGCACATTTATGATTGGATTGCTTTGAAGCCTGGTATGCTTGTTTAACTTGGTGTGCTCATTAGACAAGACCTTTCGATAAGAACTATTGATTTGCATTCATTTCTGTGAAAAAAGTTGCCATTTACAGTAATATCTGAACGTACTGCATTTGTGTATCAACATTCTTCCTTTAGCCAGTCTTACAGTTTACATTTAAAAATTGATGGATTACTCTGTTCTTCAATTTTGCCATTTCATTTATAACTTACCAAGTTCAAGTTTGTCACTACAGTGCTACAGTGTCATTGACACTTTCATTTAACAAAGCATAAATTCATCAGCATAGTTGACAACTAGTTCTGGATATAACCTGGTGTTAATAGCGGTCCATGAGCTGAAAATTCACAAGTTTTTTCTTTTATTTTGTCCCCACGCTAACTTTTCCCTGAAATCCATCCAATTTCCCTGAAAATCACCCTCAGGTTCCCTGAAAAATTATTCTGGAGGTTAACATGTCTGATCAGTAATAAGAAGAAAATGAAGACCACATATTTACTGTTTGTTCACAGTATCTCAGAACTGTTTGAATTCTTGCCACCTGCGTAAAAAACATTTATTGTCTGAACAATATTAGAAAGTCACTGCACAGTGACAAATCTGAAATCAAATCAAAAGTCTAAAGTGGGGGCATTGGATGTTTTTGAGCTTTACATGAAATTATAGTCTTATTATTTATCACTAATTGAATTTTATCATTCTATTTTTGAGTTCTGGGTATTTCAAAGAAAGTATTAAGAATGTTTTTCAAACAATGTATAATTTTCAATATTTTTTTTCAGATGATATATCTTTTGTATGTTATTTGTTGAACATGTATATAAAATAATTCTTTTTCATATATTTTGGAAGTTTTGGGTGACATTGCCATAAATAAAGCTTTGACCATATAAAATGATTAGCTTTTCCATGAAAAACTTGAAAAACAAATATAAATATGTCATGACATGTTTCCTGATTGTTGAGTTTGTAAATTACAACCAGTGAGCAATATTTTTTTCTCTGTTGACACACGGGAAGTGCAAGTATGCTTCTTTGCTGTCTTAGATTAGTTTTGTCATGTTGGTAAAGTGAGACTCTGTATTTAGTGATTTGAATGTTCTCTGGAGTGGTTACCATAAATGGACAGTTGGCCAAACTTTATTCTTTGCATGAGAACATGCTGAGAGCAGCGTTGAACCATGATAAATGAATATATGATTAAAATAAACAGATCAATGAATAAGTGAGCAAAACATTTAGCACAAATATGCAAATGGAGCTTTATCCCGAAGCAATGTAAATTGATTGTATTTTATTTTACAGTTTAGTTAACCTTTTACCTAACATAACTAGAAGATGACACTTGCAAAAAATGGTTAAATAGCTAATTTTTTTTAATTTTTCACCTTCAAAACATTGTCTATGACCTTGATTGGAACAAGCTCGGTGACAGTGTGTTTCAATGAGATGTCCTCTGTTAGTTTTGGGAGAGAAATTTAAAAAAATAAAATTTTGAGTCAGATATATCTATTTTGTTTGGTAACTGGTCAATGGCATAGGGTTCAAAGATGAAATTGATTAACTTATTTTTAGCTCCCCTGAGCGAAGCTCAAGGGGAGCTTTACTAATCACTTTCTGTCCGTCGTCGTCCGTCCGGCGTTAACTTTACATTATCGACTTCTTCTCACGAACTACTGGACCAAATTCAACAAAATTTGCTGTGCATGTTCCCTATCATATGTCAATTCAAATTTGTTCAAACAAAGTTGCCACGCCCACAGGGGGCACCACAGGGGCAGGGCTTAAAATTCGTCTGGAATCACGCGAATCTAACATAATTCTCGCGAAATATTTTCACGCGAATCCATTTAAACCATGATATGAAATCCCCTGTGGGAACCCGGGAAGTAAAGCCAATGATTGAGGTGGAAATCCTCTAAAATGTGCTACATGGGGTATAAATGATCGAAAACCCTTGACTTTATATCCCTGTTGCGGTCATGATTAGCCATTGTGCATAATTATGTGACCTTAAATACCCTTAAATAAATAAATAATGATATGAAATTCTGCAAAAACTAGCTGAATGTTGCTGGTGAGATCACGAAATAAGTTGTCAAAATTTCCACCCATGATTTACCACATGCTTCACATTTTCTTGAGTTTGGTATCAAATCAAGTCATGGCTGCTACAGCAGCCATGACTTGATTTGATACCAAACTCAAGAAAAATCAATGGACAGTTTTTCAAAATTATATATTTCATGATAACCCAGGTCGGAACTTCATCATGAATCAACGACATCATACATAAAGTGAATCCAAGCAGTAAATTGGATTCGCGCCAGTGTAGTTTGCCAGAATCATTACGAGAATCGATTCGCGGATTCGCGTGTAATTTTAAGCCCTGCAGGGGGCATAACTCTGATAGCACCCTAAATTTGTTTCCGAAATTAAAAAAAATCTTCTTCTTCAGATCCACTTGGCCGAATTCTTTCATATTTGGTATACAATATTTTTAGGGGGGTCAGATTCAGATTTGTTCAAATCGAGTCCTTAGGTTAATATTTGGGCTCCCTATGGGAGCCCGAATTTTAACTTAGTGCAATATGAGGATTATTCTTTAAAAATCTTCTTCTTCGGATCCACTGGTCAGAATCTTTTCATATTTGGTATACAACATCTCTAGGGGGGTCAGATTCAAGTTTGTTCAAATCGAGTCCCTGGGTTCATATTTGGGCTCCCTATGGGAGCCCAAATTTTAACTTGGTGCAATATGAGGATTATTCTTTAAAAATCTTCTTCTTCAGATCCACCAGCTAGAATTCTTTCATATTTGGTATACAACATCTCTAGGGGGCTCAGATTCAAGATTGTTCAAATCGAGTCCCTGGGTTTATATTTGGGCTCCCTATGGGAGCCCAAATTTGAACTTAGTGCAATATGAGGATTATTCTTTAAAAATCTTCTTCTTCATATCCACCAGCTAGAATTCTTTCATATTTGGTATACAACATCTCTAGGGGGCTCAGATTCAAGATTGTTCAAATCGAGTCCCTGGGTTTATATTTGGGCTCCCTATGGGAGCCCAAATTTGAACTTAGTGCAATATGAGGATTATTCTTTAAAAATCTTCTTCTTCATATCCACCAGCTAGAATTCTTTCATATTTGGTATACAACATCTCTAGGGGGCTCAGATTCAAGATTGTTCAAATCGAGTCCCTGGGTTTATATTTGGGCTCCCTATGGGAGCCCAAATTTGAACTTAGTGCAATATGACGATTATTCTTTAAAAATCTTCTTCTTCATATCCACCAGTCAGAATTCTTCCATATTTGGTATACAAGATCTCTAAGGGGGTCAGATTCAAGTTTGTTCAAATTGAGTCCCTGGGTTGATATTTTGGGCTTTCTATGGGAGCCCAAATTTTAACTTCGTGCAATATGAGTATTATTCTTTAAAAATCTTCTTCTTCAGATCCAACAGGCAGAATTCTTTCATATTTGGTATACAACATCTCTAGGGGGGTCAGATTCAAGTTTGTTCAAATCGGGTCCATGAGTTAATATTTGGGCTCCCTATGGGAGCCCAAATTTTAACTTGGTGCAATATGAGGATTATTCTTTAAAAATCTTCTTCTTCAGATCCACCAGGTATAATTCTTTCATATTTGGTATACAACATCTCTAGGGGGGGTCAGAAGCACGTTTGTTCAAATCGAGTCCCTGGGTTGATATTTGGGCTCCCTATGGGAGCGCGAATTTTAACTTAGTGCAATATGAGGATTATTCTTTAAAAATCTTCTTCTTCAGATCCACCCGGCAGAATTCTTTCATATTTGTTAAACAACATCTCTAGTCTTTAAAAATCTTCTTCAGATCCAGCAGTCGGAATGTTTTGATATTTGGTGTGCAGCATCCTTAGGGGGTGAGATTCAACTTTGTTCAAGCCATGTCCCTAGGTCCATATTTGGGCTCACTGTGGGAGCCCGAATGATAACTTAGTTCAAAATGAGGAATTTTCTTTTAAAATCTTCTTCTTCAGATCCAGCAGTCGGAATGTTTTGATATTTGGTATGCAGCCTCCTTAGGGGGTGAGATTCAAGTTTGTTCAAACCATGTCCCTAGGTCCATAATTGGACTCACTGTGGGAGCTCAAATTGTAACTTAGTTCAATATGAGGAATTTTGAATGTGAGGAATATTCTTTAAAAATCTTCTTTTTTTTTTAGATCCACTGGTCAGAATCTTTGGATATTTGGTGTAAGCTTTTCTTAGGAGGAGCAGATGCAACTTGTTGAAATCAATTCTCTGGGTTGATATTTTTTATGCTACCATGTCAGATGAGCGCCCTCAGGCCCCCTGGGGCCTCTTGTTTTTTATTGGCATCAGCACAAAGCTTTATAAAAGAAGCTTGAAAAGTGGAAGTTTGTCCAAACTGAAGCTGGTGTTCTTGAAGCAGAATAAACCTGGATGCCACTGCAGGTGCCAAAACCCAATCAAATCAGTCCCGAGTATCTTAGATCATTGTTGACGATTCTTTTATGATGTTGATTTGTTTTTATATGTTTTTATATGAAAACATCTTGGAAAGGGTTGACATAGCATGTAACAGCATTTTATCGGCAGAAATTGTGAAACAAATATGTTGATCCAGTTTTAGTATAGGAAAGTGAACTTGAACTTCTGATAAATAAATGAGCAGAGCAATGCAATCCCCCCCCCCCCCCTCTCTTCCCCTCCTTAATAATAAAGGGGAAATCGCATCCCGTACATTCATCATTTCTACATGTACCAATCCTACATGATTCTTGGCAACAACTTATAGTTAGCTCAACTTTGACGAAGTCAAATTTGAGCTATTGTCATGGCCCGTCGTCCGTCTGTCCGTCTGTCCGTACGTCAACAATTGGCTATGGCTCGGGCTAGAGGTCGTATTTATGAACCGATCTTTACGAAACTTCTTGTGTACCTTTGTTATGACCCTGGGACGGGAACGAGTGTTTTTAGGTGTGGTCCGAAATTCAAGATGGCTGCCAGTGGCCATTTTGTACCGATGATGCAAAAATCAGTTTTTTGTACAGAACTTCTGTATGAAAGTTCTGATTTGAATAAAGTTTTGTATAAATGTTTAGTACCATGGGATACACCACATATAATACGGGTTTTTTTCTCGTGCGTAAATTATGCAAATTAGACTGACTTTGATTTATTTAGTGTTACTTTCAGAGCTGTAAGTGCCAAGCTGCTATGGCTCGGGCTAGAGGCCGTATTTATGAACCGATCTTTACGAAACTTCTTGGGTACCTTTGTTATGACCGTGGGACGAGAACGAGTGTTTTTGGGTGCGGTCCGAAATTCAAGATGGCTGCCAGCTGCCATTTTGTACCGACGATGCTGAAATCTGTTTTTTGTACAGAACTTCCATATGAAAGCTCTGATTTGAATAATTTTTTGTACGAATGTTTAGTACCATGGGATACATCACATATAATACAGGTTTTTTCTCGTACGTAAATTGTGCAAATTAGACTAATTTTGATGTTTTTTGGGGTTACTTTCAGCACTGTAAGTGCAAATGCCAATACGGCTCGGGCTAGAGGCCGTATTTATGAACCGATCTTTACGAAACTTCTTGGGTACCTTTGGTATCACCGTGGGACGAGAACGAGTGTTTTGGGGTCCGGTCCGAAATTCAAGATGGCTGATGGCAGCCATTTTGTACAAAATTAGGTGCAATCAGATTTTTGCACAGAACTTCCATATGAAAGCCCTGATTTGAATAATTTTTTTGTGTGAATGTTTAGTACCATGGGATGCATCACATATAATACGGGTTTTTTTCTCGTGCAGAAATTATGCAAATTAGATGAACTTTGATTTTTTCAGTGCGACTTACACACAGTAAGTACACATGTCAATACGGCTCAGACTAGAGTCTGTATTTATGAATTGATCTTCACGAAATGTCTTGGGTACCTTTGTTATCACCTTGGGACGAGAACAAGTGTTTCAGGGTGCGGTCTAAAATTCAAGATGGCTGCTAGTGGCCATTTTGTTCCGAAATTAGGTCTAATCAGTTTTTTGTACACAACTTCTATACAGCTCAGACTAGAGGCCATATTTATGAACCAATCTTTACGAAACTTCTTGGGTACCTTTGTTATCACCGTGGGATGAGAGCAAGTGTTTTTGGGTGTGGTCCGAAATTCAAGATGTCCACCAGCAGCCATTTTGTACCAAAATTAGTGCAATCAGTCTTTTGTATAGAACTTCTGTATGAAAGTTCTGATTTTAATAAATTTTTGTATGAATGTTTAGTAACATGGAATACATCACATATTGTAAGGGGTTTTTTTTTCGTGCAGAAATTATGCAAATTAGATGAACTTTGATTTATTCAGTGCTACTTACACAATGTAAGCACACATGTCAATACGGCTCAGGGTAGAGGCTGTATTTATGAACCGATCTTCACAAAACTTCTTGGGTACCTTTGTTATCTCCTTGGGATGAGAATGAGTGTTTCTGGGTACGGTCCAAAATTCAAGATGGCTGCCAGTGGCCATTTTGTACCGAAATTAGGTCCAATCAGTTTTTTGTCACAAGTTCTATACAGCTCGTATTTATGAACTGATCTTCACAAAACTTCTTGAGTACTTTTGTTTTCACCTTGGGACAGGAACGAGTGTGTTTTGGGGTGCCTTTGTTATCACTGTGCTATGAGAACAAATATTTTGGGGTTCAGTCAGACCCACTCTGGGACTCAAAGATTTCTTTTCTAGTTTAGCATCTGTCTGTCACCCACCTTTACAATACTTTACCTATACATTTGTTACAGGCAACGGTCAGTATTTATGTACAGACCGTTAGAATACTTTATATGTACCTTTGTTATCAGGTCATTACCTAGATGTTTGTCATTGCTGTGTCACATACTATACATGTACATGTCTTTGTCTTGACAAGTTGAGCTACAGTGTCATTGACACTTTCATTTTTTGATGTACAACACTCAGACTTCGTACACATGCTGTTTCTAAGTAGGGTATGCTTCAAAGTAGTGTGTATGTGGGATTGCTTAGTGGACAAAAGATGAAAGATCAAGGTCACTGTTGCAATGAAAATAATTTTAGTTTAAAGGTAAAAACTTCAGTTTCCATAGTTGTACATCCCTCCTCATTCATAATCAGTTTGTATGTCAAGGATGTGCAGGATTCCTATTGGGATAGGAAGGTCAAGGTCACTATTATAAAACAATTTTTTGTTTTCAGGCAATAATTTTTCCTTAACTTGACAAAGTCAAGATAAGCTATTGCCATCACCCGTGCGGAAGTTTGTTAGTCTGTTGTTAAGTCTGGTCACCTTTTCTTTAGCACAGGCTACACTTTAAGGTCATGTCTAGAGGAGAATGCCCCATTTTGGCCATGATCGGTCGACCGTGATGGCTGCGTGGGTTCGAAACCCAAAAATGTTTAGCACATTCTACAGGTTGCATTTATGAAGGGATTTCATTGTAAATTGGTAGGATGACTCTGTATAATGTCTAGATGAGGTCGTCCTATTTTGATTGTGATCGATCAGCTGTGATGGCCACATGGGCACATGACCTAGATTTGTTTAGCAGTCTACAGTTCATATTTATGAAGCGATTTCATTGTAACTTGGTAGGATGATTCACTGTGATGTCTAGATGAGACTGCCGTATTTTGGTCATGATCAGTCAGCCATTACCGCTGCTTGGGCACGTGACCTAGATTCCTTTAGTACAGTCTACAGGTCGTATTTGTGAATAACTTGGTAGGATGGCTCGGTATGATTTCCAGTTATTTCATACTTTAGGCACGTTTTGGTTGAGATCGGTCAACCATGAGTGCCACACGAGTTTGAGTCTAAATTCATTTATCACAGTCTGCACCTCTTCTTATTCTTGTTGAATGCATAAACTATAAGGTACAGAATTTAACATATTGTCAATTGTCACAATTCTGCTGTGCGGGTTTGAATCCTAAACTCTTTATTTACCACAGTCTACAGGTCATATTTATGAAGCAATTTCATTGTAACTTGGTAGTATGACTTGGTCTGATGACTAGATGAGAACATCCTACTTGATTTGTTTTTATATGATTTTATCTAAATTGGTCATATTGGTCAACAGAAAAACCTAGGTCACGTGCCCAAGCAGCGGTAATTTTTGTCTAAATTGGTCATATTGGTCAACAGTAAAACCTTTGACACAGCCTACAGGCGGTATTTATGACGTGATTTCATTGTAGCTTGGTTAAGTGACCTGGTGTTGTGATGTCCAGATGGAGTTCTGAATGAATGTCTGGATGAATTTCCCATTTTGGTTCAGATCGATCAACCATGAGAGCTGTACAGGGCCTTGTTACAACTGATAATGTTACAAAAAATGTAGTAAACAACCGATAATGTTATAAACTTTTTTCAACCCGTTATGTTATAAAAATCGACTCATAATGTTATAACTTCTTTCAACCCGTTATGTTACAACAAATTAGCCGATAATGTTATAACTTCTGTATACTAATTCCAGTTACAGCTATTGTAGATGGACTTTACCTCTACCACTTACCATTTTTTGCCGCATAAAGGTATGTAATATTTATACTAAAGGTTTCTGCTCTGGTTAAGGCGAGGAGACACCCCCCCCCCCCCAACTCCCGGGGCTTTATCATAGAATGACCTATTCACGTTACATAGACGCGGATTATCCTGGTAACTCAATCATGTGACGTCATTACCATGATCATCCATTGCCCAACATGGTGAAGGCAGGGTACTATTTTATCCGGTTGGTACATTTACCAACATGCGTAGTCTCCGCTTCCAGAAATGTAGTGTACCATTTTCCCCTGACGCCTTTGGGGATGGGCAAATGCCTCTGTTTCTGCTTATTTTGGGCATCTAAAACTCATTTGTCGCCTATTTCTTAGTCATAAGAATATCTTATTGTTAATTAATTTGACATTTTAACTACTAAGAGTGAACAAAAATGAGGTGGAGTTAAAAGAGGTCAAAAAGTTGGATGGAGCGAGTTACATATGGTGGATGTGGCAGGTTGGTAGTGTTGCACAGAAACCAAAGAATAAGATTTGAGACTGGATAGGAAGAGGAATGGGGTTTAGGAGGATTGAAAGGGGTGGGCAGGGATTAGGCTGAGAAAGAGAGGTCATGGATTAGTACATCAGGGTGATTGTGCAGAGAAAGCTATCTGGGAATACTATAAGAGAGTAGTGCTAGACGGTATGATAATATAGATGGTGGAGATGTTGGAAGAAGTGGAAGTGATGAATTTGGGATTACAGGTTCTGGAAAAGGCGGAATCACTAGAACAGGCAGTGTAGGGAGAAGGAGGAGATTGTGGAGGAGGAGTTGTGCTGATGGTGGCGGTGTTGGTGATGGTGTTGAGTAGTTGTGTATATTGAAAATGAGCCGTTTTGTAGGACCCCGGGGCAGGACCCCGGAAGTGATGTCATGTCACGTGACTGGGCGGTCATGTTGGGTTGTCATGATAGTGCACGTGTATGGCCATGTTGTGATGTCATTATCATGATAATAGGTGGTAGGAGTGCGTATGTGCAGCGCATGTTGTTATGGGGACACATGCTCCATCTCACCCCTAACAACCCGACAATAGAATCTAATTAATCCAAACAACCCGACAATCTTCAGAAAACTGACCCAAACACTCCCGAAAACACTCCGAAATAAAGGTAGGATAGTATCCTTAATGAGGGTATGAGACGTATGAAGAGGTACTCATTTTCATAGCTTTCATTTTGAGATGTATGATTTTGCACGCATCTTGCTCATTTTCATAGCTTTCATTGCTTTATACGACGAAAAGGGGAATTCCGTGGGTTTAGTATCCTTAAAATATAGGATAGTATCGTTACCTAACGTCCGACCATATAATGGACGCGTAATTTATCACAGAAATGGGTTTATTACAATAATGGTTGGTTTATTACAATAGTGTTTTTTAACTGAGAGATAAACTGGAAGGGGGGGGGGGTGCTGCCCCTGTTCTCGGAGCCCTACTGCCCCTTGCCCCTGGAGCTCCTGAAGTCCCGGTCCTTCGAGTTTCTGGCGAGTTACTAAATCAGCACTGGTAATTTGATATCTGTTGTCGGGTTGTTAGGGGTGAAACAGAGCATGTGTCCCTATAACAACACACGCTGCGCATACGCACTCCTACCACCTTTTTTTCATGATAATGACATCACAACATGGCCACCCACGTGCACTATCATGGCAATCCAACATGATCGCCCAGTCACGTGACATGACGTCACTTCTGGGGTCCTGCCCCGGGGTCCTACAAAATGGCTCATTTTCAACATACACAACTACTCAAAACCATAACCAACACTGCCACAACATCAACACAACTCCTCCTCCACAATCTTCTCCTTCTCCCTTTTTTGCCTGTTCTAGTGATTCCGCCTTTTCCAGAACCTGTAATCCCAAATTCATCACTTCCACTTCTTCCAACATCTCCACCATCTATATTATCATACCGTCTGCACTACTCTCTTATAATATTCTCAGATAGCTTTCTCTGCACAATCACCCTGATGTACTAATCCATGACCTCCTCTCTTTCTCAGCCTAATCCCTGCCCACCTCTTCAATCCTCCTAAACCCCATTCCTTTTCCTACCCAGTCTCGCATCTTATTCTTCGGCTTCCGTGCGACACTACCAACCTGCCACATCCACCATATGTACCTCGCTCCATCCAACTTTTTGACCTCTTTTAACTCCACCTCATTTTTGTTCACTCTTAGTTGTTAAAATGTCAAATTAATGAACAATAAGATATTCTTATGACTAAGAAATATGCGATCAATGAGTTTTTGATGCCCAAAACAAGCAGAAACAGAGGCATTTGCCCATCCCCAAAGGCGTCAAGGGACTATGGTACACTACATTTCTGGAAGCGGAGATTGCGCATGTTGGTAAACGTATCAACCGGATAAAATAGCACCCCTCCTCCACCACCCCCGCCTTCACCATGTTGGGCACTGGATGATCATGGTAATGACGTCACACGATTGAGTTATCGGGATAATCCACGTCTATGTAATGTGACTAGGTCATTCTATGATAAATCCCCGGGAGTTGGGGAGGGGGGGGGGGGGGGGGGGGGGGGGGGGGTCTCCTCGCCTTAACCAGAGCAGAAACCTTTAGTATAAATATTACATACCTTTTTGCAGCAATAAATGGTAAGTGGTAAAGTCCATCTACAAAAGCTGTAACTGGAATTAGTATACAGAAGTTATAACATTATCGGTTAATTTGTTGTAACATAACGGGTTGAAAAAAGTTATAACATTATGAGTTGATTTTTATAACATTACGGGTTGAAAAAAGTTATAACATTATGCGGAGTTTATAACATTATCGGTTGTTTACTGCATTTTTTGTAACATTATGCGTTGGTGTAACATTATGTGGCGTTGTAACATTATCGGTTGTAACAGGCCTCAGGCCACAAACTAATTATTCTACCACACTCTACAGGTAGTTTTTCGCTCACCGTGACAAAGTCAAGCTGAGCTAATCTGATCGCTCTCCATCTGGCGTCCATCAGCACCTTTGGTCTTCTCCTCCAAAACTGCTGGCGAATTCAAGTGAAAGTTTGTGTGAGTGATGGCCCCAAAGGGGCATTGCATTTTTGTTCAACACAACATGCCCAGCCCCATAGGGAGGAGGTGGGGGAAAAATGCTCCAAAATATTTTTAAAATCTTCTCATGAACAAGTGGGTACTGTGACTTGATATTTGTTATGGAGCTTCCTTTTGAGGTGTAGAATCAAGTTTGTTCAAACAAAGTTTGTGAAGCAATATTTGGCTTTGTAATGGGAAGGGTGAGATTTTTGGCCCCTCCCAAAATTTCTATTTTCTGAACTGATGGTCCGATTTGATCCAATTTGGTATGTGGTATTATTGGGTCATAAGTACTTGACTCATGCAAAAAAAATTCCAGCATCCCATGGGAACCCCAGGAGCTAAAAGTAGATAGATTTTCAAGCGCCCATATTTCCCAAACCACATGGAACAGAGAGACTGTTATTTGGTATGAAGCATCCTTAGGACCAGTAGAATTGAATGGTAAAAACAAATTGCCATCGGTTATGTTAGGGTGTTCTGTAGAGAGCATCGAAAAAATGGTGAGTCAGCATATTTGCAAAAAAATTTTAAAATCTCTTCTCCAGAATCAATGGTCACAATCTTTTGATATGTGTATACAGCATCCATAGGGGGGTCAGATACAAGTTTGTTAAAATGAAGCCCATTGGTTCATATTTGGGCTCAATACAGGAGCCCGAATTTTAACTTAGGACAATATGGGAAATATTCTTTAAAAATCTTCTTCAGAACCACCAGACAGAATCTTTTAATGTTTGGTATACATCATTGTTATGAGGGTCAGATTTAAGATTGTTCAAACAAAGTCCCTAGGTTAATATTAGGAAGAACAAATTTTAACTTAGTGCATTATGGGGATAATGTTTACAAATCTTCTTCAGATCCACCAGTCAGAATGCTTTCATATTTGGTATACAACATCTCTAGGGGGGGTCAGATTCAAGTTTGTTCAAATCGAGTCCCTAGGTATATATTTTGGATTGCTATGGTAGCAAAAATTTTAACTTCTTGCAATATGAGGAAATTTCTTTTAAAATCTTCTTCTTCAGATCCACCAGTCGGAATGCTTTCACATTTGGTATACAAAATCTCTAGAGGGAGGGGGGGGGGAGGGGTCAGATTCAAGTTTGTTCAATTTGAGTGCCTGGGTTAATATTTGGGCTCCATATGGGAACCTGAATTTAACTTAGTACAATATGAGAGAATTTCTTCAAATATCCTCTTCTTCAGATTCACCTGTCAGAATCCTTTCATATTTGGTTTACAACATCCCAAGGGAGGTCAGATTCAACTTTGTTTAAATTGAGCGCCTGGGTTAATATTTGGGCTCCCTGTGGTAGCCAGAATTTTAACTTAGTGCAATATGAAGAAATTTCTTTAGAAATCTTCTTCAGATCCACCAGTCAGAATGCTTTCATATTTGGTATACAACATCTCAAGAGAGGTAAGATTCAACTTAACTGGGTTAATATTTGGGCTCTCTATGGGAGCCGGAATTGGCCATGTAGCTGAAGATTTAGAAATTTTGTATTCAGTACCTTCGAGAGGGGTGTAACTAAGATTAATCCACATAGGTTATATCAGGGGGCTTCATAGGGGAGCTCCACAGTTACATTATGGTCAACTGAAGAAAAGGCATGATGCTTGGACTATTTTTGTCACTTCTGAGGGGCTCAAGGATTGACAATGTATCCTATAGAGATGGATTGCTTGATGTAGATTCATTCTTGGACTCTGTTTATATTGTGTTCTATTCAAGGTGAGTGCTTCTGGCCCTGTGGGCCTCTTGTTTTGGAATGACTTTACTGTAACTTGGTAACTTTGGTTGACATTCGTTAGCTGTGAGGGCCACGTCAATCCAGGCGTCAATTCTTTAGTGCAGTCTACACCTCAAATTATTCTTGTTGAAAACATAGCACGTGGGGTACAGAACTTAACATATTCTCAATTATCACAATTCTTGCCTTATTTCATAATCCTTTCATAAACATTGAACATGATCCTTATCATCAAACACTACACACACCACACACAAGTCAAATTAAGCTGCAATATCATTGGCTGCATTTCATGTAATCATGCTGTACTCAAAACTTCATACAGAGAATGCTTCTAAGAAAGTGATGTCATTTTAATCTGCTAAGTAATTCTCATAACTGATGATAAGGTGGGGGCAATGAGGTTTATCCCCACTGTTTGAGCCACAGATATTGTCATAGCAACTTCTTTTGGACACTCTGCATACAGAAATGTTAGGCATTTGACTCCAGCCCTTCAGGTAGCAGGAACTTCATTTGAACAAATTTAAATATTTATATATTTTGTCCCAGGTTTTCTTGAATTTGAAAGGGTGATATGCTTGTAGATGGGAAAATGAGAAAGCCAATAGTTGACGGATGCCAAACACCAAGTGATGACGTAAGGACACTCCTACTTTCAGTCAGAGTTCTAAGCTTGAAACTTTTTCAGCTGGATTTTCCAGACTTGTGTTTTTCTCATCTACGCTTAATTACAAATGGTTGAAATGACTTGCTTGCTTGTTTGTTTATTGAGGTTCAGTGACATTTTTTAACAGCCAGGTCCCTCATTGTGTTAAACAGTTTTATGGGTAGAGGAAGCTGGAGTACCCAAAGAACCACTGAGCATCAGTGCGTAACTGTAGGACTTTCCAGCTAACTAACCTGCCACAAGAAGGTCTAGCAGCAGTTGAAGGGAAGTGTACCATTATCGTGCTATTCACCCTAGTACACATCGCCACCATGCTCCCACATAGGCAGTTGGGATGTAGTGTCTTGCAATAGGACACAGCGAGGATGACGCAGATCAGGATCGAACTGTCAGCCTTTCAATCTCAAGTCCAATGCATTAAATGATGAGCCAACATGCTTCCAAATTGACTTGTTACCATTTTAAACGATTTGACAATATATGTCTATTGCTGTGTCTGTTAAGTGGCAGTGTGCTAAATTATTTTTGGTTATCAAAATTTGTTCACATGTCTTTCCCTTGTTATAATGTTTTGTAACAAGGCAAAACCCTTACGATGAAATAATTTCACTTTGAAGATAATATAAAGCACATCCACTGAAAATGAAACCTTCAAGTTGAGGTTTTTGCAATTCAGAATAAAGCCCAAAGATGAGCTTCTGGCTCTCTATCAGTTAAAAAGCTCAGTCTTCATATCACTTATTTATATTCACAGGTGAAAAATAGAATTCTGGAAAATACAGTTGTAAAAGTTTTATAGTAGTGGTCCAAGGAGAGCTTAAAATAGCTAGAATAGTATTCTCTTCACCTAAGATTAGTCTTTGCACTAAGTTAATTAATCCCCAGCACACTGATGTCCAAATTTCAAATTTCAAACTGCAAATTTTCAAGCCGCAATTTGGAATGTAACCACTTCAATACTGTTTGACAGATCTCAGTAGTTAACCCTTGATCCACTCACACCCACAAACAGCCCTTTTGCATTGCTTTCCAAAAGTTACCCCAAGTGTATTCTTCCTTGAGAACTCAACCATTGGGCTTTATTCATCTTGGTAATGTTTTTACATCATTATTGTCTGCCTGTTTTTGTAGCCAACAGTGATGTTGAAACACTATCGTATGCAACTGTGTAGATGTATACTGTAGTAATTATCATTAAATTAATCCTAGGCTTTAACCCTTTACCTAACGAAGCAGCCTTATCTGCCTGCATAATTTACAAATTAAGCAGTTGAAAAAAATATATTTTTCAAAACAGTTCAACAAAACCATACCATGTGACCCCCTCATTGGAACAAGCTCATTGAGGCACCGGTATCCCCCGCCAAGGGTTTCTTAGTTGAAGGGTTTTTTTTAGTTGAAAAAAGCAGAAAAAGGCCCATAACTCTAGAAAAGGGGGTGCGGTGGCGTTGCGGTAACCGGTTCTCATCAGATCACCGAAGTTAAGCAACATCAAACCCGGTTAGTCCTTGGATGCGTGACCGTCTGAGCGATCGATTCGGACTCCCACATTGTGTCCTTGGGCAAGGCACTTAACCCCGATTGTCCACATGGGGGCATGATGGTTCAGTGTACTAAGGCGTACTGCACGTCAATGGTGCGCATGTGTTCAACCAATCTAACCCTGCTTGTGCTGCAGTGTGGAGCTACGATGTTGGGGAGCTGGCACCTGCTCGTCGTTGCTCAGTGGTTCTCTCGGAGTACTCCGGCTTCCACCACCAGTAAAACTGTCACCGACACGAGGTGACCTTGGCTGTTAAAGAGTTGTTAAACCCTAATAAATAAATAAACTAGAGGGGTGTCATTTGTGTGCAAAGCACACTATAGTATATCCCCGCATTCGCATTTGTGATTATTGTCGGGGCCGAATAAAAAATCCAAAACCTTTATGCACATCTACAGACACTATTGATTAACATGAACACACTTTTAGTATTTCAAATTGAAACCCCTAGGAGTTTTTCTCTGGAAACCATTCCTCTAACGACAAAAATGGTGCCCCTTGCACCCCTCGGAGCCAAATCAAAAATCCAAAACCTTTATGCACATCTACAGACCCTATTGATTAACATGAACACACTCCCCGTGGGAACCCCGGGAAGTAAGCAGCACTTGTTTACTGTGGTAAACCAGTTCCGCTTTACTAGTAAAATAGGACCCAGTCATCAATGCTTGGGGTGAAAGTCCTCTAAAATGGGCAACATGTAGATCAACGATTGACTAAACTTGACTTCATCTCCATGTTGTTTCACGATTAGCCGTGGTGCATAAATATGTGACGTTAACATCAACACAACACATAACAACATGAACACACTTTCAGTGTTTCCAATTGAAACCCCTAGGAGTTTTTCTCTGCAAACCATTCCTCTAACGACAAAAATGGTGCCCCTTGCGCCCCTCGGGGCCGAATCAAAAATCCAAAGCCTTTATGCACATCTACAGACCCTATGAATGAACATGAACACACTTTCAATGTTTCGAATTGAAACCCCTAGGAGTTTTTCGCCGGAAACCATTCCTCTACCGACAAAAGTGGTGCCCCTTGCACCCCTCGGGGCCGAATCAAAAATCCAAAACCTTTATGCACATCTACAGACCCTATTGATTAACATGAACACACTTTTAGTGTTTCGAATTGAAACCCCTAGGTGTTTTTTTCTGGAAACCATTCCTCTAACGACAAAAATGGTGCCCCTTGCGCCCCTCAGGGCCGAATCAAAAATCCAAAACGTTTATGCACATCTACAGACCCTACTAATGAACATGAACACACTTTCAGTATTTTGAATTGAAACTCCTAGCAGTTTTTCGCCGGAAATCATTCCTCTTACGACAAAAATGGTGCCCCATGCGCCTCTCGGGGCCGAATCAAAAATCCAAAACCTTTATGCACATCTACAGACCCTATGAATGAACATGAACACACTTTCAGTGTTTCGAATTGAAACCCCTCGGAGTTTTTCGCCGGAAACCATTCCTCTAACGACAAAAGTGGTGCCCCTTACACCCCCGAGGGCCGAATCAAAAATCCAAAACCTTTATGCACATCTACAAACCCTATTGATTAACATGAACACACTTTTAGTGTTTCGAATTGAAACCCCTAGGAGTTTTTCTCAGGAAACCATTCCTCTAACGACAAAAATGGTGCCCCTTGCGCCCCTCGGGGCCGAATCAAAAATCCAAAACCTTTATGCACATCTACAGACCCCACTAATGAACATGAACACACTTTCAGTGTTTCGAATTGAAACTCCTAGCAGTTTTTCGCCGGAAACCATTCCTCTTACGACAAAAATGGTGCCCCTGGGGGCCGAATCAAAAATCCAAAACCTTTATGCACATCTACAGACCCTATGAATGAACATGAACACACTTTCAATGTTTCGAATTGAAACCACTAGGAGTTTTTCGCCGGAAACCATTCCTCTAATGACAAAAGTGGTGCCCCTTATGACCCCGAGGGCCGAATCAAAAATCCAAAACCTTTATGCACATCTACAGACCCTATGAATGAACATGAACACACTTTCAATGTTTTGAATTGAAACCCCTAGGAGTTTTTCGCCGGAAACCATTCCTCTAACAACAAAAGTGGTGCCCCTTACGCCCCCGAGGACCGAATCAAAAATCCAAAACCTTTATGCACATCTACAGACCCTATGAATGAACATGAACACACTTTCAATGTTTCGAATTGAAACCCCTAGGAGTTTTTCGCCGGAAACTATTCCTCTAACGACAAAAGTGGTACCCCTTACTCCCCCGAGGGCCGAATCAAAAATCCAAAACCTTTATGCACATCTACAGACTCTATGAATGAACATGAACACACTTTCAATGTTTTGAATTGAAACCCCTAGGAGTTTTTTGCCGGAAACCATTCCCGGACGGACGGGCGGACGGACGAAGACAACCAATATATCCCCGCATTTTTTCAAATGCGGGGATAATAACTCTAGAAAAAATAAATGGACAAAACCTGTTGCTTATGAATATCCTTTCTCCCGTGGTGGTCTGTCAGCATACAAAAGATGATTTAAATCCAACATTCACTGAGATATGAACTTCCAAATTTGTTCTGGATGGACCGACTGAGACCAATGGACCCCATTTCTATATCCCCGCAAACTTCGTTTTGGCGGGGGATAATAAATTTGATATTGTGTGTGTTGGGTAAAGGATTAAGAATTAAACCCCTACTTACATTATGAGGAAAAATTGTTACTTTAAATTTTGGTATTTAGACATCATTGTGCAGAGGGTTTACTGTCAGATTGGAAGCCAAATTCTGAAATTATCAATAATTGTTTTTATAACAATTTTTGAAGAGTGCTTTCGGGCTCCCTTGAATAAATTATATTAACATGACCAAAATATCAAACCATGTTATCTGCCTGTTCTATTTCATTAGATGGTTTTTCTTAGGTTTTAGCTAACAGGAATTCAGGTTACAAATCGTTTGCTTACACAGTCATGTTGCTTGGTGAAGTATTAAGCTTAATGTGCAATAAAGGTGGCCATTGTTTATTTCACAAGGTTTAATTTTTTCCAATTGTTAATGAATAAAAATCTATTGCCACTGTTTTTATACCACCCACTTGAAAAGTGGGCGGTATATAGCATTCATGGTGTCCGTACTTCCGTACGTCCGTACTTCCGTACGTCCGTGACGCTTTGGGGGTACACATCTGCTATCCGCTACTCCTCTTAAACCAGTGGGTGGATTTCATTGAAACTTACAGGCATTCTTTTCTATACATTATAGATGTGCACCTCCTATTTTGCTTTCAGGTATTTTTATTTTTTACTCTTTCCCAAAGGGCAAAATGAACTTAGCCAAATTGTTGTGATGCTTTAGGGGGGTACACTCCTGCTATCCGCTACTCCTCTTATACCAGTGGGCGAATTTCATTGAAACTCTCAGACATTCTTTTATATACATTATAGATGTGCACCTTCTATTCTGCTTTCAGGTATTTTTATTTTTTCTATCCCATGTGGCAAAATGAACTTAGTACGTCCATACATCCATTATGCTTTGAGGGGTACACATCTGCTATCCGCTACTCCTCTTAAACCAGTGGGCAGATTTCATTGAAACTTTCAGGCATTCTTTTATATACATTCTAGATGTGCACCTCCTATTTTACTTTCAGGTATTTTTTTTACTTTCAGGTATTTTTTTTTTACTCTGTCCCAAAGGTCTTAATGAACTTAGCCAAATTGTTGTGATGCTTTGTGGGGGGTACACACCTGCTATCTGCTACTCCGTCCGTACGCCCGTGACGCTTTGGGGGTACGCATCTGCTATCCGCTACTCCTCTTAAACCAGTGGGTGGATTTCATTGAAACTTACAGGCATTCTTTTCTATACATTATAGATGTGCACCTCCTATTTTGCTTTCAGGTATTTTTATTTTTTACTCTTTCCCAAAGGGCGATTAGTGGCCCTCGGTGGAGCTCTCTAGGTCATGGGTGCAGATCATGTGGGACACAGTGTGTTATACCCCCTCCCACCAAAAAACCCTTTACCCCACCCTATCCTTAAAAATCTGAAAGGAATATATAGTCAATCACATATGGTGTTCCCAGAGGTTACAAAATATACACCACTTTATTACTAAATTCAAAAATTTTCTTGATTGAGATGCCCTTCCAACCCCCTTAAACCGACTCATGCCCGCAGCATGGGTGGCAGATGCCTGTTGAACCTGCTTGACCACCCCCCCCCCCCCCCACACACTCTTTGGGAGACTACATATGATATTCCCAAAGGTGACCAAAATACACCATTTTATTGCTAAAATCCAAAATTTCCTTGAATGAGATGCCCTTCCAATCCCCTTAAACCCGCTCATGCCCACTACACTGGTGGCAGATGCCTGTTGCGTCTGCTTGAACTCCCTCCCCCCCCCCCCCCCCCATACTCTTTGGGAGAGATCTGCGCCCATGTTGTAGGCTAACATGTTTCTTTTCAGATATTTTCATCTTGCATGCTCTTTGTAATATTTACCCTTTCTCATATTGAAAATTGCTCTCATGTTTTCGGAGAACATACAGATGTGCTGTGTATATTAAATACTTTTTTACTGTTGTGAAATGTTTCTTGGTTGGAGTGGGTGGTATCTTTAGTGAGCAGTGCTCACAGTAATTCTAGTTCATCTTATTTCTTTCTTTAAACTTTAGCAAACAATAGCTAGACTTTGAGTGTTGAATAGAATTTAGATGACTGTTAGAAACTTGAATGTGTAATTGCCCAGTAAAGAATATTTAATTTGATGACCAGAGATTTGACACATTATGAACTGTAGATTCTTTCAAGATAAATATTTTCTTTTTAATTGGTGTGAGGTCATACTTCAACCCTCTCACGCTGTTGTCAAAATGGCAAGGTTTTGAGCAGCAAATATTTCCCATAATGCAGTTTGAAATTTTACCAAATATACCTTGTTTGACAGACATTACGTGTACACTCCATACGAAAAAATTATCCCAAAATCGACTGAGTGTGTTACGTGTAATTACATAATGTCAGACGTAAACTCACTGATCAGTGTTGATTGGACTGTATTGGGAAAAGATTTGCCAATTAACATATTAATTTTCGGCGGTGTCGCTCTGCTAATAAGGCAGGAGATTAAATACAAATCAATACCATGCGACCACCTCATTGCTGAAGTGAATGCAGCTGAAATTGAACTTGACCACAAACACGTGGCCATCATATCATGTTATAACAAGCCGCAAGCAACAGTAGACAGTTAAGTATTTGAATTTTTTACCAACAAGTACAAGCACTGCATATTCTTGGGTGATTTCAATTCCAAACTCCAGGTATTCGGTTGTCATAAGACTGAGCCTAATGGTGACGCCCTTTTCCACATCATTGAAGAACTCGATCTATTCGTGGTAAATAACGATCAAGACGTGACATACATAAGCAACAACCCACTCCATCAATCAGATATCCTAGACTTGATTATCACCAGCAAATCACTAACCAGCCAAATGCAAGACATATTTGTAGGAGATGATGATCTAGGCAGTGATCACCTGCCGGTTCACGCCACGCTGAAATGTAATACTGGTCCCGCAAGGTATCCTCCCGTGAATAGGAGGAACCTATCAAAAATTGACTGGAACCTCTTCAGAAACATTATCGAAGTAAAAATAAAGGCAAATGACCCCTCAAATGTTCATGAACTAGAAAAAGCCTGCACCCACCTTAACGAGGTTATCAACAGTACACTAGATGAAATCTGTCCCAAGCAAACAGTAAAGACGCGGATAAACAGAATAACCCAATCAACTCTTCAAATAATCAAACAAAAAAGAAAAGCCTTCCGGGCTTACCAATCAGAGAATGATCAAATGAAAAGAGCAGAACTTAAAACCGCGTATAATCGCCTTCATGGGGAAGTAAAAAAGGCCATAGCTAACGACAATCGCGTGAGATGGGAAAAAGCAACCGAAAACCTAAATGGGCTGAGAGAACCTAAGAGGTTCTGGGATACATTTAAAACTCTTACTGGCCAAAAGAGCAAAATTGCCAATAATAATGCGCTAAAGACTAGCGACGGATCTATGGCCATAGACGACAAGGCAAAGGCCAGTGCTTTTGCCGAACTTCTAAAGAAGGCACATCGTCCACAAGAAGGGAACAGATATGACAACGATTTTAAGGTACGAGTAAATAAATTTGTCCAAGATAACAACTCAATCTTCAATGAACCGAACTTCGACCAAAGGCATGAAGACGGGGACGACCATGAATTAACCGAACCAATAAGCGTAGAAGAGGTCATGGGTATAATCAGAAAATGCAGGTCATCTTCGTCCCCAGGAGAAGACGAAGTCTCTTACAAAATAATGAAACAGTGCCCCAACATCTTCTACTGCAGACTTACCAAACTCTTAAACTGCTGTCTCTCCTGTGGGTACTTCCCAAAATGCTGGAAAGTGGCCACAGGAGTGATGATACCTAAACCCGACAAAGACCTTACCAACCCTTCTAACTGCCGCCCAATCAGCTTGCTTAGCTGTGTTGGGAAAATATTTGAGCGGATTCTCACTACGAGACTTCGCAGCTATCTCGAATCAATCAACTTTTTCAACAAATGGCAAAGAGCGTATAGGAGTCAGAAAGAGGGAATCGAATACGTATATAGACTGGTCGATTATATGAAAACAGCATTTAGTCAAAACGAAATCGGAACCGCGCTTTTGTTGGATGTAGAAAAAGCGTTCGACTCGGTATGGCACAATGGCGTGAAATATGAACTAGCGAAAATGGGATTACCCACTAAAATTCTAAGGATCATATCATCATTTCTAACTGACCGAAAAATCAAGGTGAGGGTTAATCGCGAGGTGTCAAGAGGAAGTAATACTCGAAGCGGGAACACCACAAGGGTCGGTTCTAAGTCCGCTTCTTTTCATAATATATGTGAATGATATAGAAAAAGTAGGGAAAAACTTTGTTGAATTATCGCAGTTCTCAGACAACAAAGGCATTTGGACAGCCAGCAAGTCCAGAAACATAATTAAAAATCGTCTACAGGATACCATTCGCGATCTTGAGAGCTGGTGTGCCCTGTGGCGCATCAAACTTAATGCCGCCAAAACTCAAAAAGTTATGTTCTTCAAAAAGCAAAGGAAAAAACATGTCCCGAGTATCGATCTCCAGTTATACGATCACAAACTAGAAGCAAACAAAGAGGCCAATTTTTGGGGATTTATCCTAGATAGCAATCTCAGTCTAAACAGTCACGTAAACTCCATTACGGTTAGAGCTACTAAACGTATCAATTTTCTGAAGATGATCAGAGGTAGAAATTGGGGAGCAAACAAAGATGTGCTTCTCAAGCTCTACAAAACATTTATACGTCCGGTACTAGAATACGGTGCCATAATAACAAGCGACCTAAGCAAAACCAACATTCAGAAGCTACAGAGGGTTCAAAATTATGCCCTGCGAGTGGTACTATGCAAACCGAAATGGACACCGATAAAGGAACTTCACGAGCTAGCAAAAATAGAAACTATTGATATGCGATTAAAAGACCTACAAAACAAAACCCTCAACAGACTCCAAGATAGTGAATTAATGGTTGAGCTGAACGAACACCGATCCCTTAACAGAAAAACAAAATAAGTTTCCAGAAAATAGAAAAAAAATTAAAATAAAAATAAAATAAAAGTTATACAATATAACTAAATCGCGTGGAGTCAGTGAGGATTGCCTCGCTACTCATTGGGAACTTTAGGATAGAGTCTGTGAGGACTGCCTCGCAACTCTGCTGAAGCGCGATTGAAACGCGTTTAATAAGATCTATATAACAAAACCCTCCACATACTCCAGGATAGTGAATCAATGGTGAAGCTGAACGAACACCGAACCCTAAACAGAAAAACAAAATAATCCACAGTAAATTAAAATTACTCAATAGAATTAAACTGCGTGGAGTCAGTGAGGATTGCCTCGCTACTCATTGAGATCTTTAGGATTGAGTCTGTGAGGATTGCCTCGCAACTCTGCGTGTGGGGAGTGGGCTCCGAAGAAACACACCCCTTACCCCATCCATAGCAACAATCACACATCAGGCACAATATACAATAGCGGATACCTATCTTTCTCTCTACCTATAACTTTTCTAACTGAACATTCTCAAATTTTCTTGCAACACTCTTATCAAGAAGACGCATGGTAATGGTAGACAAAGCGTAGGAGGAATTGGTGCAACCTACCTTTCTGCAACATATACAAGAAACCACCAAACGCTAGGCAAGGATTGAAACAAGCTTGTCTGGCTGGGAACGAGTGTACATTTGATATAAATAAACATTTGAATAAAGATTTAACAGCCCTTTTAAGGGCTTGAGGGTGTGTGTCAGTGAGAGGTTTTTTTTTTTGGGGGGGGGGGGTGGAGGAGGTCATTTGGAATTCCCGAAGGATAACCAGATACCCCAAATCACATACGGCATCCTATCTCCCAGAAGGCTTGATGGATGACTCCCGGTTTTTCAAAACTAAACTGTTGGAGCTTTCTCCACTTCTTTTTTGTAACCGCTATGGTCATATACCGGGGCCGCTACCAAACCAGCGTTGCTGTTTGGTTTTCTTTTCTCTTCTTCCCTTACACTTGCCATCTCACAACATTACATTCTGGCTCGCCACCATGGTGGGACTCAAACCTCTACCATCGCCGAACTGGAACCGAATAGAGCTCGCTCTCTAATAGTTTTAAAGGCATTGAGGGATTGAGTATTGACCATCTAACACTCCAACGTAAACTGCCGGGTATTCTAACCGCGTGCATAACCCCCCTCAGACTCCATTTTGGGCAATAGGAAAGCTAGGCCTGTGTGATCCAAGGGAAAAAAAATAAGGTTAACCGGGTCGCAAGGGATTTGTAAATCCCACATCGTCCCTGCGCGCCTTCGGCGCGCTAAAACCTTTCATTCATTCATCACTTGCCGCGGAGAGTTATGATTACCAAAACACCTTACACAGTAGACAAAACAGTGGCAGGCAAAAGTGTTATTAGTCTATAATTTACAATGTGGGTCATAAGCTGTGTTTTTGAAAAAAAAATGAAAATATATAAAGTTTGAATGAAGAATTTTGTATTTTAGGTGGGTCGGTTTTGGCAGTTTCGTCGGGTAAATAGTTAACAGAAAGCTTGCTAGTGGTTTTCATGCTTTTCCCCACACATTGGACGATTAATTTTTAGCTTAACTTGACAAAGTCAAGATAAGCTATTGCCATCACGTGTGCAGAAATCTGTTAGTCTGTTGGTCTGTTAGTCTGTGAGTCTGTTCACATTTTCCTTCAGGACAGGCTACACCCCGCAGTTCTTGTCTGATCGTCACAAAATTTCATATGCAGGTTTGGGGTCATGTCTAGATGAGAACGTCCCCTTTTGATCACGATCGGTCAACTGGTATGGCTGCCCGAGCCCAAAACCCGAAAACCATTAGCACAGTCTGCAGGTCGTATTTATGAAGGGATTTCATTGTAACTTGGTAGGATGCCTCTGTATAATGCCTAGATGAGAACGTCCCCTTTTGGGCATGATCTGACAACGGTGATGGCTGCCCAAGCCCAAAAACTTTTAGCACAGTCTGCAGGTCATGTTTAATATGGAGGGATTTCATTGTAACTTGGTAGGATGACTCCTTATGATGTCTAGATGAGAATTCCCCCATTTGGGCGTGATCTGCCAACTGTGACGACTGCCCGAGCCCAAAACCCGAAAGCCTTTAGCACAGTCTACAGGCCATATTTATTGAGGAATTTCATTGTAACTTGGTGGGTTGACTTCATATAATGTCTAGATGAGAAAGTCTCCTTTTGGACGTGATTGGGCAACTGTGACGGCTACAGGGGCCTGAAGCCCGAAAACCTTTAGCACAATCTACAGGTCATATTTATGAAAGGATTTCATTCTAACTAGGTAGGATGACTTCAAATAATGTCTAGATGAGAACGTCCCATTTTGATCGCGATCATTCAGCCTTGATGGGTGCCCGAGCCCAAATACCTTTAGCATAGGCAAAAGGTCATATTTATGGAAGGATTTCATTGTAACCTGTTGGGTTGACTCCATATAATGCCTAGATGATGACATCCTCTTTTGGTCGTGATTGGTCAACTGTGATGGCTACAGGTGCCAGAAGCCCGAAAACCTTGAGTACAGTCTACATGTCATATTTATGAAGGGATTTCATTGTAACTTCGTAGGATCACTCCAGATGATGCCCAGATGAGATTGTCCCCTTTGGTTGCGATCGTGCAACCATGATGGCTGCTCGAGCTCAAAGCCCGAAAACCTTTAGCACAGTCTACCGGTCATATTTATGAAGAGATTTCATTGTAATTTGGTAAGTTGACTTCATATAATGTCTAGATGAGAACGTCCCCTTTTGGACACGATTGGGCAACTGTGACGGCTACAGGGGCCCGAAGCCCGAAAACCTAGAACAGTCTACAGGTCATAATTATGAAGGGATTTCATTGTAGCTTGGTAGGATGACTCCAAATAATGTCTAGATGAGAACATCCCCTTTTGGTCGCAATCATTCAGCCTTTATGGCTGCCCGAGCCCAAAGACATTTAGCATAGTCTATAGGTCGTATTTATGGAAGGATTTCATTGTAACTTGTTAGGTTGACTCCATATAATGCCTAGATGATGACATCCCCTTTTGGTCGTGATTGGTCAACTGTGATGGCTACAGGTGCCCGAAGCCCGAAAATCTTGAGCACAGTCTACAGGTCATATTTATGAAGGGATTTCATTGTAGCTTGGTTGGTTTTACTCCAAATAATGTCGAGATGAGAACGTCCCCTTTTGGTCGTGATCATTCAGCTTTGATGACTGCCCGAGCCCAAAAACCTTTAGCATAGTCTATAGGTCGTATTTATGGAAGGATTTCATTGTAACTTGTTAGGTTGACTCCAAATAATGCCTAGATGATGACATCCCCTTTTGGTCGTGATTGGTCAACTGTGATGGCTACAAGTGCCCAAAGCCCGAAAATCTTGAGCACAGTCTACAGGTCATATTTATGAAGGGATTTCATTGTAACTTTGTAGGATCACTCCAGATGATGCCCAGATGAGAATGTTCCCATTTGGTTGTGCTCATTCAACCATGATGGCTGCCCGAGCCCAAAGCCCGAAAACCTTTAGCACAGTCTTCGGTTCATATTTATGAAGAGATTTCATTGTGACTTGGTAGGTTGACTTCATATAATGTCTAGGTGAGAACAGCCCCTTTTTGGACACCATTACGCAACTGTGACGGCTACAGGGGCCTGAAGCCCGAAAACCTTTAGTATAGTCTACAGGTCATATTTATGAAGGGATTTCATTGTACCTTGGTAAGATGACTCCAAATAATGTCTTGATGAGAATGTCCCTTTTTGGTCGCGATCATTCAGCCTTGATGGCAGCCCGAGCCCAAAACCTTTAGCATAGTCTATATGTCATATTTATGGAAGGATTTCATTGTAACCTGTTAGTTTGACTCCATATAATGCCTAGATGATGACATCCCCTTCGTGATTGGTCAACTGTGACGGCTTCAGGGGACCGAAGCCCGAAAACCTTGAGCACAGTCTACAGGTCATATTTATGACGGGATTTCATTGTAACTTTATAGGATCACTCCAGATGATGCCCAGATGAGAATGTCCCCTTTTGGTTGTGATCATTAAACCATGATGGCTGCCCGAACCCAAAGCCCAAAAACCTTTAGCACAGTCCACAGGTCATATTTATGAAGGGATTTCATTGTAACTTGGTAGGATGACTTCATAAATGTCTAGATGAGAACGTCCCCTTTGGTCGCAATTGGGAAACTGAGGCTACAAGGGCCCGAAGCCTGAAAACCTTTAGCACAGTCTACAGGCTATATTTATGAAGGGATTTCAATGTAACTTGATAGGATGACTCGTTTTGGAATAATTTCACTGTAACTTGGTAACTTTCGTTCATATACGTTATAACTGTGAGGGCCACATACATTAACTGTGAGGTCATATTAACCCACCCCTCCACCTATTAGTACAGTGTACACCTCATATTATTTTTATCAAAAACATAGCATACAAGGAACAGAAATGAACATATTCCGAATTATCACAATTCTTGTCTTATTTCATAATTCTTTCATAAACATTGAACATTATCCCTTTCATCAAACACAACACTCAAGTTAAGCTACAGTGTCGTTGACATTTTCATTTTAATGAATAATACATTCTCATTTTAGTTCATCTAAACTATTTCGGTAAAAAGCTCATGCTACAATAAAAATTAAATCACCGGATTTTAACTTTGAAATGTTCGGGCACTTGGCCCAGTATAGAATCCATAATCCCGTATCGGAAAAGCTATTGCCGCAGCAAACCGCCAGGATGTATCGCCAAGACTGTCACATTGTTGTTTCAAAAACACCGTACACCCAGAACACATTTTATTCACTGAAATACTTATTCTATTCCATAATTTCATTGAAAAAATACAGATGAACCGTAACGAGAATGAATGAAGACAAGATCATTTCGACGGAGACAATCCGACCATCAATTATATGGAGGGGGGGGGGGGGGGGGGGGTGGGGTGGAATCCAAATCATATATCGGCGAAAATTTTAATTTAATATGAAAACAAATCGAAAATCTCACGAATTAACAAACCAATTTTTTCAATTCCTATATTACACCGCAGTACAGAGTTCTGGAAATGAAATATATGGCATTTGTATCTGAATATTTTATTAAATGTAGGTTTTAGAAATTTTCTGACTGAACAATATAATAATAATAACTCTTTGGCCAGCCGCTGATTTGTCGCGGTCCTCATAAGAGAAGGCCATCATTCCCCCTGCACCCCACCCCCTCTTCCCCTCCTCTCCTCCCAGCATTCAGATATAAACTGCTTAATAGTGTCCCTCACTTCCTCTTTTTCAATTTCTTCAATAAGCATTCCTACCCTCTCCCTCGTGTCCCCCTTCAGCCATCTATCCTTTGTTTCTTCACCCCACTTCTGCATTATTCTTCCAGTAAATTTTATTCTATGAGGTATATACTGTGGGCATTCCAAGAGAAAATGTTCCAGGGTCTCCACTACTCCAGAGTGGCACATTTGGCATCCCTTTTCCCCATCTCTCCCAATTTTTCCCCGAAGCTCCAGTGATCTTGATCTCATTTTGAACAGCAGTGACCCTCCAAAGGTGCCATCTAGGTACTTCTCAAAAGCTGGCTTTTCTTTATATTGTAACCCCTGCAGTGATCTTTTCATGCTAACCCCTGCTCGCCAGTTTCGATTGCAATCTTCCATGACTCTCTCTTTGACAAACCTTTTGCCTTCTTTCATTCCTACTTCTATGTTTGTGACCTCTATTGAGTAATTGTCCATTAGTTCCCTCACATGTTTTGACCACCCCGTTTCTATATTAGAATTCCAAATGGTATCGAGCATCAATTTGCACCACCGGTTGTCAGGCAGGTTTCTCAAGTAGTTAAAGTAACACAGTTTTCCCAAATCTACCCTGTCCTTGATTTTCATCCACCCAAGCTCCCCCCTTACTGCTTCCAAAGCTGCAGCATTACTCGACCCTGTTATCCATCTGCCGGCATCATTCTGAGTACTTTCCAACTTCATAATAACGGTTTGGTTTAATGGAATCACGTCCGTGCCATACGTTATACTTGGTAAACCCACCCTCTCCCACAGTGTTTTCCCCACAAAGACCTTGTTGAAACTATTTTTCCCTAAAAGTTTTAGTTGGTTCAGAATTCTTTTCCCCTTCAGAATCAGTTTGGCTGAGTAATTTCTAATCAGGGACAGTCTCTGAAAGATTTTTCTCGCGAAACATTAATTGGTTATGTAATCCTTCTCACTTGACCACACTAAAACAGCTTTTCATACCCAGGGTGTTAACAAGTGCGGTTTTGTATGCAATGTACACGTAATGGAACTCAGAAAGATATATTTGGTTAAATTCATAGTCAGTGTGTTAAAATGTCTGGTCATCCGTGCATTCGCATTGAGTTGAGACCAGTTGACAGTTTTTAACCAGACGAGGTCCTGAGAAAGTGATTCTCATCATATCTCAGAGAAAGCTAGGAGTAAACTATATAACACACACGCACCTTGTCTGACTTAAATTCCTAAACTTCTCAAAATAAAATTAACTAAATTAACCATGACTAGCATCAATACCAATACCAACACTAGCAGCATCATAAAGCCAGCCAACTTCACCACAAATGGAAAAAGGAAGGATGAGACCTGGGAGGAAAAGAAGGAGAGGGAGAGGAAAGAACGCAAGGAGAGAGAGAAGGAAAGAGAGAAGGAGAGAGCAGTTCGTAGAGAATCCATCACTGGAGCACATAAGGTAAGTTTTAGTGGAAATACCAAGGGGGCAGGGGGGTCCCAATATGACATGATACAGAAATTTATGGAGGATAGAGAGAAGGAAAGAGCTGAAATTCGGGAAGATAGAATTAGGGAGAGGGAGGAATGGCGGCTGAGGTATGCTGAAATGGATAGAAAGCATGCCCAGCAGGAGGATACCATTGATAAACTAACCAGAGAAATGGCCGAGGAGAAAATAGCTGCCAACGAGAGGTTTGTCGATTTAACAAACCAAATCAGAACCTTGTCAGCCCAACTGGGCTTGCAAAAACCACCAAATGCACCAGACAGCTGTGTTGCATTAGAGGCTACTGCACTGAGGGATGCTCCAGCAGCCACTGTGGCGTCGGTTGGGTCTCCACCTTGCAGCCCAATCCAAATTGTAGCAATTGCCGAGGTTCATGCTCAGGCAGAGGCAGAGGCCTTGGATAATTCTGTAGACAATTCCTTCATAAGAGAGATTCTACCCACCGATCTCCAGGTGGTTACTCCTGAGGGACCTGTCCCTGAAGAGTCATCATCTGGTCGGGGAGACACAGGCCCTATAAATGCAGCACTCAAGGACCCAGCTGATCCCTGCTCTCTGGGCACCATCTGCCCAGATAAAAACCTAGATATAATGCTCGCCACTCCGTTGGTCAGTGCTCTCAGCAGCACTCTGACCCCGTCCCGCAATAAAGGTAAAAGAAAGAATTCAATAGACCTAGAGAGTGAGTTGGTGGAGGTGGTGGACGGACAGGGCTTTTACCACACCGTTGACCGGCAGGTCAAGAAAGTGAGGAACTGCCCTCCACCCACCACCTCACCCAAAGCACTCCATCATACTAACAATGAGCCTCAACCTAACCAGCCAGGGCCCCCCTCACTCATGGAGACACCCTGGACAACAGTGGTTAAAAGAAAGAAGGCAAAAGCTAGCATGATAGCCAAAACCAAAAGGGGGGGGGGGGGCAAAATTCAAACACCCCCACCAATAGTACCAACAGTACGAAAAACAAAACAAACGGCAGCAGGGAGGGCAGGGGTAACAACTCGCCAAACCTCACTGCGGTTATAACTAGGGTCCACCCCGATACACCCAGTGGAACCTCAGCCTTAATAACTGCAAATGGGAGATATTCCACTCCAGAGCCACGGGCAAGGCCACGTGGAAAATTAAAGTCACCTGTCCAACAAGGAAACCAAAATAAAAATAATCAAAAATGGGATCCACATCAATGGCAGGTGGCACGCTGGGGAGGAATACAATACCTCCCCAACGCCCATACAGTGCCACAAATGCCAAAAGTTCGGGCATATAGCCAACAAATGTAGAGGGAATCTAACCTGCATGAACTGCGGAGAATCACATCTCACCAAGTCATGCAGGTTAAAATCCCCCTCCTGCCCCAACTGTAAAGGAAGTCACCCCAGCAGCTACCGGGGGTGTCCTCATTTCAAAAAAGTAAAAACTGCCATCGAGCTGAAAAACCTAAATCTCATCAAGCCTGACAATGCGTCATCTCCACATACCGCCTGCTCCCTTATCGCCGGATCCCTTTATTCAGTATTAAGCAAACACTCTAAAACCAATCTGTCCGACATCTGCCAGGATGTCAGCCGATCGGCGTCCTGACTTTTCAAGACGCATATTTCGGAATCACTGATCAAAGCCGCCATCAGCTCAGACTAAAGCACCTGTCCAAACCTATATCTAAAGCACCGCTACTAACTCCCAACCCTCGTCATGAATAAGCTACAAATAGCCGTGTGGAACGCTAGAAGCGTTAATAACAAAAAACTTCAAATGAGCCGATACTTCGAAGATACAGACATTATCTGCATCTGCGAAAGTTGGCTTCAACCCAGCAAAAACTTTTCAGTTAGCGGTTCAGCACTATTAGAAGAGACCGACAAATCACCAAAGGTGGCGGCGTCGCTCTTCTTATAAAGCAGAACATCAAAACTAAAACAATAAAAACCAATCACCTCGATGCAGAGGTGATTGCAACTGAAATCACTGTCGACAATAAAAACATCGCGATTGTGTGTTATTATAACGATCCAAGCAAAATTGTTTCTGACACTGTCTTTGAATTCTTTACGAGGAAATACAAACACTGCATTTTCCTCGGCGACTTCAATGCCAAACACCTGTACTTTGGCTGTAACAAAACCACCCCTAACGGTGAAGCCCTCCTTGAAATCACAAAAAAGCATAACTTTCATGTGGTTATGAATGACAGCTCTGCAACTTATATCAGTAATAACCTATTATTCTCATCTGAAACCCTCGATCTAATTATCGCCAGTGACTCCCTGATAAATCACATCGATGACCACTGGGTCGGCGATGACGACTTAGGCAGCGATCACCTCCCGGTCCATGCCTCACTGCAGCTAGGAAATGGCCCACTCAGGTACCCCCCCCCCCCCCCCCCACTCTCCGCATAAATTTTAGAAAAATTAATTGGAACCTCTATCGTGACATCATCGATGTCAAACTCACAAACACCCCCCCCCCCCCCCCCCCCCCCCCCCCCCCCATCCAATGCAGCGGAACTCGAAACCCAATGCGAGGGCATAGACAAAATCATCAACTCAACCCTAAACGAAATATGCTCAAAAGAAGAAGTACGCCCCTGGAGAAATACTATCTCGGGCGACACACTCTCACTAATCAAAACTAAACGGAAAGCTCTTCGCGCTCTTAAAACCGAAACTGACCCCGGTAAGAAAGCTGACCTAAAAAAACATACAATCGCCTTCATGGCGAGGTCAAAAAAGCCCTCCAAGCTGAAAAACAAGCCAACTGGGAAAAGGCAACAGCCGATCTAAACGGAGTCCAGGATGCCAAAAAATTCTGGGACTCTTTCAAAATCCTAACTGGGCAAAAAAAACAAAAGCCGCAAAGCCGCAGGAAAACCTCTTAAGAAGGAAGACGGTTCCTTCACGCGCACTGACAAAGACAAGGCCGACACCTTTGCCGACCTCCTAAGAAAAACCCATCGCCCGCATCAAGGTGCGGGCAACGATGACGCCGCCATAAACACCATTGATGACTTCATCAATGCACACCCTGATATCTACCGTGACCCCAAATTCGATAACGAGCCAGAAGACGGGGATGACGAGGACCTCGTCATCCCCATCACTAATGACGAAATCATCGACGTCATAAAAAAATGCAAAAATTCTTCCTCACCCGGCGAAGATGAAGTAAGCTACAAAATCCTAAAACAAAGCCCATACTCCCTAATCGAAAAACTAAACAAACTGTTCAACGCTTGCCTCACCCATGGCTACTTTCCCAAATGTTGGAAAAAGGCCATCGGTGTCATGATACCAAAATCGGATAAGGACCCCTCCGATCCAGCCAGCTACCGCCCAATCAGCCTACTCAGCTGCATTGGTAAGACATTCGAACGAATCCTTACCAATCGGCTCAGGGGGCACCTTGAAGACAACGATTTTTTTAATAAATGGCAAAGAGCCTATAGAAACCGCAAAGAAGGCATCGAGCATGTCTACCGACTAGTTACCCAAATGAAGGCCGCTATCAACAATCAGCAAATAGGCGCGGCAGTCCTGTTAGACGTCGAAAAAGCATTTGACTCTGTTTGGCACAATGGAATGCGCTACAAATTATAAAAAATGAGACTCCCCATGAAACTGCTCAGATTACTATCTTCTTTCTTAAATGATCGCGTAATTAAAGTCAGAGTGAACAATGAATTATCTGACAGTGTCCCCCTTGAAGCAGGCACCCCCAAGGATCCTGAGCCCCCTCCTTTACATCTTCTATGTAAATGACCTTAACTTCTCCGAAGATCGTGTACAAGTCTCCCAATTCGCGGATGACAAGGGCCTCTGGGACTCTAACAATACGGCCAATCTGCTCCAAAAACCCCTGCAACGCGCTCTCGATGACCTAGAACAATGGTGTGCCAAATGGAGAATTAAGCTAAATGCCAATAAAACCCAACGAATCACCTTTACTCGCAAGAAAAATAAACGAGATTTTGACCTAAAACGTATGGATAACACCCTCCCAGAGTGCGAAGAAGCGAAACTCCTGGGCATCGCCATTGATCAGAAACTGTCCTTCAACAAACATACCGGCGACATGGCGAAAAAAGCTACTAAACGAATTAACTTACTGAAAATGCTCAAGGGAACTTCATGGGGGCCAACCAGTCCACCCTACTCAAACTATACAAATCCTTTGTGCGCCCAGTACTCGAATACGGTGCAATAATACTAACTGACCTCAACCAAACTAATATGTGAAAACTCCAGAGGGTCCAAAATCACGCGCTTAGAGTTGCCCTCCACGCCCCATGGGACACACCCATAAAAACACTCCACGACAGGGCCGATATCCCCACCATTAAAGACCGCCTAGCCACTCTGGCCGCGAAAAATCATGACCGGTTAGCCGACAGCGAACTAATCTCCGAACTTGGAACCATTTGCGAAAGCCGACAAAAACCCAAAAATTGCAACCAAACTAAGACCGCTCGAATAAAAACTAGGGAATGATAAGGTGAACTGCGATCCCCGACTCCCCCGAATACCCCTAAACTAAATTAACGCAACCAGCGAAGGGTACAGCAGGAAAGAAACACCCTCGGGTGTGGTCTAGTGTGCTAGACCTGTTGCCCTCCCGCTGACAGCCTTGGAAGCTCAACCCGCATTAAACGATCGCGATCCCCGGTACCCTCAACTTCAAATAAACTTAAACTAACCTAAATAAAGCCACTTCCAGCGAAGGACACGACAGGAAAGAAACACCCTCGGGTGTGGTCTAGTGTGCTAGACCTGTTACCGTCCCGCTGCAAACTAGGAAGTTCAGCCAACTTAAAACGCTCGAGATCCCCTGCACCTTAAAACTAAATAATAAATAGGGATTGGGGTCCCAAGCACGAGAGTATGTTACTGCTCTTACGAATGTAAAGATTCGTGCATTTCATACTCTCCCCCGTAGCGACAAGCGCACACACAGCACAATACCACACGAGAGTATGTTACTGCTCTTACGAATGTAAAGATTCGTGCATTCCATACTCTCCACACACACACAGCAGATACCACAAGGACACGCAACTAAAGAGGTGCTCCTTTATCTTCACAGTTCACATATTCTAATGAAAACTAATTCTACCTTCTTCTTTTAAGCAGGTACACAGAAGATGTTTTTTGACCAGCATCCCAATAACCGCTACAGACAGTCTAACCGTTATGGAAACAGTCACCCCCACAGTTCCTGAACATCCTCCGCTCCATCCCTAAAAGTTGTCAACCACTTTAAGGGAGGCGAGCGTTGGTCCTGCGTCCCGCCTCTGCCCCTTTTTGTAAGCGCAATGCATCTTTTGTCCCAACCCAATAGGATTACAATGCAGGCCTGCCCCCGAACCAGGGAAGTTCGGGTCTTCTTCTTGGTGGTCCCCGAAAGGGGTCGTTGTTGCTTTCCTCCAAAGAGTCAACTATAACAGAGACAGCCTGAGGCAGATTATACTTGCCAGTGATGGCCATCACTCATTATCATCCTCGAAGCGGCAGACTATACATGCCCGAAAATCCAGAACGACTGCACCCTCGGGGAGAGGTAGTACTTTGTGAGAGGACCCAACCTCCCACACTGGTCCTCACTCGAGGGTTCAACCGACATCTGCCAATGATACTACCCATCCACAACTGGACACTACCGAAGACACCTGCCGAGTACCGGATCCTTTTCCTCCTTCAACACGCCTTGACATGTGAGAGCCATCCTATACAGCCACAGAGGGTCGAAAGGGGTTTGTCCCCCATACCGTCCCTGCGCGCCTTCGGCGCGCGAAATCGTCATTTCGGCAGTGTGTTAATCCTTCAGGAAGTAGAGTATGTTCTGTTTCAAAGTGTTTTGTAATTTGTGAATCGCCTCCCAAACAGTAGCAAGAAACAAACAGTTTTTTCTGGACTTCAACTGGACTTAAACACTGGTGGCACTAGTCAAAGTCCTGCAGAAAATAGAATTTTCACCCCCAACATATCAAGTTGACACAACATAGCTTGAGCTGGAAAAAGTCATTGAGAAAAGTATGAAAATACAATGAGTTCCTTCCAAGTTACGCTTAGAGAATTCCAAGAACCACATTTAATCTTTTTACTCAATATATTCTCCATTTTTAGCTCAACTTTGGCGAAGCCAAATTTGAGCTTATGCCATGGCCAGTTGTCCGTCTGGCCATCTGGCCGTCTGTCCGTCTGTCCATCAACAATTCAATACAGCTCGGGCAGGAGGCCGTATTTATGAACCGATCTTTACGAAACTTCTTGGGTACCTTTGTTATGACTGTGAGACAAGAACAAGTGTTTTTGGGTCCGATCCGAAATTCAAGTTGGCTGCCAGCCGCCATTTTGTACCGACGATGCAGAAATCTGTGTTTTGTACAGAACTTCCATATGAAAGCGCTGATTTGAATAATTTTTTGTATGAATGTTTGGTACCATGGGATACATCATATATAATACAGGTTTTTTCTCGTACGTAAATTATGCAAATTAGACTAACTTTGATGTATTTAGTGTTACTTTCAGCACTGTAAGTGCAAATGCCAATACGGCTCGGGCTAGAGGCCGTATTTATAAACCGTTCTTTACGAAACTTCTTGGGTACCTTTGGTATTACCGTGGGACGAGAATCAGTGTTTTTGGGTGCGGTCCGAAATTCAAGATGGCCGATGGCAGCCATTTTGTACAAAATTAGGTGTAATCAGATTTTTGCACAGAACTTCCATATGAAAGTGCTGACTTGAATAATTTTTTGTGTGAATGTTTAGTACCATGGGATACATCACATATAATACGGGTTTTTTTCTCATGCAGAAATTATGCAAATTAGATGAACTTTGATTTTTTCAGTGCTACTTACACACAGTAAGTGCACATGTCAATACGGCTCGGGCTAGAGGCTGTATTTATCAACTGATCTTCACGAAACTTCTTGGGTACCTCTGTTGTCACCTTGGGATGAGAACGAATGTTTCTGAGTGCGGTCCAAAATTCAAGATGGCTGCCAGTGGCCATTTCGTACTAAAATTAGGTCTAATCAGTTTTTTGTACACAACTTCTATACGGCTCAAGCTAGAGGCCGTATTTATGAACCGATCTTTACGAAACATCTTGGGTACCTTTGTTATCACCGTGGGATGAGAATGAGTGTTTTTGGGTGTGGTCCAAAATTCAAGATGGCCACCAGCAACCATTGTGTACCAAAATTAGTGCAATCAGTCTTTTGTACAGAACCTCTGTATGAAAGTTCTGATTTGAGTAAATTTTTGTATGAATATTTAGTAAAATGGGATACATCACATATAGTACTTGTTTTTTTCTCGTGCAGAAATTATGCAAATTAGATGAATTTTGATTTATTTAGTGCTACTTATACACTGTAAGTGCACATGTCAATACGGCTCGGGCTAGAGGCTGTATTTATCAACCGATCTTCACAAAACTTCTTGGGTACCTTTGTTATCACCTTGGGACAAGAACGAGTGTTTCTGAGTGCGGTCCAAAATTCAAGATGGCTGCCAGTGGCCATTTTGTACCGAAATTAGGTCCAATCAGTTTTTGTCACAACTTCTGTACAGCTCGTATTTATGAACTGATCTTAACGAAACTTCTTTGGTACCTTTGTTTTCACCTTGGGACAGGAATGAGTGTGTTTTGGGGTGCCTTTGTTATCACTGTGCTATGAGAACAAATATTTTGGGGTTCAGTCAGACCCACTCTGGGACTCAAAGATTTCTTTTCTAGTTTAGCATCTGACTGTCACCCACCTTTACAATACTTTACCTATACATTTGTTACAGGCTACGGCCAGTATTTATGTACAGACCGTTACAATACTTTATATGTCCATTTGTTATCAGGTCATTACCTAGTTGTTTGTCATTGCTGTGTCACATACTATACATGTACATGTCTTGACAAGCTGAGCTACAGTGTCATTGACACTTTCATATTAGCTTAACTTGACAAAGTCAAGATAAGCCATTGCCATCACGCGTGCGGCAGTCTGTTAGTCTGTGAGTCTGTTCACATTTTCTTTTAGCACAGGCTACACCCTGTGGTTCTTGTCCGATCATCACGAAATTTCATATGCTGGTTTGAGGACATGTCTAGATGAGAACGTCCCCTTTTGGTCTCAATCGGTCAACCGTGATGCCTGCACGAGCCCAAAACCTTTAGCACAGTCTGCATATCGTATTTATGAAGGAATTTCATTGTAACTTGGTAGGATGACTCTGTATAATGTCTAGATGAGAACGTCCCCTTTTGGTCAAGATCGGTCAACTGTGCCGGCTGTCCAAGCCCAAAACCCAAAAACTTTTAGCACCGTCTACAGGTTGTATTTAATATGGAGGGATTTCATTGTAACTTGATAGGATGACTCTGTATGATGTCTAGATGAGAACTTCCACATTTGGTCACGATCTGTCAACCGTGATGGCTCCCCGAGCCCAAAACCAAAAAACCTTCTGCACAGTCTACAGGTCGTATTATGGAGAGATTTCATTGTAACTTGGTAGGATGACTCTGTATAATATCTAGATGAGAATGTCCCCTTTTGGTTGCGATCGGTCAACTGTGATGGCTACAGGGGCCCAAAGCCCAAAAACCTTCAGCACAGCCTACAGGTTGTATTTTAAACCTTTAGCATAGCCTACAGGTTGTATTTTATGAAGGAATTTCATTCTAACTTGGTAGGATGACTCCAGATAATGTCCAGATGAGAACGTCCCCTTTCGTTCAACTTTGACTGCTGCCTAAGCCCAAAACCCGAAAACCTCTAGCACAGTCTACAGGTCGTATTTAGGAATGTATTTCATTGTAATTTGGTAGGATGACTCAGTATAATATCTAGATGAGGACATCACATTTTGGTTGCGATCGGTGAACTGTGATGGCTACACAGGCCCAAAACCCAAAAACCTTTAGCACAGTCTATAGGCCGTATTTATGAAGGGATTTCATTGTAATTTGATACGATGACTCGGTATAATGTCTAGATGAGAATGTCCCCTTTCTGTCACGATCAGTCAACCCTGATGACGACAGGGGCCCAAAGCCCATAAAACCTTAACACAGTCTACAGGTCATATTTATGAAAGGATTTCACGGTAACTTGGCATGCTGACTCCATATAATGTCTAGATGAGAACTTCCCTTTTGATTGCAATCTGTCGGCTGTGATAACTGCCCGAGCCTGAAACCCAAAAACCTTTAGCACAGTCTACAGGTTGTATTTATGAAAGGATTTCAGTATAACTTGGTAGGATGACTTAGTATATTGTCTAGATGAGAACTTCCTATTTTGGCTGTGATCGGTCAACTGTGATGTCTGCACAGGCCTGTGACCTAGATTTGTTTAGCACAGTCTACAGTTCATATTTATGAAGTGATTTCACTGTAACTTGGATAAGTCAATATGATATGTAGATGAGATTTTCCTATTTGGTCACGATCTATCACCCGTTACCGCCACCTGGTCGCGCGACCTGGATTGGTTTAGTACTGTCTGCAGGTTCTTTTTATAAAGGGATTTAATTGAAACATGGTAGGATAACTTGGCATGATATCTGGACGAGACTTCCTATTTCGGTCATGATCAGTCAACCATGACTGCCCTTTTAGCAAAGTCTACAAGTTATATTTATGAAGGGATTTCATTGTAACTTGATAGGATGACTCGTTTTGGAATAATTTCACTGTAACTTGGTAACTTTGGTTGACATGCATTAACTGTTGAGGGCCACATTAGCCCACCTCTCAGTTCTTTAGTATAGTCTACACCTCAAGTTTCTTTGTTGAAAACATTGCATACAGGGAACAGAAATTAACATATTCTCAATCATCACAATTCTTGTCGTATATCATAATCCATTCATAAACATTGAACATTATCCTTTTCATTAAACACAACACACAATCAAGTTAAGCTACAGTGTCACTGACACTTTCATAATGTATTGCTGACATTTTACTGCCAATCTGAAACACTGCAATGCTCAGTAAATCATGTGACATGTCACGCCAATGGGCACTAATGGAATCTGTTTCTCATTAGCACATACTAGCCTTATATGTCACATGATTGGTCTGTCATGATAATAGTAATAACAGTAACAGTAATTGTCAGGCATTACAGTTCTGTTAGCAGCCTTCCTGAAATGATTAACAATCCTCTGTCTAACTGGGGGTCACTCATAGGACCTTGCACTGTTTATCATTTCTTTTGGGCCACTAATGAACTGTAGTGATGAAAACTGTAATGCCCTTGAAAATCATGTTATTGTTACATACCAGTGACTAAATTTAATCATTTTATTCTTAAAACAAATTGACTAGGGGACAGTATTGTTCACTTGCTGGAGAATGGGTTCACTTGGGTCAAATATGAGGTGGGTGATTTGTGTCGCACGATGTGAGAAGGTTTAGCTAAGGACCTGTTTGAGAGCAATTCTGAAGTGTACATAAAAAATAAACAATGTGTATATCATCTCACTCTCAACTGTATGTATTTTATAATTTATGTGATCCAGTGGGGTGGGAGCGTGGTGGCTCAGTGGTTATGGCATTGAACTTCAAAACCGAAAGATCCACAGTTCGATCCCCGCCAGGGGTGACTGTGTTGTGTCCTTTGGCAAGGCACTTAATCCCAATTGCCATGTGGGGGCGCTGTGGTGCTGTGTACTAAGGCGTACTGCATGCCGATGGTGCACTTGTCTTAACCAGTGCTAACCCTGCTTGTGTGGAGTTGGTCCGTTGGGGAGTCTGACAGTTGCTCACCATTGCTTGGTGGTTCTCTCCAGATACTCTGGCTTCCTCCACCCATAAAACTGTCCAACATGAGGTGTCCTTGGCTGTCAAAAGTGTCATTAAATAAATAAATAAGATCCAATGGGGTATGGTGAATTTGTAAATTTGATGGTAAAGATATCGAGAGAATCATGACATTATGAAAACCAAAAGATTGAACAAGATATTGGTGTATTACCTGTTGGTACATCCCAAGTTGACATTCTCTCAACACACCATTAAATCTAACCAGAAATTGTTCTGCATTGTTCCTCGTTTGTTTTTATTTGTGCGATCCTCATATGAGATCAGTTAGTTGTCTTTACATTTACCATTCAGGGATTAGTTTTACCAGTACTACATTTTCTGAAGGCAGGCAATGAAAACTCTTCATAAAAATGAACAAGAAAGGGCGACGCAAAGCGGGTGCCAATGCCCCTGAGGCGCAAAAAGTTTTCTAAGCAATAAGAGTGAAAAAGGGCCATAACTCTGGAATAAATGTGTGGAAGAAACTTACGATACACAGGTCTCGTTCCTCCATGATGCGCTATCACAACACCAAATATCATTCAAATCGGACTAGCAGTGGCTGAGATACGAGGGAAAATGTTGGTATGGATGGACAGACGAATGGACCACTGGGTATAATGACTTGATATTTGTTGTGGAGCTTCCTTTTGAGGTGCAGAATCAAGTTTGTTCAAAAGAACTTTGTGAAACAATATGTGGCTTTGTAATGGGAGGGGTAAGATTTTTGGCCCAGCCCAAAATTTATATTTTCTGAACCGATGGTCCGATTTGAACCAAATTTGGTATGTGGTATTATTGGGTCATAAGTACTTGACTTCTGCAAAAAAAAAAGAAATTTCCTGTGTCCCTGTGGGAACCCCAGGAGCTAAAACTAGAAATATTTTCAAATGCCCATTTTTCCCAAACCACACAGAACAGAGAACTGTTATTTGGTATGAAGCATCCTTAGGACCAGTAGAATTGAATGGTCAAAAAAATTGCCATCGGTTATGTTAGGGTGTTCTGTAGGGGGGGGGGGGGGGGAATCGAAAAAATTCTGAGTTTAAAAAAAAACTTTTCTCTAGAACCAATGGTCAGAATCTTTTGATATTTGTTATACAGCATCCATAGGGGGGGGGGGGGGGGGGGGATCTGATACAAGTTTGTTAAAATGAACCCCATAGGTTCATATTTGGGCTCAATACAGGAACCCAAATTGTTAACTTAGGGCAATATGAGGAAAAATCTTCCTTCAAAACCACCAGTCAGAATCTTTTAATGTTTGGTATACATCATTGTTATGAGGGTCAGATTCAAGATTGTTCAAACCAAGTCTCTAGGTTAATATTTTGGCTTCCTATGGAAGCTCAAATTTTAACTTATTGCAATATGGAGGATAATTATACCCCCACAAAATGAAGTTTAAGGGGGGGGGGATATAGGAGTCAACTTGTCTGTCGGTCAGTCCGTTGCATGATGTAAACTTGTGGAGCAAACTACTTCCACAGTTTTAGCCGCATTTTCATGAAACTTCACAGAAATGATCAACATGATGAGGGAAGTGCGTGACATAATCTTTTTCCGATCAGATTCAAGATGGCCGACTGACGGCCATATTGGATTTGACAAAATACTTGTTGAGCAAACTATATCCACAGTTCTAGTCGCATTTTCATGAAACTTCACAAAAATGATCAACATGATGAGGAGCAGTGTTTAACATAATCTTTTTCCCAATTGGATTCAAGATGATCGACTGGCGGCCATATTGGATTTGGCAAAATACTTGTGGAGCGAACTATTTCAACATTTTTTAGTCACATTTTCATGAAACTTCCCAAAAATGATCAACATGATGAGGTGCAGTACGTGACAATTTTTTTCCCGATCGGATTCAAGATGGCCAGCTGGCGACCATGTTGGATTTTGCAAAATACTTGTGGAGCGAACGATTTCCACAGTTCTAGTCGCATTTTCATGAAACTTCACAAAAATGATCAAAATGATGAGGAGCAGTGTGTGACATAATCTTTTTCCCGATCGGATTCAAGATGGCCGACTGGCGTCCCTATTGGATTTTGCAAAAATACTTGTGGAGTGAACTGCTACAGTTTTTACTGCATTTTCATGAAACTCAATATAAATTGATTGACATGATGAGGAGCAGTGTGTGACATAAATGTTTTCCAGATCAAATTCAAGATGGCTGACTGGAGGCCATATTGGATTTTGCAAAATACTTGTGGAACAAACTACTTCCACAGTTTTAGTTGCATTTTCATGAAACTTCACCAAATAATCAACATGATGAGGAGCAGTGCGTGACATCATCTTTTTTCTGATCGGATTCAAGATGGCCGACTGGCATGCATATTGGATTTTGCATAATACTTGTGCGAACTACTTCCATAGTTTTAGACGCATTTTCATGAAACTTCACAAAAATGATCAACATGATGAGGGGAAGTGCGGAATATAATTTTTTTCCAGATCAGATTCAAGATGGCCGACTGATGGCAATATTGGATTTTGCAAAAAAAATAGTGGAGCGAACTACTTTCACAGTTTTTGCTGCATTTTCCTGAAACTCAATATAAACTGATCGACATGATGAGGAGCATTGCGTGACATCAATTTTTTCCAGATCGGATGGCCAACTGGTGGCCATATTGGATTTTGCAAAATGCTTGTTGAGCGAACTATACAAATGAAGGACATGATGAGAAGCAGTGCATGATATAATTGTTTTTCCAGTTGAATTCAAGATGGCTGAATGGTGGCCGTATTGGATTTTTTTTTACTTAGAAAAAGTGAATGCCCCTTTTCAGTCACCCACACTAGGTGGTGTGCCACGGTGGGGGTATACCGGGCAACAGACCATCTCTAGTTTTTAGCTCACCGAAGGGAGCTTAACTTATCACCTGCCATCCGTCATTGTCGTCGTCCGTCGTGAAGTTTACATTATCGACTTCTCACAAACAACTGGACCAAATTGAACCAAATTTGGTGTGCATGTTCCTTATCATATGTCAATTCAAGTTTGTTCAAATAAACTTGCCGTACACACAGGGGGCACCAGGGGCATAACTCTGATAGCACCCATAAATTTTTTCAAAAAATTTAAAAAAATCTTCTTCTTCAGATCGACCAATCAGAATCTTTTCATATTTGTTATACAGCATCTCTAGAGGGGGTCAGATTCAAGTTTGTACAAATCGAGTCCCTGGGTTAAGATTTGGGCTCTCTATTGGAGCCTGAATTTTGACTTAGTGCAATATGTGGAATATTCTTTAAAAATCTTCTTCAGATCCACCAGTTGAAATCTTTTGATATTTGGTATACAACATCTCTAGGGGTGTCCGATTCAAGTTTGTTCAAATCGGGTCCCTGAGCTAGAATTTGGGCTCTCTTTTGGAGCCCAAAGTTTAACTTGGTGCAATTTGAGGAAATTTCTTTACAAATCTTCTTCAGATCCACCAGTCAGAATCCTTTCATGTTTGGTATACAACATTTGTAGGGGTGTCAAATTCAAGTTTGTTCAAATCGAGTCCTTGGGTTAATAATTGGGCCCTCTGTAGGAGCCCAAATTTTAACTTAGTGAAATATGAGGAATTTCTTTAAAAATCTTCTTCAGATCTACCAGTCAGAATCCTCTCATATTTGGTATACATCATCTCTCTGGGGGAGGGGGGGGGGGGGCAGATTCAAGTTTGTTCAAATCGAGTTCCGTGGTTAATATTTGGGCTACCTATGGGAGCCCGAATTTTTACTTAGTGCAATATGAGGGAATTTTTTTAAAAATCTTTTTCTTCAGATCCACCAATCAGAATTCTTTCATATTTGGTATACAACATCTCTAGGAGGGTCAGATTTAAGTTTGTTCAAATTGGGTTAATGTTTCAGCTCCCTATTTGAGCCCAAATTTTAACTTAGTTCAATATGAGGAAATTTCTTTAAACAATTTATTCTTCAGACCCACCAGTCAGAATTCTTTCATATTTGATATATGACATCTCAAGGAGGATCAGATTGAAGGTTGTGCAATTTGAGGGGTGGGGTGGGGTGGGGGGTGGGGGGGGGGGGGGTGGCAGGAGGCATGTTAGGTTCAGGTTTGTTTAAATCCATTCTTTAGGGTTTTTTCATAAAATTTGCCTCTCATGACTTCATTCCTTTGTAGTGTTGATGAACCATGTCTAACTGAATGTGACACTTTTTTGAACCACTTTGGCAGGTGAGCGATTAAGGCCCCTTGGGGTCCTCTTGTTAAAAATCTTCTTCAGATCCACCAGTCAGAATGCTTTCATATTTGGTATACAATATCTCTTGAGGGGAGGGGGGGGGGGGGGCAGATTCAAGTTTGTTCAAATCGGGTCTGTAGGTTAATATTTGGGCTCAGTATGGTAGCCCGAATTTTAACTTGGTACAATATGAGGAAATTTCTTCTAAAATTTTCTTCTTCAGATCAACCAGTCAGAATGTTTTCAGATTTGGTATACAGTGTCTCTAGGGGGGTCACAATCAACTTTGTTCAAATAGAGTGCTTGGGTTAATAGTTGGGCTCCCCATGGGAAGTGAAGCAGTGCCTGTTCACTGCGGTAAACAGGCTTTCTTTTACTGGTAAAATAGGACCCAGTCTCCAATGCTTGGGAGATGCAAACTCTCTCTAAAATTGGCAACATGGTTTATTAATGCTCACCTCTGGTCTTGAGTTGATACTCATGTTGTGGTCATGATTAGCCATTGTGCAAAAATATGTGACCTTGAACACCAATAAATAATAATATAACTTAGTGCAATATGAGGAAATTTCTTTAAAAATCATCTTCTTCAGATCCCCCAGTCGGAATGCTTTCATTAGCTCAACTTGACAAAGTCAAGCTGAGCTATTGCCATCATTTCTCGTCTGTCGGCCTATGTACGTACATACGTACAGTTGTACGTACGTACATACCTACGTACGTTAGTATTTACGTCCACTATTTCCTTTGGCACACCTCACAGGTCGCATTTATGATCAGATCGCTTTGAAACTTGGTATGCCTGTTTGGAGTGGCCTCTAGATGGGAGCTATCGATTTTCTTCAATTTCCGTCAAAAATGTTGCCGCTGCCAATGTTCTTAGAACTTAGTTTAGTCAGACCTCAATAATTCCCTTTGGCACACCCTACAGGGCACATTTATGATTGGATTGCTTTAAAACCTGGCATGCTTGTTTAGGGTGATCTCTAGATGGGAGCTCTCGATTTTCTTCAATTTCCGTCGAAAAATGTTACCGCGACCAACGTTCTTAGAACTTAGTTTAGTCAGACCACAATATTTCCCTTTGGCACACCCAACAGGGCACATTTATGATCGGATTGCTTTGAAACCTGGTATGCTTGTTTGGGGTGACCTCTAGATGGGAGCTATCAATTTTTTTCCATTTCCGTCAAAAAATGTTGCCGCGGTCAACGTTCTTAGAAATTAGTTTAGTCAGAAGACCTCAATATTTCCCTTTGGCACACCCGACAGGGCACATTTATGATCGGATTGCTTTGAAACCAGGCATGCTTGTTTAGGGTGACCTCTAGATGGGAGCTATCAATTTTCTTCAATTTCCATCACAAAATGTTACCTGTGCCAACATTCTTAGAACTTAGTTTAGTCAGACCACAATATTTCCCTTTGGCACACCTTACAGGGCACATTTATGATTGGATTGCTTTGATACCTGGTATGCTTGTTTGGGGTGACCTCTAGATGGGAGCTATCGATTTTCTTCCAATTCTGTCTGTCAAAAAGTATAAATTTTATAGTAAATTTCCTTTCTTATTATACCTACCGAAATTGTTTACTACAGGCTTGCACTACAGTGGAAGAACCTAACTCGGATAAAATACTCTCTATTTTAATCTTTCCCAAGATTTGGGAAAGAAAAATGGTGTAAAAACACCACGAAAAAATAAGCCAAAACTGGGTCGAGCGCCATCGGCGCACACTCAGTATGGGACGCTCTTCCATAGTACAAATCCACGACTTCCGTAACACAGTGCGCAATGCGTCAATTCGTCATTCTTTTGATTCCGAACAACACAGGAGTTATGTGATCAGCGGGAAGGAAGGATTCTTACCCGAATAAGAAGACGGGAGGGCCTCCATGTAAACAATTTCTGTAGGTATAATAAGAAAGGAAATTTACTATAAAATTTATACTTCTTATCAACCAACCTCAATTGTTTACTACAGGCTGAATAGACAAAAGGCTGGAGGGAATCACATAACCAACCCACACATAACTCAATAGCACTGGGACCGTGGACAGAGGAAGAGATCCCTAGGCCTATCAAACCATAGCATCACAAACATTAGAAAAGACAATGAAAGATGAGGCGTATGGTGAAGTGCGACGCACAGACAGAAAAGGGGCAGTAACAGCACAAAGTTGGAACTGACCCTGAAAAAAGCTGAAAGGCTGGGATAGACAACAGCCTGGGCCGAGGAAAGAGGGTCCCAAGGTTCTCTGTCGGCTCCTGCAACTGTCGCAGATAAAAGGAGAATGTAGCATTTCTCCAGAAGGCTGCCAGTATAACATCAGTCATCCGACAACATGACAGAGTTATTAAAAGAGGAAGACAATGCACGCACTTCGTGGCAGAAAAAACAATTGGTAATACAATCACCAGTAGCTAGACGAGCGGAAGCTGCACGAATAGCAAGACAAGTCCATCAAGAAATGGATGCAGGAGAGATCTGGCATGTGGGAAAACGCATATTCATCCAGGATAAAGGCGTGAACGCCCCCCACCCCCAAGCAGAGCAGCGCCCAAGAAAGTGACCATCTTGGAGTAAACTGCAAAGTCCTAGGCCTTTTCAAGGAAAAGAGCTGAACAAGCTTGGAGAGGCAAGGATGATTGTCGAAACAATGCGGTATCACATATGAAAAAATGTCTCCGAAGCATGGACATGTACCCATTGCTGGAGACCCCCAGAAACAAACATATACCAGAAACTCCGCAAGCGGTGTGATCGAAGGAGTGACAGAAGCAACAGGGTGATCGCACACCATCGACACAAGAACCTTCCACTAAGCCACAGAGGCTAAACCAGTGGAGTGAGTGCCTCCTTGAAGAAAAGCAACTCCACTGCGTGTCTCGAAACACAACTACGGAGGAGACAGGACCCGATAAAAGACATGTTCGAAGGCACAATGAAGTCGGGTCAACTTGAAAACCTCCTCGGGCGACTGTGGCAAAGAAAGTCGCGAGGTAGAGGGAGACAAGCCGGAACCGCCGCTAACAGAGAGCGGTGCAGATTGATCCACACCCACCGAGGCGACGGGTGTGATCTAAAGGATTCGACGACTGCAGGTTCATATCTGGGTGAGAACCTGAGGCGGAATCGGAACCGGTAGGAAGGCGTAGCCGACAAGACCATCCCAAAGGAGGGCCAGAGCGTCCACGGCGAAAGCCAGAGCATCTGGACACGGGGACACAAAAGTGTCCACCGGATGGTTCCAACAAGTCACAAGAGATCTATGGAACCCGCCATGTGGAGCATCCACCTGGTGGAAATGACCCTGCCCCGACGGGACAGGGAGTCGGCTAGGACGTTCAGGCGACCGGGAATGTGACGAACAGCCACCCCGGCGTGGACATCCTGAGCGAGCAGTATAAGATCCCAAGCTAATTCGTACATTGGAACAGAGTGCGTGCCGCCCTGGTTCCGAATGTAAGCAACCACCGTCGAATGGTCGGACAACAGAAGGACCAGGCGATTCGACAGGTGAGGGATCCACTGCCTGAAACGCAGAAGACCAAGAAGCTCCTTCTGGTTGATGTGTAGAGCTGCATGATCCTGGTCCCACATCCCGTGAATGGAAAGACCTAGAGGATCCAACGTCGCACCCCATCCGAGATCGCTGGTATCTGCCGTCAGAACGCGATCGGACGTGGGTAAGTCCAACGGAACACCCTGCGAAAGCCACTGGACATCCGCCCAGAGGAGAAGGTGAGGATAAAGATATTCTGGAAACTGAAGCACCAGATCCAGAAAATCTACATTCGGCCTCCAACGACTGAGCAGAAAGTGTTGGAGAGGTCTGACACGCAGCCGACCTAGAGGAATGAGATCAGTCACCGAACAGCAGAGACCGATTAGCCGGAGAATACTCCGAGCCGTCGCGGATATGGACTGGGACAGAGTCGGCGCAAAAGCCGAGAGAATCACAGCCTTGGCCTGGGGAACCGCCACCAAATTGAATTGTGTGCGGAAAGCCAACCCCAGATGATAAAACGACTGAGAAGGGACCAGGTCCGACTTCTCCTCGTTGACTCTGAAACCTAGCGACGTGAGCAAGCTCAACAGAGTGGCGACATCCGACTCCAGTAAGGCAGCATTGGAATGCCCCTGGAGGCCAGATATGCCGAAGTAGTCACCCTGGACTGTGTGCGATGGAAAGCTAACACATGCGACATCAGTCTGGTGAAGGCCCAAGGAACCAGGATGAGGCCGAAAGGCATGGCCTGGAACTGGTAAACTCGCCCCAGAAAAACGAACCTGAGATACTTCCGTAACGCCCAATGAATCGGAGCGTGAAAGTAAGCGTCTCGCAGGTCGAAGCTGGAAGCGAAATCTCCCTGGTGAATTGAACGGAGGACCGACCTGAAAGTCTCCATGCTGAACTTGGGAGCAATGATAGACTGGTTCAGGAAACCCAGATCGATAACCGGTCGGAGTCGGCCGTCCTTCTTCGGCACCAAGAACAGGCGGAAATAGAAACCCACTGACCTAATGTTCTTGATGACCTCAATCGCCCCCTTTGTCAGGAGATTGTCTATCTCCGCGGACAAAAGTTCCCGACGTAAAATGTCTGAAGGAACTGTGGTTGGAAGAGGCACCCTGGACAGAGTGGGGTGCCGTCGGAAGGATATTCGCAGCCGGACCAAACAACATCTAACATCCAAGGATCGGATGATGTGATGGTGGCCAAACGGTCCGCGAACTCTGCTATCCTTCCTCCAACCTGGGACGAGTCGAGGTGAGGACCTTCATTTCGAATCCCGACGAGGCTCGCGAGAGGAGAAAACACCTCCTCTACTGAATGAAGAATCCTGGGACTTCCCTCAAGACTGCCGACGCTTACCCTTACCCCTTGAGTAAGAAGTAGAAGCGGTGACAGAAGGATCAGCCCCTTTGCTTCGCAGAGGAAGTAGAGGGTACTTGTTAGGCTTGGAACGGCCCGTGCCTACCCTAGAAGGCTGATCAAGCTGAAAAAACAGAAGCTGATCGTTGGAATGACGTAGGACGTCATCCCGGACCGTCAACACAGAACCATGGAAAAGTTGCGGACCTGCCAAAAAAGCAGATCGAAGAGTAGCGCACTGCTCCTCAGGAAGGGATCGGCCTGTGTCCAGCACAGAGTCCCTTCGAACTAATTCCAGATTAGCCGTGTTACAGGCATGCGTGTGAGTAAGATGCATGAGCGCCCTGGACAGCACACGCAAAGGAGCCTGTACCTCGTCAAACTTATCTGGAGGCAGATAAGCAGCTAAAGCTGAGACGACGTGATCGGAGAGAGAAAGCATACCAAGCATCTCTCTCGATAAGCCCAATGTGGACTCCAGAGTCGTCATCGGAATGACGGCAGACTTGGACTTGGAAAGCCCGAGGGAATTGGAGTCCTGATCCAGAACGTCAAAGTCTGGTAGACCGACGGATTGGCGGAATCGTAGGAACGATAACGCGCCGGAGGCAAAAAGGTGTCAACCCTGGTGAAGAACGGAGCCTTCATAGCCTTGGAACTTAGCTTAGAGTCCAAGCTGAAAAAGCTTCAACCAACTGTCCCGACGGGCACGGTCGAAGACGCCCAGAAGCGGGTTGCTCCATAGGCTGTTGGCGCGCGACCGATGATCGCGGCCTGGCTGACACTGTCGACTGGTTAGATGGTTTGAGATCCGGAAGGAACCCAAACACGAAATCAAGAGCTGCCCCCAAGTCCGAAGACTGCTAGCTCTTGACATCAAGCATGTCTGACTCTTCCCCTGAGTCGGAAGACACATAGCCCATCGTGGGCAAACCAGCCGACGCCTCCCATGGTGTCGGAACACCAGGGGGATCAGAAAGCGGCCTGTTTCCAATCCCGGGAGGCGGCGCCATAGGGGGCGCCTGGAAACCACTCGCTGCCTCGCTGAAAGCAACAGGAAGGCTCTTTGACAGAACCTGAGTGAGTAAGGAGAGGGCCTCCCTAAGCTCACTGCCCGTACTGGCCGGTTCGACAGGGGAACGAACCGGCAAAGTGGCTTCACCTCTGACCCTCTTAACCAGCGAAGGGTCACGATCCTCCAAAACACCCGACGTGGGACGACGGGCGGCAGCCGAAACGTCTGAAGGCAGACGTGTATAGGGGTGTGACACACCCCGAGGATCACCATAGCGGGAACTCATGAGAGTCACCTCGGATCTCTGCTGGGCAGAAGGTCCAGGCTGCACAAAAGACATTGGTCCCCCAAAACTGGTCGGGTGGCCAGAAGGAGTGGACGGAAACGCCACGGAGTGTCCCACTAAGAACAACCGAATCCAATGATAACTGTGGTGCTCGACGGCGCAGAGACCATAGGAGAGGGTCCGGCCGGCAGCCACTTCCAACTTCGCCGAGTTGAAGTCAGGGAAGGCTGAGGCCGATACCCCCACATCTACACAACCAGACACCGCAGCATACCACTGCAGGTATAAAACTACTGTGCTCAATGGCTGAGAGGACACAGTAGGGGGTTCAGTCGGCAGCCCCTTCTGACTTCGCCGAGTGGAAGTCTGGGAAGGCTGAGGCCGAAACCCCACAACCACACTACAGACATCCCTGCAGACCCTGGCAGGGAGAAGCCGAGGCCGGCTAAAAACGGTGCCCAATGACGTTGTAGACGGAACAGCAGTAGCCGCAGATACGACGGGAGCTGTAGGAACTGGCGGAAAAGCGGAGAGAGCCACCAAGCTCGGCCTCCAAAGGAGGAATCACAATCCTAGTGACAGCCTCAGATGTCGACTGGAGAGGGCGCATAGTCCCGGAACCAGGCATCTCTACACCAGAAATCCAACAGCTCCCGCAGTATCCACCACGGTAAAACACTGCACATTCCCCACTTAAGGGGAATAACTCTCACCAGACATGGTCGAATCGGGAAGCCCCGAAACGACAGAGGTCCCCACCCCCCGCTGGTGCGGGAGGAGCTGCACATCCCCCACGGAGGGGGGGGGGGGGGGCAATTCTCACCAGACGTGGTCGAATCGGGCGACCCCGAAACGATAGCGTTTCCCACCCCCGCGGGAGCGGGATGAGCTGCACATCCCCCACGGAGGGGGTCAAACTCACACCAGACGTGGTCGAGTCGGGGGGGGGGGGCGAAACGACAGTGACCCCCCCCCCCCTCCGGGGGCGGGAGGAGCTGCACATCCCCTACGGAGGGGGTAAACTCACATCAGACGTGGTCGAGTCGGGAGGCTCCCGAAACGACAGCGTTCCACACCACCCGCGGGTGCGGACGAAACGGACACGAGAACGCACCAATGGCGAGGGCAAAAGGAATTGCCCTAAATGAACCGAACTGGAAAGAACAGAGGTGAGAGCAGTAGAAGAAAAAGGTGAGCTCAACAGAAACAGAAGTAGAAGAACACCCTCAACTACGAGAGAAGGTGGCAGAACCCAGACGGCCGACACCTAACTCCAATAACAATTAAATTTTTTATCAACCGAAAAATTCATTGTCGAATCGCGATGACACGATGTCGCAAACAAAACATTCGCGAAAACGGAATAGTAAATAATATACAATGAGAATGTGGTTGAAAATATAAACGAGAATATATAAAACACAGTCCTGTTATTATACGATCTTCAGATCCATAAATCCAGTCACAGGAAAACCATTATCGACGAGTTAAAATATCACTGTTACTTTAGCAAAGATGACACACACACACCCACCACGTGCGCGGATAATCAAAAGAATGACGAATTGACGCATTGCGCACTGTGTTACGGAAGTCGTGGATTTGTACTATGGAAGAGCGTCCCATCGATGGCGCTCGACCCAGTTTGGGCTTATTTTTTCGTGGTGTTTTTACACCACTTTTTTTCCCAAATCTTGGGAAAGATTAAAATAGAGAGTATTTTATCCGAGTTAGGTTCTTCCACTGTAGTGCAAGCCTGTAGTAAACAATTGAGGTAGGTTGATAAGAAATGTTACCACTGGCAACGATCTTTGAACTAAGTTTAGTCAGGCATCAATATATTCCTTTTCCATGCCCCACAGGGCACATTTATGATCAGATCAGTTTGAAACTTTGTATGCTTGTTTGGGGTTACCTCTAGATAAGAGCTATTGATTTTCTTCGATTTCCGTCAAAAAAATGTTGCCACTGGCAATGACCTTCGATTAACTTAGTAAAAACTTAGTGCAGTTGAGCATCAATATTTCCATTTGACACACCCTGCAGGGCACATTTAAGATTGGATCACTTGCAAACATGGTGTTAGTAAAAACTTAGTGCAGTTAAGCATCAATATTTCCATTTGACACACCCTGCAGGGCACATTTAAGATTGGATCACTTGCAAACTTGGTGTGCTTGTGTGGGATAACATCTATATGGGAGCTGTCAATTTTCTTCCATTTCTGTCAAAAAATGTAACCGCTGACCTTTGAACTTAGTTTAGTCAGACCTCAATATTTCCCTTTAACACACCCTTCAGGGCACATTTATGATCGGATCACTTTGAAACTTGGCATGTGTGTTTGGGGTGACCTTTAGATGTGAGCTATTTTTTAATTTCCATAAAAAGTTATTGTCGTTATCACCAGCCTTTGAACTTACTGCATTTGTGCATCAACTTATCCCTTTTGCACTCTCTGTAGGGTATATTTATGAATTTCCATACCCCCCACCCCCCAAAAAACCATTGCCACAAAGCAATGACCTTCTACTTAGTGCATTTGTGCATTAACATCTTCCTTTGGCATGCCTCAGATGGCACATTCATTATCAGGTTGTTTTGAAACTTTGTATGCTTATGCAGGGTGACAAAGATAGGAGCTATTGATTTTCTTTTCATTTCCATCAAAAACTGTTGCTGTTAGCAACAATCTTTGAATTTATTGCATTTGTGCATCAACATTCTCTGACATGGCCTGCAGGCCACATTTATCATAGGATTGTTTTTTAACTTGGTGTGCTCATTAGTCAAGAACTCTAGATAAGAGCTGTTGATTAGCATTCATTTCTGTGAAAAAAGTTGCCATTTACAATAACCTTTGAAAATATTTCATTTGTGTATCAACATTCTTTCTTTAGTCAGTCTTATAGTTTACAATTAAAAATGCATGGATTACTCTGACGTTGTGCACACACAATGCTGTTATGTTGAAATTTCATCAAATAACATTGGTACCAATGATCTTCAATTTTGCCATTTCATTTATAACTTACCAAGTTCAAGTTTGTCAAGTTGAGCTACAATGTCATTGACACTTTCATATTTGGTATACAACATCTCTTGGGGGGTCAGATTCAAATTTGTTCAATTCGAGTGCCTGGGTTAATATTTGGGCTCCCTATGGGAACCCGAATTTTAACTTAGTGCAATATGAGGGAATTTCTTTTAAATTCTTTTTTCTTCAGATCCACCAATCAGAATTCTTTCATATTTGGTATACAACATCTCTAGGAGGGTCAGATCTAAGTTTGTTCAAATTGGGTTAATATTTCAGCTCCCTATTTGAGCCCAAATTTTAATTTAGTTCAATATGAGGAAATTTCTTTGTGCAATTTGAGGGGTGGGGTGGGGGGGGGAGATGGAGGTGGCATGGGGCCATTTTAGGTTCAGGTTTGTTCAAATCCATTCCTTAGGGTTTTTCCATAAAATTTGCCTCTCATGACTTCATTCCTTTGTAGTGTTGATGAACCATGTCTAATAGAATGTCCACTTTGGCAGGTAAGCGATTAACCCCCTTCACTCTGATGTCAAAATACCAAAATTTCAGGAAGCTGTTTTTTCAATGAGCTCTGTCAAACGGGATTGAATTGGTTAAATTTCTAGTTGCATTGTGGGAAATTTTTTCAAGTTTGTACAAATCAGGTCTGTAGGTTAATATTTGGGCTCAGTATGGTAGCCCAAATTTTAACTTGGTGCAATATGAGGAATCTTCTTCAAATCGAGTGCTTGGGTTAATAGTTGGACTCCCCATGGGAGCCCGAATTTTAACTTAGTGCAATCCTCGTGGGAACCCCGGGAAGTGATGCAGTGCCTGTTCACTGCAGTAAACAGGCTCTCTTTTACTGGTAAAATAGGACCCAGTCTCCAATGCTTGGGAGGTGCAAACCCTCTCTAAAATTGGCAACATGGCTTATTATCTTAGGTTAATATTTGGGCTCAGTATGGTAGCCCAAAATTTAACTTGGTGCAATATGAGGAAATTTTTTCTAAAATGTTCTTCCTCAGATCCACCAGTCAGAATATTTTTGGATTTGGTATACAACATCTCTTGGGGGAGGGGGGGGGGGGGGTGGTCACAATCAACTTTGTTCAAATCGAGTGCTTGGGTTAATAGTTGGGCTCCCCATGGGAGCCCGAATTTTAACTTAGTGCAACATGAGGAAATTTCTTTAAAAATCATCTTCTTCAGATCCACCAGTCGGAATGCTTTCATATATGGTATACAACATCTCTAGGGGGGTCAGATTCAGATTTGTTCAATTCGAGTGCCTGGGTTAATATTTGGGCTCCCTATGGGAACCCAAATTTTAACTTAGTGCAATATGAGGGAATTTCTTCAGAAATTTTCTTCAGATTCACCTCTCAGAATCCTTTCATATATGGTTTAAAACATCTCTAGGGGAGTCAGATTCAAGTTTGTTCAAATTGGATTCCTGGGTTAATATTTGGGCTCCGTATGGTAGACCGAATTTTAACTTGCTGCAATTTAAGGAAAGTTCATTAAAAAACTACTTCTTCAGATCTACCAGTCAGAATGCTTTCATATTTGGTATACAACATCTCTAGAGGGGTCAAATTCAAGTTTGTTCAAATCGGGTCTGTAGGTTAATATTTTGGCTCACTATGATAGCCCAAATTTTAACTTAGTGAAATATGAGGAACATTTCTTTAAAAATTTTCTTCTTCAGCTTCACCAGTCAGAATGCTTTCATATTTGGTATACAACATCTTTAGGGGTTGTCAGATTCAACTTTGTTCAAATCGAGTACCTGGGTTAATATTTGGGTTCCCTATGGGAGCCAAAACTGGCCATGTAGCTGAAGAATTAGAAATTTTGTATTCAGTACCCTCTAGAGGTGTGTAACTAAGATTAATCCACATAGGTTGTATCAAGGGGCTTCATAGGGTGGTCCACTTTTTACATTATGATCTGAAGAAAAGGTATGATGCTTGGACAATGTTAGTCACCCTGGGGGGGGGGGCTCAAGGATTGACAATGTATCCTATGGTGATGGAATGCTTAATGTAGAGTCATTCTTGTACTCTGTTTATATCGTGTTGTGTTCAAGGTGAGCGCTTCAGGGCCCATGGGGCCTCTTGTTTTCAAAGTCACGGCTTATTGTGCCTTTAAGAACACAAGCAACTGTTAGATGACACACCTGACTGTCCTTAACATTTGTTTGAATTTTAATTATCAAAGTTTGACTTGTTTTTGAGTTATGGCTGAGGCACAAATATGGGCCGATTTTAATGGTGACCTTGAAATATGACCTTGACACTACCAACCCAGCTATGATGTGTAACACCCATCTCCTCACTTCATCTTTTATAATTGTGTGAAATTTGGTGATTGTAGCCCAGTAGTAAGTGACCTTGAACATATGGAGGTCAAGTATGACCTTCACCTTGACCTTGAAAATGCACAAAGAATTATACGCAAAAAACTTCGCTAAGAGATGAGGATTGACCAATTTTTACATGTGACCTTGATGTTGAGGACACGGCTGTGGTGTGTGACACATCCTCCCATTGTCCTTTATAATTATGTGAAGTTTGATGACTCCAGCCCCAATGGTTTTTAGGTACTCGCCTGGACACACACAAGCACACTTCCATCACAAGATGGCGTCCGACCAATTGGGGGGGGGGGGGGGGGGAGGGGGGACTGCATAGAAAAATCAATAAAAAATCAGAAAGCTGGTTTTCAGACCTTTATTCTTTCTATATATACTTCCATTTTAGGTAGGCAAGATAACAAATGTTTCACACAAACTTTAACACTCATGCTAGATAAAGAAACTGAAATTAATATTTCTGAAATAAAAAAATTATTTCAAAGAAAAAACTGAATGCAGAGGAAAAGTAATAATCACAGACAAATATAGTTAATGACTATTTCCAATGACTTTGTGGGTGTCGGGAGGAAAATATGTTGTATTGACAAGGCTCTGATGTCATGCACTGCTAGAATAAGAATGTGTCTTTTCCTGCTGTATTTCAAACAGCTTCAAATCATTTACCCATTCAATAATGATTTCCTGAATGGAATCATGAAATAAATGCTGCTCACAATTAAAATGATCCCATAACCCTTTAACTCTTTACCAAACATAACGGCCAAACCCAGCCGGCACTATTCACAAAAACACCATTCAATTATCATTATTTTTTTCATTTTTTGTCTCAAAAACATAACTTATGACCCCCTCATTGGAATGAGCTCACTGAGCTTGTTCCAAAGAGGAGTCAGAAGCTATGCTTTTGATGCAAGAAATGAAAAAAATTAGTTATTCAAGAATTTTCTTTGCAAGTGCCATCTGCGTTTCATGTTAGGTAAAGGGTTAAGGGTGTGGAATACTCCCTACCAATTTGGTATTCACTGTGGAAGAAACACTGGTTAACTCTTTACCAAACATGACAAAGTAACGGCACTTGCAAATATTTCCTGAATAACAACAAAAATTTCATTTTTTACCTCAAGCACATAGCTTATGATCACTTATTGCAACAAGCTCAATGAGTTTCTTGCCTATCTCAAGCATTCACCTACCTAGATGAATAAATGAGAACCTGAAAGTGGAAACATACTGGGACCTGAAAGGGTATCAGGCACGACAAGAATTTGTGAAAGTTATTTTATTTTTGTTGAGGACCTCCTATTGAAGGTAGTAACCAAATATGAGGTGGGAAGATGGGTGTTGTACGCCATAGCTTGGTCTGGCATTTTATGGTTATTTTTCGAGGTTACATGTAAAATCAGCCAATATTTCTGTCTCAGGCTTAACTCAAAAAGAAATCAAACTTTGATTATCAAACTTCATACAAATTTTAAGAAAGCAATATAGCTTGAAAAAGATGCAAAATATAACAATTTGAAAATTTAGTAAAATTCTATTCTTGTAAACAACGACCTTCACAAGGAACCAAGAGATTGCTACATTTCATCTGATGGTGGTATTATACCTTTAATGTTTCATGGCTTTACCTTCAACCATTACACTAGACCAGAAAACTTAACCTCGGAGAACAATTCTAGTTTTTTGTTTAGTAACAATGACCTGCACATTTAACTTCATGACATGGTTCTTTGATGAGACACATGGCCCGATGGTGATGTTCAGTCTTATAAAGTTTCACAGATCTCTCTTTTGACAGTTACAAAGTTATGGTTGAATTGAAATTTTATTTTAGTAACAGCAACTTTGACTTTGTTTATGATTGTAACATATCATGTTATGGTGGTGTATAACCCCATACAATTTAACCCTGTACCCAACGTAACGGTCAAACCGGCCAGCACTATTCTAAAAAATCGCCAATTAATTTTCATTATTTTTTCATTTTTGTCTCAAAAACATAGGTTATAACCCCTTGTTGGAATGAGCTCGTTCCAACGAGGTGTCATAACCTATGTTTTTGAGACAAAAAATGAAAAAAATTAAGTTATTCAAGAATTTTTTTTGCAAGTGTCGTCTGCTTTTCATGTTAGGTAAAGGGTTAACAGAATTATCTGCAACAGTTAAAAGTTATAGCTGATTATTGTTGGCCAAAATTAGAAATGTCTATGTCTCACCTCTGCTAAAGCAATTGCAACAAAAGAATATTTAAATGGCAATTTTTTTTATAATAGCGTTAACTGGATATGTCTGCTACATTGTATAAAGCATCAATGATTACTGCTGGTTGCTTCTGTTCTATGACAAGGCTTTTTGCATGTCAGTGGTTGTAAAATATATTTACTTCCCAAACATATTCCCCAGAAGCAGGCTGCAAGTGATTTTTATCTGTTTTCAAAATTGAAAAACATCACACACGCTAATGCTACAAGTGCATTGTCAATGTGGGAGGCTATGCTGAAAATGAGGTGCTAACATCAATTCAGCCTCTATGTTTGCCTTGTCAAGCATAAAAGCTTTTATTCAGCTTTCAAACATTTATGCATTCCTTTTTACAGAACTCTTCTAGTGTTGCCATACTCCATAAAGAATTCCACTTGCTCAGCTTTCCAAAAGATTATCTCAAGTGAAAGCCATGTTCTTAAAAGAAACATCCTCTATAAAATACTTTAGGCTTGTTTACCAGTACATATGAAATCTTGAAATTGGGTCAGTTCATCCTTCTCTTTTATAAACCATAGCTTTGTAGAATGACAAAACACTAATTAACAATTACATATACTACTCAAAGTTTGCTTAGCACCAAGTATATCCAACTACCTGTTTTACGTTTTAGTTCAAATATTGTTATGAAAAGTGTATATATTATTAATTTAATTATATATTTAATGACTTAAGTACAGAAAATAAGATTTTATTTGTGTTTGACATTATTTTTTAGCTTTTGAATACAATAACCATGGAAAATGGATATTATTGTTAAAAGAGGACATTTTTCAAATTTGCTAGAAAGTTGACAGATCGAACTGGTATGGGTTCAATATCGAGTATGAGACCCATTACTGTTAATTACAGCTTGACAATGCCTTCTCATGCTCCCAATCAGGGTTCCTGATGGTCCTTTGTGGGATGTTGTTCCATTCTTGGACCATCATGGCACCAAGCTCCTGAACACTTCTTGGCTTGACTGGACGGGCTGAAATTGCAAGCTGCAACTCATTTCAGACATGTGCGATTGGATTGAGGTCAGGGGATCTTGCTGGCCAGTCCACACGCTCAATCCCCTCCCCTGTCGGTACTCCCGGACAGCATGAGGACGGGCATTATCGTCCATCAGAATGAATCTATCACCCACTGCACCTGCATACAATCTGATGCGGGCATCCAGGATCTCAATAATATTCCGCTGTTCAGTCACGGTCAAGAGCTCTGTACGTCCATCCGAGCTGATGCCACCCCAGATCATTATTGACCCTCCACTATAGCGGTCATGTCCAGCAAAGTTGGCTGCATGGAATCGCTCTCCTGGACTTCTCTATACCCTAGAACGCATATCTGTGTAGTCAAGGCTGTTCCTTGACTCATCTGTAACAAGGACAGGTCACCAATCTTCTCTGGTATATCCAACATGGCCTTTCATATCGTGTCTGGTGGTGGTTCTGGGACAGCGGAATGCGAATACATGGTCTTCTCGATCGGAGATCACCTTCGTGCAACCTTGCCCGGATAGTCTGTGTCGAAACATGTACCCAGATGCATTCTGAAGGTCACTGCAAAGCTGGGTCTGAATGATCAAAAACCGGTCTTCAGCTGCAGATGTTGCCCTGTCTCTGCCACCACCGTGCATCTTACTGGTGTGCCATACTGCTGAAATCTTGCTCAGGCTCTGGTGATCAGCGTGTGGTGCACACCAAGGGCTTCACCAACCTGACGATGCATAGCCCCTTGCTCCACCATCCCAACAGCCCGCCACATTTCTGCTTCAGACAAATGTCTTCTTACATTTGCATTCACCATATTCAATCATTAAATCACAAAGGTTTGTGTTGAAATGAAGATTGAATACCCTACACATGTCATGTACATGTAGACAGTACACGAAAACATCATGAAAATCAGGGGGTACATGCTTTCCATGACTGTCACAAAAAGTCTGCCTGTCAAGAGAGCTAATGTAAACACTGGGGACCATCTCAATCATATCCACCAAACAAATCGCAAATATGTCACAAGCAAATTTCACAATGATGTGTCAAATATGTGGTGCTCAGCTCAGCAAACTTTGAGTAGTATATTAAGAAGTCACAGAGTACTGAAGTGGGGCTGCCCACTGCTTGTTATATGACAGATGATAAATGCACTGAACTGAAACAGAATATTCCTCTTCATAATTTACCTAACTAAAGAGACAAATATGCCAACCAATATATGCAAAAATCACCCAACAATTTTCCGACTATTTTATTTGTTTCAAAATACATTGGATGTCCTTTCATTGGAATGTGCTGCTTAAGTCAGGATTATATGCTTGTTTGGGAAGGTGAAAGTTATTCATTGATGTTGTAAGTCACTTTCAGCATCTATGGCTATATAATACTAGTACACCACAATACAAGCATAAAGATAAGTTTAGCCAAGTGTTTATATCACTGCTACCCACTTTAGAAGACTCACAAACCGGACCCCTGGTTACCAGGTCTTATTATAATAGTGGGACGGAACTTGTTATCTTAATAAGTAAATACTGCTTCACTTCTGAGTGTTCCTATGGGAAGGAAATGTGAAAATAAAACTACCGGTTGGCAGTTATTTAGGAATAAATAATGGCGCGGGCTTACTTGAAAATCAAGTCAGTTAGAGAGAGTTGATAACATAGATTTCTTCAGTGCTAGGTTCTCGTCAGATCACCGAAATTAAGCAATGTCGAGCCCGCTTCGTCCTTGGATGGGTGACCATCTGATTGATCGATTTGGACTCCCGCGTTGTGTCCTTGGGCAAGGCACTTAACCCCAATTGTCCACATGACGGCACAATGACGCCATGTACTGCGTACTCCACAGTGATGGTGCACATGTCTTCAACCAATCTAACCCTGCCAGTGCAGCAGTGCCGAGTTATGATGTTGGGGAGCTGGCAGATGGTTTTGTTGAAATATTTTAAAATTTTTTTTTTCAATTGCTTCATTTGAATATTATGCTGGTGGATGCCTCCAATTCATTTGGTAAAGGGTTAATTGCATAAGTGTTTTAAAGTTACTCCCTGTCAAGTGAATAAAAAATGATGTAATCAATCAAAAACTTATCCAAATAACCACTTAGCATGGCAGCTATTTGGGGCCTCTAAACAACTATTGCGAGTATGTATTTAATCCTTTACAAAATCATTGCTTATGATCCCTTACTGGAATGAGTTCATTGAGCTTTTTACAATGAGGAGTCATAAACCATGTTTTTGAGGCAAATATTGAAAAAATAATCAAACAAGAATGAAAATATGTGTGGATAGGGCTAGCCATTTGTTATTTATTTATTTATTGGTGTTTAAGGTCACATATTTTTGTATAATGGCTAATTGTGACCGCAATACAGAGATAAAGTCAAGTTTAGTTCATCGTTTATACCCATGTTGCCCACTTTTGAGGACTCCCGCCCTGTGCACTGGTGACTGGTTTGACCATTTATGGCTTTTACATGAGGTAAAAGGTTAACCCTTTGCCTAATACACATGACATCAAACTTTGTTATTTTAAGTTATCTTTTTTCAAATTTTTCAAAAATTTGAACAAAACCATATCATGTGAACCCCATTGGAACAAGTCTGTTGAGCTTGTTCCAATGAGGGATCACATGATCTGATTCTGTTAAGCCTTGTTGAAAAAAAACAAATAAGTTTTTTCAACTGCTCAATTTGTAAATTAAGTAAATCTGATGCGTCCAATTCATTAGGTAAAGGGTTAAATACTCTGAGTATCACCAAAGAATTGGGAATTCATAAAATTCAGAGTAATTGAATATTCCTGATTAAAAAATTTTATTTCGACTTCCAATGTTGATACAATAAAACCTGTCTTGAGAGTCCACTGTCATGAAAGACCACTGTGACTTGGTACCATTTAGTTGTTTTACTCTTTAATGGACCTGTCATGACAGACCACCTGTTTTGAGAGACCACTCTTGTCTGACAAAAGGAGTGGTCTCTCAAGACAGGTTCTACTGTATTCGTTAATTAATATAATACTGAAATAACTCCACTGTATAAATTACATACTTAAAAAGCCCTGGACTTCACCCAGTTGGTAAACAAAATTGTAAATGTTCATCTTCCTTTGTCTTTTATAAAGATTTTCAGTAGTTTCTCAAAATTCCATAAATGAAAGCCATTCTCTGGGAAGAAATTCTGGAAGCATTGTTATGGTTTGAAAGAATAAATTCTTAATATTCTCAGCAAGATAAGGCAGTTCTGTTGAAAAGTTTAGTCCAAAACACATTATTTGTTATTTCAATAAATTGGTGAATGTGTAAAATTATACTGTTGTATTTATTTATTTATTTATTGGTGTTTAAGGTTACATAATTCTGCACAATGGCTAATCATGACCACAACATGGAGATAAAGTCATGGTCAGTCAATCGTTTTATACCCCATGTTGCCTATTTTAGAGGACTCGCACCCCAAGCATTAGTGACTGGATCTTATTTTACCAGTGAAACAGAGCTTGTTTACCACAGTAAACAAGCACTGCTTCACCTCCCAAGGTTCCTGTGGGGGATACTGTTGTATTTAAAGGTTATTAAATTATATAGATATATACACATATATCAATAAAATATTTTATTCACAAATCAAACACTTTTGCAAGCAAAATAAATAAACATCAACAATAAAAAAATATATATACATTTGATTCTCTGGGTAAAAGATATACAATATAAAACAAAAACATTATGATTTACTGTGGAAAAGTATCTGGATAAAACTCATTCCATGTCCTATTTCTATGACTTTGATTTTTTGCACTTATATCCACCAAAAGAATAAACATTTATAATACTGAAATAACTCTTTATCTTACAAAATCAGAAGATAAAAGTCCTAAGTACTGTCCCCAAATGATTTGTTTTCCTCTTATTAAAATATAGTTAAAATATAGTCTATGACCATATCCCCCCCCCCCCCCCCCCCCCCCCCCCCCCCCCCCCCCCCCCCCGCCAACCCCCCACACACTCAAACTGGAATGGGAACATCAAGTTCATTAGTCATGATTTAAGAAGAAGAAAATGAAAGAGAGTAGTAGTTATTGGGCACTTTTTATTTAGGATTTATTAGTTAAAGGGTTAAATCACAAATGTGAATTGTCTTTCTGCTTTGGCTTAACTAACCCTTGACCCAACAAATTGGCTACATCTGCTCACGTAATTTACAAATTAATCAGTTGAAAAACATATTTTTCAAAATATTTCAACAAAACCATGTTGAAACACTCATCGAGATCCTTCCAATGTGGGATCACATGATATGGTTTTGTTGAAATTTGTTGAATTTTTTTTTTACAGTAATTAAAATAAATTTTAATATGCTGTGCGTTGGGTAAAGGATTAAAATGAAAGCTTAATTGCTCACTCAACACAGTTCAGTTATCCTGTGTTTAAGGTTTAAGTTCAAATTATGTGAAATACCATTCAAATTTTATTAGTGTTCCAATTTATGCCTTAAAACATACCTTATAAGCTCATTCCAATCAGGGGGTTATAACTTTGGTTTTGAAGGCTTATGTAACCCTTCCCTGGATTTGAACCCCTGACCATACTGATCATGAAAGCTGCAGTTAGTTTCTAAGTTACCATTTCTGTATTGAGTCACATTTACCATCTCTAGATCCACATGCTTTGATGCAATAAAATGTTCCTGCTTTGAAACCTTTCAATACATCCTTGCCTTGTATTAATGACAACCTATTTGAAATTAACCCCTGAAGTTTATTTAATTAAATTGTTAAATATGGTATTCTTCAAAGAAACATTATATATTCTAAGTGATGAAATTGTAAATATCTGAAAACATTACGGCAGTGAGACAGTGAAAAGTGACATCCTAAATCTTCATCAATAAAATGATTATGCAAAAATATATATTTAGTTTGTGTAAATAATACTGTTTTTATGGAATTAAATCATTCTAACTATGTAAGACAGTGATCTTCACCACTTTGGTAATGGCAATAGATAAAACCTTTTATATGACAAATCGACCAGATTTTCCCTGTGGAAACACAGGTGGAAAAGTAGAATCTGAGAACTATTTTCTGAATTTTAATTACAACAAGGTCAAGCAGCAACACTCATTTCAGTGGTGATTCATGCACATTTTAGAGAAAAATACATTGAATATTGAAAATTTAAAAAGAAACTTCATTCAATGACTCTTCTATTGTTATAATATGGGCAAATACTTTCAAACTGAAACACGTATTTGAGAAAGAAAGAAAATGTGGCACTTTATGAGCAGTGAAAAACCAATCAGTAAGGGAGAAATGAGATAACAAATAATTTAGTTGTACAGACCAATTGGGCAGCACGTGTATGATTAAAACATTCACATGAGTAGCATTACGTGTACAGTCCCTGTAAAAGTTGTCTTCCAAATTACCCCAGTCGTTACATATGATTACATAATGCAGTCGCTGTTAATCCAGGTCAATTAAGATCTCTGTGTCTATTTATAGAGGAACTTTTTATGAGTGAGCGGAGCTGATTGATGGGGTTTTTTAGAACTGGTCTGATAAAGCATAACACTTTTGAAATGCTGTTTATAACCTTTCTGACAACTTTTATTTATCAAATGTTATTAAGTATCTTTTGAAATTTATTCTGTATTTTGTTATATTTTATTGGGAATGCATATATATCAATATATTCAATTAATTGTAATTTGTTACAAAATCACATTAAAATAATCTTGGCATATAAAGTTCAAATGGAGAAATATTCAAGTCTAATTACTGTGTAACATTCATTTTTGCACTTGACACTTTACGTGACATAACTGTAAAAATCGGTCAGCGCTATACACGAAATTCGTCATTCCCATTTTTTTTTAGGTTTTTATATTAATTTTTTGTTTCCACAACATATCTTATGACTTCTGATTGAAACAAGCGCGTAAATGGTGGGAAAGCGCCCCCAAATGAAGTCGCCCATAGGAGAAGTTAGCCAAAAATAAAGTCAGCAACTGAGGTATGCCCCTAAGTCAGTCCATGGATTAAATCGGCCCAGGGCTTTTTCATAGTGCTAATTAACATGTGCACGGTTAACTTAAGTGACAGGCCGCATGTTAGAAATTGAATTTTTTCTCATTGTGTTGCAACTATTTGTTGGAAAACACCACACGAGCGCTGTCTTTTCCTATAAATAGATTCAAAATAATTTCAATATTTGTCGTAGTGCTAATAAAATTGTTAAATGGTAGGTCGAATGTTAGAAACAAAATTTTCTTTACAAGTCGCAGTGCAAATATAAAAGTATATAGATATACATAATTGTAATTCAATTTAACCAGTTTCTGATGTTTGAAATCTCAAAAGAATAAACTTCATAGGAGTAATTTATGCTTTATCTCTTGCCACCAGTCAATGTTTTCATTGCAATCAGAGGCTGTTTCAGAAACAGTCAGTAGCTATTGTCGGCTCTTGTTTTACATCTTTGGAAGGGTAATTAAAGGATTAGCTCGGATTAGAAAATGTTATTGCTACCAAATTCTATTGCTGCCGCGAGAACTCAATAATTGATCATGTTAAGTGTTGTGTTATATTCAGTTATATTACAACAGCCTGGGTCTACTTTTCTCAGTAGTCCAAAGCAACAAACCTCAAGCTATACGCATCGTTTTTGAACGAAATATAAAATACTTGTATATGTTTCTTCTAATTGTGCTGAGTTCTGACGGGAAACTGAAAACTCTCCCAAATTCTGCCAATTTATAATTTTTAACTGATCTCAGATACATTCAGACACATCGCGTCCCATCTCGCCACATCGGGGTCTCTGCTAAAACACTCTATGAGTGAGGATTCCACTCGCAAAATATGCTCTCAGCTTCAGTGGAAAAAGGACACCGAACACAACATATTTCTGCAGATGGATCGTAGGTTGTCGTTCAAAGGACCCTCGGTTTATTGAAGTGTTTTTTCATATGGGTTAAGATGCTTGCATATCCCACTTGATGCTGCGTAAGATTCCCACCCCACCCAAGTTCACCGGGATTTTTTTTAATAGGCCTAGGCCCACAAATAGTAAGCTTACAGCAACACTGAACATTAGGAGATGGAAACACAGACATTAAATGTTTGTGGGGTTGGCCTATGCAACTGCACCCTCTGATGGCAAGATGGCAGGCCTATATAACAGTTGGCTCTCTGCCTCCACTGAATTTGAACTTATTATTATATATTTCGGAGGGGGGGGGGGGTGCATATAAGAATGAGGTGTTTTGAGATAGGGGTGATTTAGATCAGGTTTCCAGACGTCTGTGGTCGAATAACTCTAGCAATTTGGCCCGTTTAGTGGGTAACAAAACTTTTTTGTTTTCAACATGTTATGTCGACATCAGCTGTCCTTCATGCGAATACCTGGAAACACAACCAAATTGTGTAAAGTTTTTTTCATTGCCCGGAATATATCTACCACTGCAGAATAAAAAAGGTGTGTATTTGAATGACTCTTTTCGAAAGGTTCTTCAACCTGTTACAAATGAGATTTTTTTATTATTTCCATTTTTGGCGTAACTTCGCTAATAAAAGTCGGATTGTAAAAATTCAAGGACGAAATCACACTGATGTTTACTCAATATATTCGAAATGAAATGCGTTTTTAAAATTTCCCTAAGATCTTAAAAATAATATTTGCCCGACTGGTTGGAAAAATGTGCTAATTGGTATCCAAAAATTACGGGATCAAAGAAACACAGACATCGACAAAAAGTAACGAGAAGGTCTTCACAAATATTCATGCGAGATCGAAACTGCCTTCAAAAGTCATTTTGTACGATATTTCGAAATAATTTTAACAATTTTATTTTTATTTGTGTAGTTTGGGAGCGATGTGATTATCAACAGCCGTTTTGCAGAGAAATGATGTTTGGAGGTCCTATTTTGTGTAGGAAGCATAACCTTGTCACAACATTGGGAAACACTTTGTGCTAATTATAACCGATAGTACGTCTTATTGAAGTCACGTGGTTGGGTTTTGATACCCCACCTCATAGAGCAGTTAGTGGGGAGTCGATTGGCAGTGTTTTACAGGGAGTGTACACGTAATGGATGATGAAAAAATATGTTGTGCATCAGGGGTGGTGGCAGAATCTCTCCGACAAGGGGGTTTGTGCCCCCAGACTGGTGGACTGGGGTATTCCCCAACAAGGCAACAATAAAGGAGGCAGTTTCCACGATTGAGTGGGACTAGACTTAACAGGTGCTCATCAAGCACTATGCAGAGGAGGTAAAAAATGAAACAAAAAAATTTTTTTACAAGTATCTTATAGACGTGCTAGGTAAAGTGTTTAACTCCTTACACACTGCTGATGGATATTTCAGCAGAGGACAGGATTTCTCTTGCCACTGAAATAAGTATAATTTGGGCACAAATAATCAAACTTCCTCCGGTAGACTGAAAGGACTTTTTGATAAATGATTTCTTGAGTTAAATATGGATAAATTTTTCATCAAATCTAGTCATGACTAGATTTGATGAAAAATATTTTGAACATACTCAGTGGGTTAAGAGTTAACAGTCTCATCGTACATGAATCTGGTACTGTCCAACACAAATAAGCTCACCTACTTCAGATTTGTTTGAATGATGAGTATTAAGTTGATGTTATATCTTTGTGTGTAATTCGATTGCCATAACAACTCCATGTTAGGAGAAAATGTGATACATGTAATATCATTGTGAGCAGTGGCTTCACAGCACTATGTATTATTTGTGAATGCTGCAATTGAATATTCATTCTGTCCCTAAAATCTAATCCATGTTTTTTTTGTTGATACATTATTCATGTGATAATGTAACAAACCAGAGGCTCAAGTGAGCCTAAACCGTGCACCTGGATCAAGTTGTCAACAAGGAATAAGAGTATTACTGTTGAGGAACCAGAAAGGTAGAGGCAAAATGAATGAAATGTCACCATGCACATGTGTGCACACCACAATGACTGTCACGAGAAAAGCCTGTTTTTCAACCCCATGTTCCAAGCATACACCCTACATTAGGCTTGAGAACATGTTGAAAAACAACAGAAGGGATTATTTATTTATTTATTTATTTATTTATTTATTTATTTATTTATTAGGGTTTAACAACACTTTTAACAGTTAAAGTCATATCGTGTCGGTGACAGTTTTACGGGTGGAGGAAGCTGGAGTACCCGGAGAGAACCACCGAGCAGCTGCCAGCTTCCCAACATCGTATCTCCACACTGCAGCACAGACAGGGTTAGATTGGTTGAAGACATGTGCACCATCGACATGCAGTACACCTTAGTACAAGGCGGCATCGTGCCCCAATGTGGACAATCGGGGTTAAGTGCCTCGCCCAAGGAAAAAACACAGGAGTCCAAAATCGATTGCTCAGACGGTCGCCCATCCAAGGACTAACTGGGCTTGATGTTGCTTAACTTTGGTGATCTAACGAGAACCGGTTACTGCAACGCCACCACGCCCCCCAACAGACGAGATTTCCTCTGAAAAGACCACCTAGGTCGGTTAAAATTTTGAGTTGAAATTCACTGAAATATTCAGCGTTTCTGGTAGCCTGTGTTTGTGTGAAGAAATTACAGTCAACATGGCCATGATTGAGACAGGTTTTTATTTTATTATATTTTTTGTTGACAAATTGGGGCTTTCTGGTTGTGTGCCCTTACACACTCATGGACAAATGTAATTATTAATGAAAACAGAACATTTGATTCTACTTCCCATGTGGGGGAGGGAAACTTTTTTCGGGCATAAGTCAAGCACAGGTCCCCAAATACTAATGCATACCAAATTTGGTCCAAATTGGCCCATTGGTTCAGGAAATAAAAATTTGGGACAGGGCCAAAAGAAAAAATTGCCCCTCCTGGCACTGGCACAAGCTCAAGAAATACAGCTCAAGAAACTTTCTTAAAATAAACTTAAATCTTGAGCATATAAGGAAGCTGCTGCATACTAAATTTCAAAGCATTGCAACTGGTGGTTTATGAGAATATTTTTGAAGAATTTTGAGTTTTTTGGACACTGCCTCCAGCCCACTGAGCTTATCTACTTCTATTAAAAAAACCTGGAAGGTTATCCCCTAAAGTTAATTTATGCCAAATTTGGTGGGGTTTGGTCTAGTGGTTCTAGAGGAATGTGATATGCAAATTTAATGGACAATGGAGCCAAGCGATAGCAATAGCTCACCTTGACTGAAAGAAAGGATATCAAATTCTGCCTGTTTTATATGTTTTTTATAAATCTTGACCACTACACTTGATTTGAATCTCAGTAAAGATAAATCTTGGCCGAGATCAAATTAACCCTTTACCCAACGTAACAGCCAAAACCGGCCAGCACTATTCACAAAAATCACCATTCAATTTTCATTATTTTTTTTTCATTTTTGTCTCAAAAACATAGCTTATGACCCCTCATTGGAACAAGCTCAATGAGCTTGTTCCAATGAGGGGGTCATAAGCTATGTTTTTGATGCAAAAAATGAAAAAAATTAGTCATTCAAGAATTTTGTTTGCAAGTGCTTTTTTATGTTATGTAAAGGGTTAAGGGAACTTGGAATTTAACCCTTTACCCAATGTAACGATCAAAACCGGCCAGTGCTATTCTAAAAAATTGCCAATTAATTTTCATTATTTTTTGTCTCAAAAACATAGATTATGACTACTCGGAACATGCGCGTCAAGCTCGTTCCAATGACAGATATATAACCTATGGTTTTTGCAAACAAAAAATGAAAAAAATTAGTTACTCAAGAATTTTTTTTGAGTGTCATCTGCTTTTCATGTTAGGTAAAGCATTAAGAGCTATATGTAGAATATATCATCACTTACTCATCTTCTTACAATTTATTGCGCATTCAATGCCACATATTTTTGAAAGCGAGTATAATAATTATCTTAGTAATACTGTAGGAATTAATGTTGCATAAAATCTATGTGACAGTGATTGAACATCTAAAATTAAAAACACTGAAACATCATAAATGAATAATACAAATACAAGCTGACTGCTTTTTCATAAACAATTTTTCACATATTTCAAAGCATTAAACACAGCACTGTAAGGCTTTTCTGTGATGACAGCTTTTGTGAAAATGACCAGAAGAAAGTCAAATCAGCTGATAAATAATCTGCCTTACTTGTCCAGGCAAGAAATGGTGTTTTGATCAAAAAACAACAGAAAGAAGGAAAAAATACTTCAGAAGACAAATTTATGAAGATCTTTGTAACCAATTTCAGAGTTACTATGGTATGTGATAAACTAATACAAAGATTCCTTGGGCTCTGTCCTCTGGTGGTTTTAAAATGAATTTGGAGTTTCCATCCTTCATCCATAAAATGTCAAAAATTATCCGATAGCTTGAAATATTCCATTGATACACTCTTGAATAAATTTTAGAAAAGGAACAATTAAAAATCAATTCAAATGGAAATGTTCTGTGAATCTGTGTACATGTATACAAACTGGGTAATAACTGTGGTCATAACCAGTTTTTGAGGCAAAAAAAATTGGAATGTTTAGTGATTCAAGAAATTATTTTTTTTTTAGTGTTGTCTTCTAGTCATTTTAGGTAAAAGGTAAAGGGTAAGATAAAAAACTAGTTGTATGCAGCAAGACTGTTTGAAAATCTGAACCAATGATTGTTTCAGTTGTTTGACTTCATTAGAGAGACACCAAAAATGAAACTTCAGGGCAATGACATTTTTTTACATTGATGAGGAAAGTCTAGTGTTTCCTTGATTTGCTAATGAAATGTTGTTAATTGTCATGCTGCTTAATCCTTTACATAATGAATCGTCCACAGCCTCTAACAAAATTGCAAACTGAGCAGTTGAAAAAAACACATGATATGAGGGGTCACATGATTCAGTTTTGTTGAAAAATTGGGAAACAAAAAATAATTCAAATATTAAGTTTTGATATCGTGTGCATTGGGGAAAGGATTAACAAAGTGATAGGGTACTTTTGTAACAAAAATGTTCAACAATAATTGTAATAAAACAGTAGTAAGGCCTAAAAATATTAAAAAATCTGTTTCTCGGGCCTTCCCGCATGGTCCTTTTGGCCGGCACATGCTCTCTTTTTATAACCAATATAAACTTTAAAAAAATAAAAATTAAATGGTTTATGTCTAATATTCTACCCAAGTTAACAAAACTGATAAATTTGTCCCTTGAGTGCAAGAAGGCTTTGCATTGCTTTAGCATTGCAAAGCCTTCTTGCTCTCAAGGGACGAAATACAACACCATCCATGTTATTCCGTAGATTATGAGGCCTAAAACATAAAAACCAAGAACATGAACTTTTGATGGCAAAGAAATAATTACAGAAATAAAAAATAAAATAAAAAAATGCTTGCCCGCATGCAGTTTTACAAATAATGGTCTGAGAAACAGAAGATCTACATTGTTGCGCCTTATATGAACAAAATAATGGTTGTTTTTAATTAAGAATGAATTACATCCACAAAAATATAAAACTTTAATTGTGATTCCTGCAGTTTTGCAAAGATAGTGGTTTTTCAGCACTTACACAGTTAAAAACATGGGTCCTCTGTGTACTTTACAACACACTTTAACCTTAGAAATTTATCAAATGCCGCAGCCATAACAAGCCAGGGCTATTCACAAAAATCACCATCAAATTTGTTTTTTAAATTTTTTTCTCTCAAAAACATACTTTATGATCACTTACAGGAATTATCTAGTTGCAATAAGGGGGTCAAAAGCTATGTTTTTGAGGCACAAAATGAGAATTTTTTGATATTCAAGAAATGTTTTGCAAGTGCAAGTGTCTCTTATTTATGTTAGGTAAAGTGTCACAGAAAAGTTAAGAAGACCTCTCCAGTTCACATTTATTTATTTTATTTATTGGTGTTTAAGGCCATATACTTATGCACAATGGCTAATCATGACCGTGACAGTTTTACGGGTGGAGTACCCAGAGAGAACCACCAAGCAACGACAAGCAGCTGCCAGCTCCCCAACGTCGTAACTCCACACTGCAGCACAGGCAGGGTTAGATTGGTTGAAGACATGCGTACCATTGACGTTCAGTACGCCTTAGTATATGGCGTCATCATGCCTCCATGTGGACCATCGGGGGTTAAATGCCTTGCCCAAGGACACAACGTGGGAGTCTGAATTGATTGCTCAGATGGTCATCCATCCAATGATTAACTGGGCTCGACATTGCTTAACTTCAGTGACCTGACAAGAAGCAGTTACTGCAATGCCACCGTGCCCCTCTCCAGTTCACAATTTTACATTGACCCTAACATGGCCTGTAAACAACACTTTTTTTTATCCCATTTTTGTTTCCAGTGGAACAAGTCATTCCATTAAGGTTTTTAGCCATGTTTTGGAAGCAAACACTGACAAAATAACATTTGAATGATTATTTTTGCAAGAATGTTTTGCAAAACATAATACTGACTGGATCTCCCTAGATTGTTAGATAAACAGTTAACCCATCTACTAACACGACAAATAAGGGACACCAGCAGAATTGTTTCTTGATAAATTATACATTTTCATTTTTTTTTGGCTATAAAATCAAATGCTGACACCTCATTTGAATGAGCTTGATGAGCTCATCTCATTAAGGGGTTAACTTCTTACATGCTGTTGGCAGATATTCCGTTTTTCTCTGCCATTTCACAGCAGCCATCACTAGATTTGATGAAAAATATCTTGAAAATACTCAGCAAGAAAAAATGTTTTAAAAAAAATAAAATTTTAATGCTGATTTTTTCATTTGGAACTGCATGGATTTTCCCTAATATATTGGGCAATGGGTTAACCCTCTGCACATTCATGTCAAAATACTGAAATTTGAAGGAGCAAATTTTTCCGATAATGCAACATGAAATTTAGCCAGTTCAATCTTGTTTGACAGTGCCCAATGTGCTTGGTCAGACAAGTTTGAATTGGTTAAATTACAAGTTGCATTAAGGGGAAAATTTGTGGGTTGAAATTTTAATATTTTGGATCTAAGTTTGCAGGAGGTTAAAGAGTAACAATACTTGTCACTTGTAGTACTTTTTTGATGCTGAAAAGATAGAAAGCATTTTCTGGAATTCCCACCCACAGTGAAGGTATGTTAAATAATACTGTTTAATTATGGCTTTCGCCATTCAAAATGTGCCAAATCATATATCATATCACAGAAGGCTATATAGTTCACATCATCTTTTCCACCAACTTTCACTTCAAATTTCTGCCACAGCAGTTGAAATTCCTGTTCATTAACAAGACTGCCCAGCTCCAATTCACTCAACACTCGACGGAACTGAGACCTGGAGACAGAACCATTATGCACTCGGTCATAGTCTTCAAACAAGGGAAATAACTGCATTCTGTACTTTCGAACCTGAAATACATTTTATTTTTAAAAATTGTATTTATTTATTTCTCCTCTCATTGAATATAATGCAGGATTCTAAAATTTCAGTTAAATGGTTTTGCAAAGAGTTGAGAAAAACATATGACCCTCACTTATTTACTGTTTGTGTGACGAAAAGAATTTGGTTTTATAAATAGTGGAACCCTGTTAATTGAATATCAACTTTGCCAGTGGAAAATATTCATTCAGTTAACAAGAGTATTCAATCAACAAGAATGTGCTTATTTTTCTACATTTGTGTGAAAAACTGAGCATTGATTCCAATATATCTTGTTCATGGAGCTCTATCAGAAAAAGATATAATATATTAAAAACTGATATTAGATGAACCGAGGCCTGAGAGGTTTATAAACGAGGGGGATTTAGTGGTTGTCCGGAGTAATTTGGGGAAAGATCACATGATTTTTCTTCAATTAAGAGGAATATATTCTATAACCTATAATGCAATTAACAGGTCAAATTTGTCCTGAAAGTTTGGTAAGTGGTTTGGTTTTGGAAGTTACATGTCATTAACAGGATTATGCAATTTAGAAAAAGAGTGTGCCCCACTGTATCATATACAAACTTGCTGTCCTCCACAACTCATCTTTTCTCAGTCTTAACACATTTGCACTTTTGCATGTCAAATGATGAGAGTCAAACATCAAGGCAACAGGGGCATGAAACAAGAAAGGTTTTTTTGCTTTTCTACACAGTGTAATATCTCTTTAGTTTATCTGAAGTTCTACTCAAGTTCCACCCAGCAGGTGCCAAGTGAGATGAGCCACATGAGTAAACAGTACATACCTTTTGTTTTAGTTCATCAGTTAATTGTTCCCTTGTCTGACAAAACCTACATTTATTATCAAATTCAACTTGTTCATATTTCACAACTTGGATTGTTACATTGCCAGTATTTATTGGATTATGCAAGACTTTTTATCTTCTCTGCTATTTCTCTTCTTTGAAGTTATAACTGACTTTTTCACTTTGACAAAAATGAACCAGCAGGCTAGCACCTCGTCAGCCACCTTGAGCTCTCTACATTTGGAATTTGATGCTGTTGCTGACCTGCCATCTAGCCCTGTTCCTGTTAAAGGGACACCGAAAGAGGGCAAGATAAAAACAGGCTCAGGAGGGCAGGCCACCCCTTTGATTACCCAGCAAACCTGCTCTACTCTGGCTAACTTTTTGGGGCATCCCACTGGTAGTACAGCTAATACTCCTTCATCTTTGGGTACTAAAGGTCCTTTCATTCTGCTGTGATGCATCCGATGCGACCAATGTATCTTTTTGCATCGTGCAGTTTCAAACGGCCTGGGAAAATCACAATGCACTCACTGACACGATGCTTCTGAATCAAAGTGGAAAATGCTCCGCGATCTGCATTGGTGGCTAAAGCTGTTGGCGTAAAACAACACTGGCTACTGCTGACTTTCCTTAACAATGTTTCAGTCAAGTTTTGCATAACAAAGTGGCAATAAGAACAACTATGAGGAAGAATTTCTGTTACTTCTAGTACTCATTCACCGATGGCAAAAATGAAGGCGCTATTGACGTAATTCAAAAATTTAAGTCGAGCAGGTTGACTATGTAGAGTTTCACTATCTCATACAAGAAGTCAAATTGGGCAGTGATAATTTACACAAATTCCGAATGTCCAGGTGATAGTACAGCGAAATACTGGACATAATTGGCCTTCTCATTACAAAATAGCTGATGCAATTCAGAAGGTCAGTTTCAGCAGAATAACAATTGCATGATCACCATAATATTTATGTCAATAACCTGGGAACTCCTGACCAATCATCACATTAAAATTTAGAACTCTTCAGGCCTAATCACTCACCTTTTCTGAGAGTCTGTGCATGCACATATTGAACTTATCCTCTGTTTCTTGACTGAGTTTATTTGTTTTCCATTCCTCAACTGGGACCAGCTGTGTTACATCTAAAAGTGGTGCTTTCTCTAAATCCTTTGTTGTAAAAATAGATTCAACCTCATCACAAAATTTAAGATAGTCTACGTAGTCCCGGTCATGTGAAGACTGATACCTGAAAAGACAAAAACATTTGGTTGATGAACTTTAACTAATGTAACAGCCATAACTGGCCAAAGCTACTCAGAAAAATCACCATTCAAAATTTTTTTTCAAAGTCTTGACTTTTTTGAGAAAAAATAGTTTATGACCCCCATCCTGGGAATGAGGTCATTGAGTTCTTTCTAATGAGGGGTCATAAACTATTGTTTTTGATGGAAAAATGATTATTTTCAGTCAAGAAGGGTTTTGTCTTGCTAGATAGATGGTTAATCCCTACAGCCTCAATTCAACATAATCGCAAATCTCCTGTCCACTCAGTAGCAATAACTGGTGGAGTTCAAAATCACTCTATTTTGCCTGGTCTTCTCAAGCACAAATAGTTGAAAATATCATTTGATCTCCTTTGAAATTCAAACTGCTTGAGATTGTTATAAATTAAGGTGTATTATGGAAGACATTAACCTTTAACACTTTACATCATGTAATGGCACAATCCATGATTCACAAGTTGACTTGCAAATTTCATCAATTTTTACCCCCAACACATAGCTTATGACCTATTATTGGAATGAGCTTGTCAAACCTGCTCCACTGAGGAACCATGACCCATGTGTTTGACACAAAAGTTAAAAAATTTATAGTAATTTATATACTTTTTATACTTACCAATGACCCAGACTTAGCTGGTGCAAACTCATTAAATTCAGGGCCAAACCAAATTTTGCCCCCCCCCCCCCCCCCCACCCAATCCCCAAAATTAGCATCAAAAACCAAAAAAATTATGTCCTGGTAGGTCCTCCACACTTTTACTGTACTGTGCATGCGCAGTGTCAAGGAGGTCTCGAAATTCCCGCCAAAATGTCATTCTTACGACCAGTGCCTGGTAAGTGTTATGTACGCAGCGGGGAGGCAAGAGTTCCCAACTCCTGAAAGGGCCATCCCTGTCTGGGTCATTGGTAAGTATAAAAAATATATAAATTACTATAAATTTTTTAACATTTTTATACTGTACCAATGACCCAGACTTAGCTGAATAGTAAACAGGCTGCAGGGACCAGGACATAAAGGAAAATCCAATAGGCTCAATTACATATAACAGAATTATCCCCTCAAGTAGAAAAGGAGAGATAGGATTTATATGTATCTTTCTTATTTTATCAAAAAAGAAAGACACAAAACCATTCCGTAATTGAGCACAAATACATCAATGATGTCTATTAATATCCAGTATAACCCTTTATACTAATTATTTATAAAGGTAAGCCAATAAATAAAGACAGTCCAGAGAAATGAGACTCTTTATACTCATTAAAAGTGTCCGAGGATTGTATATTAACGCCCGTTTGACACGTGACATATACAAATGCTTCACACCGAGCTACACTTTAAAAATATTACAAGACATGAGTAAACATTAGCTTTACACTTTAAAACCATCCCGGTACCGACTCGGAATTACTGACTCTGGGAGAGGTATTCCCTTGCTTTTCACTATAAAGCAGGTGACCTAAGGGACCCCCCCCCCCCCCCCCCTCCCCTTGCCCTGGATCAAATACCCCAGAGCGAAGAGGGCAGCAGGACAGAGTCACTGCCGGAACAGAAAGCCTACATAACTATAGTTGCAACTGTTTAGTGGACGATATTCTGAGCAACAGATAACGGACCTAAACAATGTAGATCTTCAGAAATGGACTCAATATTTCTAAGATAAAAATTAGTGAAAGTGGAAGGCTGAGACCAATATGCAGCCTTCATTAAATCTGTAATAGCAACACTATTAGTATAAGCCCAAGATGTTGATAGAGCTCTAACTTCATGAGCCGAAATCTTGAGACCAGACTGCTGAGAAGAAGATAACTTTTCATAAGCAGTACGTACAGTTAATTGAATCCATCTAGCAATAGAATGAACCATAATGTCCTTTCTATTAGGCATCAAAGACAAAAAGAAATGCTTACGTCCCTTTCTAATAAACTCAGACCTACGTTTATAAATACGTATTGCTCTAACAGGACAGAGTAAAGGCCTACGTCCATCTGAAGACGGAAGGGCCCTAACAACAATAGGTTCCGGATACTTATTAGGAGCCTGATTCTTAGCCAAAAATCCAACATTAGTAGTAAAAGTAATAGTATTACCAACACTACGATAGTGAGAATCATCTACCGATACGGCATGAAGCTCACTAACTCTTCTAGCAGAAGAGAAGGCAAAGAGAAAAGCTGTCTTATATGTTAAGAATTTGAAATCCACTGTATCAAGAGGCTCAAAAGGTGCTTCTTTTAGCTTAAGAAGAACCCATGCTAAATTCCATTTCAGAATTAATCTAAGAGTTCTAGGTCTATTTATCGAAAAATTTCTAACTAATTTGGATAAAGAGACATTAGAACCAATCATTAATCTATCATGGTGAGCGTAGGTATCAGATAACATAGACCTATAACCCTTGATCGTAACAGGCTGCAGTTTGATCTTGTCAAACAAATAGACCAGGAAATTAGCAATGTCAGGAATGGAGGGATCATAAACATCCACCGAGTGATCCCTACACCACTGACGAAAGACCTTCCACTTAGCAGCATAATTTAGTGAAGAAGAGGTCCTCCTGCAGTTAGAAATTGCATCCACTGCTCGTCCTGTAAAACGCTTACTGTGCAAGAAGGACCGCACAACGGAAATACGTGAAGGTTGAGACTTTGCGGATTGTGGTGAAGCATGCGCAATTTCCCCTGCGACAGAAGATCCTCCCGTGGAGGAAGTTTCCGCGGCATGTCCCACAACAGATACCTGAGTAGATTTATCCACGGTCTCTGTGGTGACAGAGATGCTACCAACAGAATCTTGCAGTGGGATTGCTTTATCTTGAGCAATATCTGCTGAATTAGCGGAGCCGGAGGATACGCGTATCTTATTATCCCATCCCACGGGATTGACAGAGCGTCTACTGCAAACGCTCGAGGATCAGGACATGGGGACACATAAGTCTGCAACTGATTGTTGAGATACATCGCAAACAAATCTATCAATGGTCGCTCCCATTGGTAGCAAATCTGATTGAAAACCTGTTTGTTGAGAGTCCATTCCGACGGCAACAGGCGACCCTTCTGTGAAAGGGAGTCTGCTAACACATTCAGACGACCCGGAATATGATGGACCGATAGTAGAATCTGATGCAGTACAAACAGAAGGATTCTTTCTGTTAGACTGAACAACGGAATGGAATGAGTGCCTCCCTGATTCCGAATATACGCCATTCCCGTCGTATTGTCGGACAAAATTTGAATGTGTGTGTTCTGAATAACGTCCATCCAATGACGCAACGCAAGCCAAATTGACATCATTTCCTTGATATTTATGTGCTTGCCTAAGAATTGAGGATCCCAAAGACCCTGGCACCTCGAATCCGACGGGCATAGTGTCGCGCCCCAACCTGTTTGACTGGCATCTGTCATGATAGTAAAACTCGGATCCGGCAATTGCATTGGAACTCCCTGAGTTAACCACTGAATGTCTGCCCAAGTCTGAATCTCTTGTTTCACTAGGTCTGACAAGAGGATGTCTGCGTCGAGCGAATGAGTCTTCACTTTCCAATTCTGAGTCAAAAAGATTTGGAGAGGACGAGTGCATAGCTGCCCCATTGGAATGAGATCCGCAGCAGCTCCGCACAGTCCTATCAGTCTCATGAATTCTCTCGCTGTAACCTTCTCTGAGTTTAGACAATAGCGAGCATAACAACTGACTAATTTCGCTCTGGTTAGTGGCAGACGAACGAAATTGTTGTGCGTCTCGAAGCTCATCCCCAGGTGGGTGAATGACTTGGACGGCACCAGATCTGACTTCTGTTCGTTTACTATAAAACCGAGACGTCGGAGCAATAGCAGAAGATTCTGCACATCGTTCTGAAGCGTTAACTCGTTGCCGTACCTCTGAAGAATATCGTCCAGGTAGGCCGACGTTACCGCAGACGAATGAGCTCGGAAGTAAGTCATGACTGAGTCCATTATCCGAGTGAAAGCCCAGGACACCAGATTCAGACCGAAGCACATCGCACGGAACTGATATACCACCCCTAGGACAGCGAACCGAAGATACTTTCTGAACGCCGGATGTACCATGACGTGAAAGTATGTATCCTTGAGATCTATGCTCGCAGCATAGTCGTTCACTTGAGTGCTCGTTCTGACCGATCGAATGGTCTCCATATAAAATTTTGGAGCCACAATCAGCTTGTTTATCCAGCTTAAATCTATTACTGGATGGAACGAGCCGTCTGGTTTGGGAACCAGAAACAGATGGCTGAAGAAACCTGGAGATTAATGGTTTTCTACGACCTCTAACGCGTTCTTCAGTAAAAGAGATTGCACTTCTGAAAGAAGAGCGTCTCTTTTTAGAATATTTGACGGAAGTTGAGTCCATCTTGGACTTTGAGTTAACGGAGGCTTTCCTTTGAAGGACAGTTTCAGTCCTTCCGCAATTACCCTTCGAACCCAAGGGTCCTCTGTAATCAATTCCCAATTTTGTAAATAACTCGACAACCTTCCGCCCACAGGAACGCGACAGAGGTCTACACCATCACCTCCTGGACCTGCGAGGCTTGCGGAAGGAGAAACGACGTCCTCCCCGACCCGCACCTCGCACTGTCGACCTAGGGGCATCTGACCTATTACGGCCAGCTTACGGCCTCTGCTAGAGTCGCTGCCTTGACAGTCTCGAGAATAAGACCTAGAGGGCATGTACGCACCTCTAAAGGAACTTCCCCTGGACGTGCTCGTCCCAGAAGATCCAGGCCTACTTTTTTCTGCTGGTTCCGACTTACTAGAAGTGGACTTAAAAAGCAGAGAGTCTGAAGCTTTCTTAGTTAACTTATCGTAAATAGCAGAAAGCTTGCCGTCAAAGAGAAGCTCTCCAGAGACCGGAGCGACTCTAAGAGAGTTTTTCACCTTACTATCCACTCTTGTGGACATAGCTAGGGTTCCGTCACATCTAACCAACTCCAGATTAGCCACTGAAAGGGAGGAATTATATGTAGAATAGGCAATAGCCCTTGACAGAACTCTCAGAGACGTTTGTACATCCTGAAATTCTTGCCTTCAAGGCGTAACGATAATGCTCTAGTAAGGTGATCTGCATATGAGAGTGCGTCTAAATTTGCTCTATTCGAAGATATTGTAGTTTCCAAGATAGAGCTATGAATAGACATAGACGACGGCATGGATAATTCCAGATCTTCAGCCTGGTTGTCTAGACGCAGAGGAACTCTCTGAACGCCCTGTCCTGCCGTTTCAAATCTATTCCTGGCATTAATGAAAGGCAGATTCAGAGCATTAGCCGATAGGAAAGCTGACTTGCCCGATTTACCGGCAAGTTTATTGATAGCGTCTTTTAAAAGTTCAAATGTCTGTGAGACATTCCTGGACTGAGACGGAAACTCTGGGACAGTGTTCCTAAACCGATTAAAAAAATTGGTGTCCAGTGGCGCTATAAGCCTCCTATCAGGCTGAGCAGCATCCTGGTCCGCTGGAACAACATCAGGAAGAAAATGCCGGATTAACTCGACTGCGATTTTGTGTTGTTCCGAAAGGGAGAACTCCAATTCATCCATATCCCTTTCGCCATCCTGACGGACCTCCTGGATATCTCGGTCGTCCGCTCCCGATCCAGCTACGGAACGTACCAATCCAACATCATCAGATTCTTCCTGCTCTGATAGGGCTTCTGCCGGATGCTGCTATGATTTGTGCTATCTGCGATAGCACGTCCGTTAATGAGGCCTGCGGAGCTGCGGTCTTGCGTGCTTTAGCTGCAGGAAGCTCCATGGATGTTGTCTCCTGCATACCTCTCTTATGCAAACGTCCAGAAGGTGGCCTCGAATCCCTGGCTACCAGATGGCGTGACCTGGCTGTCGAGGAATCTCAGGAAGGCGATGCCGGCTGGATATCGGCGGTCACGTTACCAAGGTGCGGTCGAGTACGCTGACGTGAGGAGGAAGAAGCCCTTGATACAGCCTCTCCGGACTGTTTATACACCGGAGCGTCCCGAGGTGTGGACGTAAGCTCCGACTGAGGAACATTTTGTACAACATCCGGACCGCGATGTTGTTGTACAAGAGAGAGACCTCTCTTGCTCGCAGCCCGTGCAGAGCTGGACGAGCTAGGAACCGAACCCAAAGGCTTCTTCCATCCTAAACCAAGATCCGTCGTCACTGGGTGTGCCTGAGGAATGTTTAGTGTGCTCGCAACACCCTTAATTCTTTCCTGGACCGCAACGGACGAACCTGGGTGCTGTTCCATTCGGTAAATGGACGCGACACTGGGCGAGCTAGCGGACGTAGACGCCAACGCCGTCGACCCTACGGGGGACCTCTTAGGCAATTGCCGTATATACATGAGCACTTTTGCCGCTAGCTATTCACTGGACTGTGACGACGGACGTGCACTGGAAGACGACATCATGGAAACATCACCCAATTCTTGTTCCTCTGAAAAAGAGAGTGAAAAACTTGAGTGACCTTGCAGAGAGAGGACTGGCATGTCCTGCTCCCTGCTAACAATATACCATGACACACGTGTCCAATGTTTGTCATCCCATTTGGACCATATAGAACAACGCTTAGTGCAGGTACACTGGCTACAATTAATGCAGAAATCATGAGAATCAGAGGAAGATTTCCTTCCATTACAATTTGAACAATAATCTTTCATTGTAAAAATAATGAATCCCAGTACCCGCAATAAACCTTGCAAACAAAGATACATAGTATAAAAATCCATTATAATAACATGAAAAAACAATTCAAAAAGAAAAATATTTTTGAAAATTTTTTTTCAGAAGTGCCCAAGTTCCCAAAGGGAACCCAGAGCCCAAATGGATCCCAAAAAAGCCTAAGTGTGGACAAAAATATTAAATCACTCTGAAAAAATTAATGCAACACTCACGGATAATATTAATGTATCTTAATATGAATAATCAATGCAGAAGACAAGGAATCACTTATCAGAAGTAACCGTTGTCAACATAAGCAGCAAACAAACCAGAAAACTGACTCCAGGCACTGGTAAACATGGCCCAGTAATCATTGACCAATTCAAACACTATCTGATGCTAAACAGAGCCTTCCCCAGAAGAGACTGCAGAGCATCAGATGGTAGATGCAGACCTAAACGCCTAAACACCCCTAGGGTGAGGACGTAAACATGGGGACAGAACAGAAAAAAATTCTGTTACCAAGCCAAAACTCCCAAAAATTTTTTAGTAATAAAAATTACAAAAATAAGACAAAAGCATGGGAGAACGGCAAGGGGGGAATGAAGGAAAGGGAGAGAGGAAACACTGAACAAACAATGGAACATTCATGGCAAGAATGACAACAGCAGGGCTATGCCTCGAAAATAGGCAACATGAATAAATTTTTATAAAAAATTTTTTAAGTTACAGCCCTGAACATTGAAAACCGCTGTTTTTCTCCTCTCCTCATCCTAAATGCACTTCCTATCCACCATTTCTCTCATAATTATGTGTCTGGCATCATTAAAACTGAGATTTACAGCACAAATATCAGTGATGTGACACTGTTTACAGGGCCAAACAAAGAATGACATTTTGGCGGGAATTTCAAGACCTCCTTGACACTGCACATGTGCAGTACAGTAAAAGTGTGGAGGACCTACCAGGACATCAATTTTTTGGTTTTTGATGCAAATTTTGGTGATTGGGGGAGCAAAATTTGGTTTGGCCCTGAATTTAATGAGTTTGCACCAGCTAAGTCTGGGTCATTGGTACAGTATAAAAATAATGAATACTTTATTTTGTGAGAAACAGTTTTTTTTCAGTGTTGGGTAAAGAGTTTAGGTTGTCTCAGAGAGAGCTTTCCAATATATATAGTGACAGCTTCTATCAAAGAAGAAATGACAAACATTCCTTATGGTGGCTATCTTATGAATAAACTTCATCGATGACAAAATGCAAGTACTTTTCAAACATCATAGGTGGCCACCACAAGCTACCCATCCACAAAATAGCACTTTGAAAAGTATCTGCACCTGTAAATTACAAGAAATTAACATTGTGTGCATAACTCAACATAGAAGTAAAAAAACCTACTAATTATGTGTTGTAGTAAACTGTACAAAGTTTTTTAAAATTTAAAGTAAGATTTTTTTAAAATAAGAATATTTATTATTAAATGTTTGGCAGTTCAAAATTAAAAATTATTTTGCTAAACAAATGCTGTTGTAACTGTATGGCTGTCATTTTTTTTTTATCTTCACTTAGAAGGCATCACGGTATGGTATGGTAGTGCTGACGGCTGAAACCCATGCCATTAAATACTGACTCAGTGTTATAAAGACAACAATACTTTGCCACCACTTTTGCAACTTCAAGAAACCATTGTTAGAACAGACAGACTTTTCATTATTTCGAACCAACATTACCAAGTGTGGGTAAAGGTGGTCAAAGATGTTAAAAAACTTATAGTAATTTATATATTTTTTATACTTACCAATGACCCAGACTTAGCTGGTGCTAACTCTAACAAAACCAGAGTCAAACACAAATTTTGCCCCCCAATCCCCAAAATTTGCATCCAAAACCAAAAGAAATCATGCCCTATAGGACCTCCATACTTCGCCCCTACTGCGCATGCGCAGTGTCAAGGACGTCCTGAAATTGGCGCCAATTATCATTCTTACTGGCAGTGACTGGTCAGCGCTATGTACTCAGCGGGGAGGCAAGAGTTCCCAACTCCTGGGAGGGCCATCCCCGTCTGGGTCATTGGTAAGTATAAAAAATATATAAATTACTATAAATTTTTTAACATTTTTATACTGTACCAATGACCCAGACTTAGCTGAATAGTAAAAAGGCTGGAGGGCCTAGGACATAGAGGAAAATCCAATAAGCTCAACTACATAATAAAGAGGTAACCCCTTAAGGACAGAAGGAGTATTAGGCTTTACATGTATCTTTCTTATTTAATATTAAATTAGAAAGATACAATGCCCTTTATATTGAGCACAATAACATTCATGTTCTCTATTAACATCCAGTATAACCCTTATACTAATTATTTTTAAAGTAAGCCAATAAATAAAGTAGTCCAGAGAATTGAGACTCTTTATAATCTTTTAAAAGTGTCCGAGTATTGTATATTAAAGCCCGTTTGACACTTGACATATACAAATGCTTCACACCGAGCTACACTTTAAAAATATGACATGAATGAATTTTAACATTAATATTACACTTTAAAACCATCCCGGAAGCGACTCAGAAATACTGACTTTGGAGGAGGCATTCCCTTGCTTTTCACTATAAAGCAGGTGACCTAAGGGAACACCCTCCCCCCCCCCCCCCCTTTCCCCTTGCCCTGGGTCAAATAGCCCAGAGCGAAGAGGGCAGCCGGACGGAGTCACTGCCGGAACAGAAAGCCTGCATAACTATAGTTGCAACTGTTTAGTGGACGACATTCTGAGCAACAGATAACGGACCTAAACAATGCAGGTCTCCAGAAATGGACTCAATATTTCTGAGATAAAAATTCGTGAATGTGGATGGCTGAGACCAATAAGCAGCCTTCATTAAATCTGTAATAGCAATACTATTAGCATAAGCCAAAGAAGTAGCAAGAGCTCTTACTTCATGAGCGGAAATCTTAAGCACAGACTGCTGAGAAGAAGATAAACTCTCATAAGCAGTACGGATAGTTAATTGAATCCATCTAGCAATAGAATGGACCGAAATGTCCCTTCTATTAGGCAAAGACAGAAAGAAACGTTTCCGTCCCTTTCTGATAAACTGAGATCTCTGTTTATAGATACGTAACGCTCTAACAGGACAGAGTAAAGGCCTATGCCCGTCTGAAGACGGAAGAGCCTTAATGACAATAGGTTCCGGATATTTATTAGGAGCCTGATTCTTAGCTAAAAAACCCACATTAGTAGTGAAGGTGATAGTGTTCCCGACACTACGATAGTGAGAATCATCCACCGACAGTGCATGAAGCTCACTGACTCTTCTAGCAGAAGAGAAAGCTAAGAGAAAAGCTGTCTTATAAGATAAGAATTTGAAATCTACTGTCCCAAGAGGTTCAAATGGCTTTTCCTTCAATTTAAGAAGAACCCAAGCTAAATTCCATTTAGGAATTAATCTAAGAGTTCTGGGTCTATTTATCGAGAAGTTTCTAACCAACTTAGATAAAGAGACATTAGATCCAATTTGTAAACTATCATGATGTGCATAGGTATCAGATAACATAGACCTATAACGCTTAATAGTAACAGACTGCAGTTTGATTTCGTCAAACAAGTATACTAGAAAGTTTGCAATGTCTGGTATAGAGGGATTGAAAATATCTACAGAATGATCCCTACACCAACGACGAAAAACCTTCCACTTAGCCGCATAGTTTAGCGAAGAGGAGGTCCTCCTACAGTTAGAAATCGCGTCCACTGCTCGTCCTGTAAAGTGCTTGCCATGCAAGAAGGACCGCACAACGGAAAAACGTGAAGGTTGAGACCTTGCGGTTGTGATGAAGTTGACGCGATTTCCCCTGCGAAAGAAGATCCTCCCGTGGAGGAAGCTTTCGCGGTAGGTCCCACAACAGACACCTGAGTAGATTTATCCACGGTCTCTGTGGAGACAGAGATGCTACCAACAGAATCTTGCATTGAGATTGTTTTATCTTTAGCAATACTTGCTGAATTAACGGCGCTGGAGGATACGCATATCCTATCATTCCGTCCCAAGGAATCGACAGAGCGTCTACTGCAAATGCTCTTGGATCCGGACACGGAGACACATACGTCTGCAACTGATTGTTGAGATGTGTCGCAAATAAGTCTATCATTGGACGTTCCCATTGGTAGCAAATCTGATTGAATACTTGTTTGTTGAGAGTCCACTCCGACGGCAACAAGCGACCCTTTCGTGAAAGGGAGTCTGCTAGCACATTCAGATGACCTGGTATGTGACGGACCGAAAGAAGAACCTGATGTTCTAGCGCAAACAGAAGGATTCTTTCCGTTAGATTGAACAACGGAACTGAATGAGTGCCTCCCTGATTCCGTATATACGCCACTACTGTCGTATTGTCGGATAGGATTTGGACATGAGCATTGTGAATAATGTCCATCCAATGACGTAACGTAAGCCAAATTGACATCATTTCCTTGATGTTTATGTGCTTGCCCAGGAATTGCGGATCCCAAAGACCCTGGCATCTCGAATCCGTTGGGATCAATGATGCACCCCAACCTGTTTGACTGGCATCCGTCATAATGGTAAAACTCGGATCCGGCAACTGCAGCGAAACTCCCTGAGTTAACCACTGAATGTTTGCCCAAGTCTGAATCTCTTGTTTCACTTGATCTGACAAGAGAACGTCTACGTCGAGCGAATGAATTTTCACACTCCAATTCTGAGTCAAGAAAATTTGGAGAGGACGCGTGCGTAACCGCCCCATCGGAATGAGATCCGCAGCGGCTCCGCACAGACCTATCAGTCTCATAAATTCTCTCGCTGTGACTTTGTCTGCGTGCAGACAATAGCGAGCATAACAACTGACTAATTTCGCTCTGGTTAACGGCAGACGAACGAGATTGTTGTGCGTCTCGAAGCTCATTCCCAGATGTGTGAATGACTTGGACGGCACCAGATCTGACTTCTCCTCGTTTACTATAAAACCGAGACGTCGGAGCAATAGAAGTAGATTCTGAACATCGTTCTGAAGCGATAACTCGTTGCCGTACCTCTGAAGAATGTCGTCCAGGTAGGCCGACGTTACCGCAGACGAATGAGCTCGGAACTAGATCATTACCGAGTTTATTACCCGAGTGAAAGCCCTGGGTGCTAGATTCAGTCCAAAGCACATCGCCCGGAATTGATACACCACTCCTAGGACTGCGAAGCGTAGATACTTTCTGAATGTCGGATGTACCATGACGTGAAAGTACGCATCTTTGAGATCTATGCTTGTTCCATAATCGTTCACCCGAATACTCGCTCTGACCGACCGAATAGTCTCCATATAAAACTTCGGAGCGACGATCAGCTTGTTTATCCAGCTCAAATCTATGACTGGACGGAACGAGCCGTCTGGTTTCGGAACCAGAAACAGATAGCTGTAGAATCCCAGAGTCTCCTGGTTTTCTACGACCTCTACCGCATTCTTCATTAAAAGAGACTGCACCTCTGATAATAGAGCGTCTCTTTTCTGCGGATTTGACGGAAGTTGAGTCCACTTTGGACTTCGAGTTAATGGAGGCTTTCGTTTGAAGGATATCTTTAGACCTTCCGAAGTCACTCCTCTCACCCAAGGGTCGTCCGTAATCGACGCCCATTCTTGTGAAAAGCTCGACAACCTTCCGCCAACCGGTACGCGATAGAGGTTTAAGCCATCACCTCCTGGACCTGCGAGGCCTGCAGTAGGAGAAACCACGTCCTCCACGACCCGCACCTCGTCCCGTCGACCTCGGGGCATCCGACCGGTTGTCCCGGCCCGAAGGACGTCCCGAATGTGAGTCGCTACCCTGACGGTCTCTCGAATAAGACCAAGAGGACGCACCGGAACCTCTATAGGAACCTCTCTTGGGCGCATTAGACCCAGAAGTGCCTGTCTTATTCTTGTCTGCCGTATCTGACTTCTTAGAAGCAGATTTGAACAACAGAGAATCCGAAGCTTTCTTTGTAATTTTATCATAAATAGCAGAAAGCTTGCCGTCAAAGAGAAGTTCTCCGGAGACCGAAGCGACTCTGAGAGAGTTCTTCACCTTAGTATCCACGAGAGTGGATGTAGCTAGGGCTGCATCACGTCTAACCAACTCCAAGTTTGCCACTGAAAGGGCGGAGTTACACGTGGAATAAGCTACTGCCCTTGAAAGAAGTCTTAAAGAGGATTGTATATCCTGAAATTCTTTCCCTTGAAGGCGCAATGATAACGCCTTAGTAAGGTGATCTGCGTAAGATAAGGCATCTAAATTGGCTCTGTTAGACGAAATAGCTGTTTCCAACACCGCGGTTGGAATAGAAGCCGACGACGGTAATGATAGCTCTAAGTCTTCCGCCTCGCCGTCCATACGCAGAGGAACTCTCGGAATACCCTGTCCTGCTGTGTCGAATTTATTCCTTGCATTAATGAAAGGCAGGTTGAGAGTATTGGCGGACAAGAAACCTGCTTTCCCCATTTTGGAAGCAAGTTTAAATATAGCGTCGTTCAATAATTCAAATGTTCTTGCAACATTATTGGACTGCGACGGAAACTCGGGAGCGATGTCCCTGAACCGCTCAAAAAATTCAGAGTCCAATGACGCTATAATCCTCTTGTCCGGAACCGCAGCAGTCTGGCCCGACGAAACAACTTGAGGGAGAAAGTGCCGGATGAAGCCCACGGCAGCTTTATGTTGTTCCGAAAGGGATAGCTCCAAATCATCCGTATCCCTTTCACCATCCGGTCGGACCTCATGATGCTCCCGGTCGTCTGCCCCCGATGCTTCGGCGGAGCGTACCGACCCAGCGCCGTCGGATAATTCCTGATCCGACACCGTTTCTGTCGGCTGCTGGGATGCTGCGATAAGTTGTGCTATCTGCACAAGTACATCCGGCATCGAGACCTGCGGAGGCGCAGTCTTTCGCTGCTTCGCCGAGGGCAGCTCCGCATCAGATGGCTCCCGCATACTTTTTCTATGCGAACGTCCGGAGTCCATCGGCCTCGTGTCCCTGGCTGCCGGATGGTGTGATCTGGTCGCCGAAGAATCCCTGATCGGCGAAGCTGGTAAGATATCGGTGGTCACGCATCCAAGGTGCGGTCGTGTGCGCTGACGAGAAGAAGAAGCCTGAGCAGTCTCCGCGGACTGCCTATACAACGGAGCGTCCCGAGCGACGGACGTATGCTCCGCTTGCAACACATTTTGTACCACAACATCTGGTCCCAGATGTTGTTGTACGAGAGAGGGGCCTCTCTCGCTCGCGGCCCGGCTGGACCTGGACGAGCTAGGAACCGGACTCAAAGGCTTCCTCCGATCTCGCCTACTATCCGCCGTCACTGGGTGTGCACATTGAATGTTTATAGTGCTCGCAACACCCAACATTTCCTCCTGGACCGCATCGGACGAACCCGGCTGCCGAACCATTCGGTGAATGGACGCTACACCGGGCGAGCTAGCGGACGACATTTGTTTAATCTCTATGAGCACTTTTGCCGCTAGCTCTGTATTCATTTGTGACGACGGAAGCGCACTTGCAGAAGATAACATGGAAACATCACCCTGTTCTTGTTCCTCTGAAATAGAAACTGAGAGAGTAGAGAGACCTTGTGGAGAAAGAGCCGGCATAGCCCTTTCTCCAGAAACAACATACACGTTTCCAATGTTTGTCATCCCAATATTGACATATAGAACAGGGATTAGTGCGAGAACACTGACTACAATTAATACAATGATCATGAAAGTCAGAGGAAGATTTCTTCCTATTACAATTTGAACAATATCCTTTCATTGTGAAAAGTCAAAAACAAGTCCTAGTTACTCGCACAAACCCCTGACACAAAGATACATAATAACATGATCCATTAATAATGAAAAAACAATTGTAAATCAAAATAATTTTGAAAAAATATTTTTTCAGCGAAGCCCAAGTTTCTGAAAAGTAACGTTGAGCCCCGATGGATCCAATGGCTAAGTGTGGTCAAAAATTTTAAATTTATATTAAATAATTAATGCGACACTTACGGATAATAGAAATGTATCTTATAGTGAGATAAACTACACCAAAGGCAAACAGCCCCCCTCAAAAAAGGCTGTTGCCAATGTAAACAAACAGTGTAAAACACCAGAAAACATGACTCCAGGCACTGAAAAAACTGGCCCGAAATCAGTCATCAAAATTACACTCTATCTGATGCAAGACAGAGACTCCCAGGGGAGAATCTGCAGAACATCAGATGGAAGATGCAGAACACAACGTTTATACACCCATGGGTGAAAACGTAACTATGGGGAAAATAACAGAAAACATTCTGTAACCAAGCAACTCTCCCAAGAGAATTTTAGAAATGAACTTTCTCAAAAATATGTCAAAAGCATGGGAGAATTGCAAGGGGGAACTTAGAAGGCCAGGGGAGAGGAAACACTGAATAAGCAGTGCAACTTTTTAGCAAGAATGACAACAAGAGGCCCATGCCTCGAAAATAGGCAACTTAACATAATTTCATAAAAAATTTTAAGTACAGCCCTGATTATTTTTTATCACTCCTTTTTCCTCTCCTCCTTCTATATCCTCCTTAGAATCACCATTTCTCCAATAATTACGTGTCTGGCATCCTTCAAACTGAGATTTACAAGCACAAAGATCAGTGAGATGTTGACTGATGAAGGGCCAAACAGAGAATGATAATTGGCGCCAATTTCGGGACGTCCTTGACACTGCGCATGCGCAGTAGGGGCGAAGTATGGAGGTCCTATAGGACATGATTTCTTTTGGTTTTGGATGCAAATTTTGGGGATTGGGGGGCAAAATTTGTGTTTGGCCCTGGTTTTGTTAGAGTTAGCACCAGCTAAGTCTGGGTCATTGGTACAGTATAAAAATATCCTAAGTTATGTAACAGAAACCATTTTCAAGTTTAAAGTACCTTGCGCTTTGACACAATGACCCCTCAAGCCCAATAGGATTCTTCTTTGCATCATATCCAATCTATATATTAGATGTACCTCAAATGGGGCAAAAGATGCACACACTTTGGACTCTGAGATGTCAACACTGATCACATGGAGCTATGTTTGAAATCTAAGAGACACTGTTAAGGCTAAGGCTGCTCTTGCTACCACTTGGAGTATCCAAGTGTGCAAGGGCAAAATTCACTAAGTAGTGGATTTTGAAAGAACACAAGAACCAGAGTCCTTGTAGAGGTGTAGTACCTGTTGAGGAGGGATTATCTCCTGCACTTGTCACCCTTCAAGCAACCCAGATTTGCTGGAAGAAGATGGAACTACTAAGCAATCTACACCATCCCAGGAAGGATGCAAAGACACCAGCTTCAATGACTGGACCTTATCAACTTATTCAGTACTCCACAACTCCTCCAACTCCATCAACACAACCAAAGGAGGTATCACCTTCCAAGCCACCACCTTCAAAGAAGGACAGAAACACAGATGCCGCTGGCTGAGTACTGCAGTCTTTTGCCACGCTCAAGAGATGGACATGAAACAATTTATTATATTGTAAATGAGAATTGAAAGGGGCTTGCCCTCACACCATCCCTTCGTGCCTTCAGTGTGCAAAAACCATTTATTTTGGACCAATTTCAAGTTTTATAGATCTTAGGCACAACAACCCCATCCCATTATGCTTAACCTTCATATCGCACATGTTATAAATCAGTCAAAGATATCTTCAGTTATGGAATAGGAACCAATTTCAAATTTGAGGTCATCAGAACCGTGCTCTTTGGCACAACTGCATTTCAATTTGGGTTTCAATTAGACAGGCAGAATATTAAATAAAAAGTTTGAATAAACTACATCTACAGATGGATGGATGACTAACAGGCAGATAGACAAACAGCACTGCCACAGCTTTATTCTCTTGCCATTCCCCCAATCTCCAAAAGACAAAAGTTAAAAAATTTATAGTAATTTATATATTTTTTATACTTACCAATGACCCAGACTTAGCTGGTGCTAACTCTAATATTCTAGGGCCAAACACAAATTTGCCCCCCCCCCCCCCCCAATCCCCAAAATTTGCATCAAAATCCAAAAATTAGATGTCCTATGTGGTCCTCCATACTTTTATCCACTGCGCATGCACAGTAGTCAAGTAAGTCTGAAATTGGAGCCAAATCCTCATTCTAACAACCAATGCCTGCTAAGTGTTATGCAGTGGGGAGGTATGAGTTCCCAACTCATGGGAGGGCCATCCCCGTCTGGGTCATTGGTAAGTATAAAAAATATATAAATTACTATAAATTTTTTAACATTTTTATACTGTACCAATGACCCAGACTTAGCTGAATAGAAAAAAGGCCAGAGGGCCTAGGACATAAAGGAAAATCCAATAGGCTCAATTACATGTAAACAGAATTATCCCCTCAAGGAGAAGAGGAGAATAGGTTTTACATTTATCTTTCTTGTTTGTACCAAAAAAGAAAGACACAATACCATTCCGTAATTGAGCACAATAACATCAATGATCTCTATTAACATCCAGTATAACCTTTTATACTAATTATTTTTAAAGGAAAGCCAATAAATAAAGATAGTCCAGAAAATGGGACTCTTTATACTCATTTAAAAGTGTCCGAGGATTGTATATTAGCACTCGTATGAAACGTGACATATACAAATGCTTCACACCGAGCTACACTTTAAAAATATTACATAAATGAGATAGACATTAGCTTTACACTTTAAAACCATCCCAGCACCGACTCGGAATTACTGACTCCAGAGGAGGTATTCCCTTGCTTTTCACTATAAAACAGGTGATATAAGGGAACACCATCCCCACCCCCCACCCCTTCCCCTTGCTCTGGGTCCTAGATTAAAAATTTGTGAACGTGGAAGGCTGAGACTAATATGCAGCCTTCATCAAATAGGTAATAGCAACACTATTAGCATAAGCCCAAGATGTAGGCAGAGCTCTTACTTCATGCGCTGAAATCTTAAGCACAGACCGCTGAGTTGAAGATAATTTTTCATAAGCAGTACGGATAGTTAATTGAATCCATCTTGCAATAGAATGGACTGTAATGTCCTTTCTATTAGGCAGCAGAGACAGAAAGAACGTTTATGTCCCTTTCTGATAAACTCCGATCTACGTTTGTAAATACTCATGGCTCTAACTGGACAGAGCAAAGGCCTATGACCATCTGAAGATGGAAGAGCCTTAAAAACAATAGGTTCAGGATACTTATTAGGAACTTGATTCTTAGCCAAAAATCCAACATTAGTAGTTAAAGTAATAGTATTACCAACACTACGATAATGAGAATCATCAACTGATAGTGCATGAAGCTCATCTACCGATAAAGCATGAATCTCACTAACTCTTCTAGCAGAAGAGAAGGCTAAAAGAAAAGCTGTCTTATAAGATAAGAATTTGAAGTCCACTGTATCAAGAGGCTCAAATGGCACTTCTTTTAGCTTCAGAAGAACCCAAGCTAAATTCCACTTAGGAATTAACCTAAGGGTTCTAGGTCTATTTATCGATAAGTTTTTCACTAACTTAGATAAAGAGACATTAGATCCAATCTGTAACCTATCATGATGAGCATAGGTATCCTATAGCATAGACCTATAACCCTTAATGGTTATTGGCTGCAGTTTGATCTCGTCAAACAAGTATGCCAGAAAATTAGCAATGTCTGGAATGGAGGGATCATAAATATCAATAGAATGATCCCTACACCACTGACAGAAAACCTTCCACTTAGCAGCATAATTTAGCGAAGAGGAGGTCCTTCTAAGTTAGAAATTGCGTCCACTGCTCATCCTGTAAAATGCTTGCCGTGCAAGAAGGACCACATAACGTAAATACGTGAAGGTTGAGACCTTGCGGGTTGTGATGCAGTGTGCGTGATTTCCCCTGCGAAAGAAGGTCCTCCTGTGGAAGAAGCTTCTGCAGAATGTCCCACAAGAGACACCTGAGTAGATTTATCATGGTCTCTGGGGTGACAGAGATGCTACCAACAGAATCTTGCAGTAAGATTGCTTGATTTTTAGCAATATCTCCTGAATCAACGGAGGATATGTGTATCCTATCATTCCGTCCCAAGAGATCGAGAGAGCATCTACTGCAAACGATCGAGGATCTGAGCATGGCGACACATACGTCTGCAACTGATTGTTGAGATGCATCGCAAATAAGTCTATCATTGGACGATCCCATTGGTAGCAGATCTGATTGAATACTCGTTTGTTGAGAGTCCTTTCTGACGGCAACATGCGACCTTTCCGAGAAAGGGAGTCTGCTAGAATGTTCAGACGACCCGGAATATGACGAACCGATAGGAGAACTTGATGCTCTAGGACAAACAGAAGAATCCTTTCCGTTAAATTGAATAACGGAATGGAATGAGTGCCTCCCTGGTTCCGAATATAAGCTAATACTGTCAAATTGTCGGACAGAATTTGAACAGGCGAATTCTGAGGAATGTTCATCCACTGACGTAGCGCAAGCCAAATTGACATCATCTCTTTGATGTTTATGTGCTTGTTTAGGAACTGGGGATCCCAAAGACCCTGGCACCTCGAATCTGTTGGGCTCAGAGTAGCGCCCCAACCTGTTTGACCTGGAGATTCCTGTTTTCTACGAGCTCTATAGCGTTCTTGTCCAGAAGAGACTGAACTTCTGATGGAAGCAATTCTCTCTTCTGAACATTTGACAGAAGCCGAGTCCAACGTGGACTTTGAGTTAACGGAGGTTTTCCCTTGAAGGACAGTTTTAGACCTTCGGAAATCACCCCTTGCACCCATGGGTCGTCCGTAATTGACAACCAATTGGTTAAGAATCTTGACAGCCTTCCGCCGACAAGAACGCAATAGACGTTTACACCATCACCTCCTGGCCCTGCGAGGCTTGCGGGAGGAGAAACCACATCCTCCACAACCCACACCTCGTCCAGTTGGCCTAGGGGCATCTGACCGGTTATCTCGGCCAGCATAATGGCCCCTACCTGAGTCGCTACTCTGACGGTCTCTAGAGTAAGACGTAGAGGCTTTCTTAGATCCTCTATATGATCTTCCCTTGGACGCATTTGCCCCCGAAGTACCTGCCTTACTCTTCTCTGCTGAATCCGACATTTCTGAAGCGGATTTAAAAAGCAGAGAATCCGAAGCTTTCTTAGTAATCTGATCATAGATAATAGAAAGCTTTCCGTCGAAGAGAAGCTCTCTGGAGACCGGAGCAACTCGAAGAGAGTTTTTCACCTTACTATCCACTCTAGTGGATGCAGCTAGGGCTGCATCACATCTGACTAACTCTGGATTTGCAACTGAAAGGGCGGAGTTATACGTAGAATATGCTATAGCCCGCGAAAGAACTCTTAAGGTAGTTTGAACATCCTGGAATTCTTTCCCTTCGAGATGTAATAACGCTCTGGTAAGGTGATCTGCATAACATAATGCATCTAAATTAATTCTATTAGACGAGATTGTCGTCTCCAGTATACTGGAGTTAATAGACATGGACGCCGGCAATGACAACTCCAGTTCTTCAGCCTGGTCATCCAAACGCAGAGGAACTCTCGGCACGCCATATGAGATTCTCGGTCGTCCCTTTTTGACTCTGCAGAGGAGTGAACCGACCCAGCTTCCTCAGACAATTCCTGTTCCGAAAACGTTTCTGATGGCTGCTGGGATGCTGCAATCAGATGAGCTATCTGTGATTGCAAGTCCGTCATAGAGGCCTGTGGAGCCGCGGTCTTTCGTGATTTAGCTGCTGGGAGCTCCTGGGACGTTACTTCCTGCATACTTCTATTATGCAAACGTCCCGACTGGTAAGGTCTTGTGTCCTTGGCTACCGAATGGCGTGACCTGATTGACGTGGAATCCCTGGTCGGTGAAGCAGGCTGAATATCAGAAGTCACATAGCCAAGTTGCGGTCGTGTGTGCTGCCGTGAGCATGAGGAAGGATGAGGAAGCCAATAGACTATAGACTAGTCGCGCCGGACTGTCTATACGACAGAGAGTCCCAAGGAGTGGATGTATGCTCCGACTGACAAACATTACATTGGTCCCAGATGTTGTAAGAGAGAGGGGACTCTCTCGCTCGCGGTCCGGGCAGACCTAGACAAGCTAGGTACCGGACTGATTGGCTTCCCCCATACTATCCTTGGATCCATCATCGCCGGGTGTGCATGATCCATTTTTAGAGTGCTCGCAACACCCGATCTCCTTTCCTGGACTGCAACGGACGAACCTGGCTTCACAACCATTTCATGAATGATTGTTTCACCGGGCGAGCTAGCGGGCGACAATGCCGTCGATCCTTCGTGGGACCTCTTAGGCATTTGCCGAATTCCATTGAGCACTTTTTCCGCTAGCTCTTCATTTATCTGCGACGACGGAGGCACACTTTGTGAAGACATCACGGAAACATCACCCTGTTCTTGTTCCTCTGAAAAAGAGACTGAAAAACTAAAGTGACCCTGTGGCGAGAGGGCTGGCATGGAACTCTCACTACTAACAATATACCGTGACACATGCCTCCAACGTTTGTCATTCCAATTGGCACACACAGAGCAAGAATTAGTGTGATTACACTGACTACAATTAATACACTAAACATGAGAATCAGAGGAAGACTTCCTCGAATTACAATTTGAACAAACTTCTTTAATTTTGAAAAAAGTTAAACAGTCAACGTACTCGCACTAACCCTTGAAAACAAGGTACATGATAATAATATAATCCATTACAAACATTTCGAAAAATAATTCGAAAGAAAAAATTTTCGAAAAAAAGTTTTCAAATTGAGCCCAGTTCCCAATGGGAACGATGAGCCCAAATGGATCCCAAAAAAGCCTAAGTGTGGACAAAAATTTTAAAACATGTCTAAAAATTAATGTTACACTTACGGACAGTATTATGTATCTGGCTATGATCAGAATTAATTAAATGACAAGGAATCACTGCGTGAAGTAACCGTTGTCAATGTAAACAAAAGTGAATAAAACTGGAAACAAGACTCCAGGCACTGAAAGTTAAAAAAATTATATAGTAATTTATATATTTTTTATACTCACCACTGACCCAGACTTAGCTGGTGCTAACTCTAAAATATTTAGGGCCAAACGCAAATTTTACCCCCCAATCCCCAAAATTTGCATCTAAAACCGAAAAATACATGTCCTATATGGTTCTCCATACTTTTACTCCACTGCGCATGCGCAGTGTCAAGGAGGTCTCAAAACTGCTGCCAAAAGTCATTCTTACAACCAGTGCCTGGTAAGCGTTATGTACGCAGTGGGGAGGCAAGAGTTCCCAACTCCTGGGAGGGCCATCCCCGTCTGGGTCATTGGTAAGTATAAAAAATATATAAATTTCTATAAATTTTTTAACATTTTTATACTGTACCAATGACCCAGACTTAGCTGAATAGTAAAAAGGTTGGAGGGCCTAGGACATAAGGAAAATCCAATAGACTCAATTACCTGTAACAGACCTATCCCCTCAATGGGAAAAGGAGAGATAGGCTACATGTATCTTTCTTATTTGTATCAAAAAAGAAAGACACAACACCATTCTGTAATTGAGCACAATAATATCAATGATCTCTGTAAACATCTTATAGCCCTTTATACTAATATTTTTAAAAGGAAAGCCAATAAATACGGGAGTCTAGAGAAATGAGACTCAATATACTCATTTAAAAGTGTTCGAGGATTGTATATTAACACCCAATTAATCACGTGATATATACAGATACTTCACACCAATCAACACTTTAAAAAATATTACACAGATGAGTAAACAGGCTTTACCCTTAAAATCACCTCGGAACCGACTCGGAATTACTGACTCTAAGGGAGGTATTCCCTTGCTTACACTATAAAGCAGGTGACCTAAGGGAACACCCGCCCCCCCCCCCCCTTCCCCTTTCCCTGAATCAAATACTCCAGAGCAAAGAGGGCAGCAGGACAGAGTCACTGCTGGATCCGAAGGCCTATATACATATAGTTGCCACTGTTTGGTAGACGACATTCTGAGTAAAATATAACGGACCTAAACAATGTAGATCTGCAGTAAGGACTCAATATTCTCAGATACAAAATCATGAAAATGGAGGGCTAAGACCAATATGCAGCCCTCAATAGATCTGTAATAGCAACATTATTAGTCTAAGCCCATGATGTAGAAGAACTCTTACTTCATGAGCTTAAAACTAAAGCACCGACTGCTGAATGAAGATATAATCATAAGCAGAACTAATAGTAGATTGAATCCATCTGACCATAGAATGGACCGAAATGTGGAGGAAGCTTCCACTGCATGTCCCACAACAGACGCCTGAGTAAATTAATCCACAGTCTTTGTGGAGCTAGAGAAGCTACCAACAGAATTTGCATTGAAAAAATTACATTTGAGCAATATCTGTTGAATCAACGGCACTGGAAGATACGTATATCTTATTATTCCATCTCACAAGAACGATAGAACGTTTACTGCAAACGCTCGAAGATCGAAACATTATGACACATACGTCTGCAACTGATTGTTGAGATGCGTCGCAAATAAGTCGATCACTGACCGCTCTCCTTGGTAGCAATCTGATTGAATACTCGTTTGTTGGAAGTCCATTCTGGTGGCAACAAACGGCCTCTCCGTGAAGGGAGTCCGCTAATACGTTCAGCCGACCCGGAATATGACGGACCAATAAGTGAACTTGATGTTCCAGTACCAACCGAAAGATTTGATCCGTTAACATAAATAACAGGATTGAATGAGTGCTTCCATAATTCCGAAAATACGCTAATACCGTCGAGTTATCGGACAGAATTAGCATATGAACATTCTGAATAACTTTCCTCCAATAACGTAGCACAAGCCAAAATGACATCAATCTTGATGTTTGTGTGCTTGATAAGGAACTACGGAAACAAAACACTCTGGCACTTTAATCCGTTGGGTTCAATGAAACTGCCCAATCTGTTTGACTGGCATCCATCAAAACTGAAAACTCGGATCCGGCAATTGCAGTGGAACTACTTGAGTTAAGCACTGAAAACTTGCCCAAGTCTGAATCTCTTATTCACTTGATTTGACAAGAAGATGTCCGTATCGAGCGAAAGAAACTTCACCCTCCAATTCTGAATTAAAAGAAATATGGAGAGGACAAATGCGTAACCGCCCCATTGGAATAAAATCACAGCAGATCCGCACAACGTATCAGTCATATGAGATCTCTCGCTGAGACCTTGTTTGAGCAAAGACAATAGCGATTATAACGACTGACTAATTTCGCTCTGGTTAACGGCAGACGAATGAGAATGTTATGCGTCCCGAAGCTTATCCCCCCCGTGGGTAAATGACTTGGACGAAACCAGATCCGACTTTCCTCGTTTACTTATGAAACTGAGATGTCAGATCAAAAGAAGCAGAATCTGCACATCATTCTGAAGCGTTAACTCGTTGCCGTACCTCTGAATAATGTCGTCCAGGAAGGCCGACGATACCGCAGACGAATGAGTCATTACCGAGTTCGTTATTCAAGTGAAAGCCCAGGAACTAGATTCAGACCGGAACACACTGGTCAGTGCTGAAACACAGTTCCTATGATAAAGAAGCAAAGATACTTTCTGAATGACTGATGTACCATGACATGAAAGTATGTAACTAGAAATCTATGCATGTAGCATAGTCGTACACCCGAATACTCGCTCTGACCAATCGGATGGACTCCATATAGAAACTTAGAGCCACAATCAGCTTGTTATCCAACTCAGATTATGAGTGGATGGAACGAGCCATCTGGTTTTGGAACCAGAAAAGGATGGTTGTAGAAACCTTAAAAATCCTGGATTTCTACAATCTCTATCGCGATCATTCCAGAAGAGACTGGACTTCTGATGGAAGCGAGCCTCTATTCTACTGACTGACGGAAGCTGAGTTCATCTTAGACTCCGAGTTAACAGAGGATTTCGTTTGAGGAACAATATAGTCCTTCCGAAAACACCCCTTGGATCCAAGGTACGTCCATAATCTAATCTCAAATAATTGAGAAACTCGATAGACTTCCGCTCACCAATACACGATAGAGGATAAAACCATTACCTCCTGGTCCTGCGAGGCTTGCAGAAAGAGAAGCCATGTCCTCTACGGCCCACACCTCGCCTCGTCGACCTAGGGGCATCTGACCAGAATTATGCCCCTATCTGAGTTGCTACTCTGACGGTCTCTAGAATAAGACCTAGAGGACGCATGGGAACCTCTATAGGAAATTCCCTTGGACGTATTTGTCCCAGAAGTGCCTGTCCTACTCTTCTCTGCTGAATCCAACTGTATGGAAGCAAATTTAAATAGCAGAGAGTCTAAAGCTTTCTTAGTTAATTGATCATAAACTGCGGAAAGCTTGCCATCGAAGAAAACTCTCCGGAGACTGGAGCGGCTCTGAGAGAGTTTTTCACCTTACTATCTACCCGCGTAGATGTAGCCAGGGCTGCGTCACGTCAAAACAACTCCATAATGCCACTAAAGGACGGAGTTTACGTGAGGCCCTTGAAAGAACTCTTAAGGAGGTTGTACATCCTAGAATTCTTTTTGCTTTGAGATGTAATGATAACAGTCTGGTAAGGTGATCTGCGTACGATAATGTGTCTAAGCTGTCCCTGCTAGACAATATTGTTATTACCAACATCATTGTTGGAATTGACATAGACGACAGATAAACAATACTAGTTTCTGACCTGGTCGTCTAGAAACAGAGAACTCTTAGAATGCTCTGTCCTGCTGTTTCAAAATATTCGATGAATTGATGAAAGGCAGATGTAGAGCATATTGCTGATAAGAAACCTGACCTGCCCATTTAGCTAGCAAGTTATATAAATATAGCGTCATTCAACAGATCAAATGTCCGTGAAACATATCTGGACTTTGTCGGAAACTGAGGGATGATGTCCCTAAACCGATTAAGAATTCTGTGTCCAGTGGCGCTATCCGTCTCTTATCTGGCAACGCAGCATTTTGGTCTGGAGGAACAACGTCCGATGATAATGCCAGATGCACTCTACGGCAATTATGTTGTTCCAAAAAGGGAAAATACAACTCATCCGTATCCCTTTCACCATCCTGTCGGACCTCTTGAAATTCTTGGTCGTCCATGCCTGAACCTGCAGCAGAACGTACCAACCCAGCTTCCTCGGATAATTCCTGATCCGACAGAGTTACTGTCGGTTGCTGGGATGCTGCGATAATTTGTGCTATCTGCGATAGCATGTCCGTAACAGAGGCCTGTGGAGCTGCAGTCTTATAGGATTTAGCCGCTGGAAGCTCCTTGGACGTTCACTCCTGCATACCTCTAATATGCAAACGTCCGAAGAATGAAGGCCTTGTATCCTTGGCTACTGGATGGCGTGACCTGGTTGCCGTAGAATCCCTGGTCAGCGATATTGATTAAATATCACAGGTCACATAGCCAAGGTGCAGTCGCGTGTGTTGACGTGAGGATGAGGAAGCCGAAAGAACAGTCTCTCTGGACTGTCTATATAACAGAGCGTCTCGAGCGGTGGACATATACTCCGACTGAGGAATGTTTAGTACCACAATATCTGGGCTCAGATGTTGTAATACGAGAGAGGGACCTCTCTCGCTCGCAGCCTGGATGGACCTGGACAAGCTAGGAACCGGACTAATAGGCTTCCTCCGTACCATCCTCGTATCCGTCGTCACCGGGTGTGCACATTGTATTTTATAGTGCTCGCATCACCCAAATCTCCTTCCTGGAACGCAACGGACGAACCCGGGTGCTGAGCCATTCGGTGAATGGTCGCGACACCGGGAGAGCTAGTGGACCCCAACGCCATCGATCCTACTAGGGAACTCCAGGCAATTGCGGTCCGGGGGACCTGGACAAGCTAGCTATCTGACTGACAGGCTTCCTCCGTACTATCCTCGGATCCGTTGTTGCTGGGTGTGCACATCTGAAGTTTTATAGTGCTCATATCACCCAATCTGCTTCCTTGGACCACAACGGACTAACCCTGAGCCATTCTTTCCTGGTGAATGGTCGCGACACCGGGCGGACTAGCAGGCGACAATGCCTTCGATAGAACTAGCTAACTCCCAGCAATTGTCGTAATACCTTGAGCACTTCCCGCTAGCCCTAATATTGCAACGATGGAGACACACTTATTGAAGACATCACGGAAACATCACTCTGAGTTCTGAAAAAGAAACTGATAATATATAGTGACCCTACGGAGAGAGGACCGTAATGGACCTCTCACCGCAACAAAATACCGTGACACACGTCTCCAATGTTGTCATATCAATCAACACACACAGAGCAAGAATTAATGCGACTACATTGACCATAAGAAACACAATGAACTTGTGAATTAGAGGAAGATATCCTCGCATAACGATTGAAGAATATTTTTTCAACCAGAAAAAATATACACCGTCATATTACTCGCACTAACTCTTGAATAAATTCACATAATATATTATAATTCATTATAACATTTCAAAAGAAAATAATTTAAAAAAAAAAATTTTTTTTTTAATTTTCAGAAGAGCCCAAGTTCCCAATGGGAACCCTGAGCCCAAGGATCCCCAAAAAGCCTAAGTGTGGACAAAATTTTTTAATCATTTTAAAAATTAATGTAACACTTACGGACAATATTAATGTATCTTGCTAAGAACTAAATAAAGCAGAAGACAAGTAATCATTGTCAGAAGTAACAGTTGTCAACATAAGCAAAAGTGTCAACAAACCGGAAACATGACTCCAGGCACTGAAACAAACATGGCCCGAAATCAGTTACCAATTTAAACACTATCTGATGCAAAACAGAGGCTTCCATAGAAGAAACTGTAGAACATCAGATGGTAGATGCAGATCAAAATGCCTAAACACACTTGGGTGAGGACGTAAACATGGGGAAAAAACAGAAAATAATTCTGTTTCCAAGCCAAAACTCCCAAGAAATTTCAGTAATAAACATTACAAAATATAGCACCTTAGTGAGCACGCTCACATACCCCACACGCCCCGATATTTCAAGCTCTAATCATTTTTTAAAAATAAACATAGATTCTAGGAATACTGCAGAAAACAGTGTTCTGTAGTTTCAACGGTTTTGAAAGAATTCAAGTAGAGAAAAAGCTCAGAAAACTGTAATTTTGATGAACTTTTCAAAGTCTATGGGGCCGTAATTTTGGTAAAAATCAGTGGAGCGGAACAAAACCCAAACTTGTTCTGTAGGCCACCATGTTAGACTAACATATCAAAAATCAGCTCAATATCTGGAAGCGTGCAGGAAAAAAGTCCGGAAAACTGTAATTTTGATGAACTTTTCAAAGTTCAAGGGCCGTAATTTCGGTAAAAATTAGTGGAGCGGAACAAAATGCAATCTTCATCTGTAGGCCACCATGTCAGACTAACATACCAAACATCAGCTCAATATCTGGAAGCGTGTAGAAAAAAAGTCCGGAAAACTGTAATGTTAATGCATTTTTCAGAGTCCAAGGGTCATTATTTCAGTAAAAATCAGTGGAGCGGAAAAAAACGCAAACTTGTTCTGTAGGCCACCATGTTAGACTAACATACCAAAAATCATCTCAATATCTGGAAGCGTATAGGAAAAAAGTCTGCAAAACTGTAATTTTGATGAACTTTTCAAAGTTCAAGGGCCGTAATTTCGGTAAAAATCAGTGGAGCGGAACAAAATGCAAACTTGATCTATAGGCCACCTTGTTAGACTAACATACCCAAAAACAGCTCAATATCTGGAAGCGTGTAGAAAAAAAGTCCGGAAAACTGTAATTTTGATGAACTTTTCAAAGTTCAAGGGCCGTAATTTCGGTAAAAATCAGTGGAACGGAACAAAATGCAATCTTCATCTGTAGGCCACCATGTTAGACTAACATACCAAAAATCAGCTCAATATCTGGAAGCGTGTAGAAAAAAAGTCCGGAAAACTGTAATTTTGATGAATTTTTCAGAGTCCAAGGGCCGTAATTTCGGTAAAAATCAGTGGAGCGGAAAAAAATGCAAACTTGATCTGTAGGCCACCATGTTAGACTCACATACCAAAAATCAGCTCAATATCTGGAAGCGTGTAGAAAAAAGTCCGGAAAGTTAAAAAATTTATAGTAATTTATATAATTTTTATTCTTACCATTGACCCAGACATAGCTGGTGCTAACACAAATTTTGCCCCCCAATCCCCAAAATTTGCATCTAAAACCAAAGAAAACATGTCCTGAATGGCCCACCATACTTCACCTCTACTGCGCATGCGCAGTGTCAAGGACGTCCGGAAATTGGCGCCATTAATCATTCTTATAACCAGTGCCTGGTAAGCGCTATGTACTCAGCGGGGAGGTATGAGTTCCCAACTCCTGGGAAGGCCATCCCCGTCTGGGTCATTGGTAAGTATAAAAAATATATAAATTACTATAAATTTTTTAACATTTTTATACTGTACCAATGACCCAGACATAGCTGAATAGTAAAAAGGCTGGAGGGCCTAGGACATAGAGCAAGTTCAAACAAGCTCAATTATATAAAATAGAGTCATCCCCTCGAGGGGAAAAGGAGTATTAGGCCTTACATGTATCTTTCTTATTTATGATAAATTAGAAAGACACAACACCTTCCAAAATTGAGCATCATAACATCCATGTACTCTATCAATATCCAGTATAATCCTTATACTAATAATTTTTAAAGTAAGCCAATAAATAAAGATAGTCTAGAGAATAGAGACTCTTTATACTCCTTAAAAGTGTCTGACGATTGAATATTTGACACGTGATATATTCAAAAGCTATACTTTAAAAACTATGACCTGAATGAATTTTAAAAACATAAACTTATCACTGAAAAACCATCCCAGTAACAGCTCAGAATTACTAACTCTGGAGGAGGTATCCCCTTGTTTTCATAATAAAACAGGTGACCCAAGGGAACACCCTCCCCCCCCCCCCCCCTTCTCTTTGCCCTGGGTCAAATAGCCCAGAGCGAAGAGGGCAGCAGGACAGAGTCACTGCCGGAACAGAAAGCCTACCTAGCTATAGTAGCAACTGTCAAGTGAATGACATTCTGAGCAGTAGATAATAGACCTAACAATGGAGGCCTCCAGAAATAGACTCAATATTTCTGAGATAAAAATTCATGAATGTGGATGGCTGAGCCCAATGAGCAGCCTTCATAAAATCTATAATAGCGACACTATTAATGTAAGCCCAAGATGTATAAAGAGCTCTTACTTCATGAGCCGAAATCTCAAGCACAAACTGCTGAGTCAATGATATACCATAACCAGTACCGATAGTTAATTGAATCCATTAACAATAGAATGGAGCATAATGTCCTTCTATTAGGCATCAAAGACAGAAGAAGCTTACGTCCGTACTAATAAACTGATATCTGTTTATAAATACATAAACTCTAACCGGACAGAGTAAAGGCCTATGCCCGTACGAAGACGGAAGGACCTTAATAACAATAGGTTCCGGATACTATTGGGAGCCTGACTCTTAACCAAAAATCCAACCTAAGTAGTAAAGGAAGTAGTGTTTCCGATACTACGAAAGTGAGAATCGTCCACCGATAGTGCATGAAGCTCACTGACTCCTCAGTAAGAGAAGACTAACAGAATTACTGTCTAAAAAGGTCAGAATTTGAAAACTACTGTTTCCAGAGGCTCAAATGATTACTTAGCTAAATAAGAACCGAAGCTAAATTCCATATAGGAATTTAATCTAAGGATTCTAGGTCAATTTATCGAAAAGTTTCTAACTGACTTAGATAAAGAGACATAAGACTCAATTGTAAACTATCATAGAGTGCATAGGTATGAGATAACATAGACCTATAACCTTAATAGTAACAGGCTGCAGTTGATCTTGTCAAACAAGTATACTAGAAAGTTGCAATGTCTGGTATGGAGGGATCCAAAATATCAACATAATGATCCCTACACCAACGACGGAAGAGCCTCCACTTTAGCCGCATAGTATAGCGAAGAAGAGGTTCTCCTACAGTAAGAAATCGCGTCCATAGCTCGTCCTGTACAATGCTTGCCGTGCAAGAAGGACCACACAACGGAATACGTGAAGGTTGAGACCTTGTGGGTTGTGATGAAGTTGACACGATTTCCCCAGCGAAGGAAGATCCTCTCATGGAGGAAGTTTTCGCGGTAAGTCCCACAGTAGACACCTGAGTAAATTTACCCACGGTCTCTGTGAAGACAGAGATGCTATCAACAGAATTGTATTGTGGATGTTTATCTTAGCAATACTTGCTGAATCAACAGCGCTGGAGGATACGCATATCCTATCATTCTGTCCTATTAGATCAATAGAGCGTTAACAACATAAGCTCAGGGATCCGGACATGCAAACACATACGTCTGCAATTGAATAGTGAGTTGTGTCGCAAATAAATTATCATTGGGCGCTCCCATTGATAGCAAATCTGATTGAATACTTGTTTGTTGAGAGTCCATTCTGACGGCAACAAGTGACCCTTACGTGAAAGGGAGTCTGCTAATACAATCAGACGACCCGGAATATGACGGACCGAAGCAGAACTTGGTGTACTATAACAAACAAAAGGATTCTTTCCGTTAAATTGAATAACGGAATCGAATGAGTGCCTCCCTGGTTCCGGAGATATGCAACTACTGTCGTATTATCGGACAGGATTTGGACATGCGTTTCTGAATAATGTTCATCCAATGACATAGTGCAAGCCAAAATATACATCATTTCCTGGAAGTTGAGTGCTTGCCTAGAACAGCGGAACCCAAAGACCCTGGCACTTCGAATCCGTTGGGATCAATATTGTACCCCAACCTGTTTGACTGGCATCCGTCATAATCATAAAACTCGGATCTGGCAACTGCAGTGGCACTCTCTGAGTCAACCACCGAATGTTTGCCCCAGTCTGAATCTCTTGTTACACTTGATAGACAAGAGAACGTGTATATTGAGCAATTGATAGATTGCTGAAAGGTTGCCGTCGAAGAGAAGCTTCTCCGAGACTGAAGCGACTCTGAGAGAGTTCTTCACCTTACTATCCACGCGCGTGGATGTAGCTAGGGCTGCGTCACGTCTAACCAACTACAGGTTGCCACTGAAGGGCGGAGTTATACGTGGAAAAACTACTGCCCTTGAAAGAAATCACATTGAGGATCATATCCTGGAATTCTTTCTCTTGAAGACGTAATGATAATGCCTCAGTAAGGTGGTCTACGTATGATAAAGCGTCTAAGTTAAGTCTAATAGACATCATTGTCGTTTCCAACATCGTGGTTGGAATTGACATCGACGGCGAAAAAGATAATTCCCAGTCTTCAGTCCCGCCGTCAAGACGCATAGGAACTCTCGGTATGCCCTGTTCTGCCAATATAAATTATTCCCTAGAATTGATGAAAGGCAGAATAGAGCATTGCGGACAAGAAACTAGATTATCATGCTTGGTAGTAAGCTTATATATAGCGTCGTTAAATAATTTGAATGTTCTAATGACATTATTGGACTGTGTCGGCAAGTCAGGGACAATGTCCCTGAACCGATCCAAAACTCTGTGTCCAATGACGCTATTAGTCTCTTATCCAGCATCGCAGCAATGTAGTCCGACGGAACAACCTCTGGCAGATAATGCCGGAAGAAATGTATGGCAGCTTCTGTTGTTCCGAAAGGGAAAACTCGAAATCGTCCGAATCCCTTTCGCCATCCTGTCGGACCCTATGTGTTCGGTCGTCCGTACCTGATGCAACAGTGGAGCGCACCGACCCAGCGCCGTCAGATTATTCGTGATCCGACCGAGAATCTGTCGTTTGCTGGGATGCTGCGATAAGCTGTGCTATTTTGGATAGCACGTCCGTCACTGAGGCCTGTGGAGAAGCGGTCTTACGATGCTTTGCCGCTGGAAGCTCCGTGTTCGATACCCCGTGCATACTTCTATTATGCGAGCGAACAGAGTGTATAGGCCTCGTGTCCCTTGGCTACCGGATGGAGTGACCTGTTCGCCGTGGAATCACTGAATGACGAAGCTGGCCGAATACTCGAGGTCACGTAGCCAATGTGCGGTCGTGTGCGCTGCTGTGAGGATGAGGAAGCATTATCGACAGTCTCTCGGACTGTCAATATAACGGAGCGTCCCGAGCGGCGGACATATGCTCTGAATGCGAAATGACTGTACCACAACATCCGGTGCCATATGTTGTTGTACGAGAGAGGGACCCCTCTCGCTCGCAGCCTGGATGGACCTGGACGAGCTAGGAACCGGACTAACAGGCTTCCTCCGATCTGTCCTCTAATCCGTCATCACTGGGTGTGTACTAAAGTCTATTATAGTGCTCGCATCACCCAAATCTCCTTCCTAGACCGCAACGGACGAACCCGACTGCCGAACCATTCGATGAATGGACGCTACACCGGGTGAGCTAGCGAATGTCAACTCCGTCGATCCTACTAGGGACCTCTTAGGTGATTGACGTATTCCATGAGCACTTATTGCCGCTAGCTCTTCATTATCTATGACGACAGAGGCACACTTTTGAAAGACATCTCAGTAACTTTGCGAACAAGAAACCAGACATGCTTGATAATAGCAAGCATATAATAATAAATATATAGCGTCGTTCAATAATTCGAAAGTTGTGTGACATTATTGGACTGTGTCGGAACTGAGGGACGATGTCCCTGAACCGAACCAAAAATTCTGTGTCCACCAACGCTATCAGTTTCTTATCCGGCATCGCAGCATTCTGGTCCGACGAAAGAACCTGTAGAAGATAAGTCAGATGACATACACAGCAGCTGATGTTGTTCCGAAAGGGAAAGCTCAAAATCCTCCGAATCCCTTTCGGCATCCCGTCGGACCGGATGAAATTTTCAGACGTCCGTACCCGCTTCCGCTGAGCATCCCGACCCAGCGTCGTCGGATAATACATGATGCGACAGAGAATCTGTCGATGCTGGGATGCTGCGATAAGCTGTGCTATTTGGGATAGCACGTCCGTCACCGAGGCCTGTGCAGTAGCGGTCTTACGATGCTTTGCCGCTGGAAGCTCCGTGTACGTTGACTCCCGCATACTTTCTTATGCGAACGTCCGGAGTCTGCAGGCCTCGTGTTCCTGGCTACCGGATGGTGTGACCTGGTCGCCGATGATTCTCTGATTGGCGAAGCTGACTGGATATCCGAGGTCACGTAGCCAAGAGCGGTCGTGTGCGCTACCATGAGGATGAGGAAGCCTTATTGACAGTCTCTCCGGACTGACTATATATCGGAGCGTCCCGAGCGGCGGACGTATGCTCCGAATGCGAAACATTTGTACCACAACATCTGGGGCCAGATGTTGTTGTACGAGAGAGGGGCCTCTCTCGCTCGCAGTCCGGATGGACCTGGACGAGCTAAGAACCAGACTAAAAGGCTTTCTCCGTTCTCTCCTCTAATCCGCCGTCACTGGGTGTGCATTTTGTTGATTCATAGTGCTCGCATCACCCAAAACTCCTAGACCACAACGGACGAACCCGGCTGCCGAACCATTCGATGAATGGACGCTACACCAGGCGAGCTAGCGGACGTCAAAGGCCGTCGAACCTACTAGGGTCCTCTTAGGCAATTGACGTATTTACATGAGCACTTTTCCGCTAGCTCTTCATTAATTGTGACGACGGAGGCACACTTTTGGAAGACATCACGGATACATCACCCTGTTCTTGATCGTCTGAAATGGAGATTGATAAAGTAGAGTGACCCTGCGGGGAAAGGACCGGAAAGGCCATTTCCCCACTAACATACCATGACACACGCTTCCCATGTTGTCATCGAAATTAACACATACAGAACAGGAGTTAGTGCGAGCACACTGACTACATTATACAATGATTATGAAAGTCAGAGGAAGATTTCCTCTTATTACAATTGAACAATATCCTTTCATTGTGAAAAGAAAACAAAGTCCTAGTACTCGCACCAACCCCTGACAATCAAAATACATAATAACAAGATCCATTAACATAGAAAAAATAATTGAAATCAAAAATTTTGAAAAAATATTTTTTCAGAACAGCCCAAGTTTCTGAAAAGTAACGTTGAGCCCCAATGGATCCCAAGCCTAAGTGTGGACAAAAATTCTAAAAATATTTAAAAAAATTTATGCAACACTTACGAACAATAATAATGTATCTAGTTATGATTAAATTAACATCAAGATATTATTTTCAAGAAATCCCCCCTCACACAGAGGGCTGTTGTAAATGTAAACAATAAGTGTAAAAACACCAGAACAATACTCCAGGCACCCTGGCCCGAAATCAGTTACCAATAATACACTATCTGATGCAAAACAGAGACTTCCAGGGAAGAAACTTCAGAACATCAGATGGTAGATGCAGAACACTACGCCTAACCACCCATAGGTGAAGACGTAAACATGGGGAAAAGAACAGAATTCATTCTGTTATCCAGCTAAAACTCCCAAGAAATTTTAGTAATAATATTACAGAAAATATGCCAAAAGCATGGGAGAATAGCAAGAGGGGACTTAAAGGAAAGGGAGAGAGGAAAACACTGAACAAGCAGTGTAACTTGATAACAAGAATGACCACAACAGGCTGTTGCCTCGAAAATAGGTAACTTAACATAATTTCATTAAAAAATTTTAAGTTACAGCCCTGAATATTTTCTGTCACTCATTTTTCCTCTCCTCCTTCTATATCCTCCTTAGAATCACCATTTCTCTAATATTTATGTGTCTGGCATCATTTAAACTGAGATTTACAAGCACAAAGATCAGTCAGATGTTAACTGATGAAGGGCCAAACAAAGAATGATTAATGGCGCCAATTTCCGGACGTCCTTGACACTGCGCATGCGCAGTAGAGGTGAAGTATGGAGGGCCATTCAGGACATGTTTTCTTTGGTTTTAGATGCAAATTTTGGGGATTGGGGGGCAAAATTTGTGTTTGGCCCTATATTTTCAAGAGTTAGCACCAGCTATGTCTGGGTCATTGGTACAGTATAAAAATACTGTAATTTTGATGAATTTTTCAGAGTCCAAGGGCCGTAATTTCGGTAAAAATCAGTGGAGCAGAAAAAAATGCAAACTTGATCTGTAGGCCACCATGTTAGACTCACATACCAAAAATCAGCTCAATATCTGGAAGCGTGTAGAAAAAAAGTCCGGAAAACAAGTAGGGACTGACGGACGGACCAGTCAAAAACATTATACCCCAGCAACTTCGTTGCGTGGGGTATAAAAATAAGCCAAAAGCATGGGAGAATAGCTAGGGGGGAATAAAGGAAAGGGAGAGAAGAAACACTGATTAAACAATGGAACATTCATAGCAAGAATGACCACAATAAGGTCATGCCACGAAAATAGGTAACATGTAACAATTTCGTAAAATAATTATAAGTTACAGCCCTGAACATTTGTTTCCACTGTTTTCTCCTCTCCACCTTCTATTTCCACCATATATCCACCATTTCTTTCATAAATATGCGTCTGGCATCTTTAAAACTGAGATTTACAAGCACAAATAATAGTGAAGTGTAACAGTATTGAGGGCCAAACAAAGAATGACTTTTGGCAGCAGTTTCGAGACCTCCTTGACACTGCACATACGCAGTGGAGTAAAAGTAAAGTATGGAGGACCATATAGGACATGTATTTTTTGGTTTTAGATGCAAATTTTGGGTATTGGGGGGGTAAAATTTGCGTTTGACCCTAAATATTTTAGAGTTAACACCAGCTAAGTCTGGGTCATTGGTACAGTATAAAAATATATAGCCCGAAATCAGTAACCAACTTTAACACTATCCGATGTAAAACAGAGGCTTCCTGAGAAGAAACTGCAGTACATCGGATGGTAGATGCATGACTGAAACGCCTAACCACCCTAGGGTGAGGACGTAACCATGGGGAAAAACAGAATAATCATTCTGTTACCAAGCCAAAACTCCCAAGAAATTTCATTGTAAAATAATTACAAAAATTATGCCAAAAGCATGGGAGAATAGCAAGGGGGGTATTAAGGAAAGGGAGAGAGGAAACAGTGAACAAACAATGGAAATTTCATAGCAAGAATGAAAATATCAGGCCCATGCCCCGAAATTAGGGAAAATGAAATAATTTTTCATAAAAATTATAAGTTACAGCCCTGAACACATCTTTCCACTGTTTCTTCCTCTCATCCTTTTATTTCATCTTTAGATCCACCATTTCTCTCATGATTATGTGTCTGGCATCATTTAAACTGAGATTTAAAGCACAGATATCAGTGTGATGCTACTGGGGCCAAACAAAGAATGAGGATTTGTCTCCAATTTCGGACTTCCTTGACTACTGTGCATGCGCAGTGGGTAAAAGTATGGAGGACCACATAGGACATCTAATTTTTGGATTTTGATGCAAATTTGGGGGATTTGGGGGGCAAAATATATACATTCACATTTCAATAACAAACTGCTGTTTACGGGAACAAACTAAGATAAATGAATTACCTGTCCTCCAGTATAGCAATCTCTGATTCCTTCAGTTCAAATCTACACAGGTCAAGGGCTCTTCTAAAAGAAGTTTTCAACATGCGTCCTGATTTTAGCTTGTCATAGTCTCTCATAAACTCCAGAACTCTCACTCTTTCCTTGCAAACCTAAAATACAGTGAACAAGCAGAAATCAATAAAATGCTGAACAGATTTTTTTTAGTTATTCACAGAATCTGAAGAATGTGGAGAAATAATTAATCTGCAACCAGAAGTAATGAAATTTGAATTTTTAAGCAATTATATAAAAATATTAAAAAAAGGCCCCAAAGCAGATCGTCTGTTTCTCAGGCCATTTTTTGTAAAATTGTATGTGGGTGGTTGTTTTTTAATTTTTTAATTTTATTTTTGTAATTATTTCTTTGCCATCAAAAGTTCATGTTCTATATTTTAGGTCTCATAAGTTACAGAATAGCATGAATGGTGGTGTATTTTGTCCCTTTGTGCAAGAAGGCTTTGCAATAGGCTTTGCAATACTAAAGCATTGCAAAGCCTTGTTGCACTCAAGGGACAAATTTATCAATTTTATTCACTTGGGTAAAATATCAGACATAAACCATTGAATTTTTATTTTTTAAAGTTTTCAATGGTTTTAAAAAGAGAGCATCCACAGCCAAAATGACCACACAGGAGGGCCTGAGAAACAGGTTTTTAACTTTATTAGGCCTAATTCAACTTCAGTATAGATCTACAGATTACTTGTATTGATATGCACCATACAGAAAAGTAGTAAAGCTGTTAACATATAGCTCATCAAATGAAATTGTTATTACTTCTATACAATAGCACAATAGGACAAAAATATTATTTTTATGTGTTCTCCTCTGATCTGAAAACCAAAGAAAGTATCTCCAAGACAAAGCAACAACTCATACACCTTGATATCTCCACTCCACAGGGATGCAAACATGAGTCAAGTTCTTAATTCACAACACATTAACAACTGTAGAAAATAAAAGCAAAGGGATAAACCAGACAAGAGATGGCTTCTAATGATAGAACATTATGGTGTTTGTGCTGCCACAAAACAATTACATGTAGAGAGTAGATACTCCTGGACTGTTCTTAAAGATTCCACAGTAAGAATTGGGATAGTGTTTTCCAATAAGCTACTGCCATGCAGTTCTTAACTGATACCTAGTTAGCTCATGCCCATGAACTGGGTGTTTTTTTTTCAAACAGAAACATATCTCTTAAAATTCTATGTGCTGCATTTAATTAGAGCTACAGATAGAGGTCTGAATCCATTTAGTGATGAAGAGAAGATGAATTTCCTTTCCATCAGTTGGAGAGGAATAAGATCTTTCTGCCTTTCTTTGAAAACTTTGTTCAGCTGGCATCAGTTCAGACTGCCTTGACCAGACAGAAAGCAAGGATTATGCAACGCCAATGTACGGTGGAGTTTTTCATGCATAGTAAGGCTTGTCATTATAAAAAAATCGAATCCATATTTGTTCAAGTTATCACATTAACAAGCAGAAAACAGGCAAAAATTAACAGCCATAACTCTGCTCAGTATGGCTGAACCGCACCAGTTTTCGAACTCAAGCAGACATTGTTAAGAAAATCTAACAGACCAAATATTGACCAAATCAATTAAAATTTGTTCAAATTATAGTGCAAACAGGCTAAAAACAGGCAAGTCATTGTTAAGAAAGTCTCACATACCAAATATTGACCAAATCCATTGATCTTTGTTCAAGTTATCATGCTAACAAGCTGAAAACAGTCAAAAATTAACCCTTTACCTAACACAAAAGGAAGTGACACTTGTAAACAAAATTTTTGAACTACTAATCTTTTTAATTTTTTGGCGTAAAAAAAATAGCTTATGACCCATCTTTGGAACAATCTCATTCTAATGAGGGTTATAAGCTAGGTTTTTGAGAAAAAAATGAAAAAATAAGGAAAATTGAATGGTAAATTTTGTGAATAGAGCTGTCCTGTTTTAGCCCATATACGTTTGGTAAAGGGTTAACATCCATAACTCCACTCAGTATGACCGAAGTGCACTGGTTTTCGAAGTCAAACAAGACGTCGTGAAGAAAGTCTCACATACCAAATATTGACCAAATCCATTAATATTTGTTCAAGTTATCGCACTAAAGAGATAGCTAAAAATAGGCAAAAATTAACTAATTAAGGGGTCATACCTCTGATCAGCATGTCAGAACTGTAACAGTTTTTGAACTGATTCAAAACATTAAGAAAGTCCCATATACCAACTATTAGTGACCAAATCCATTGACATTTGTTCAAGTTATCGAGGTAATGGGCTAAAAACAGGCAAAAATTAACTAATTAAGTGCCATAACTCTGCTCAGTATGGCCACACCTCACCGGTTTTCAAACTCATTCAAGACATTAGGAAAGTATCACATACCAAATATTGCCCAAATCCATGGATATTTGTTAAAGTTATTTGTTATATAGAGCTCAAAACAGGCAAAAATTAATTAATTGAAGGCCATAACTCTGTCCAGTCCAAACTGCACTGGTTTTCAAGCTCATTCAAGACTTTGTCAAGAAAGTCACACAAAACAAATACTAACTGAATCCATTAATATTTGTTCAAGTTATTGCACTAAAGAGCTGAAAATAGGCAATAATTAACTAATTGAGGGCCATAACTCCACTTAGTATGGCCAAACCATAATAGTTTTTGAACTCATTCAAAACACTGTTAGGGAAGTCCCACATACCAAATATTGACCAAATCCATTAAAATTTGTTCAAGTTATTGTGCTAATGAAATGAAAACAGGAAAAAATTAACTAATTGAGAGCCAGAACTCCACTCAGTATGGCTAAATCACACCGGTTTTAAAACTTGTTCAAGATATTGTTAAGAAAGTCTCACATACCAAATATTGACGAAATCCATTCATATTTATACAAGTTATCATGCTAACAAGAAAGGTTATGTCTGCCCACTCACCCATCAATATGCCCGCTCATCTGCCCACCTGCATACCCACCCACCTGCCTGCCCACCCACCTGCCAGCCCACTCGCACAACAACTTCATCAAACTATAGGTCAAGTTGACCAAAGACAAAGAAAATAAGTTCACAATTGTCCTTCAAAGGCATTATCTCAATGTGAATAAGATGTGGAGGGATCTGTGGCAGTTTGTTTCAGCAAAAATGTATTATATGAAATGAATGTGATGATGCTTCCAATACTTTTCTAGAACTATGATTCTACAAAGCACAAAGTTTAATACCATATTTTCCAACACAAAGTGACCCTGGCTGTCAAAAGTGTCATTAAACCCCCCCCAAAAAAATACTATATTTACCAGATGTAAATGCTCACAGATTACTCATTAGATATGCAAGAAACCTCTTATTATCAACATCACTAACAGGTTTGAACTCTCCAACACCGTTTCCTAGTTCACTAAATACAAAGATAATAAAATCGATTGGAAATGCAGCTTAGAAAATCGCGGCTTTTTTCAAAGAGAAGTGTTTAATTTAAAAAGGTAATACACGGAATGACACACATGTGTGAATGGGTTAATCAATATGGCTCAAATGCCAGCACCGAAGGATAAAATGAGAGGCTGCAGGCCTCGAATTTTATCCTTCCGCGATGGCACAAGTGCCATATCGATTAACCCATTCACATGCGGGTGCCATTCTGTGTGTGGCAGATGTATATTTTATATTTTTATCTTATTATTGTTTAACATAATTCTTTAATCCACATAGTCCCTTATGAATGTTCAGTAGACACCTAAATGTATTTCGGGATCAATGTCCGAAATAAACAAGTCGTAGATTGTTAAAATGTGTTTCCATATTTTCCCGCGTGAACAGGTCATGTGACCCTGAAATGAGTTGTTTTGGTGATGGTCATTTCGTCCATGTTTGATGTAATGTTATGTTATCATACTCCTTTGATTGTTGACTGTTTAAATTATTATTTGGAAACTTGGTCAGTATTTACTGTGGTGTATTTGTTTATTCTGTCGAATACCGTTTTGATCTCCTAAATCGTATTCAATCGGCTTTTCATTTATTTCGATTATATCTACATTCGAGTTGTCGATTTCATGACTGTTGGCGATGACAATTCTGCTCTTAACAAACTGCATGAATGGTTGTGGGTTGTTATATTTTCAGCTTACCGATATAGCACATTGTTGTAAGAAAGTTGGAGATGGTCTAATGGTGATGAATGGTTTGATTGGTAATGGAATGATTGGTGTAGCGGGACTCAGATCCACAATCTGGTAAGGACTACATATATTTTTTGTAGAATACTGTAATGTCATGTATTAATAGGTATGTGTCCAGTGAGGCAGAAGGAGAATCATGATTTGGTGAGATCACTGTTTATATATTGTCAGTATTGTATGTTGGGATAATGTATAATATGTGTAAATCAGTTTAAATTAGGGACTATTGTGGTAAAAGTGTATTATCTTTATATTTTCAGAATCCCTGTTATTTTAATTGTTTATTGTTGAATAAATGGTAAAATTGGTTCTACGACTGAGTTGGTTGATTTAGAGCCCGAACACCGGAGATGTAGGGAGGGTTACACTGGATTTTTTAACCCACGGAGAGGATTGAATATTAGGCCTTCTTCTAATCAGAGAATTACAGTGGTTTGATCAACATGGAATTATATACTGAGCTCAGTGACATTTATTTTTTAAGTTAACTCTATCGGTGACTGTGATTCATATTGTGTGGATCCCACTATGTTTACAAGGAAAGTGCGATTGCCTTGGTCAGTTAGAAAACTTTAATTATGCTTTGGTCACTGTTGAAATAATAAAATATTCTTATTCAGGCAGATATTTACGCAGATAAATACTGTAGCTTATTATTAAATTAATATAGTTTGGTAAAACAAGATGGGTCATCAATATTGTTGATAGTTGCCTACTTGAAATTTCATCGAGCATGTACCAATAAAATGGACCGATTTCTGTTTTTCTACTTTCGTTAATGATCAGCTGTTTCGGCATGTGTTATTTTTGACGGTAAAAATAAATGTAAACACTGTTCATGTGTCTAAATAATATCTTATTGACTGTTATGGTTATAGTGGCCAAAGCCATGATATTGTATTACGGTAAGAATGAGATTCACTTTAAATTAAGAATTAATTATTCTGGTGGTGGGACACATTGCATGTAAAATCACAACTTATTAATATTTCCTGACAGGTTTTTCACAAACGTGACAGCTTATTTGTTGACATTCTTTTGGATTCCCCGGCGAGGTACTTTGTTCTAAAAGTGGAAACACTGCTCTTACATGTTATGACGTGCCGGTCTTTCATTGATTGTTTTGTTAATTGAACTTACTAGGCTGTTACAACTTGAGTGTTGACAGCACTTTGACATAAAACAGTTCGACTTACTGAAAAATGACAAAAAGTGAATTTACAAATTCACAAAGGTTTTATATGCATAGATCAGCTTACAATTTCCTGAATATTTGAAAAATTAGGGGAAAGATTTTTGTTTTCAAGCATTGAAAAAAACAAGAGCAGGAGCTGAACATTTCTTTCAGCTCACACATAGATAATCAATTAGAATTTTCTTAACCCTCTCTTGTACAACAACGAAACTATAGATTTGTTGTGACTTTTTGTTAACACTTTCCCAAGTTGATTTTCCATAATTATTTTTTCCAAACATTTTCTTTAACTCGTTTATTATGGATGAATTTCTAAAATTTAGGTTAACCCTTTACCACAGTTAATAACCAGTATAAATCTTAAATATTTCCTTAACCCTCTCTTACTGTCTACAGATATTGTAACCTGTCATTATTCATTAACCCCTTCAATCTTATAAGGAAATAGATAGTCGAATTGCTGAATGTAGTAGTTAACACTTTAAATTCTGATCAAAAATAATTATTAGATAGTACACCCTTTACCTGTTAAAGTTCTCCAAGTGAAATTCACAGTGGAAATTGACCCTTGATTGGGTTTGTATCATCGGATAAGTTGCTAAATAAATCAGTGAACAATCGAGGTATGCATTGACCCTTTTCTGGCAAAGGTTCCTAAAGTGTGCTTAAACAAAAATTGATAATATCAAGGACAGTCTTAGATATATTCATTTATGTCCTATTCATTATTATGTAGATGTGTCTTAATTAGTTATTGTCATTAAGTTGTTGTTTATTGTGTCTAGAGTATAATAATGGACAAATACAGTTGTAGTTGAATGTCGATTTCTTTCCAACTTACCATAACAATACCTGTTATGTATATTAATACACATTAAGCTCATATCAGTTACTTTTCAACCTATTACACAAAAAGTGTTTATCGGCACTCATTGTGCTCATGTGACTGGTGTCAATTTCTTTGCGGCCTAACATACCAACACAAGGTGAATATATCAGAACTTATTAACATTGATTTTTGTTTATATCAGCATTTTTTTTCAGTTGATTCAGTGGCATATTAAACCACTATCTACTTAGAAATTTTGAGTTGAGCCTATTGACTTTAACCCTCTGTCAACTTAAAACAATTTAAGTTGGTATTATTGACTTTCCTTCAGAATCAAAGAAAATTCATTCAAACAATTCAAATTAACCCCTTGTGAACATTTTTGACTCAATATTTGTAAAATTGACCCTTTGTAAACCGGAGAAATATGGACTCAATTTGATTCACATTAACTCTTTGTGAACTTGACAATTTTTTTTTGTTTAGATTCAAAATTTGTACCACTACTCTGTGAATATAAATTTTTTTTTGGCATTTATTTCTAAGTAGAAAAAAAAAATCATAGCATTTCTTTTTAAACTCAGAAATTGTTTTTGTTTATAAATATTTAGTTATATTGTTTTCACTGTAAGATAAATTGTAACAGTTACTAAATTTAATTGTGCCTCATATCCAAATACAATAATGAGATAATTTGAATATGAATTCTTGTGACAACTTACTTTATAACTTTACAGCTTTATGAATTTTGATTTCAATGGCACAATCAGAGATACATGTTAAAATCACCAATATATTTAAGATAGTTTAAGCCTTAGGTGAAAAGTTTCTAGCATATGAAAGAAATTATTTAAGGAATTCATCAATATTTCAAATGTGTCAGGAATTACATTGTGTCATAAAATAAGTGACCTCAGTTTCACTGAAATGCTTATAACTAAACTTTGAAAACATTTGCCATGTTCAGTACTACTGTGTGCTGATGTCAGTTATTGAGCAACAGAATGACAGTAGTATACATATATTAATCCTTTCCTAGAATATTGTTTAAAAAAATAAAAAAAATGTCTGTCACCAGAGAAAATATAACAGATGATGACTTGAAGTTAATTGAAATGGTAAAAGGGTTGAAGATACCCCCTCCTAAGGTTGAAAACCCTGAGCAATTTGAACAGTATATGAAATATTATGTTCATGAAATGGCTAAAGGAAATACAGATCCAGATAAACAAATGATTCCAAGTGGTCCTACACCAAAGATATCTGTATTTTATGGTGAACCAAATAAAGGTGAGGTCAATTTCCTTACTTGGAAATATAAGGTAGAGTGTTTAATGGCTTCTGGTACCTATACTGAAGAACAGTTGATAGTGAATGTAAGACGGTCTTGTAAAGGTAAAGCAGGTGACATACTGCGGAGAATGGGTGTCAAAGCCAGCTTGACTGATATTTTAAAGAAGTTTAATGCAACATATTCCATGTTGAAGACTGGAGAGTCTATACTAAGAAAGTTTTATGCTTGCAGTCAAGATTCAAATGAAGCAGTCTCAGTTTATGCTCCAAGAGTGGAAGAAATATTTTCACAAGCTGTTGAGCTTAATGCAGTAGCACCCACCCAAGATGTTATATTGAGAAATGTCTTTTATCAAGGACTTAAACCACATTCACGACAGATGGCAGCCTATAAATTTGGCATTGTGATGGTTATGTTAAATTAAAGTAGAAGTTAGAAATATTGAGTGTCAAATGGAAGAAGATATGACAAAACATCTGAATACCAAACGTAAGGCAGTGACAAAGCCTGCAGAAAGGAGTGAGCTCAGAGAAGTTAAAGATATGCTACAGAAGTTAAGTGACGGATTGTTGGGGAAAACTGAGAAAGAAAAGGAAGAGAAAAATGTTGAAGAGCCAGCCATGCAATATTACCAGAGAGGTTTTGGTAGAGGCTTCAACCAAGGATATTGAGGCAGATGGAACCAAGGAAATGTATGTGGTCAGCCCCGCAGCAGGGGACGTGGTAGTTATACACCCACTCGGCCAACAGCTGGGCCTACTTTTAAGCCTTGATGCTATAAATGTAATAGTGAAGACCACAAAATACAGGATTGCCCAAACTAGTTTGTGCCTCTGATGCAGGGTTGAACTGTGGCACATCTTTCAAAGAGAAAGACTCCAAACTAGTTGGAAGTTCAACAGAAACATCTGTAATAATAAATGGCCATTCAACAAGAGTACTTATTGATACTGGTAGTTGCATTAGTATGATAAGCAAGTCATTCTATGAACAAAACATAAAAAAATACACAGATTCAACTGCTGAAAGAAATAATAAACATAGAATGTGCAGATGGGAGTGAACTACCCTACTTGGGTAACAAACTGCAACCTTATCATCTAATGGCATTCCCAATTGCCAAGAAAAAGAATGTCTTTTCTTAGTAACATATGAAACTAAATACAGTTCTAAGACATCTGTACTACTTGGAACAAATATATTGGATCAATTTTTAACTGATTGTAAGGAAATGTATGGTGAAAAAGTACTTACAAATAGCAAGTTTACACACCCCTTGGTATCTTGCTTTTAGGTGCATAACATTGCGAGACAGAGAATTGAAGAAAAATAATAATCGGATTGCAGTTGTAAGATCCGCAGAGCTTGTCCAAACAATAGTAGGGCCAAATCAATCTATCAATGTGAATTATTATTTATTGGTGTTTAAGGTCACATACTTATGCACAATGGCTAATCGTGACCGTGACAGTTTTACGGGTGGAGGAAGCCGGAGTACCCGGAGAGAACCACCGAGCAACGACGAGCAGCTATCAGCTCTCCAACATCGTAACTCTGAACTCTGCACCGCAGCACAGGCAGGGTTAGATTGGTTGAAGGCATGCGCACCATCGACGTGCAGTACGCCTCAGTACACAGCGTCATCATGCCCCCATGTAGGCAAGCGGGGTGAAGTGTCTTGCCCAAGGACACAACGTGGTTGCCGCAGGTGGGATTCGAACCGAGGACCTCTCGGCTTGCAGCCTGCACCTCTACCAACTGAGCCACCACGCCCCCATCAATGTGAAAGGCTATTGTGACAAGGAGTTGAATTATCACCAAACAAATGCCATACTTCAGGAATCTGAAGAATCAAGTCAACTTTGTTTCACAGATATTACTCCAACAGTAGTGAAATTTGATTACAAGAATAATGGTGAATTTCTTGTAAATATCTCCAATCTCAGTACTCAAACTATTAGTATTCCACCAAAAGCCATTGTCTGTGAATTGCAACCAGTTACGATAGATGAGTCAGTCTTTAGTAAATTTGCAACAGAAATGAAAACAGACGTAGCAACACAGATAAACATTGAATCAGACATCAGTGAAGAACAGAAACTGAAATTGAAATTGTTTCTAAAAACAAGAGGCCCCACAGGGCCTGAAGCGCTCATCTTGTACAGAACACAATTTAAACAGAGTCCAAGAATGAGTCTACATTAAGCAAGCCATCTCCATAGGCTACACTGTCAATCCTTGAGTCCCTCAGGAGTGACAAAAATAATCTAGGCATCATGCCTTTTCTTCAGTTGATCATAAGTAAAATGTAGAGCTCCCCTATGAAGCTCCTTGATACAACCTATGTGGATTAATCTTAGTACCTCTAGAGGGTACTGAATACAAAATTTTTAATTCTTCAGCAAAATGGCCAATTCCGGCTCCCATAGAGAGCCCAAATATTAACCCAGGCTCTTGATTTGAACATAGTTAAATCTGACTTCCCTAGAGATGTTGTGTACTGAATACGAAAGCATTCTGACCGTTGGATCTGAAGAAGAGAAATTGTAAAGAAATTTCTTCGAATTGCACTAAGTTCAAATTTGGGCTACCATAGCGAGCCCAAATATTGACCTATGGATCCGATTTGAACAAACTTGAATCTGACCCCCCTAGAGATGTTGTATACCAAATGTGAAAGCATTCTGACAAGTGAATCTGAAGAAGAAGATTTTTGAAGAAATTCCCTCATATTGTACTAAGTTAAATTTCATGTTCCTATATGGGGCCCAAATATTAACCTAGGCACTCGAATTGAACAACATGGAATCTGACCTCCCCCCCCCCTTCCCCCCCCCCCCCACCCCCCCCTCCGTAGAGATGTTGTATACCAAATATAAAAGCATTCCGACTGGTGGATCTGAAGAAGAAGATTTTTAAAGAAATTTTCTCATATTGCACTATGTAAAAGTTTGGGCTACCATAGTGAGCCCAAATATATACCTAGGGATCTGATTTGAACAAACTTGAATCTGACCCCCATAGAGATGTTGCATACCAAATATCAAAGCATTCTGACTGATGGATCTGAAGAAGAAGATTTTTTTAAATTACCTTCCATATTGAACAAAGATAAAATTTGGGCTTCCATAGGAAGCCCAAATATTAACCTAGGGACTTGGTTTGAACAATCTAGAATCAGACCCTCATAACAATGATGTATACCAAATATTAAAAGATTCTGACTGGTGGTTCTGAAGAAGATTTTTAAAGAATATTCCCCATATTACCCTATGTTAAAACTTCGGGCTCCTGCAGAGAGCCCAAATATGAACCAATGAGCTTTATTTCAAAAAACTTTTATCTGACCCCCCCTATGAATGCTGTATACCAAATATCAAAAGATTCTGATGATTGGTTTTGGAGAAAAGATTTTAAAAAATTTTTGCAAATATGCTGACTCAGCATTTTTTTGATGCCCATTACAGAACACCATAACATAACTGATGGCAATTTTTTTTTACCATTCAATTCTACTGGTCATTAGGATACTTCATACCAAATAAAAGCTCTCTGTTCCGTGGGGTTTGGGAAATATGGGCGTTTGAATATATTTCTATTTTTAGGTCGCAGGGTTCCCATGGGGATGCGAGAATTTTTTTTTTGGCATGGGTCAAGTACTTATGACCCAATACTACCACAAACCAAATTTGGTTCATACCAGACCATCGGTTCAGAAAATAGAAATTTTGGGCGGAGCCAAAAATCTTACCCCTCCTATTACAAAGCCAAATATTACTTCACGAACTTCGTTTGAACAAACTTGATTCTACACCTCATATGGAAGCTCCATAGCAAATATCAAGTCATTGTACACACTGGTTCTTGAGAAGAAGATTTTTAAAATATTTTGGAGCATTTTCCCCCACTCCCTCCCTATGGGGCTGGGCATGCTGAGTTGAACAAAAATAAAATGCCCCTTTGGGACCATCACTCACACAAACTTTCACTTGAATTGGCCCAGTGGCTTTGGAGGAGAAGACCAAAACATGGTGTTGACGGACGCCGGACGACGGACGGCAAGCGATGAGATTAGCTCAGCTTGACTTTGTCAAGATGAGCTAAAAACATGAAAGTATATTTTCTAAAGATGACAAGGATATTGGAAACTGCAATTTAATTAAACAGAGAATTGATTTAATTAATGAGACACCATTCAAGCAGAAATACAGAAGAATACCACCTGCAATGATCAATGAGGTTAGGGAACATTTCGAGCAATTACTTGCTGCTGGGATTATCAAAAAGAGTTAATCCACATGGGCTTCAAATATTGTACTTGTTAGAAAGAACAAGCAAATTCAGTGAATTCATGTCTCCCGCTGGGCAGCAGTTTCAAGGGGAATTAATGCATCCAGTGGAATATAGTTGAGTTGCAAGTGGAAGTTATTTAGAAGAGACAGGACAGTGCTTCAGACAGTGGTTATCAGATTTATTTTCATGGAGGTCACTGTCAGAGCAAGTAAAGTGATGTACAGTATAACTGTGAGAATCACTAAAAATTAAGACTGTATGATAAGCCATATTACATTAAACTGATGTGAAAAGTGTTAACCAACCCGTAAAGCTTGTGATTGGAAATTAATGGAACCTTGGAAGTGATGACCAGATAATATGGTGGTCTGTATATGGTACTGGGAGAGTCTGACTTTGTAGAGTTGCAAAAGAAGTAATGATGAAGACATATTCTGGTCTCACAATGATAACAAAGATACACAAGAAGTTTCATGAGGATCGGTTCATAAATACGGCTTGAATGGTGTCTCATTAATTAAATCAATTCTCTGTGTTGATGCATGGGCAGATGGAAAGGCAAACGGACAGATTTTTGGTACAAAATTTCCCACATTCGAACTTGACCTAGGTATTGATAAAAGTAATCCATATATGAAATTTCATTGAAATCGGTTGACTCTAAGGAAAGTTGGAGTCTGGAAACCATCAGCCAATCAAATTTAATCAACCTAATTAAATAAGCACGGAAAATGCCCATGTTCAAACCTGGACCCACAATTGATGAAAGTGATCTACTGCCCAAATTTCATCAAAATCAACTGACTGTAAGGAAAGTTAGAGTCTGGAAACAAAAAACACGGAAGGTGTGCACTTTCTGTGTATTGGTAGTAGCACTGAATAAATCAAAGTTTTCCTAATTTGCATAATTTTTGCACGAGAACAAAACCCGTATTATATGTGATATATTGCATGTTACTAAACATTCATACAAAAATTTATTCAAATCTGAACTTTCATATAGAAGTTCTGTACAAAAAACTGGATACACCCAATTTCGAAACAGAATGGCCGCTAGCAGCCATCTGGACTTTTGGACCACACCCCAAAACACATATTATGGTCTCACAATGATAACAAAGATACACAAGAAGTTTCGTGAAGATCGGTTCATAAATACGGCTTTTAGTCCGAGGTGCGTTGATGCACAGGGCAGACGGACAGGCAGACGGACAGATTTTCGGTACAAAATTTCACACATTCGAACTTGACCTAGGTATTGATAAAAGTAATCAATATAGGAAATTTCATCGAAATCGGTTGATTTTAAGGAAAGTTAGTGTCTGGAAACCGTCAGCCAATCAAATTTCAGCAACCTAATTAAATATGCGCAGAAAATGCTCATATTTCGAACTTGGACCCACAACTGATGAAAGTGATCTACTACCATGGAAATACGGTCACTGTAAGGAAAGTTAGAGTCTGGAACGAAAAACACGGAAGGACGGAAGGACACCCCGAATTTAATATCTCCTGTTTTTTTAAAAAAGCAGGAGACAAAAATGGCAAGTTAAGAATGTGCATCGACTATAGAATGCTAAACAACAGGACTGTCAAAGATGCTTATGCATTACCAAGAATAGAAGAAGTGTTTGATTGTTTAAACAATAGCAAGTACTTCAGTGTAATGGATATGAAGAGCGGTTATCTCCAGGTTGAGGTTGAAGAAAAACACAAGGAGAGAACAGCCTTCACAGTCAGTCCACTAGGATTCTATGAATATATACGTCTGTCTTTCGGACTTTCAAATAGTCCTGCAACGTATCAACACCTTATGGAAGAATGTTCAGGAGAGATGAATATGAAAATATGTATCATTTATCTTGATGACCTTATCATCTTTTCTGATAGTTTTGAACAGCATATGCGACGGTTGGACTTAGTGCTGACAAGATTGCATGAGTGCAAATTAAAGCTGGCAACAGAAAAGTGTTTCTTTCTGAAAAAATGTGTAAAATTTTTAGGGCATATCGTGAGTGAGAATGGAGTTGAGACACACCCAGAAAAAATACAAAAAGTTAGAGATTGGCCTGTCCCTTCAAATGCTGATGAACTACGATCATTTTTAGCATTCGCTGGTTATTATAGGCATTTTATCAAAGACTTCTCGAAAATTACCAAACCTTTGAATGAATTACTTCCACCAACGTCACCCAAAAAAGTGAAAGTACAGAAAAAAGAATGGGTTTGGACTCAAGGAAAACAAGTGACTTTTGACAAACTAAAGGAGATACTTACATGCCCGCCAATTTTAACTTATCCAGATTTTAACAAACCTTTTGAACTGCACATTGATGCAAGTACTATGGGACTTGGTGCTGTATTGTACCAAAAACATGGTTCAACAAAAAAGGTTATGTCTGCAAGCAGAAGTTTGTCAAAATCTGAAAGAAATTATCTGGCTTTTAAACTGGAATTTTTATGTTTAAAATGGGCTGTTACAGAAAAATTCAGTGACTACTTAACTTGTAACTCTTTCACAGTACTCACAGACAATAATCCTTTAACACATGTTCTTACCACAGCAAAGCTAGATGCTACAGGACACAGATGAGTATCAGCATTATCGGCCTATAACTTTGATATTTTTTATAGAGCAGGACTGCGTAATGCAGATGCTGATGGTATGTCCAGATACCCATTCCACAGAATTAAAGACAATGATGAAGACTTGATTAAGATTGACAATGACACCGTAAAAGCCATTTGTAGTGGAATCCAAGACAAACCATATGTGGAAGTTCTGCCAATGGCTACGATCAATGTAATTGATGCTACTGATACACCCTCACAAACAGCACAGATAGAACTTAAGGAAATTAGGAAGAGTCGGATAGAGGATCATTTGATTGGAAATTGGCTGAAAGAGAGTGAAAGCCACTATTGATAAACAACTCCCTAAGGGTTATTATGACAGAGAAGACCACACTATGAAGACCAGTTTTAAAAACTTCTGAGTTATCCGTGGAACTTTGTATAGAGAAGTGACAGACAACGACGAGAAAGTAATACTGTTAGTATTGCCATCTGTGTAGAGAAGAATGGCATTGTCAGGTCTTCACAAGGAAATTGGGCATCCTGGTAAAGGCAGAACCTTATCATTGCTTCGAGAAAGATTTTTCTGGCCTGGCATGTCAGCAGATTGTGAAAACTGGATAAAAAAGTGTGATCGATGTGTATGACGGAAGTCGGACACCAACACACATGCACCATTTGTTAATGTGGTAACAACAAACACATTAGAATTGGTATGTATGGATTTCTTGACATTAGAGCCAAGTAAAGGTGTTGAGAATGTATTAGTTGTCACAGACCATTACACAAAGTTTACAATGGCAATACCAACACGAAATCAGACGGCAAGGACAACAGCAGAAATTCAAAATGAACATTTCATTCTCCATTACTGCATACCAACAAGGATTCACTCTGATCAGGGCAGAAATTTTGAGTCATTAGTTATTAAAGAACTATGTGAGCTGTTTGGAATTGAGAGATCAAGAACGACTCCATACCATCCAAGTGGCAATGGAATTACAGAATGATTTAATCGCACACTGTTAAATATGCTTGGTACGCTGGATCCCGACAAAAAACCAAATTGGAAAAAATATATTTCATCGTTTGTTTTTGCCTATAACTGTACCAAACATGAAACTACTGGATACTCTCCTTTTGAACTCATGTTTGGTCGAAAACCAAAATTGCCCATAGATGCAAAGTTTGAATCCACAATAGAAATAAAAGGTGACAGAAGTGCAGGTGAATATATAGAGAATGTAAAAGAGAGAATGAAATTTGCAAGAGATACCGTTGATTTCCTTGCCAATAAAGCAAGTCAAAAACAGAAGAAATACTATGATAGAAAAGCAACAGCAACCAAAATTCATGTTGGGGATAGAGTTTTAGCGAAAATTTTGGCACATGATGGAAAACATAAAATTGCAGATAAATATGAAAAAAATGAGTCAGTAGTGATTGAACAACCAAATGAAGAAATACCTGTGTTTAAAATACGATCATCAGACGGGAGAAAGAAAACTTTACATAGAAATAACTTGCTCTTGTTGGGTCCAGGGGGATCAGAGGAAATTGAAAAGAAACCTGTTCCTACACCCAGGAACAGTTTGATGAAAACAAATGAAAATGCTGCAGCAGATAAGAAGAAAGAAGAAGAGTCTGTAAAACAGAGCGACGTCGCATGTGAGTTGGATGAAGAGTTTGCAACATTTAAAAACTCTAGCGGAGACACCCACATGTCTGACAACAGAAAAGAGCAACAAGAAAATGATACGCTGTGAATTGAGCGAGTAGAGGAAACAAGAGGCCCCAGGGGGCCTGAGTGCGCTCACCTGACATGGTAGCCTAAATATCAACCCAGAGAATTGATTTCAACAAGTTGCATCTGCTCCTCCTAAGAAAAGCTTATATCAAATATCCAAAGATTCTGACCAGTGGATTTAAAAAAAAGAGGATTTTTTAAGAATATTCCTCGTATTGAATCCCACAGAGAGCCCATATATGAACCCAGGGACTTGGCTTTAACAAACTTGAATATCACCCCTCTAAGGATGCTGCACACCAAATATCAAAACATTCTGTCCGCTGGATCTGAAGAAGATGATTTTTAAAGAAAAATACTCATTTTGAACTAAGTTATCATTCAGGCTCCAACAGTGAGCCCAAATATGGACCTAGGGACATGGCTTGAACAAACTTGAACCTCACCCCCCCTAAGGATGCTGCATACCAAATATCAAAACATTCCAACTGCTGGATCTGAAAAAGATTTTTAAAGAAAATTCCTCATTTTGAACTAAGTTATAATTTGGGCTACCACAGTGAGCCCAAATATGAACCCAGGGACTTGGCTTGAACAAACTTGAATCTCCCCCCCCCCCCTCCCCCCCCCTCAAAGCATGGTGCGTACCCAATATCAAAAGATTCTGCCTTCTGGATCTTGAGAAGATTTTCAAAGAAATTTGCCTGAAATGCACTAAGTTCAAATTTGGGCTCCTATACTGAGCTCAAATATAAACCCAGGCAGCCGATTTGAACAAACTTGAATCAGATCCACCCCACAATGTTGCATACCAAATATCAAAAGATTCTGCCTGCTGAATCTGGAGAAGAAGATTTTTTTTAAGAAATTTGCCTGAAATGCACTAAGTTTGAATTCAGGCTTCTATAGTGAGCCCAAATATGAATCCAGGGGGGCCGATTTGAACAAACTTAAATCAGATCCACCCCACAATGTTGCATACCAAATATCAAAAGATTCTGCCTGCTGGATCTGGAGAAGAAGATTTTTAAAGAAATTTGCCTGAAATTCACCAAGTTCGAATTCAAGCTTCTATAGTGAGCCCAAATATGAATCTAGGGATCCAATTTGTATAAACTTGAATCAGATCCACTCCACAATGTTGCATACCAAATATCAAAAGATTCTGCCTGCTGGATCTGGAGAAGAAGATTTTTTAAGAAATTTGCATGAAATGCACTAATTCAAAATCGGGCTCCTATACTGAGCCCAAATATGAACCCAGGGGGCCAATTTGAACAAACTTGAATCAGATCCATCCTACAATGTTGCATACCGAATATCAAAAGATTCTGCCTGCTGGATCTGGAGAAGAAGATTTTTTAATGTTTTTCCCATTGCCTACAGTGTTAAACAGTGCTGACTCAGCACTTTTTCAAAGTCCTGAAAAAAGTACCTTGTGATCAAACCGATAGGGATTTTTTTAACCATTCTATTCTACTGGATAAAAGTAAGCTTTGTACAAAATAAGAATTCTCTGTGCTGTGTAGTTTTGGAGATATGGCAGTTTGAAGGTTTTTCCTATTTTTAGCTCCCGAGGTTCCCACGGGGCAATGAGAATTTTTTTTTTTGCATCAATCAACTACTTATGACCCATTATCATCTCATATCAAATTTGGTTCAAATCAACCTCACGGTTCTGAAAATAGAAATTTTAGGCGTGGCCAAAATTTTTGCCCATCCCATAACAAAGGCATATAATGCCCGCAAAACTTCTCTTGAACAAACTTGATTCTAAACCTCAAAAGGACTCTGTATACCACATATTAAGTCTCTGCTACTGGTGGTTCATTTGAAGATTTTCAAAAAATTTGGCCATTTTTCCCCACCCCTCTGCTCAATATGAGCTGAAACCTAATTTGCATAAAAATCAAAATGCCCCTATATAATCACTACTCACATGAAATTTCATTAATATGCGGCCAGTGGTTTGGAAGAAAAAGGCCCAAACACCACCTTCATGACGGATGACAGACGACGGACGAAAAGTGATCAGAAAAGGTCACCCTGACTTTCAGTCAGGTGAGCTAATAACTGAGGAGAGAGCTAGTGATAATGATCACACTGAGATTACACAAAGGAGCTTGTGTACAGAAAGTAATGAAGAACCATTAACCCAAGAGTAAGCAACTAATGAACAAATAAACACAGGAGATAGTGAAATGCAGCAGGAAACACAAAGACCCTTACCTAGAGCACCTCCTTGGAAATCAGATCGCGTTCGCAGAAGACCAAAGTATTTAGATGACTACCGTTGCAGTGAATTAAATTGCAGGCCAGTTGATGAAAAGACAGATGTATTAAATATACTACTCAAAGTTTGCTAAGCACCAAGTATATCCAACTACCTGTTTTACGTTTTAGTTGAAATATCGTGATGAAAAGTGTATCTATTTTTTATTTAATTATACCTTTAATGATTTAAGTACAGAAATTAAGATTTTATTTGTGTTTGACATTATTTTTTAGCTTTTGAATACGATAACCATGGAAATTGGATATTATTGGTAAAAGAGGAAATTTTTCAATTTGCCAAAAAGTTTACAGAGCGAACTGGTATGGGTTCAATATCGAGTATGAGACCCATTACTGTTAACTACAGCTTGACAACGCCTTCTCATGCTCCCAATCAGGTTCCTGGTGGTCCTTTGTGGGATGTTGTTCCATTCTTGGACCAGCATAGCACCAAGCTCCTGGACACTTCTTGGCTGGACTGGACGGGCTGAAATTGCAAGCTGCAACTCATTCCAGACATATTTGATTGGATTGAGGTCAGGGGATCTTGCTGGCCAGTCCATACGCCCAATTCCCACCCTCTATCTACTCCCTGACAGCATAGGCAACATGAGGACTGGCATTATCATCCATCAGAATGAATCTATCACCTATTGCACCTGCATACAATCTGATGTGGACATCCAGGATCTCATCAATATATCGCTGTGTAGTCAATGTACCATGTTCAAGCACGCAGAGCTCTGTACGTCTATCCCTGCTGATGCCGCCCCAGACCATGATTGACACTCCACTATAGCGGTCATGCTCAGCAATGTTGGCTGCATGGAATCACTGTCCTGGTCTTCTCCATACCCTAGAATGCCTATCTGTGTGGTCTAGGCAGTACCTTGACTCATCTGTAAAAAGGACAGGTCACCAATCTTCTCTGGTCCATCCAACGTGGTCCATGGCCCATTCATATCGTGCCTGGCGGTGGTTCTGGGACAGCGGAATGCAAATACATGGTATTCTCAATCGGAGACCACCTTCGTGCAACCTTGGCCGGGTAGTCTGCGTCGAAACATTTACCCCGGATGCATCCTGAAGGTCACTGCGAAGCTGGGTTGCTGTGGCAAAGCAGTTAGTACGGGCCTGAATGATCAAAAACCGGTCTTCAGCTGCAGATGTTGCCCTGTCTCTGCCACCACCATGCCATCTTACTGGTGTGCCATACTGCTGAAATCTTGCCCAGGCTCTTGTGATCATCGTATGGTGCACACCAAGGGCTTCACCAACCTGACGATGGGTAACCCCTTGCTCCACAATCCCTGCAGCCCGCCACATTTCTGCTTCAGACAAATGTCTTCTTACATTTGCATTTGCCATATTCAATCATTAAATCACAAGGGTTTGTGTTGAAATGAAGACTGAATACACTACACATGTCATGTACATGTAGACAGTACACAAAAACATCATGAAAGTTAAAAAATTTATAGTAATTTATATATTTTTTATACTTACCAATGACCCAGACTTAGCTGGTGCTAACTCTAAAATATTTGGGGCCAAACGCAAATTTTACCCCCCAATCCCCAAAATTTGCATCTAAAACCGAAAAATATGTGTCCTATATGGTCCTCCATGCATGCGCAGTGTCAATGAGGTCTCGAAACTGCCGCCAAAAGTCATTCTTACAACCAGTGCCTGGTAAGCGTTATGTACGCAGCGGGGAGGCAAGAGTTCCCAACTCCTGGGAGGGCCATCCCCATCTGGGTCATTGGTAACATCCCCATCTGGGTCATTGGTAAGTATAAAAAATATATAAATTAGGCCATACAAAGTTGATTGTCTGTTTCTCAGGCCATTTTTTCCAAAAAAGCATGTGGGCGGGCGATTTTTTTTTGTTCTTTTTATTTTCTCCCCGAGAGGTTGTTTGTGGTAATTTGACCCCCACACAAACGCCTTGTGGACCACGCAAAATTTCGCAAATATATTGGTTATTCATCCTAGGGGTGTTGGGTCATAAATGAAGTGGGGTTTGAATGTTTGTTTTTTCAGTGAAACGTGAAAATTAGAACACAGGACGAAAGTCACGAAACGCCTCGCGGGTGAAACGTCTTGGGTTGAAATGTCTCCGGGACAAATCAAATGTCGAAGTGCCAACTTTCAGAGATTTATTTTACCAAAAAAAAAAAAATCCTTTCACAACCTGCCTAATAAAATCGTGAATCGCAATTTTTCCCCATTATATTCAAAATTATCACAACCCATTTGAACGGGCAGTTCATCCATAAATCATATTTTTTTGAAATCTGAAAATGAAATACAAAACGAATGTTTGCATGTTTTTATTAACCAATTCGACCGCACATACCTGCCTATATGCGATTTATTTTCAACTATGACTGTTACTTTTATATCAAGCAATGGTTACTATTAGTTATCCAATTATCCTGCATCTCAAATGCATTAATTTAAATTAACTGGGAAACTCGTAACGGTTTCAAATAACAGTACACAAATTCCCAATGACGGCCATTTACAATACAAATGTTACTAAAAATAAATGTCAGGAGACTGTGTTCCATTCAACATAGCACCTGACTTTGCAGACTTTCTGAGGGTTGGTGCAAATCAAACGTGGTGCGAATCGACCATTCCCCTTTGTGACTGTTTGTTGTCAGACTGAAAGACACCTTCCTTCTTGCTGTCATTATGACTTACCTTTTACAGAATAAAACACTTTCTGTCATGAATATTGTTAAAACCCTCCCACTTTATTAAGGTATGATGTAGAAAAAGCTTGAAGTGTGTTAATTTAAAATTTGCGAACGCATCGATATCGATTTACCGAAATGAACACAATATCTCAATTTTTTTGAAGATTTTTTGGTGTCATAAAAAGGTTGCATGTGCACCAAAAATGATCATGCACGCGGGCATGAGAAAGAGAGGTTCTTTTTTTTTATGGCCTTACTATATATTTTTTAACATTTTTATACTGTATCAATGACCCAGACATAGCTGAATAGTAAAAAGGTTGGAGGGCCTAGGACATAAGGAAAATCCAATAGACTCAATTACCTATAACAGACCTATCCCCTCAATGAGAAAAGGAGAGATAGGCTACATGTATCTTTCTTATTTGTATCAAAAAAGAAAGACACAACACCATTCTGTAATTAAGCACAATAATATCAATGATCTCTATAAACATCTAGAATAACCCTTTATACTAATATTTTTAAAAGGAAAGCCAATAAAAACGGGAGTCGAGAGAAATGAGACTCTATATACTCATTTAAAAGTGTTCGAGGATTGTATATTAACACCCAATTAATCACGTGATATATACAGATACTTCACACCAATCAACACTTTAAAAAATATTACACAGATGAGTAAACATAGGCTTTACCCTTAAAATCATCTCGGAACCGACTCGGAATTACTGACTCTAAGGGAGGTATTCCCTTGCTTTACAATATAAAGCAGGTGACCTAAGGGAACACCCTCCCCCCCAACCCCCTTCCCCTTGCCCTGGATCAAATACTCCAGAGCAAAGAGGGCAGCAGGACAGAGTCACTGCCGGAACCGAAAGCCTATACACACATAGTTGCCACTGTTTAGTAGATGACATTCTGAGTAAAAAATAACGGCCCTAAACAATGAAGATCTGTAGTAGCAACATTATTAGTCTAAGCCCATGATGTAGAAGAACTCTTACTTCATGAGCTTAAAACTAAAGCACAGACTGCTGAATGAAGATATAATCATAAGCAGAACTGATAGTAGATTGAATCCATCTGACCATAGAATGGACCGAAATGTGGAGGAAGCTTCCACTGCATGTCCCACAACAGACGCCTGAGTAAATTAATCCACAGTCTTTGTGGAGCTAGAGAAGCTACCAACAGAATTTGCATTGAAATAATTACATTTTAGCAATATCTGTTGAATCAACGGCACTGGAAGATACGTATATCTTATTATTCCATCTCACAAGAACGATAGAGTGTTTACTGCAAATGCTCAAAGATCGAAACATTATGACACATATGTCTACAACTGATTGTTGAGATGCGTCGCAAATAAGTCGATCATTGGCCGCTCTCCTTGGTAGCAATCTGATTGAAAACTCGTTTGTTGGAAGTCCATACTGGTGGCAACAAACGGTCTTTCTGTGAAGAGAGTCCGCTAATATGTTCAGATGACCCGGAATATGATGGACCAGTAGGAGAACTTGATACCAACCGAAAGATTCAATCCGTTAACATAAATAACAGGATGGAATGAGTGCCTCCATAATTCTGAAAATACGCTAATACCGTCGAGTTGTCGGACAGAATTAGCATATGAACATTCTGAATAACGTTCCTCCAATAACGTAGCGCAAGCCAAAATGACATCATTCTTGATGTCTGTGTGCTTGATAAGGAACTACGGAAACAAAAGACCACTTTAATCTGTTGGGTTCAATGAATCTACTCAATCTGTTTGACTGGCATCCGTCAAAACTGAAAACTCGGATCCAGCAATTGCAGTGGAACTACTTGAGTTAAGCACTGAAAACTTGCCCAAGTCTGAATCTCTTATTCACTTAATTGACAAGAAGATGTCCATATCGAGTGAAAGAAACTTCACCCTCCAATTCTGAATTAAAAGAAATTTGGAGAGGACAAACCGCCCCATTGGAATAAAATCACGGCAGATCCGCACAACGTATCAGTCACATGAGACAATAGCGAGCATACTGACTGATTAATTTCGCTCTGGTTAATGGCAGACAAACGAGAATGTTATGCGTCTCGAAGCTCATCCCCCGGTGGGTAAATGACTTGGACGAAACCAGATCCGACTTCTCCTTGTTTACTTATGAAACAGAGACATCGGATCAAAAGAAGCAGAATCTGCACATCGTTCTGAAGCATTAACTCATTGCCATACCTCTGAATAATGTCGTCCAGGAAGGCAGACAATACCGCAGACGAATGAGCTCGGAAATGAGTCATTACCGAGTTCGTTATTCGAGTGAAAGCTCAGGAACTAGATTCAGAGCAGAACACATTGGTCGGTGCTGAAACACAATTCCTATGAAAAAGAAGCAAAGATACTTTCTGAACGCCTAATGTACCATGACGTGAAAGTATGTAACTAGAAATCTATGCATGTAGCATAGTCGTACACCCGAATACTCGCTCTGACCGATCGGATGGGCTCCATATAGAAACTTAGAGCCACGATCAGCTTGTTATCCAGCTCAGATTATGAGTGGACGGAACGAGCCGTCTGGTTTTGGAACCAGAAAAGGATGGTTGTAGAAACCTTTAAAATCCTGGATTTCTACGATCTCTATCGCGATCATTCCAGAAGAGACTGGATTTCTGATGGAAGCGAGCCTCTATTCTACTGACTGACGGAAGCTGAGTTCATCTTAGACTCCGAGTTAACAGAGGATTTCGTTTGAGGAACAATATAGTCCTTCCGAAAACACCTTCAATCCAAGGTACGTCCGTAATCTAATCTCAAATAATTGAGAAACTCGATAGTCTTCCGCTCACTAATACACGATACAGGATATAACCATTACCTCCTAGTCCTGCGAGCTTTGCGGAAGGAGAAGCCATGTCCTCTACAGCCCGCACCTCGCCTCGTCGACCTAGGGGCATCTGACCAGAATTACGGCCCCTATCTGAGTCGCTACTCTGACGGTCTCTAGAATAAGACCTAGAGGACGCATGGGATGCTCTATAGGAAATTCCCTTGAACGTATTCATCCCAGAAGTGCCTGTCCTACTCTTCTCTACTGAATCCGACTATATGGAAGTGAATTTAAATAGCAGAGAGTCTAAAGCTTTCTTAGTTAATTGATCATAAACTGTGGAAAGCTTGCTATCGAAGAATACTCTCCGGAGACCGGAGCGACTCTGAGAGAGTTTTTCACCTTACTATCTACACGTGTGGATGTAGCCAGAGCCGCGTCACGTCCAAACAACTCCATAATGGCACTAATCGACAGAGTTTACGTGAGGCCCTTGAAAGAACTCTTAAGGAGGTTGTACATCCTAGAATTCTTTTTGCTTTGAGACGTAATGAAAACATTCTGGTAAGGTGACCTGCAGACGATAATGTGTCTAAGCTGTCCCTGCTAGACGATATTGTTATTTCCAACATCACGGTTGGAATTGATAGACGACAGATAAACAATACTAGTTTCTGACCTGGTCGTCTAGAAACAGAGAACTCTTAGAATGCTCTGTCCTGCCATTTCAAAATATTCGATGAATTGATGAAAGGCAGATGTAGAGCATATTGCCGATAAGAAACCTGATCTGCCCATTTAGGTAGCAAGTTATATAAAAATAGCGTCATTCAACAGATCAAATGTCCGTGAAACATATCTGGACTATGTCGGAAACTGAGGGATGATGTCCCTAAACTGATTAAGAATTCAGTATCCAGTGGCACTATCTGTCTCTTATCCAGCAAAGCAGCATTTTGGTCTGGAGGAACAATGTCCAATGATAATGCCGGATGCACTCTTCGGCAATTATGTTGTTCCAAAAAGGGAAAATTCATCTTATCCGTATCCCTTTCACCATCCTGTCGGACCACTTGAAATTCTTGGTCATCCGTGCTGAACCTGCAGCGGAACGTACTGTCGGTTGCTGCGATGCTGCGATAATTTGTGCTATCTGCGATAGCATGTCCGTAACAGAGGCCTGTGGAGCTACAGTCTTATAGGATTTAGCCGCTGAAAGCTCCTTGGACGTTCACTCCTGCTTACCTCTAATATGCTAACGTCTGGAGAATGAAGGTCTCGTATCCTTGGCTACTGGATGGCATGACCTGGTCGCCGTAGAATCCCTGGTCGGCGATATTGATTGAATATCACAGGTCAAGTAGCCAAGGAGCGGTCGGATGTGCTGCCGTGAGGATGAGGAAGCCGAAAGAGCAGTCTATCCGGACTGACTATATAACAGAGCATCCTGAGCGGTGGACGTATGCTCCGACTGAGGAACGTTTAGTACCACAACATCTGGGCCCAGATGTTGTAATACGAGAGAGGGACCTCTCTCGCTCGCAGCCCGGATGGACCTGGACGAGCTAGGAACCGGACTAATAGGCTTCCTCCGTACCATCCTTGTATCCGTCGTCACTGGGTGTGCACATTGTAATTTATAGTGCTCGCATCACCCAAATCTCCTTCCTGGACCACAACAGACGAACCCGGGTGCTGAGCCATTCAGTGAATGGTCGCGACACTGGGCGAGCTAGCCGACGCCAACGCCATCGATCCTACTAGGGAACTCCAGGCAATTGACATATCTACATGAGCACTTTGTCACTAACTCTTCATTTGACTGTGACGACGGAAGCACACTTACGAAGACATCACGGGAACAATACCTAGTTCATGTTACCCTAAGAGATCTGTGGAGCCGCGGTCCTACGTGAATATCCACTGGAAGCTCCCAGGATGTTCATTCCTGCATTTATATAATATGCTAACGTCCCAACTGGAAAGGTCTCGTATCCTTGGCTAGCAGATGGAGTGACGTGGTCGACGTGTATTCCTTGGTCGGCGAAGTATGAGCACCAGGGACGTTCAATCCTGCATTTATATAATATGCGAACGTCCCCTGGAAATCTGTTGTCACAAAGCCAAGGTGCGGTCGTGTGTGTTGACAAGGATGAGGAAGCCAATATAACAGCCGCATAGGACTGTCATGCGACGGAGCGTCCCGAACAGGAGGAGTGGACGTAAGCTCCGACTAAGCGAACAACATACCATACAACAACATAGCGGCACAGATGTTGATGCAAGAGAGAGGGGACTTCTCTCGCTCGCGGTCCGGAGGACCTGGACGAGCTAGCTATCGGACTGACAGGCTTCCTCCGTACTATCCTCGGATCCGTCATTGCTGGGTGTGCACATCTGAAGTTTTATAGTGCTTGCATCACCCAATCTGCTTCCCTGGACCGCAACGGACTAACCCGGGTGCTGAGCCATTCTTTCCTGGTGAATGGTCGCGACACCAGGCGGACTAGCGGGCGACAATGCTTTCGATAGAACTAGCTAACTCCCAGCAATTGTCGTAATACCTTGAGCACTTCCTGCTAGCCCTAATATAGCAACGACAGAGATACACTTATTGAAGACATCACGGAAACATCACTCTGAGTTCTGAAAAAGTAACTGATAATATATAGTGACCCTACGGAGCGAGGACCGTAATGGACCTCTCACCGCAACAAAATACCGTGACACACGTCTCCAACGTTGTCATATCAATCAACACACACAGAGCAAGAATTAATGCGACTACATTGACTATAAGAAACACAATGAACTCAGAGAAAGATATCCTCGCATTACGATTGAAGAATATTTTTTCAACCAGAAAAAATATACACCATCATATTACTTGCACTAACTCTTGAAATAAATATACATAATATAATTATAATTCATTATAACATTTCAAAAGAAAATAATTTAAAAAAAAAAAATATTTTTGAAAAAATTTTCAGAAGAGCCAAAGTTCCCAATGGGAACCCTGAGCCCAAAGGATCCCAGAAAAGCCTAAGTGTGGACAAAAATTTTAATCATTTTGAAAAATTAATGTAACACTTACGGACAATATTAATGTATCTTGCTTTGAACTAAATTCAGCAGAAGACAAGTAATCATTGTCGGAAGTAATAGTTGTCGACATAAGCAAAAGTGTCAACAAACCGGAAACATGACTCCAGGCACTGAAACAAACATGGCCCGAGATCAGTTACCAATTAAAACACTATCTGATGTAAAAACAGAGGCTTCCAGAGAAGAAACTGTAGAACATCAGATGGCAGATGCAGACCAAAATGCCTAAACCCCTCTAGGGTGAGGACATAAACATGGGGAAAAAACAGAAAATAATTCTGTTTCCAAGCCAAAACTCTCAAGAACTTTTAGTAATAAACATTACAAAAAATAAGCCAAAAGCATGGGAGAATAGCTAGGGGGAATAAAGGAAAGGGAGAGAGGAAACACTGATTAAATAATGGAACATTCATAGCAAGAATGACCACAATAAGGTCATGCCACGAAATTAGGTAACATGTAACAATTTCGTAAAATAATTATAAGTTACAGCCCTGAACATTTGTTTCCACTGTTTTCTCCTCTCCACCTTCTATTTCCACCATTTCTCTCATAAATATGCGTCTGGCATTTTTAAAACTGAGATTTACAAGCACAAATAACGGTGAAGTGTAACTGTATTGAGGGCCAAACAAAGAATGATTTTTTGCGGCAGTTTCGAGACCTCCTTGACACTGCGCATGCGCAGTGGAGTAAAAGTATGGAGGACCATATAGGACATGTATTTTTCGGTTTTAGATACAAATTTTGGGGATTAGGGGGTAAAATTTGCGTTTGGCCCTAAATATTTTAGAGTTAGCACCAGCTAAGTCTGGGTCATTGGTACAGTATAAAAATATCAAGGGGTACATGCTTTCTATGACTGTCACGAAAAGTCTGCCTGTCAAGAGAGCTAATGTAAAAACACTGGGGACCATCTCAATACATTCCTCAATCATATCCACCAAAATATCGCAAATATGTCACAAGCAAATTTCACAATGATGTGTCAAATATTTGATACTTGGCAAACTTTGAGTAGTATACATTACTGGCTTCTGGCATTTTAAATAGAGTTACCATTGACACAGCCAACAAAATCTGGGAAGCAATCATGAAGTGAATCTTTCAAGATTTACATACATATATATATTTATTTTTACAGAGGTACAAAATGTACTAAGATAACAGTTTGTAAATTGCATATGTGATTTTTAAAAAAACAAAAAATGACAGCTTTAACTTCAATCGTGTTATTGGTTATTTAATTGTGGGGACACAATTTTCAAGGCAGCAGGGACAAGAATGAATTACCATGTATGATGAGTATATAATTGCGTCATGTTGAATGTTTTGCTACATGTGTTTTTGAAACTTATGAGTTTGCCTTGTAGAATGGGAGTTGGTGAGGATTGCCTTGTTACTCCACACAGAATCTTATTTATGCAGCTGTAAGACAAACTCTCATTGTAGATAGTCTTACACAATAAAATTGTTGATATGGCGAAGTCAGTGAGGATTTCCTCGTTACTCATTAGGTCATATTAACATGTTTTCTTGTGTGGGATAAATATGCAATGACAAATTGACATATCACACATGTACAAGTACTGCGAAGTCAGTTGACAGCCTGACTAAATGGCTAACTCGTTTCTTATTTCTGTAGCAGATAGTCAAACTCTCATTGTAAAAAGTTTTGCACGGTAAAAATTGTTAATATGGCTGAGTCAGTGAGGATTGCCTCGTTATTCAATAGGTCATATTAACGTGTTTTCTTGTGTAACATAAGTATGCAATGGTGAATTGACATATAACATATGTACAAGTACTGCGAAGTCAGTTGAAAGCCTGGCTAAATTGCTGTATTATCTAATACACATGTATATAAAGTCAGATTGTATCTAATCTGCATTTAATGTAGATTTGGGTGTTTGAACATATAAGTGGACATGTTTTACTGAGTATTTCAGGTACAATGGATGGTATTTTTTTTCTGGTATATGCTCATTCTGTGATATATGTTCAGGTTTTAAAAAAAGTTAAAAAAATTTATAGTAATTTATATATTTTTTATACTTACCAATGACCCAGACATAGCTGGTGCTAACTCTTAAAAATATAGGGCCAAACACAAATTTTGCCCCCCAATCCCCAAAATTTGCATCTAAAACCAAATAAAACATGTCCTGAATGGCCCTCCATACTTCACCTCTACTGCGCATGCGCAGTGTCAAGGACGTACCGAAATTGGCGCCATTAATCATTCTTATAACCAGTGCCTGGTAAGCGCTATGTACTCAGCGGGGAGGTATGAGTTCCCAACTCCTGGGAGGGCCATCCCCGTCTGGGTCATTGGTAAGTATAAAAAATATATAAATTACAATAAATTTTTTAACATTTTTATACTGTACCAATGACCCAGACATAGCTGAATAGTAAAAAGGCTGGAGGGCCTAGGACATAGAGCAAGTTCAAATAAGCTCAATTATATAAAATAGAGTCATCCCCTCGAGGGGAAAAGGAGTATTAGGCCTTACATGTATCTTTCTTATTTATGATAAATTAGAAAGACACAACACCTTCCAAAATTGAGCATCATAACATCCATGTACTCTATCAATATCCAGTATAATCCTTATACTAATAATTTTTAAAGTAAGCCAATAAATAAAGTTAGTCTAGAGAATAGAGACTCTTTATACTCCTTAAAAGTGTCTGAGGATTGTATAATAACACCCGTTTGACACGTGATATATTCAAAAGCTATACTTTAAAAACTATGACCTGAATGAATTTTAAAAACATAAACTTATCACTTAAAAACCATCCCAGTAACAGCTCAGAATTACTAACTCCGGAGGAGGTATCCCCTTGTTTTCATAATAAAACAGGTGACCCAAGGAAACACCCCCCCCCCCTTCTCTTTGCCCTGGGTCAAATAGCCCAGAGCGAAGAGGGCAGCCGGACAGAGTCACTGCCGGAACAGAAAGCCTACCTAGCTATAGTAGCAACTGTTAAGTGAATGACATTCTGAGCAGTAGATAATAGACCTAACAATGGAGGCCTCCAGAAATAGACTCAATATTTCTGAGATAAAAATTCATGAATGTGGATAGCTGAGCCCAATGAGCAGCCTTCATAAAATCTATAATAGCGACACTATTAATGTAAGCCCAAGATGTATAAAGAGCTCTTACTTCATGAGCCGAAATCTCAAGCACAAACTGCTGAGTCAATGATATACCATAAGCAGTACCGATAGTTAATTGAATCCATTAGCAATAAAATGGAGCGTAATGTCCTTCTATTAGGCATCAAAGACAGAAGAAGCTTACGTCCGTACTAATAAACTGATATCTGTTTATAAATACGTAAACTCTAACTGGACAGAGTAAAGGCCTTTGCCCGTACGAAGACGGAAGGACCTTAATAACAATAGGTTCCGGATACTATTAGGAGCCTGACTCTTAATCAAAAATCCAACCTAAGTAGTAAAGGAAGTAGTGTTTCCGATACTACGAAAGTGAGAATCATCCACCGATAGTGCCTGAAGCTCACTGACTCCTCAGTAAGAGAAGACTAACAGAATTACTGTCTAAAAAGGTCAGAATTTGAAAACTACTGTTTCCAGAGGCTCAAATGATTACTTAGCTAAATAAGAACCGAAGCTAAATTCCATATAGGAATTTAATCTAAGGATTCTAGGTCAATTTATCGAAAAGTTTCTAACTGACTTAGATAAAGAGACATAAGACTCAATTGTAAACTATCATAGAGTGCATAGGTATGAGATAACATAGACCTATAACCTTAATAGTAACAGGCTGCAGTTGATCTTGTCAAACAAGTATACTAGAAAGTTGCAATGTCTAGTATGGAGGGATCAAAAATATCAACATAATGATCCCTACACCAACGACGGAAGAGCCTCCACTTTAGCCGCATAGTATAGCGAAGAAGAGGTTCTCCTACAGTAAGAAATCGCGTCCATAGCTCGTCCTGTACAATGCTTGCCGTGCAAGAAGGACCACACAACGGAATACGTGAAGGTTGAGACCTTGCGGGTTGTGATGAAGTTGACACGATTTCCCCAGCGAAAGAAGATCCTCTCATGGAGGAAGTTTTCGCGGTAAGTCCCACAGTAGACACCTGAGTAAATTTACCCACGGTCTCTATGAAGACAGAGATGCTATCAACAGAATTGTATTGTGGATGTTTATCTTAGCAATACTTGCTGAATCAACAGCGCTGAAGGATACGCATATCCTATCATTCCGTCCTATTAGATCAATAGAGCGTTAACAACATAAGCTCAGGGATCCGGACATGCAAACACATACGTCTGCAATTGAATAGTGAGTTGTGTCACAAATAAATTATCATTGGGCGCTCCCATTGATAGCAAATCTGATTGAATACTTGTTTGTTGAGAGTCCATTCTGACGGCAACAAGCGACCCTTACGTGAAAGGGAGTCTGCTAATACAATCAGACGACCCGGAATATGACGGACCAAAGCAGAACTTGGTGTACTATAACAAACAGAAGGATTCTTTCCGTTAAATTGAATAACGGAATTGAATGAGTGCCTCCCTGGTTCCGGAGATACGCAACTACTGTCGTATTATCGGACAGGATTTGGACATGCGTTTCTGAATAATGTTCATCCAATGACATAGTGCAAGCCAAAATAACATCATTTCCTGGAAGTTAAGTGCTTGCCTAGAAACTGCGGAACCCAAAGACCCTGGCACTTCGAATCCGTTGGGATCAATATTGTACCCCAACCTGTTTGACTGGCATCCGTCATAATCATAAAACTCGGATCCGGCAACTGCAGTGGCACTCTCTAAGTCAACCACCGAATGTTTGCCCCGGTCTGAATCTCTTGTTACACTTGATAGACAAGAGAACGTGTATATCGAGCAATTGATAGATAGTTGAAAGGTTGCCGTCGAAGAGAAGCTTCTCCGAGACCAAAGCGACTCTGAGAAAGTTCTTCACCTTACTATCCACGCGCGTGGATGTAGCTAGGGCTGCGTCACGTCTAACCAACTCCAGGTTGCCACTGAAGGGCAGAGTTATACGATACGTGGAAAAACTACTGCCCTTGAAAGAAATCACATTGAGGATCATATCCTGGAATTCTTTCTCTTGAAGACGTAATGATAAAGTCTCAGTAAGGTGGTCTACGTATGATAAAGCGTCTAAGTTAAGTCTAATAGACATCATTGTCATTTCCAACATCGTGGATGGAATTGACATAGACGGCGAAAAAGATAATTCCCAGTCTTCAGTCCCGCCGTCAAGACGCATAGGAACTCTCGGTATGCCCTGTTCTGCCAATATAAATTATTCCCTAGAATTGATGAAAGGCAGAATGGAGCATTGCGGACAAGAAACTAGATTATCATGCTTGGTAGCAAGCTGATATATAGCGTCGTTAAATAATTCGAATGTTCTAATGACATTATTGGACTGTGTCGGCAAGTCAGGGACAATGTCCCTGAACCAATCCAAAACTCCGTGTCCAATGACTCTATTAGTCTCTTATCCAGCATCGCAGCAATGTAGTCCGACGGAACAACCTCTGGAAGATAATGCCGGAAGAAAAGTATGGCAGCTTCTGTTGTTCCGAAAGGGAAAGCTCGAAATCGTCCGAATCCCTTTCGCCATCCTGTCGGACCCTATAAGTGTTCGGTCGTCCATACCTGGTGCAACAGCGGAGCGCACCGACCCACCGCCATCGGATTATTCGTGATCCGACCGAGAATCTGTCGTTTGCTGGGATGCTGCGATAAGCTGTGCTATTTTGGATAGCACGTCCGTCACTGAGGCCTGTGGAGAAGTGGTCTTATGATGCTTTGCTGCTGGAAGCTCCGTGTTCGATACCCCGTGCATACTTCTATTATGCGAGCGAACGGAGTGTATAGGCCTCGTGTCCCTTGGCTACCGGATGGAGTGACCTGTTCGCCGTGGAATCACTGAATGACGAAGCTGGCCGGATACTCGAGGTCACATAGCCAATGTGCGGTCGTGTGCGCTGCTGAGAGGATGAGGAAGCATTATCGACAGTCTCTCGGACTGTCAATATAACGGAGCGTCCCGAGCGGTGGACATATGCTCCGAATGCGAAATGACTGTACCACAACATCCGGTCCCATATGTTGTTGTACGAGAGAGGGACCCCTCTCGCTCGCAGCCCGGACGGACCTGGACGAGCTAGGAACCGGACCAACAGGCTTCCTCCGATCTGTCCTCTAATCCGTCGTCACTGGGTGTGTACTAAATTCTATTATAGTGCTCGCATCACCGAAATCTCCTTCCTAGACCGCAACGGACGAACCCGACTGACGAACCATTCGATGAATGGACGCTACACCGGGTGAGCTAGCGAATGTCAACTCCGTCGATCCTACTAGGGACCTCTTAGGCGATTGACGTATTCCATGAGCACTTATTGCCGCTAACTCTTCATTATCTATGATGACAGAGGCACACTTTTGAAAGACATCTCAGTAACTTTGCGAACAAGAAACCAGGCATGCTTGTTAATAGCAAGCATATAATAATATATATATAGCGTCGTTCAATAATTCGAAAGTTGTGTGACATTATTGGACTGTGTCGGAACTGAGGGACGATGTCCCTGAACCGAACCAAAAAATTTGGTGTCCACCGACGCTATCAGTTTCTTATCCGGCATCGCAGCATTCTGGTCCGACGAAAGAACCTCTAGAAGATAAGTCAGATGACATACACAGTAGCTGATGTTGTTCCGAAAGGGAAAGCTCAAAATCCTCCGAATCCCTTTCGGCATACCGTCGGACCGGATGAAATTTTCGGACGTCCGAACCCGCTTCCGCGGAGCGTCCCGACCCAGCATTGTCGGATAATTCATGATGCGACAGAGATTCTGTCGATGCTGGGATGCTGCGATAAGCTGTGCTATTTGGGATAGCACATCCGTCACCGAGGCCTGTGCAGTAGCGGTCTTACGATGCTTTGCCGCTGGAAGCTCCGTGTATGTTGACTCCCGCATACTTTCTTATGCGAACGTCTGGAGTCTGCAGGCCTCGTGTTCCTGGCTACCGGATGGTGTGACCTGGTCGCCGATGATTCTCTGATTGGCGAAGCTGACAGCATATCCGAGGTCACATAGCCAAGAGCGGTCGTGTGCGCTACCATGAGGATGAGGAAGCCTTATTGACAGTCTCTCCGGACTGACTATATATCGGAGTGTCCCGAGCGGCGGACGTATGCTCCGAATGCGAAACATTTGTACCACAACATCTGGGGCCAGATGTTGTTGTACGAGAGAGGGGCCTCTCTCGCTCGCAGTCCGGATGGACCTGGACGAGCTAGGAACCGGACTAAAAGGCTTCCTCCGTTCTCTCCTCTAATCCGCCGTCACTGGGTGTGCATTTTGTTGATTTATAGTGCTCGCATCACCCAAAACTCCTTCTAGACCGCAACGGACGAACCCGGCTGCCAAACCATTCAATGAATGGACGCTACACCGGGCGAGCTAGCGGACGTCAAAGGCCGTCGAACCTACTAGGATCCTCTTAGGCAATTGACGTATTTACATGAGCACTTTTCCGCTAGCTCTTCATTGATTGTGACGACGGAGGCACACTTTTGGAAGACATCACGGATACATCACCCTGTTCTTGATCGTCTGAAATAGAGATTGATAAAGTAGAGTGACCCTACGGGGAAAGGACCGGAATGGCCATTTCCCAACTAACATACCGTGACACACGCTTCCCATGTTGTCATCGAAATTAACACATACAGAACAGGAGTTAGTGTGAGCACACTGACTACATTATACAATGATTATGAAAGTCAGAGGAAGATTTCCTCTTATTACAATTGAACAATATCCTTTCATTGTGAAAAGAAAACAAAGTCCTAGTACTCGCACCAACCCCTGACAATCAAATACATAATAACATGATCCATTAACACAGAAAAAATAATTGAAATCAAAAAATTTTGAAAAAATATTTTTTCAGAACAGCCCAAGTTTCTGAAAAGTAACGTTGAGCCCCAATGGATCCCAAGCCTAAGTGTGGACAAAAATTCTAAAAATATTTTAAAAAATTTATGCAACACTTACGAACAATAATAATGTATCTAGTTATGATTAAATTAACATCAAGATATTATTTTCAAGAAATCCCCCCTCACACAGAGGGCTGTTGTAAATGTAAACAATAAGTGTAAAAACACCAGAACAAGACTCCAGGCACCCTGGCCCAAAATCAGTTACCAATAATACACTATCTGATGCAAAACAGAGACTTCCAGGGAAGAAACTGCAGAACATCAGATGGAAGATGCAGAACACTACGCCTGACCACCCATAGGTGAAGACGTAAACATGGGGAAAAGAACAGAATTCATTCTGTTATCCAGCTAAAACTCCCAAGAAATTTTAGTAATAATATTACAGAAAATATGCCAAAAGCATGGGAGAATAGCAAGAGGGGACTTAAAGGAAAGGGAGAGAGGAAAACACTGAACAAGCAGTGTAACTTGATAACAAGAATGACCACAACAGGCTATTGCCTCGAAAGTTAAAAAATTTATAGTAATTTATATATTTTTTATACTTACCAATGACCCAGACTTAGCTGGTGCTAACTCCACAAAAACCAGGGCCAAACACAAATTTTGCCCCCCAATCCCCAAAATTTGCATCCAAAACAAAAAGAAATCATGTCCTAAAGGACCTCCATAGTACGACTCTACTGCGCATGCGCAGTGACGCAGTCGTCCCGAAATTGGCGCCAAATATCATTCTTACTGGCAGTGCCTGGTCAGCGCTATGTACTCAGCGGGGAGGCAAGAGTTCCCAACTCAGGGAGGGCCATCCCCGTCTGGGTCATTGGTAAGTATAAAAAATATATAAATTACTATAAATTTTTTAACATTTTTATACTGTACCAATGACCCAGACTTAGCTGAATAGTAAACAGGCTGGAGGGCCTAGGACATAGAGGAAAATCCAATAAGCTCAATAATATAATAAAGAGGTAACCCCTTAAGGAGAAAAGGAGTATTAGGCTTTACATGTATCTTTCTTATTTAATATTAAATTAGAAAGATACACTACCCTTAATAATTGAGCACAATAACATTCATGTTCTCTATTAACATCCAGAATAACCCTTATACTAATTATTTTTAAAGCAAGCCAATAAATAAAGTAGTCCAGAGAATTGAGACTCTTTATAATCATTTAAAAGTGTCCGAGTATTGTATATTAAAGCCCGTTTGACACTTGACATATACAAATGCTTCACACCGAGCTACACTTTAAAAATAAGACATGAATGAAATTAAACATTAATATTACACTTTAAAACCATCCCGGAAGCGACTCAGAAATACTGTCTTGGAGGAGGCATTCCCTTGCTTTTCACTATAAAGCAGGTGACCTAAGGGAACACCCGCCCCCCCCCCCCCCTTCCCCTTGCCCTGGGTCAAATAGCCCAGAGCGAAGAGGGCAGCCGGACGGAGTCACTGCCGGAACAGAAAGCCTGCATAACTATAGTTGCAACTGTTTAGTGGACGACATTCTGAGCAACAGATAACGGACCTAAACAATGCAGGTCTCCAGAAATGGACTCAATATTTCTGAGATAAAAATTAGTAAATGTGGAAGGCTGAGACCAATAAGCAGCCTTCATTAAATCTGTAATAGCAACACTATTAGCATAAGCCCAGGAAGTAGAAAGAGCTCTTACTTCATGAGCAGAAATCTTAAGCACAGACTGCTGAGAAGAAGATAAATCTTCATACGCAGTACGGATAGTTAACTGAATCCATCTAGCAATAGAATGGACTGAAATGTCCTTTCTATTAGGCATCAAAGACAGAAAGAAACGTTTCCGTCCCTTTCTGATGAACTGAGATCTCTGTTTATAGATACGTAGTGCTCTAACAGGACAGAGTAAAGGCCTACGCCCGTCTGAAGACGGAAGAGCCTTAATAACAATAGGTTCCGGATATTTATTAGGAGCCTGATTCTTAGCTAAAAAACCGACATTAGTAGTGAAGGTGATAGTGTTCCCAACACTACGATAATGAGAATCATCCACCGATAGTGCATGAAGCTCACTGACTCTTCTGGCAGAAGAGAAAGCTAAGAGAAAAGCTGTCTTATAAGATAAGAATTTGAAATCTACTGTCCCAAGAGGTTCAAATGGCTTTTCCTTCAATTTAAGGAGAACCCAAGCTAAATTCCACTTAGGAATTAATCTAAGAGTTCTGGGTCTATTTATCGAAAAGTTTCTAACCAATTTCGATAAAGAGACATTAGATCCAATTTGTAAACTATCATGATGTGCATAGGTATCAGATAACATAGATCTATAACCCTTTATAGTAACAGGCTGCAGTTTGATTTCGTCAAACAAGTATACTAGAAAGTTTGCAATGTCTGGTATAGAGGGATCAAATATATCTACAGAATGATCCCTACACCAACGACGGAAAACCTTCCACTTAGCCGCATAGTTTAGCGAAGAGGAGGTCCTCCTACAGTTAGAAATCGCGTCCACTGCTCGTCCTGTAAAGTGCTTGCCATGCAAGAAGGACCGCACAACGGAAAAACGTGAAGGTTGAGACCTTGCGGGTTGTGATGGAGTTGGCGCGATTTCCCCTGCGAAAGAAGATCCTCTCGTGGAGGAAGCTTCCGCGGTAGGTCCCACAACAGACACCTGAGTAGATTTATCCACGGTCTCTGTGGCGACAGAGATGCTACCAACAGAATCTTGCATTGAGATTGTTTTATCTTTAGCAATACTTGTTGAATTAACGGCGCTGGAGGATACGCATATCCTATCATTCTGTCCCAAGGGATCGACAGAGCGTCTACTGCAAATGCTCTTGGATCCGGACACGGGGACACATACGTCTGCAACTGATTGTTGAGATGTGTCGCAAATAAGTCTATCATTGGCCGTTCCCATTGGTAGCAAATCTGATTGAATACTTGTTTGTTGAGAGTCCACTCCGACGGCAACAAGCGACCCTTTCGTGAAAGGGAGTCTGCTAGCACATTCAGACGACCCGGTATGTGACGGACCGAAAGAAGAACGTGATGTTCCAACGCAAACAGAAGGATTCTTTCCGTTAGATTGAACAACGGAACTGAATGAGTGCCTCCCTGATTCCGTATATACGCCACTACTGTCGTATTGTCGGATAGGATTTGGACATGAGCATCGTGAATAATGTCCATCCAGTGACGTAACGCAAGCCAAATTGACATCATTTCCTTGATGTTTATGTGCTTGCACAGGAATTGCGGATCCCAAAGACCCTGGCATCTCGAATCCGTTGGGATTAATGATGCACCCCAACCTGTTTGACTGGCATCCGTCATAATGGTAAAACTCGGATCCGGCAACTGCAGCGGAACTCCTTGAGTTAACCACTGAATGTTTGCCCAAGTCTGAATCTCTTGTTTCACTTGATCTGACAAGAGAACGTCTACATCGAGCGAATGAATTTTCACACTCCAATTCTGAGTCAGGAAAATTTGAAGAGGCCGAGTGCGTAGCCGTCCCATCGGAATGAGATCCGCGGCGGCTCCGCACAGACCTATCAGTCTCATAAATTCTCTCGCCGTGACTTTGTCTGCATTCAGACAATAGCGAGCGTAACAACTGACTAATTTCGCTCTGGTTAACGGCAGACGAACGAGATTGTTGTGCGTCTCGAAGCTCATTCCCAGATGAGTGAATGACTTGGACGGCACCAGATCCGACTTCTCCTCGTTTACTATGAAACCGAGACGTCGGAGCAATAGAAGAAGATTCTGAACATCGTTCTGAAGCGTTAACTCGTTGCCGTACCTCTGAAGAATGTCGTCCAGGTAGGCCGACGTTACCGCAGACGAATGAGCTCGGAAGTAGATCATTACCGAGTTCATTACCCGAGTGAAAGCCCAGGGTGCTAGATTCAATCCGAAGCACATGGCCCGGAACTGATACACCACTCCTAGGACTGCGAAGCGTAGATACTTTCGGAATGTCGGATATACCATGACGTGAAAGTACGCATCTTTGAGATCTATGCTCGTTGCATAATTGTTCACCCGAATACTCGCTCTGACCGATCGAATCGTCTCCATATAAAACTTCGGAGCGACGATCAGCTTGTTTATCCAGCTCAAATCTATGACTGGACGGAACGAGCCGTCTGGTTTCGGAACCAGAAACAGATGGCTGTAGAATCCCAGCGATTCCTGGTTTTCTACGACCTCTACCGCGTTCTTCATTAAAAGAGACTGCACCTCTGATACCAGAGCGTCTCTTTTCTGAGGATTTGACGGAAGATGAGTCCACTTTGGACTTCGAGTTAATGGAGGCTTTCGTTTGAAGGATATCTTTAGACCTTCCGAAGTCACTCCTCTCACCCACGGGTCGTCCGTAATCGACGCCCACTCTTGAGAAAAACTCGACAACCTTCCGCCAACCGGAACGCGATAGAGGTTTAAGCCATCACCTCCTGGATCTGCGAGGCCTGCGGTAGGAGAAACCACGTCTTCCACGACCCGCACCTCGCCTCGTCGACCTCGGGGTGTCCGACCGATTGTCCCGGCCTGAAGGACGTCCCGAACGAGAGTCGCTATCCTGACGGTCTCTCGAATAAGAGCCAGAGGACGCACCGGAACCTCTATAGGAACCTCTCTTGGGCGCATAAGACCCAGAAGTGCCCGCCTTATTCGTGTCTGCTGTATCCAACCTTTTAGGAGCGGATCTGAACAACAGAGAATCACTAGCTTTCTTTTTAATATTATCATAAATAGCGGAAAGCTTGCCGTCAAAGAGAAGATCTCCTGAGACCGAAGCGACTCTAAGAGAGTTCTTCACCTTAGAATCCACTAGTGTGGATGTAGCCAGGGCTGCGTCACGTCTAACCAACTCCAGATTTGCCACTGAAAGGGCGGAGTTACACGTGGAATAAGCTACTGCCCTTGAAAGAAGTCTTAAGGAGGATTGTATATCCTGAAACTCTTCCCCTTGAAGGCGCAGTGATAACGCCTTAGTAAGGTGATCTGCGTAAGATAAGGCATCTAAATTGGCTCTGTTAGACGCAATAGCTGTTTCCAACACTGCGGTTGGAATAGAAGCTGACGACGGTAATGATAGCTCTAAGTCTCCCGCCTCGTCGTCCATACGCAGAGGAACTCTCGGTATACCCTGACCTGCCGTGTCGAATTTATTCCTTGCATTAATGAAAGGCAGGTTGAGAGTATTTGCGGACAAGAAACCTGCTTTCCCCGTCCTGGAAGCAAGTTTAAAAATAGCGTCGTTCAATAATTCAAATGTTCTTGCAACATTATTGGACTGCGACGGAAACTCGGGAGCGATGTCCCTGAACCGCTCAAAAAATTCAGAGTCCAATGACGCTATAATTCTCTTGTCCGGAAGCGCAGCAGTCTGGCCCGACGGAACAACTTGAGGAAGAAAGTGCCGGATGAAGTCCACGGCAGCTTTATGTTGTTCCGAAAGGGATAGCTCCAATTCATCCGTATCCCTTTCACCATCCGGTCGGACCTCCCGATGTTCCCGGTCGTCCGCCCCCGATGCTTCGGCGGAGCGTACCGACCCAGCGCCGTCGGATAATTCTTGATCCGACACCGTTTCTGTCGGCTGCTGGGATGCTGCGATAAGCTGTGCTATCTGCACTAGAATGTCCGACGTCGAGACCTGCGGAGGAGCGGTCTTTCGCTGCTTCGCCGAGGGCAGCTCCGCATCAGATGGCTCCCGCATACTTTTCCTATGCGAACGTCCGGAGTCCATCGGTCTCGAATCCCTGGCTGCCGGATGGTGTGACCTGGTCGCCGAAGAATCCTTCATCGGCGAAGCTGGCAAAATATCGGAGGTCACGCAGCCAAGGTGCGGTCGTGTGCGCCGACGAGAAGAGGAAGCCTTAACAGTCTCTGCGGACTGCTTATACAACGGAGCGTCCCGAGCGACGGACGTATGCTCCGCTAAAGACACATTTTGTACCACAACATCTGGTCCCAGATGTTGTTGTACGAGAGAGGGGCCTCTCTCGCTCGCGGCCCGGCTGGACCTGGACGAGCTAGGAACCGGACTAAAAGGCTTCCTCCGTTCTCGTTCACTATCCGCCGTCACTGGGTGTGCATCTATTATTTTTATAGTGCTCGCATCACCCAAAATTTCCTCTTGGACCGCATCGGACGAACCCGGCTGCCGAACCATTCGGTGAATGGACGCTACACCGGGCGAGCTAGCGGACGACATTTGTCTAATCTCCATGAGCACTTTTGCTGCTAGCTCTGAATTTATTTGTGACGACGGACGCACACTTGAAGAAGATAACATGGAAACATCACCCTGTTCTGGTTCCTCTGAAATAGAAACTGAGAGAGTAGAGTGACCTTGTGGAGAAAGAGCCGGCATCGCTCTTTCTCCAGAAACAACATATCGTGACACATGTTTCCAATGTTTCTCATCCCAATGTTCACATATAGGACAGGGATTAATGCGAGAACACTGACTACAATTAATACAATGATCATGAAAGTCAGAGGAAGATTTCTTCCTATTACAATTTGAACAAAGTCCCTTCATTGTGAAAGAACAACAATAAGTCCTAGTTACTCGCAAAAACCCCTGACACAAAGATACATAATAACATGATCCATTAATAAATGAAAAAACAATTGCAAAACAAAATAATTTTGAAAAAATATTTTTTCAGAGAAGCCCAAGTTGCTGAAAAGTAACGTTGAGCCCCGATGGATCCGATGGCAAAGTGTGGTCAAAAATTTTAAAATTATATAAAATAATTAATGAGACACTTTCGGATAATATAAATGTATCTTATAATGAGATAAACTACCACAAAGGCAAACAGCCCCCCTCAAAAAAGGCTGTTGCCAATGAAAACAAACAGTGTAAACACACTAGAAAACATGACTCCAGGCACTGAAAAAACTGGCCCGGAATCAGTCATCAATTACACTCTATCTGATGCAAAACAGAGACTCCCAGGGGAGAATCTGCAGAACATCAGATGGAAGATGCAGAACACAAACGTTATACACCCATGGGTGAAAACGTAACTATGGGGAAAATAACAGAAAACATTCTGTAACCAAGCAACTCTCCCAGGGAATTTTTAGAAATGAAACTTCTCAAAAATATGCCAAAAGCATGGGAGAATTGCAAGGGGGGACTTTAGAAGGCTAGGGGAGAGGAAACACTGAATAAGCAGTGCAACAATTAGCAAGAATGACAACAAGAGGCCCATGCCTCGAAAATAGGCAACTTAACATAATTTCAACAAAAAATTTTAAGTACAGCCCTGATTATTTTTTGCCACTTCTTTTTTCCTCTCCTCCTTCTATCCTCCTTAGAATCACATTTTCTCCAAAAATTACGTGTCTGGCATCCTTTAAACTGAGATTTACAAGCACAAAGATCAGTGAGATGTTGACTGATGAAGGGCCAAACAGAGAATGATATTTGGCGCCAATTTCGGGACGACTGCGTCACTGCGCATGCGCAGTAGAGTCGTACTATGGAGGTCCTTTAGGACATGATTTCTTTTTGTTTTGGATGCAAATTTTGGGGATTGGGGGGCAAAATTTGTGTTTGGCCCTGGTTTTTGTGGAGTTAGCACCAGCTAAGTCTGGGTCATTGGTACAGTATAAAAATATAGGTAACTTAACATAATTTCATTAAAAAAATTTAAGTTACAGCCCTGAATATTTTCTGTCACTCATTTTTCCTCTCCTCCTTCTATATCCTCCTTAGAATCACCATTTCTCTAATATTTATGTGTCTGGCATCATTTAAACTGAGATTTACAAGCACAAAGATCAGTCAGATGTTAACTGATGAAGGGCCAAACAAAGAATGATTAATGGTGCCAATTTCGGGACGTCCTTGACACTGCGCATGCGCAGTAGAGGTGAAGTATGGAGGGCCATTCAGGACATGTTTTCTTTGGTTTTAGATGCAAATTTGGGGGATTGGGGGGCAAAATTTGTGTTTGGCCCTATATTTTTAAGAGTTAGCACCAGCTATGTCTGGGTCATTGGTACAGTATAAAAATATAAGATGTTCAACATTGATGTGGAAGTTTTGCTTGTTAGTTCAGGTGAAAAAAAATTTTGGGGGGATATTGTGTTCATTGTACACAAAAGATGAGGAGAAACAGTCTCACACTTTACTTTATTCTAAATATTTTTAATAGGTATAAATGATGGGACATCATTTTTCAGACAAGGGGAGCATGGGGCAGATGTAGATTTTATAGTTGTATCTTATTATTGTTTAACGTGCATTCTTTAATCCACATAGTCCCTTATGAATGTTTAGTAGACACCTAAATGTATTTTGGGATCAATGTCCGAAATAAGCAAGTTGAAGATTGTTAAAATGTGTTTCCATATTTTCCCGCGTGAACAGGTCATGTGACCCTAAAATGAGTTGTTTTGGTGATGGTCATTTCGTCCATGTTTGATGTAATGTTATGTCATCATACTCCTTTGATTGTTGACTGTTTAAATTATTATGTGGAAACTTGGTCAGTATTTACTGTGGTGTATTTGTTTATTCTGTTGAATACCGTTTTGATCTCCTAAATCGTATTCAATCGGCTTTTCGTTTATTTCGATTATATCTACATTCGAGTTGTCGATTTCATGACTGTTGAAGATGACAATTCTGTTCTAAACAAACTGCATGAATGGTTGTGGGTTGTTATATTTTCAGCTTAATGATATAGCACATTGCTGTAAGAAAGTTGGAGATGGTCTAATGGTGATGGATTGTTTGATTGTGATGGAATGATTGGTGTATAGACGGACTAAGATCCACAATCTGGTAAGGACTACATATATTTTTGTAGAATACTGTAATATCATATAATAATAGTATGTGTCCAGTGAGGCAGAAGGAGAATCATGATTTGGTGAGATCACTGTTTATATATTGTCAGTATTGTATGTTGGGATAATGTATAATATGTGTAAATCAGTTTAAATTAGGGACTATTGTGGTAAAAGTGTATTATCTTTATATTTTCAGAATCCCTGTTATTTTAATTGTTTATTGTTGAATAAATGGTAAAATTGGTTCTACGACTGAGTTGGTTGATTTAGAGCCCGAACACCGGAGATGTAGGGTGGGTTACATGTGTTTATTACATGCCACCACATCTATAAAAGCAATTATTAGAAGGACACTTGACAATTCATTTGACAACTTGTCCACTGAGTTCCAATATGTTCTTGGTTCCAGTAGGCACATAGAACACATTGGAACTCGGGGGTGATGAACTAGCAACAAAAAGAACACATTTTGTCGCCAACCAAATTTGTGAGGCAAGCATGTTACTATTTTTAGCTATCGCTAGCAATTCAAATTATAATTACGGTGCGCGATTTGTAGAAAATTCCAGTGAAATTATTCTTTTATTTAAAAATAATCTGTCAACGATTTCCATTCGGCATGTGTGCAGAATGGATTTTCATTTACCGCATGGTTTAGTGTTGCTGTAGATTGGGATTTCATAGAATAGAATAGGTAATCATGGTATAAAATGACAATATTCACAAAAAAACAAATGCATTGTGCTTATTCCAATGAGGGGTCATAAGCCAGATTTGGGCAGTCAAGAAAATTTTTTGCAAGTGTCATCTGCAAATCATGTTTGGTAAAGAGTGACAATGGATTGACTCAGACATTGCTATTTTTGGCACCCGGTGGCTTATTGGTTTAGTACTGGACTTAGGTTAAGAGGTCATAGGTTCTATCCTGACATGCATCATCTGCATTGTGTTCTTGAGCAAGACACTTAATCTCAATTGCCCAAGAGGGGGCATGGTAGCTCAGTGTGTTATGGCGTACTGCACATCCGTTGTACACATACTGCTAACCCTGCTTGTGCATGATTAGAAGAGCCCAACAGTTATTTGTAAGTGCTAGGTCGTTCTCTTTGGGTACTGTGGCTTCCTTCACCCATAAAACTGTCCAACATGATATTGTTGAAAGAGTTATTAAACCCCAATAAATAAATAAATCTTATTCTTTTATATGAGCTTACTGAAAAAAATACCATAAATTAGAATATAGATGACAAAAAATTCTCTATGATTAATCTTCACTATCTAGATTTTAGTTCTTTTACATTAAAAAGGGAGTTGTTTCATTAAACTTCTCATACGCCTCCTATTTTAACCATAGAATCACATGTAACAGCTTCATCTTCCTTTGTCTTTGGTTTGATTCTACTCTTGGCTGACTCAGTCCCCAAGAATCCTGTCTCTTAGCTGCCAATAAGGTCAAATTTTTAGAAAGGTGTTTTGCTGATCATCATACTTTATATAAAATATATAAAATATGACTTCTTATGTTTGACAGTGTGGTCTCACAGAATTTACATCTTGCTTTAAGACAAAACGGTTCTATTGCCTTACACTCTTAACCATGATGTTCAAATGTGAAATACTGGACACTCTAACCATGATGTTCACTGAACTGATGAATCACTGTCTAAGATTTCAAGGCTTATCTTATGAGTTATTTCTCCTCAATGTCATGGACCACGGTACCAGATGATGTCGCTCTTTCACCAAGCACAGTAAGGGCAGCTGGAGACACTTTTTACCACTAACATTGATCACTAAATTTGTATTTTCTTCAAGTCTGATTTTCAGTATACATTGACTTTAGACATAAAATTTGATTCCAGTAGATTATTTTGTAGCACTTCAACTTATATTCAGATTGTCCTGAAATTTGTTTGAATAAAAAGCCTGAGAATTCGGACTATAAAATGTCATCTTTGAACAAACAATTTCCATGTAACGATTTCTGTGTGCTTCATGATGACACTACACCACCTTAGCTTAACATGCCACATGGTGTTTAATTCCTAGATGATACTCAGATAAAAGTTCTCATCTACAGAATTACTTTCAAAGACTACAAACTCTTGTTCTTTAAATTAATCTTATTTGTGGGAAGGAAAAATAATTTTTACACACCTGTTCTACATAAAAATCCTATGACATAAATTTTAGCTTTACACACCAACTGTGGTGAACATACCAGCAATACGATTTCAATAGTTAAAATTTACACCTGCAGTAGAACTATATCCAAGCTGACCTTTGGTGACCGCGTCTTGAATGCAAACTTGTCTAAATATATCACTCGTCACCTCGTGAAGAGTGAAATGAAAGTGGCAATTATTTATTACGTTTTTAAATAAGTTTACCTCATAAGATATCAAAAATTAACAAACATACAATGTCTCAAGTTAATAAAGCATCCATAACTTGAAATAGTGTGTTATTATTTTATTAAAATGAAAAAAAGGCCAGTAATTTGCCCATTTCATTTTCTATTTCGTTTCGGCAATAAAATTACCAGCGGAAGTACTGTCCACTGGTGCTCATGTAAACAACAACAGAATCGCATGTGTGAATATTGATTTATTCAACATTTAAACTCTTATTAATCTGACGATCATGGTATAAATAAAATATACCCAAATTAACTTGGTGTACCAAATGTTCACCACTCATGGTGAAGTGGTGCTAACCATGCGCCAAAGGCTCATGGTTAACACTACTTCACCACTCGTGGTGAACATTTGGAACACCAAGCTACTATGGGTATATTCTATATATATTTGCTGAAGGGTTAAAGTTACCTTTATCTTCACTTTGAACAGAACACCTTCCAAATTAGAAGCAATATTCACTTCATGAAATGGAGTATTTCTCCTTTGATTGGTCAGCCTCAATTCTTGCAAGCGGTGAAGATACATCAAACAAGGTGGTTCTTGTGGCTGCAGTTCATTTAGGAATGCTAAGTAATTAAATCCAACATCATTACAAAACTTGGCTTCCAAGGCATCCATCTCTGGTTCTGTACAATGCAGTTCCAGCATGGTGAGACACTGTCTAAACTGGGCTCTAGTAACATGATTACTGTTATGCCTGAAATTAAGCATGAATGAAAGTTCTTCATAGTTTAACATGAAAAAAAATAATTCTATTCTTTAAAACCAAATCAAAAACCACCAGCAATCAACCTCAGTCAACGAATCATAAACTCAAGTTAGATTTGTGGACAAGAGCTTTAAAACCTACATAATCAAGAATTTTTTCCCATCAAAGTGCAAAACCACATTCCCTATCCCACCTTTTCAATAGTGTTTCGGCACAAAAATGATAAATTTTAAGTAATTTGTATATTTTTTATACTTGCCAATGGCCCAGACTAGCTAGTGCTAACTCAATTTAATTCAGGGCCAAACACAAATTTTGCCCCCCAATCCCCAAAATTTGCATACAAAAAAAAAGAAAAAAGAAAAGAAGTCCTATCTGGTCTGCCATACTTTTGTTATCTGTGCATGCGCAGTATCCAGGAAGGTACCGAAATTGGCGCCAACCATCATTCTTTCTACAGTGCCTGCTAAATGTTATAATCAGCAGGGAGGAATGAGTGCCCACTCATGGGAGGGCCATCCCGTCTGGGCCATTGGTAAGTATAAAAAATATACAAATTACTTAAAATTTATCATATTTTTATACCACAACCAATGGCCCAGACTAGCTGAATCGTAAAAAGGCTGGAGGGCCTCGGACTTGAAGGAAAATCCAATCTCTCAATTACTTCGATACAGGATAGCTCCTACAGGAGAATAGGAGAAGACATAGGAATTACATATGTCCTTCTTTTTTACAAGAAAAGAGAATGGCATAACACCAACAATGTAATTGAGAATTACATAATTTCTCCATTTAATGCCAGCATAACCCGTTATGCTAATTCGGTGAAGGAAACCAATATATAAAGACAGTCCACAGAATGAGACTCTTTAAACTCATTTAAAAGTGTCCGAGGATTGTATATTAATGCTCGAATGACACGTAACATATACAAATGCTTCACAGTGAGCTACACTTTAAAAACAGTACATAAATGAAACATAGTTATTGCTTCACACCGAGCTACACATTAAAACTATTGAGCACGGACGCTGGACTACTGTCTCTGGAGGAGATAATCCCTTGCTTTTCACTATAAAGCCAAATAACATAAGGGAAAAACCGTCCCCCCTCCTCCCTTCCCCTTGTTCTGAGGTAAAATTCCTCAGAACGAAGAGGGCAGTGGAATGGCATCAGTGCTCGAGCAGACTTCCTAAACCTTCTAGATGTAATATTAATGGACGACATTCTGAGCAACAGAAAGAGGCCCCGAAGGTGTAAGGACACCAGAGATGGACTCTAAATTTCTAAGGTAAAACTTGGTAAATGAAGAGGGCTGTGTCCAGTATGCAGCCTTCATCAGATCTGTAATGGCTATACTGTTAAAAAAAAGCCCAAGAAGTGGACAGTGCTCTAACCTCATGTGCTGAAATCTTGTTGACAGAACGTTGATCTGAAGATAGACTTTCATAGGCAATACGTATTGCCAACTGAATCCATCTAGCGATAGAATGAACAGAGAAATCTTTTCTGTTAGGAATCAATGAAAGAATCTTTTTCTTCCCCTTCTAATATAAGCTGATAGATGTTTATAAATGTGCATTCCTCTAACTGTACACAGCAAAGATCTATGGTTATCCGAGGACGGTAAGGTCTGTGCAAGAAGGACCACACAACGGAAATATGTGAAGGTTGAGACCTTCCGGGTTGTGATGCAATGCGCGTAACTTCCCCTGATATAGAAGGTCCTTTCAAGGAGGAAGCTTCTGGGGAATGTCCCATAACAGACACATGAGAAGAATGATCCAAGTTTTTCTGTGACGACCGAGGTGCTGCTAGCACGATTTTGCAGTGAGACTGTTTGATTTTTAACAGAATCTGCTGAATCAGCAGAGCAGGTGGATATGCATATCCTATCATTCCGTCACATGAAATCGACAGAGCGCCTACTGTGTACGCTTGATGATCTGGACATGGCGACATGAACGTTGGTAACATATTGTTCAGGTGTGTCGCAAAAAGATCTATCATGGGACGATCCCACTGGTAGCAGATCTGACCAAATACTCGCTTGTTGAGAGTCCACTCCGATGGTAACAGGCAACCTTTCTGTGAGAGCAAGTCTGCTAGTATGTTCAAATGACACAGTATATGATGGACTGAGAGATGAACGTGATGACTCAGAATGAATAGGAGAATCTTCTCTGCTAATTCGCATAATGTAATCGAATGAGACCCACCTTGGTTCCTGAGGTAAGCTACAACCGTCAAGTTGTCCGACAGAATCTTCTCTAGGAACCGAGGATCCCAAAGACCCTGGCACTTCAAGTCTGCGGGACTTAGGGACATGCCCCAGCCCGTCTGACTCGCATCGATCATAATCGTGAAAGCCAGATCCGGTAGATGAAACAGAACTCCCTGGGTCAACGACTGGAGATCCGCCCAAATCTGAACCTTTTGTTTCACTAGGTCTGTTAAAACAATACTGGTTTCGAGCGAATGCGTCTTCACACTCCAGTTCTGAGTAAAGAATATCTGGAGGGGAAGCGTGCGCAGACGGCCCATCGGAATAAGATCCGCAGCCACTCCGCACAGCCCCATCAGTTGCATGAACTCTCTCGCAGTCACTGCGGGAGAGTTTTGACAAAAGCGAGCGTAACAACTGACTAATTTCACTCTTGGTAACGGCAGATGAACCAGGTTGTTGCAAGTCTCGAAGCTCATTCTCAAGTGAATGAAGGACCTGGACGGAGCTAGATCCGACTTTTTCTCATTTACTATGAAACCGAGACATCGGAACAAGTGAAGCAGACTCTGAACATCGTTCTGAAGAATAATTCTGAAGAATGTTGTCCAAGTAAGCCGACGTTACCACAGGCGAATGAGCTCAGAAGTATGACATTACAGAGTTCATTATTCGAGTGAAAGCCCAAGGAGCTAGGTTCAGACCGAAGCACATTGATCGGAACTAATAAACCTCTCCTTGCATGGCAAACCGCAGGTACTTTCTGAATGCCAGATGTACCAAGACATGAAAGACATGAAAGTATGCGTCCTTTAGATCTATGCTTGCCACATAGTCGTCCACTCGAATGCTCGCTCTTACCGACCGAATGGTTTCCATATAGAACTTTGGAGCCATGATCAACTTGTTTATCCAGTGCAAGTCTATTACCGGTCAGAAGGAGCCATCTGGCTTTGGTACGAGGAACAGGTGACTGTAAAAACCTGGAGAATTTTGATTCTCGACGACCTCTATTGCTTTCTTTAATAAGAGAGCCTGTACCTCTGCAAGGAGAGACTCTCTTTTGGAAGGATTCGCCGAAAGGTTTGTCCAATGCGGACATCTTGTAAGTGGGGGCTTTGCTCGGAATGATAGCCGCAGGCCTTCCGAGATTACATTTCTCAGCCCCTGATCTTCTGTGACTTCCATCCAGTTGCTCACGAAGTTTGATAACCTTCCGCCAACTGGAAAGCAACAGAGGTCTTGTCCATCACCTGTATGACTTACGAGGCTTGTGGGAGGAGAAACTACGTCATTCGCGTGAAGAACCTCATCCCGTCGGCCTAGGGGTGTCTGACCTATAGTCTTGATCAGACCTGCACCCCTTTCCCGAGTCGCTATACTGATGACCTCCGCAGTAACTATACGAGGGTTTCTTATACCCTTGCGAGGAGTCCCCTTTGGTTGATTGTGAAGTGGAACGACCTTGCCTACTCCAGTCTGATGAAGCGTGTTGTTGAGATGCAGATTTCAATAGCAGTGCACTGGAAGCTTTCTTTGTAGCCTGTTCATAGACTAACAAAAGCTTGTCGCTAAATAGAATATGTCCGGAGACCGGAGCGACTCAGAGAGAGCTTTTCACCCTGTCATCCATAAGTGATGACGACGCAAGGGCTGCATCATGTCTAACCAACTCAAATTTGCCACTGTCAGGGCAGAGTTGTACATGACTGCTCTTGAAAGAACTCCTAGCGAGGAACAAACGTCCTCAAATTCCAATTCAAAGAAACTGCCTTTCTTCTTGGCACTAGCTAGGTTGAATATGGCATTGTTAACATGGCCAAAGGCCTCTGACACCTGCCAAGATTGTTTCGGGAAGGAAAGAACGTCATCTTTCCTTCGCACAAAATCTTTGTCCACAGACAACAGCAGTTTCTGTCTAGTAGTAGCAGCTTGCTGATCAGGTGGAACAATGTCAGGATGGTATTGATGAATAAAATTCACCGCTCCCATATGCTGTTCCGAAAGGGAAGGGTAATCCTCTTCCTTGTCCCTTTCACCATCCAACTGATTCAGTTGTGAATTTTGGACAACCGCATCTGAATGTACAGATGACCGGATCAACCCGGCACCGTCCAACAGCTCATCACCGGAGTCTGCAGAAGGCTGCTCTTGCACTTGCTGGGATGCTGCGATGAGCTGCGCAATCTGCGACAGCAAATCCATTACAGAGGCTTGAGGAGCAGCGGTCTTCTGTTTTTTCGCCACTTGCTGCTCCTGGGACAGAGATCCGGAGGTAGATCTCTTCTCTGCATGTCCCAATGAACGAAGCCTCGGATCGCTAGCTACCAGATGGTCCGACTTCACAGGCGAAGAGTGGATCCGTCTTCGTGCAGCTGGCTGGATATCCAATGTTGGGTAGCTAGCATGCGGTCATGTATGCTTTTCTGAAGTTGTGGAGGAAGCCTTGACTGTAGCCGACCCCGGCTGCAGTCTAGACGGACCATCTCGAGCGGCGGGTGTGGCTTAGGCAAGTTTCTCAAAACAACATTTGGCCCCAAATGTTGCTGGGTTAGAGAAGGCTCTCCTGCTCACGGTCTATCAGAGATCGCCGAGCTTCCCGAAGAGAAACCTGCAGACTTCCTCCCTTTTTCTGTCGTCGCTGGGTGAGCTTTAGTTTTTGAGGTGCTCGCTCCACCCAATTCTACACTTCCTTTGACCGCAACGGACTTACCCGGTTTTACGGCAGTCACACCATCAGGTTGGCTGCTTCAACAGGCAAACTGGCTACTGGAATAAGAGGCCTTATTCCTTGTTTTATATTCAAGAGCACCTTAGCAGCCAGATCTGTTTGCTCATCAGAGAGCGACGATGGTAGCACACGTTGGATGGATGTCACAATACCATCACCATGTTCTTGTTCCTCTGAAAAAGAAACTGAAGAACTTGAATTATTCTGCGATGACAGCTCCGGCATAGGAACCTCACTGCCAATGATGTACCGCGACACCCATCTCCAACGTCTGTCATCCCAATGTACACAAGTATGACAAGAATCCGTAGGAGTGCATCAACTATAGGCAAGGCAACAAACATGTAAATCTGAGGAAGACTTCCAAGCCTTGCATTTAGAGCAGTAAGCTTTCATAATTACAATCAAAAGACAAAGTCAATAGCACTCCTACAAACTCCACAACAAAATACATGATAAGGATTCGAAACAAATATAAAAAAAAATTTCGAAATTTTTTTATGAAAATGCCTAAGTTCCCAAAGGGAACATGATGAGCCAAGGGCATCCCGATAGAGCCCAAGTGTGGACAAAATCTAAATTTTTTGAGCTACACTTCCGGAATCATAATCAATGTATCCTACAGTAAAGTATTATAATACTAAATACTACATATTTAAGGGCGTTGTCAATGTAAACAACGTCAATGGAAAAAAAACGGAAACAAGACATCAGGCACACAAAAGGGCCCAAAGTCAGTAACCGATTTAAATGCTACCAGATGCAAAGCTAAATCTTCATATGAAGAAAAAACGATACATCAGATAGAAGATGCAAGACCAACATGACCCAAAATCCCCAGGGTGAGGACGTAACCAAGGGGATAAACAGAATAAACATTCTGCAATACACGTTAAACACCCAAGAAATTTAATACAAAATTTCAATAAAAAATAGCCAAAAAGCTTAGAAGTTTAACAGGAGGGGTTCATAGAAGGACAGGGAAGGAACACTTAACAAATAGTGGATTAATCATTAGCAAGAATGATGACGTCAGGCGTATGTCCCAAAAATGTGAAACATGAAATAATTTTATAATTATTTTAAAGTTACAGCCCTGAATGTTTGAAACCACCGTTGTTCACTTCCATCATCCATTTATAGCTTTGAATCCAATTCTTTCACTGATTTGTGTCTGGCATCCTCAAAAAAGGAGTTTTAAAGCACATATGTCAGATCATTGTTACTGACTTTAGGGCCAAACAAAGAAATGATTGTTGGTGCCAATTTCGGTACCTTCCGGGATACCTCTCATGCACGGATAACAAAAGTATGGAGGACCAGATGGGACTTGAATTTTTCGGTTTTGTATGCAAATTTTGGGGATTGGGGGGTTCAAAATTTGTGTTTGGCCCTGAATTATATTGAGTTTGCACCAGCTAGTCTGGGCCATTGGTTGTAGAATAAAACTGATAAATTTTAAGTAATTTGTATATTTTTTATACTTATCAATTGCCCAGACTAAGATGGTGCAAACTCAAAGTTATCAAGGGCCAAACACAAATTTTGATTCCCCCAATCCCCAAAATTTGCTTGCAAAACCGAAAACTAAAAGTTCTATCTGATCCTCCAAACATTACTCTCCGTGCATGCACAGCCACCCGGAAGTGACCAGAATTGGTGCCAACATCATTCTTTGTAGAAGAGAGTACTACATAATAATTCAGCAGGGAGGTATGAGGGCCCACTCATGGGAGTGGCCATATACGTCTGGGCCATTGGTAAGTATAAAAAGTATACAAATTACTTAAAATTTATGATATTTTTATACTATAAACCAATGGTCCAGACTTAGCTGAATCATAAAAAGGTGGAGGGCCTAGGACTTTAGAATTAGCAGCCCAACATAGTTCCCAAGCCTGCAATCCAAGGTGAAAGGAAATTAAATTTAAAAGGAATTACATGTATTTCTCTCTATACAGTAAAAGAGAAGACATATCATAAATAAGGAGCCAAATTCAAGTAATTCTGTATACTTAGCATTAATGACTATGCTAAATGGATGGAACGAGTTCCCAATTTTTAAGTCTAGTCCGGACTAAGCCCTGAAAATTAGGATGGCGTATTTGAGAATGAGAAGTTAACCCCCATAATCATACACCATACACAAGCTGTATCTAGGATATAATCTACAAACAAAACAGCTTCACTCAAAGTTACACACTTATCAAGCCGGAGGAGATTTGAAAATATCCCCCCCCCCCTCCCCCATTTTTGAAGGAATCTTCAAAAACAAAGAGGGGAGTGCTTTGGAATCAGAAAAAGCGGTACCAAATAACAATATATATTCATAGAACAAACACCCAGATATTAATTATATTAATAAATTGGTGCTTAATGCCACTTCAGAAGCTAAGGCTCTAGTGGCGATCCCAGTGATTAATAGCGCCCGGAATCGGAATACGTAGATAGGTAAAAAACCGGTGATATGTACAACGTACACATGTCCAATAGAATTACAATGGACGATCTCTGGAGAATAAACACACTTCCGAGGTAACCCACAAGCGACTTGATTCAGGTGAACAATAAATTCCAATAATAACACTTCCAGATGTGTTCTATCCAATATCTATGCTCCCAAACACGTGTGAATATAAGAGAATGTATAGACAGTTATATTCGATTGGGTACCGAATATAGAAACCTGGATTTAGAGATGGAATGAGCTGTGATTAACAGACTCGTCACGGACCGCCACTGAAATAATTCATTGTTTCTAAGGTCCATAACATACAATAATGCGGCTGCCTAATAATACACTTATTATGCATGTGAGCATTGAAATCCCACATGTAATCATCTGAATACCAATTAACTGACCAGACAGCCTTACCGGTACACAAAGGCTCGCAATTTATTGATGATGAATCATATGCTCGTATATGACACACAGACGAACAAACACAGGAAACAAACCAACTAAGAAGTGGATGTGCCCATGAGGTCACCATAGAACATGATCCAGCTGCCAATCGAGAAGTCATGAAATGCATGTATATACTTAAATGCATCTGAGGCTTATGAGTAGAAAACTACATCTTGCCGGTAATTGCCTCTTAACACATTGGCGGTGGGGAGGGGGGGGGGGAGGATTCAAAATTACATCGAACCCCCCTCACCCACATTACTAGAATTGTTCTTGTTAGTCATCAAACAGTGTAGGAACCACAAGGCCCTCACGTCTGACTGACTGACTCCAAAATGCCACTAAGGGCGGAGAAGGGGGTGACGAACAAAAACACTGTATTAACAAATAACCCACACCAAACCATACCGGTTTGAAGAGAATAACCTCCTCTAACAAAAGGTATCATGTCCGAAAGGACAACTAACTCAGCCTATCTGAAGAAGCGAAAGGTCTTCCTGCATGTGAAGACCAATAAAAGCTGATAACTGAGGCTCTAGAAGCTCACTAAGGAGATTTACAATGCTAGCCATAGCTTACAAGTCTTCATCTACATGAAGACAGATATATCGGTGTAAGTTGCAACCCTGAAGGCTCACTTAACGGTTTTATTCCCAAAGACAGCGGACAGAGCCTAACCCAAGAGACCTCTGTAATCGTACAGAAGGCTACTATGGCGTCCACAATGACATAATTGTCTTCCACCAAGGCATATCTTAGCCTATCTAAGCCCTATCCATCCGTGTTCAGGACGAGACGCAGGTGATAATAAAAACCTGGAGAATAATTTCGGCAACATCTAATGCTATTCTTCAATAAGAAAGCTTTAACCTCCAGAAGGAAAGCCTCTCTTGGAAGATTTGTTTAACAAGTATTCTTGTAAGTGGAGCTTGCTCCGGCTGATAGCCATAGGCCTGCCGAGACTACATTCTCATCCACTGATCTTCTGCAATTTATCCACTTTTGCGAGGTTGATAACCTACCGCCAAGTGGCAAGCAACCAAAATCTATTCTCGATGACCTCAATTGTTCCCTTCAATAAAAGAGCTTTTACCTCCACTTGGAGTGACTCTCTTGAAAGAAAGATTCCGAGAATAACGTCTAGATTCTCGTGAAGCTGATAAACCTCTGTCAACTTACAAGCAGTAGAGGTCATGTCCATCACCTGTAGGACTCACAATGTTTACGGGAGGAGAAACTACGTCCTCCCCAAGAAGAAGACCGTCTCGTCAACCTCAACTGTTCCCTTCAATAAGAGAGCCTTTACTTTCACTAGAAGCGACTCTCTTGAAAGGAACTTCCATGATGAACATCCAGTTTCTCATGAAGATGATAATTTTCCATTAATCGCCAGCCTAGGGGTGTCTGATCCATAGCCTTGATCAGACCTATGCCCCTTTCCCGAGTTGCTATAATGACGACATCCAGAGTAAATATAAGAGGGTTATTCTACCCTTGCGATACATTCTCCTGATGCTTTCTAGAAGCAGAATGGCCTTGCCTACCCTGGTCTGCTGAAGTGTGTTGATAAGACAGCAACTTCAATAGCAGAGCACTGAAACTTCTTGTAGCCTGCTCATATGTCAATGCAAGCTTGTCGTCAAATAGTATATTTCCGGTAACTGGAGCAACTCAGAGAAAGCTTTTCACCTTGTCATCTATAAGTGATGACGATGCAAGGGCCGCATCACGTCTTACCAACTCCTCATTCATTGTCCGTGTGGAGTTGTACATGGCATACATGACTGCCTTGGAAAGAACTCTTAGCGAGGAAGCACGTCATTCATATTTCTTTACATTGAGACGTTGCGTCCATAGCTCTAATAAGGTGATCTGCTTAGGACATTGCGCCCAGATTTGCTCTTTTCAATGAAATAGCACATTCCATTATTTCTGAGCAAATATTAAATGATGCAGGAAGGGACATATTTTCATCCCCAGGCTGCTCATCTAAAAGTAGACTTATTCAGATGGAACACTATTCTTAAGAGCTTAAGACTTTTCATAGTCTTAAAGTGCCCTTCTGTAAGAGGTGAAGACTCACACTCTGTATCCCTCTCACCATCCAAATGTTCCATCCGCAAATATGGTCAACTCCAAAGGACTGAATGGATGACTGGACCAACGCAGCACCGTCTAACAACTCACAATCGGAGTCTGTTGAACGGTAGTACTAGTCTCAAACAACTAGCTATCAACCTGAACTTGCGAAGTCAGATAACTAGTCTGTGGTCAACGCGCTTCATTAATGAAGCAAGGGAAGATGCCATAGCTGCCACCGAATCCGGCTGCAGAGTGGAAGAAGCGTCCCGAACCGCAAGCATGAACAGGCGTCCCAACTCACTAAAGTTTCTCACACCAAAAACAGTCGACCTGACTGCTGAAGGGAAGAAGGATCTCCAGCTCGCAGTCTGCTCCAGACCTCGCTGGCGTTCTGTCAGAAACTTTTAGGCATCGATCCCTTATCGTGCATATCCATGGAAGAAGAGGAAGCCGTAACCACAGCCAACCCCGGCTTAAGTGCGGAAGAAGCATCCCGACTCGTCACATAGGATGGATGCTCCTTGTAATAGAAGTTTCTTACAACACAAAAGAGTCGTCCCTGACTGTTAACAGGAAGAAAAACGCTCTGCACTCACGATCTGTCCCCAGATCTCGCAGAGTATCCCGCTTAGAAACTTCTAGGCTCAATCCTCTACCATGCGCTTCCATGTAAGCAGAAGAAGCCCTAACTGTCGCCGGACCCAGCTGCAGTGTGGAAGGAACATTCAACGTGTGTTCCTACTCAATAAGGTTTCTTACAACAAACACAGTCGTCCCTGACTGTTACCGGTATGGAGAGGGTTCTCCAAACGGAGATCTGACCCCAGATCTAGCCGAGCATCCTGTAGAGAAACCTCTGGCTTCTTCTACATGCACAATTGACCAGACCAACCCTGCACCGTCCGACAGCTCAACACGGAGTCTGCTCTTGCATTAGCTGGAATGCTGATATTAGCTGCGCAAACTGCGACAGCAAGTCCGTTCCCGAGGCTTGAGGAGCAGCAGTCTTCTGTTTTTTTTTGCTGCTTGCTGCTTCTGGGACGAAGATCTGGAGATAGATCTCTTCTCCAAGCATCCCACTGATCGATGCCTCAGATCGCTAGCCAATGGATGGTCCGACTTCAGAGTCGAAGAATGGTTCCGTCTTCGAGCAGCTGATTGAATATCTGAAGTCGGGTAGCTAGCTTGCAGTCGTGTGTGCTATAAAATCGTAGCAGAGGAAGCCATGACTGAAGCCAACCCCAGCTGCAGACTAGACGGAGCGTTCCGAGCGGCGGACAGGCGTATGCTCCGTATCGAGCAAGTTTCTCATAACTTATTTATTGGTGTTAAAGGTCACACATTTCTGCACAATGGCTAATCATGACCTCGACAGTTTTAAGGGTGGAGGAAGCTGGAGAACCCAGAGAGAACCACCAAGCAATGGCAAGCAACTGTCAGCTCCCCAACATACTAACTCCACACAAGCAGGGTTAGCATTGGTTGATGACAGTGCACCATCGACGTGCACTACGCCTTAGTGCACAATGTCACCGTGCCCCCACGTGGGCGATGGGGGTGAAGTGTATTGCCCAAGGACATAACGCGGTTGCCGCAGGTGGGATTCTCACGACAACATTCGGCCCCAAATGTTGTTAGGTTATAGAGGGACCTCTCCCGCACGTGGTCTCATCGACCTCGCCGAGCCTCCCAACAAGAAACTTCATAAAAAGAAACTTCATTATGGCTTGTGAAACGTAACGGAGGAAGCCATGACTGAAGCCGACCCCGGCTGCAGCCTAGACAGAGCGTCCCGTGCGGTGGGCGGACATAATTCAGCCCCAAATGTTGTTAGGCTAGAGAGGGGCCTCTCCCGCTCGCAGTCTATTAGACCTCGCTGAGCCTCCCAACAAGAAACTTGCTGACTTCCTCCCAATTCCTCCCTATTTCCGTCATTGCTGGGGGAGCTTTTTTATTTTTAAGTGCTCACTCTACCCACATCCACTTACTTCGACCGCAACAGACTTACCCGGTGTCATGGCTCCCATGGACGGAGTAACCGCTTCACCGGTCGAGCTAGCTGCTTGCAAGAGATTAAGACCCCTAACAAGAGGCCTTAACCCTGATATATCATGAACACTGCAGCTAGCTCTATTTGCTCAACAGAGCGCGACGGCAGTAGCACACTTGGATGGGCGTCACAATATCATTACCATGTTCATGTTCCTCTGAAATAGAAACTGAAACAAGAGGCCCCAGGGGGCCTGAGGGCGCTCACCTGACATGGTAGCCTAAATATCAACCCAGAGAATTGATTTCAACAAGTTTCATCTGCTCCTCCTAAGAAAAGCTGATGCCAAATATCCAAAGATTCTGACTAGTGGATCTAAAAAAAAGATTTTTAAAGAATATCCCTCATATTGAACAAGGGCAACGCCCCCGGTCCCCCGACCAAGATGGCAAATTCAAGGGAGCTGTTAGGATGCAATTTGTTCGCAGAGCATGGCCATGTTTTAACTTGACCTGTATTTCCAACCAATTAAACCACATACTTAGTTTCGTTTCAATCAAATGATCCAAAGTAAAGTTATCATCCGGACAACACAAAAACTGTATTTTCTAAGTCGAAGAAGGGGAATAAATCCAGTAAAAATCAGTGGAGCGTGCCCATTTTCGAACTTGACCTGCATTTCCACCCAAATAAGCGGCACACTAAATTTCGTTTCAATCAAATGATCCTAACTAAAGTTATCATCCGGACAACACAAAAACTGTATTTTTTAAGTCGAAAAAGGGGAATAAATCCAGTAGAAATCAGTGGAGCGTGCCCATTTTCGAACTTGACCTGCATTTCCACCCAAGTAAGACACATACCAAATTTAGTTTCAGTAAAATCATCCAAACTAAAGTTATCATCCGGACAAGGGTGTGACGGATGGACGGATGGATGGACGCACGGACAGACGGACGGACGGACGGACGGACGGACGGACGGACGGACGGATGGACGGACGGACGGACACTGCTGATTAGAATAGTCCCCCGAATGGTCGGGGGACAACTAAGTAATAAGCCCATATATGAACCCAGGGACTTGGCTTTAACAAACTTGAATCTCACCCCCGTAAGGATGCTGCACACCAAATATCAAAACATTCTGACTGCTGGATCAGAAGAAGAAGATTTTTAAAGAAATTCCTCATTTTGAACTAAGTTACAATTCGAGCTCCCACAGTGAGCCCAAATATGGACCTAGGGGCATGGTTTGAACAAACCTGAATCTTACCCCCCTAAGGATGCTGCATAAAAAATATCAAAAGCATTCATCTGCTGGATCTGAAGAAGATTTTTGAAGAAAATTCCTCATTTTGAACGAAGTTTGTCATTTGGGGTCCCATAGTGAGCCCAAATATGAACCAAGAGACTTGGCTTGAACAAACTTGAATTTCACCCCCTTAAGTTTGCTGCATGCCAAATATCAAAACATTCCGACTGCTGAATCTGAAGAAGAAGATTTTTAAAGAAAAGTTAAAAAATTTATAGTAATTTGTATATTTTTTATACTTTCCAATGACCCAGACTTAGCTGGTGCTAACTCTAAAATATTTAGGGCCAAATGCAAATTTTACCCCCCAATCCCCAAAATTTGCATCTAAAACCGAAAATTACATGTCCTATATGGTCCTCCATACTTTTACTCCACTGTGCATGCGCAGTATTCAAGGAGGTCTCGAAATTGCCGCCAAAAGTCATTCTTACAATCAGTACCTGGTAAGCGTAATGTACTCAGCGGGGAGGTATGAGTTCCCAACTCATGGGAGGGCCATCCCCGTCTGGGTCATTGGTAAGCATAAAAAGTATATAAATTACTATAAATTTTTTAACTTTTTTATACTGCACCAATGACTCAGACTAAGCTGAATAGTAAAAAGGTTGGAGGGCCTAGGACATAAGGAAAATCCAATAGACTCAATTACCTATAACAGACCTATCCCCTCAATGAGAAAAGGAGAGATAGGCTACATGTATCTTTCTTATTTGTATCAAAAAAGAAAGACACAATACTATTCTGTAATTGAGCACAATAACATCAATGATCTCTATAAACATCTAGTATAACCCTTTATACTAATATTTTTTAAGGAAAGCCAATAAATACGGGAGTCTAGAGAAATGAGACTCTATATACTCATTTAAAAGTGTTCGAGGATTGTATATTAACGCTCAATTAATCATGTGATATATACGAATGCTTCACACCAATCAACACTTAAAAAATATTACACAGATGAGTAAACATAAGCTTAACCCTAAAATCATTTTGGAACCGACACGGAATTACTAAGTCCAAGAGAGGTATTCCCTCACTTCACACTATAAAGCAGGTGACCCAAGGGAACACCACCCCCCCCCCCCCCCCTTTCCCTTGCCCTGGATCAAATACTCCAGAGCAAAGAGGGCAGCAGGACAGAGTCACTGCCAGAACCGAAAGCCTATACACACATAGTTGCCACTGTTTAGTAGACAACATTCTGAGTAAAAAAGAGCGGACCTAAACAATGTAGATCTGCAGAAAAGGACTCAATATTCTCAGATACAAAATCGTGAAAATGGAGGGCTAACACCAATATGCAGCCCTCATTAAATCTGTAATAACAATATTAATAACTTAAGTCCATGAAGTAGAAGAACTCTTACTTCAATAGCTTAAAACTAAAACACAGACTGCTGAATGAAGATATAATCATAAGCAGAAGTGACTGTAGATTGAATCCATCTGACCACAGAATGGACCGAAATGTGGAGGAAGCTTCCACAGCATGTCCCACAACAGACGCCTGAGTAAATTAGTCCACAGTCTTTGTGGAGCTAGAGAGGCTACCAACAGAATTTGCAATAAAATAATTACACTAGAGCAATATCTGCTGAATCAACAGCGCTGGAAGATACGCATATCTTATTATTCCGTCTAACAAGATTGATAGAATGTTTATTGCAAACGCTTGAAGATCCAAACATAATGACACATACGTCTGCAACTGATTGTTGAGATGCGTCGCGAATAAGTCAATCATTGGCTGCTCACCTTGGTAGTAATCTGATTGAAAACTCGTTTGTTGAAAGCCGATTCTGGCGGCAACAAACTGTCCCTCCACGAAGGGAGTCCGCTAATACGTTCAGACGACCCAGAATATGACGGACTGATAGGAGAACTTGATGTACTGGTAGCAACCGAAAGATTCATTCCGGTAACATGAATAACAGGATGGAATGAGTGCCTCCATAATTCCAAAAATACGCTAATACCGTCGAGTTGTCAGACAGAATTAGCATATGAACATTCTGAATTACGTTATCCAATAACGTAGCGCAAGCCAAAATGACATCATACTTGATGTTTGAGTGCTTGATAAGGAACTACAGAACCAAAAGACCCTGGCACTTCAATCCGTTGGGCTGAAACGACCCAACCTGTTTTACTGGCATCCGTCTGTAAAACTCGGATCCGGCAATTGCAGTGGAACTACCCGAGTTAAGCCCAAAAAACTTGCCCAAGTCTGAATCTCTTATTCACTTGATTTGACAAGAAGATGTCCGTATCGAGCAAAAGAATCTTCACCCTCCAATTCTGAATTAAAGAATTTTGGAGAGGAGCAATGCGTAACCGCCCCATCGGAATAAAATCGCAGCAGTTCTGCCTAAACGTATCAGTCTCATAAGATCTCTCGCTGAGACTTTGTTTGAGCGAAGACAATAGTGAGCATAACAACTGAATAATTTCGTTCTGGGTAACGGCAGACGAACGAAAAGTTGTGCGTAATGAAGCTCATCCCCTGGCGGGTGAATGACTTGGATGATACCAGATCCGACTTCTCCTCGTTTACTTAAAAAAACGAGACGTCAGAGCAATAGAAGCAGATTCTACACATAGTTCTGAAGCGTTAACTCACTGCCGTATTTGTATGAATGTCGTCCAGGTAGGCTGACGTTATCGCAGACGAATAAGTTCGGAAATGAGTCATTACCGAGACCGTTATTCGAGTGAAGGCCCAGGGGGCTAGATTCAGACTGAAGCATATTGCTCGGAGCTGATATACGCCTCCTATGATAAGGAAGGGAAGATACTTTCTGACGCCTGGTGTACAGTAGAACCTTGCCATGGAAAAGTGGTCTCTCAAAACAGGTGGTCTCTCATGACAGGTCCATTATAGAGTAAAGCATCCAAATGGTACAAAGCCACAGCGGTCTCTCAAAACAGGTGGTCTCTCACGACAGTGGTCTCTCAAGACAGGTTTTACTGTACCATGACGTGAAAGTACGCATCTTGAGATCTATGCATGTAGCATAATCGTACACCCGAATACTCGCTCTGACCGATCAGGTGGACTCCATATATAAACTTGGAGCCATGATCAGATTGTTAATCGAGTTCCGAATAATGAGTGAACGGAACGAGGCGTCTGGTTTTTGGAACCAGAAAAGGATGGTTGTAGAAACCTGGAAATTCCTGGATTTCTACGATCTCCATCATGATCATTCCAGAAGAGACTAGACTTATGATGGAAGCGAGCCCCTATCCTACTGACTTGGTGGAAGCTGAGTCCATCTTGGACTCCGAATTAACAGAGGATTTCGTTTTAGGAACAATTTAGTCCTTCCGAAATCACCCCTTGAATTCAAGGGACGTCCGTAATCTATTCCCAAATAATTGAGAAACTCGACAGTCTTCCGCTTACTAGTACACGACAGAGGTTAAAACCATTACCTCCTGGTCCTACGAGACTTGCAGAAGGAGAAGCCATGTCCTCCATGGTCCGCACCTCGCCCCATTGACCTAGGGACATCTGACCCGAATTACGGCCCCTATATGAGTCGCTACCCTGACGGTCTTTAGAATAAGATCTAGAGGACGCATAGGAACCTCTATATGAACTTCCGTTGGATGTATTCATCCCAGAAGTGCCTGTCCTACTCTTCTCTGCTGAATCCGACTATATGGAAGTGAATTTTAATAGCAGAGAGTCAAAAACTTTCTTAGTTACCTGATCATAGACTGCTGAAAGCTTGCCGTCGAAGAAAACTCTCCGGAGACCGGAGCGACTCTGAGAGAGTTTTTCACCTTACTATCTACACGCGTGGATGTAGCCAGGGCCGCATCATGTCTAACCAACTCCATATTGCCACTAAAGGACAGAGTTTTACGTGAGGCCCTTGAAAGAACTCTTAAGGATATTATCATCCTAGAATTCTTTTCCCTATGAGACGTAATGATAACGTTCTGGTAAGGTGATCTGCGTACGATGATGCGTCTAAGCTGACCCTGCTAGACGATATTATTATTTCCAACATCGTGGTTGGAATTGACAAAGACAACAGTAAAAAAACAATACTAGGTCCTGCCCTGGTCAATCTAGATGCAGAGAACTCTCAGAATGCTCTGTCCTGCCGTTTCAAAATATTCGTTGAATTGATGAAAGGCAGATGTAGAGCATATTGCCGATAAGAAACCTGACCTGCCCATTTAGGTAGCAAGTTAAGTAAATATAGCATCGTTCAACAGATCAAATGTCCGTGAGACATATCTGGACTATGTCAGAAACTGAGGGATGATGTCCCTAAACCGATTAAGAATTCTGTGTCCAGTGGCACTATTAGTCTCTTCTTCGGCAACGCAACATTTTGATCCGGAGGAACCATGTCAGATGATAATGCCGGATGCCCTCTACGGCAATTATGTTGTTCCGAAAAGGGAAAATACAACTCATCCGTATCCCTTTCGCCATCCTGTCGGATCACTTGTAATTCTTGGACGTCCGTGCTGAACCTGCAGCGGAACGTACCAACCCAGCTTCCTCGGATAATTCCTGAACCGACAGAGTTACTGTCGGTTGCTGGGATGGTGCGATAATTTGTGCTATCTGCGATAGCATGTCCATAACAGAGGCCTGTGAAGCTGCGTTCTTACAGGATTTAGCCGCTGGAAGCTCCTTGGACGTTCACTCCTGCATACATCTAATATGCGAACGTCCGGAGTATGAAGGCCTCGTATCCTTGGCTACCGGATGGCGTGACCTGGTCGCCGTAGAATCCCTGGTCAGCGATGTTGGTTGAATATCACAGGTCACATAGCCAAGGTGTGGTCGTGTGTGCTGCCGTGAGGATGAGGAAGCCGAAAGAGCAGTCTCTCCGGACTGTCTATATAACGGAGCGTCCCAAGCGGTGGACGTATGCTCCGACTGAGGAACGTTTTGTACTACAACATCTGGGCCCAGATGTTGTAATACGAGAGAGGAACCTCTCTCGCTCGCAGCCCGGATGGACCTGGACGAGCTAGGAACCGGACTAATAGGCTTCCTCCGTACCATCCTCGTATCCATCGTCAATGGGTGTGCACATTGTATTTTATAGTGCTCGCATCACCCAAATCTCCTTCCTGGACTGCAACGGACGAACCCGGGTGCTGAGCCATTCAGTGAATGGTCGCGACACCGGGCGAGCTAGCGGACGCCAATGCCGTTGATCCTACTTGGGACCTCTTAGGCAATTGACATATCTGCATGAGCACTTTACTGAATTAACAACAGAAGCACACTTACGAAGACATCACGGTAACAATACCTAGTTCATGTTACCCTATGAGACCTGTGGAGCCGCGGTTCTACATGAAATATCCGCTGGAAGCTCCCGGGACGTTCATTCCTGCATTTATATAATATGCGAACGTCCCCACTAAAAAGGTCTCGTATCCTTGGCTAGCAGATAGAGTGACCTGGTCGACGTGTATTCCTTGGTTGGTGAAGCAGGAGCACCAGGGACGTTCAATCCTGCATTTATATAATATGCGAATGTCCCCTGGAAATCTATGGTCACAGCCAAGGTGCGGTCGTGTATGATTTTGATGAGGATAAGGAAGCCAACATAACAGCCGCGTCGGACTGTCATGCGATGGAGCGTCCCGAGCAGGAGGAGTGGACGTAAGCTCCGACTAAGCGAACAACATACAACAACATCGCGGCGCAGATGTGGATGCAAGAGAGAGAGGGCCTCTCTTGCTCGTGGTCCAGGGGACCTGGACGAGCTAGAAACCGGACTGATAGACTTCATCCGTACTATCCTCAGATCCATCGTTGCTGGGTGTGCACATCTGAAGTTTTATAGTGCTCACATCACCAAATCTGCTTCCCTGGACCGCAATGGACTAACCCGGGTGCTGTACCATTCTTCCCTGGTGAATGGATGCGACACCGGGCGGACTAGCGGGCGTTCAATTGCTTTCGATCCTTCTTGGGAATTCTTCGGCAACTGTCGCAATACCTTGAGCACTTCCCGCTAGCCCTAATATTGCAACGACGGAGACATACTTATTGAAGACACTCTGAAACATCACTCTGAGCTCTGAAAAAGAAACTGATAATATATAGTGACCCTACGGAAAGAGGACCATAATGGACCCCTCACTGCTAATAAAATACTGTGACACACATCTCCAACGTTGTCATATCAATCAACACATACAGAGCAAGAATTAATGCGACTACACTGACTATAAGAAATGCAATGAACTTGTGAATTAGAGGAAGATATCCTCGCATTACGAATGAAGAATATTTTTTCCAACCAGAAAAAATATACACCGTCATATTACTCGCACTTACCCTTGAAATAAATATACATAATATATTAATTCATTATAACAATTTAAAAGAAAATAATTTTCAAAACAAAAAAAAAAATTTTTTGAAAAAATTTTCAGAAGAGCCCAAGTTCCCAATGGGAACCTTGAGCCCCAAGGATCCCAAAAAAAGCCTAAGTGTGGACAAACATTTTTAATCATTTTGAAAAATTAATGTAACACTTATGGACAATATTAATGTATCTTGCTATGAACTAAATTAAGCAGAAGACAAGTAATCACTGTCAGAAGTAACAGTTGTCAACACAAACAAAAGTGTCAACAAAAGGGAAACATGACTCCAGGCACTGAAACAAACATAGCCCGAAATCAGTTACCAATTAAACACTATCTGATACAAAACAGAGGCTTCCAGAGAAGAAAACTGTAGAACATCAGATGGTAGATGCAGACCAAAACGCCTAAACACCCCTAGGGTGAGGACGTAAACATGGGGAAAAAACAGAAAATAATTCTGTTTCCAAGCCAAAACTCCCAAGAAATTTTAGTAATAAACATTTCTAAAAATAAGCCAAAAGCATGGGAGAAGAGCTAGGGGGGAATAAAGGGAAAGGAAGAGAGGAAACACTGATTAAACAATGGAACATTCATAGCAAGAATGACCACAACAAGGTCATGCCTCGAAAATAGGTAACATGAAATAATTTCGTAAAAAAATTATAAGTTACAGCCCTGAACATTTGTTTCCACTGATTTTTCCTCTCCACCTTCTATTTCCACCATATATCCACCATTTCTCTCATAATTATGCGTCTGGCATCTTTAACTGGTAGAGTGCTAAATTACTTTTCAATGGTCATTTGAAAAGCGAGTATTTTTTTTTTCAAAGATACCACACTACCAGCAAAAGGAACCTTAGTTTAGGAGGATACAGCTCATAAATAATTGTTTTGTTGAAATTTATTGGAGAGTGCCAGTTGGCACTCTCCAATAAATTGTAACAAAATAATTTTATATTAATATTTTTCTTCCACTGCTGAGCCAACAACAAATTAGTGCAAACATTGTAAAGCCACTATAGTGGCTTTCAGCACTTTTCAGTGGAGCCCTGATAGTAGCTTCTAGCATTCAACCAGTTAAAACTGAGATTTACAAGCACAAATAACAGTGAAGTGTAACTGTATTGAGGGCCAAGCAAAGAATGACTTTTGGCGGCAATTTTGAGACCTCCTTGACACTGCGCATGCGCAGTGGAGTAAAATTATGGAGGACCACATAGGACATGTAATTTTCGGTTTTAGATGCAAATTTTGGGGATTGGGGGGTAAAATTTGCGTTTGGCCCTAAATATTTTAGAGCTAGCACCAGCTAAGTCTGGGTCATTGGTACAGTATAAAAATATTCCTCATATTGACTTAGTTATAATAAGGACCCAGGGACTTGGCTTTAACAACCCCCCCCCCCCCCCCCCCCCACCAACCCACCCAAGGATGCTACACACCACATATCAAAACATTCCGACTGCTGGATCTGAAGAAGAAGAGTTTTTTGTTTTTAAGAAAATTACTCATTTCGAACTAAGTTACAATTCAAGCTGCCACAGTGAGCCCAAATATGGACCTAGGGACATGGCTTGAACAAACTTGAATCTCACCCCCCTAAGGATGCTGCATACCAAATATCAAAACATTCCGACTGCTGGATCTGAAGAAGATTTTTAAGAAAATTCCTCATTTTAAACTAAGTTATCATTCGGGCTCCCACAGTGAGCCCAAATATGGACCTAGGGACATGGCTTGAACAGACTTGAATCTCATCCCCCTAAGGATGCTGCATACCAAATATCAAAACATTCAAACTGCTGTATCTGAAGAAGATTTTTAAAGAAAATTCCTCATTTTGAACTAAGTTATAATTCGGGCTACCACAGTGAACCCAAATATGAACGCAGGGACTTTGCTTGAACAAACTTGAATCTCACCCCCCTAAGCATGCTGCATACCCAATATCAAAAGATTCTGCCTGCTGGATCTTGAGAAGAAGATTTTCAAAGAAATTTGCCTGAAATGCACTAAGTTCAAATTTGGGCTCCTATACTGAGCCCAAATATGAAGCCAGGGTGCCGATTTGAACAAACTTGAATCAGATCCACACCACAATGTTGCATACCAAATATAAAAATATTCTGCCCGCTGGATCTGGAGAAGATTTTTTAATGTTTTTCCCATTGCCTGCAGTGTTAAAAAGTGCTGACTCAGCACTTTTTCAAAGTCCCGAAACTGTACCTGTGATAAAAGCGATGGCAATTTTTTTTTACCAATCCTTTCTGTTGGTCCTAAGGAAGCTTCACACCAAATAAAAATTCTCAGTGCCGTGCAGTTTTGGAGATATGTACGTTTTAATTTTTTCTATTTTTAGCTCCTGCGGTTGCCACGGGAAGAAAAAATTCAGCATAAATTAGGTACTTATGACCCAATTAGCCCTCACATAAAATCTGGTTCAAATCAGCCTCTCGGTTTGGAAAATAGAAATTTTGGGCGGGGCCAAACATTTTGGCACTCCCATAACGATGCCAAATACAGCCCAGCAAACTTCTCTTGAACAAATCTGAGTCTACACCTTAAAAGGAAGCTGCAAACCATATATGAAGTCTCTGCTACTGCTGATTCATGAGAAGAAGATTTTCAAAGATTTTGGTGCCCCTTGGGGGCATGGCACCACCCAAGAGGAGGGGAAACTTCATTTGAACAAATCTGAATTGGCATTAGGTAATAAACATTTACCCAACATTTGAATAAAATTGGGCTAGTGGTTTTGAAGGAGAAGTCGATAATGTAAAGTTAACGCCGGACGACAACGGATGACGGACAGAATGTGATCAGTAAACTCCCACTGAGCTTCGCTCAGGCGAGCTAAAAATGGATTATAATGCGGTGAGAGGCCTGGTCTCAGAACCTCACCGCCAACAACAAACCGCGACACCCGTCTCCAACATACGTCATTCCAGTGAACACAAGAATGACAAGAGTCCGCAGAAGTGCATCGACTAAAGTCGATAACACTCCTCCAAACTCCACAACTAAATATATAATTAAGATACATTAATAACAGCAATCAAAATTATATTCAAAATATTTTGAAACAAGAGGCCCCAAGGGGCCTTAATCGCTCACCAGCCAAAGTGGTTCAAAGAAGTGTTTGGGGTCACATTCAGTTAGACATGGTTCATCAACACTACAAAGGAATGAAGCCATGCAAATGCAATTTTTATGGAAATGTATCTGAACAAACCTGAACCTAACATGCTCTCCCTGCCCCCCCCCCCCCCCCTCCAACCCTGCCCATAGAGACCACAAATAATAAGCCAAGGACTCAAATTGAACAAACTTGAATCTGATCCCTCTTGAGATGTTACAAATGTATATACCAAATATGAAAGGATTCTGATTGGTGGATCTGAAGACTTTTAAAAGAAATTTCCTCATATTGCACTAAGTTAAAATTCAGGCTCCCATAGGAAGCCAAATATCAACCCATAGACCAGATTTGAACAAACTTGAATCGGACCCTCCTAGAGATGTTGTATACCAAATATGAAAACATTCTGACTACAGGGTCTAAAGAAGAGGATTTTTTTTAAAAAAATTCCCTATATTGCACTAAGTTGATATTCAGGCTCCCATAGGGAGCCCAAAAATTTACCCAGGTAAGCAATTTGAACAAACCTGAAACTGACCCACCTCAAGATGTTGTATACCAAATATGAATGCTTTCTGCTTGGTGGATCTGAAGAAGAAGATTTTTAAAGACATTTCCTCATATTTCACTAAGTTAAAATTCAGGCTCTCATAGTGAGCCCAAGTATAAACCCAGGGACTCGATTTGAACAAACTTGATTCTGACCCCCCTACAGATGTTGTATGCCAAACATGAAAGGATTCTGAATGGGGGAGCTGAAGAAGAAGATTTTTAAAGAAATTTCCTCAAATTGTACGAAGTTAAACTTTGGGCTTCAATAGAGAACCCAAATACTAACTCAGGGACCCGATTCATACAAACTGGAATTTGACCTCCCCCCCTATAGATGTTGTATACCAAATAAGATAGGATTCTGACTGGTGGACCTGAAGAAGATTTTTAAAGAAATTTCCTCAAATTGAATGAAGTTAAACTTTGGGCTCCAATAGAGAGCCCAAGTACTCACTCAGGGACCTGATTTGTACAAGCTTGAATCTGACCCCCCCCCCCCCCCCCCCCCCCCCCCCCCCCCCACCCCTATAGATGCTGTATACCAAATATGAAAGCATTCTGACTGGTGGATCTGAAGAAGAAGATTTTTAAAGAAATTTCCTCATATTTCACTCAGTTAAAATTCGGGCTCTCATAAGGAGCCCAAATATTAACCCAGGGACTCGATTTGAGCAAACATGATTCTGACCCCCTATAGATGTTGTATACCAAACAGGAAAGGATTCTGACCGGTGGAGCTTTAGAAGAAGATTTTTAAAGAAATTTCCTCAAATTGTACGAAGTGAAACTTTGGGCTTCAATAGAGAGCCCAAATACTAACTCAGGGACCTGATTTGTACAAACTTGAATCTGCCCCCCCTTCCTATAGATGTTGCATACCAAATATGAAAGGATTCTGACTGGTGGATCTAAAGAAGATTTTTAAAGAAATTTCCTCAAACTGAACGAAGTTAAACTTTGGGCTCCAACAGAGAGCCCAAATACTCACTCAGGGACCTGATTTGTACAAGCTTGAATCTGACCCCCCTATAGATGTTGCATACCAAATATGAAAGCATTCTGATTGGTGGATCTGAAGAAGATTTTTAAAGAAATTTCCTCATATTTCACTCAGTTAAAATTCGGGCTCTCATAGGGAGCCCAAATATAAACCCAGGGACTCGATTTGAGCAAACATGATTCTGACCCCCTATAGATGTTGTATACCAAACATGAAAGGATTCTGACTGGTGGAGCTGAAGAAGAAGATTTTTAAAGAAATTTCCTCAAATTGCACGAAGTTAAACTTTGGGCTTCAATAGAGAGCGCAAATACTAACTCAGGGACCTGATTTGTACAAACTTGAATCTGACCCCCACCCCCCCCCCCCCACCCCCCATAGATGTTGTATACCAAATATGAAAGGATTTTGACTGGTGGATCTGAAGAAGATTTTTAAAGAAATTTCCTCAAATTGAACGAAGTTAAACTTTGGGCTCCAACAGAGAGCCCAAATACTCACTCAGGGACCTGATTTGTACAAGCTTGAATCTGACCCCCCTATAGATGTTGTATACCAAATATGAAAGGATTCTGACTGGTGGATCTGAAGAAGAAGATTTTTAAAGAAATTTCCTCATTTTTCACTAAGTTAAAATTCGGGCTCCTACAGGAAGCCCAATTATTAACCCAGGGACTCGATTTGAACAAACTTGAATCTGACCCCAATAGAGATGCTATACACCAAATATCAAAAGATTCTAAATGATGGTTCTGGAGAAGATTTTTTTAATTTAAAAAAAAAATTTATGGGTGCTATCAAGAGTAATGCCCCTTGTGGTTCCCCCTGTGGACGCGGAAAGTTTATTTGTACAAACTTGAATTGACATATGATAAGGAGCATGCACACCAAATTTGGTTCAATTTGGTCCAGTAGTTTGGGAGGAGAAGTCGATAATGTAAAGTTGCCACCGGACGGCAAGTGATAAGTTAAGCTCCCTTCGGTGAGCTAAAAAGCCTAAGTTCCCGAAGGGACCATTAAGGGCCCAAGGGCATCCCAATAGAGCCTAAGTGTGGACAAAATCCAAAATATTGAGCTACACTACCGGAAAAATCATCCATGTATCCTACAGTAATTCTACAGTAATAGAATAAACTAGAGGTACTGTGAGCAAGCTCACAAAGTGATACCCCCGTGCCTGTCAGAACGGAATTATATTGCTTCATGTACATCTTCATATGGAGTTCTTCCATTGTGTAAAGTTTCATGAAAACGGTTTAGAAGGAGTTGCACTTATAAGGATGGACAGACAGACGGATGGACGGACGGATGGATGCTCCAACATTTCAGGTTTATGGGCTACCAAAAAAAACATTTTGTATGTCCAAAACCTTATTTTACCCAGAACCCCACCCCCTCCACCCTAGAACTTATATTTAACCCTAACCCCACCCCTCCACCCAAAAACCACACCTTAACCCTACCCCACCCTGACCCTAAACCCTAAAAGCCCACTGAAGACCCTAACCCCCACCCACCCCCAGGACCTAACCCCCCCAACCTTAAGCCCTACTCTGGGGCTACACCTAACCCCCACCCACCCACCCACCCCTGACCCAACCACACCCAAGCCAAACCAATAGGATTAGGAGCTATTTTTCGGTTTAGGGGCTACTAAAACTAAAACACCACCCCTGACCCCAACCCTAACCCCCAGGACCTACCCTCCCCAACCTTAAGCCCTACTCTGGGGCTACCCCTAACCCCACCTCACTCCTAACCCTAACACTACCTTAATTTGGAGGTAGCCCCTAATAATAATATCCCCTAAACCCCTAATGTTGGCCCGGACGGATGGACAGACCGAAGGACGGACGGACAGGGTGATTCCTATATACCCCCCCAAACTTTGTTTGCGGGGGGGTATAAAAATACTACCTATATGTGAGGACGTTGTCAATGTAAACAACATCAATGAAAAAAATGGAAACAATACATCAGGCACACAAAAAGGGCCCAAAGTCAGAAACCGCTTTAAAAGCTACCAGATGCAAAGCTAAATCTTCATACGAAGAAAAAACGATACATCGGATAGAAGATGCAAGACTAAACGACCTAACACCCCAAAGATGAGGACGTAACCATGGGGAAAAACAGAATAAATATTCTGTAATACATGTTGTTCAACTCCCAAAAAATTTTTTTTTTAAATTTCTCTAAAAATTAGCCAAAAAGCTTAGGAGTTTAACAGGAAGGGTTCATGGAAGGAAAGGGAAGGAATACTAAACAAACAGTGAAATAATCATTATCAACAATGATAACGTCAGGAGTATGTCCCGAAATTGGGAAATATAAAATAATTTTATAATAATTATAAAGTTACAGCCCTGAATGTCTAAAACCACCACTGAACACTTCCATCATCTAATAACAGCCTTGGATCCACCAATTCCTGCATTAATTTGTGTCTGGCATCCTCAAAAAAGGAGATTTTAGAGCACAGATGTCAGTTCATTGTTGCTGACTTTAGGGCTAAACAAAGAATAATGTTTGCGCCAATTCTGGTCACTTCCTGATGGCTGTGCATGTGCGGAGAGAAATGTATGGAGGACCAGATAGGACTTTTAATTTTCGGTTTTGCAAGCAAATTTGGGGGATTGGGGGGGTTCAAAATTTGTGTTTGGTCTTTGATAACTTTGAGTTTGCACCAGCTAAGTCTGGGCCATTGGTTTATAGTATAAAAATATACACATTGTTTGGCACTAAAATATCCAGAATGGCTAAAAATGTTTCACCAGACTGTTTCAAGCTATCGTGAACAATGAATATGTCCAGAGAAACATTCTTTTAACAAACCTGAATGTACAGCATTAAAGGAGGCTGCATTCCAAACACCAAATCATTGCTGCCAGTAATTCATGAGAAGAAGATTGTTCAATGTTTTTCCCATTACCAGCAGTGTAAAATGGGGAAAATCCATACAGAGCCTCCTGAACAAACCAATGGCAATATTTTTTTAGCCCAATTGATTCTACTTCTCCTGAGGAAGCCTTATTCCATATAACAAATATTATATATTCAATATTATATTCTTCAATACCATTCACAGTAGCAGTCTAAAGTTCCAATGAAACAAACCAATAATTTTAAATAAAATGCTACACTTCTCATTAATATAAATATGAATGTTGTTTTCATAGCAAATAAAGTGGCCTCCCTTGCTTCATTTCTGAGGTGTGCTACCATGCTCGCACACCTTATTTGAGACTGAGGAAAAAAATTTTTTGAATGCTCATAAAAATAAAGTTTTCAATGCAAGTGATACTCTTGATATGATACTCCATTGTTATAATATTTAATAAAGTGCTTTGGATACTCTCAAATTTTAAGTCACAAAAACATTTATTGACAAAGAAATGTTTATGAGAAAAAAAATAATCCATAACTCTGAGTTAATAACCTTTTCATTTCAATGTCTAAATGTATTAAACAAGAGGCCCCAGGGGGCTTGATGGTGCTCACCTGACCCAGGGAATTGATTTCAACAAGTTGCATCTGCCCATCCTAAGAAAAGCTTATACCAAATATCCAAAGATTCTGACCAGTGGATCTAAAAAAAAGATTTTTAAAGAATATCCCTTATATTGAACTAAGTAATAAGCCCAAATATGAACCCAGAGACTTGGCTTGAACAAACTTGAATCTCACCTCCAGTGGGATGCTGCATACCAAATATCAAAAGATTCTGACTGGTGGATGTGAAGAAGAGTTTTTAAGAATATTCCTCATATTGAACTAAGTTATAATTCGGGCTCCCACAAGGAGCCCAAATATCAACCCAGGGACTTGGCTTGAACAAACTTGAATCTTATCCCCCTAAGAATACTGCATACCAAATATCAAAAGCATTCTGACAGGGAGCCCAAATATGAACCCAGGGACTTGACTTTAACAAATCTGAATCTCACCCCCCTAAGGATGCTGCACACCAAATATCAAAACATTCCGTCTGCTGAATCTGAAGAAGATTTTTTCAGAAAATTCCGAATTTTGAACTAAGTTACAATTCGAGCTCCCACAGAGAGCCCAAATATGGACCTAGGGACATGGCTTGAACAAACTTGAATCTCACCCCCCTAAGGATGCTGCGTACCAAATTCCCCTTTGTGAACTAAGTTATAATTCGGGCTCCCACAGTGAGCCCAAATATGAACCCAGGGACTTGGCTTCAACAAACTTGAATCTCACCCCCCTAAGCATGCTGCATACCAAATATCAAAAGATTCCGATTGGTAGATCTGAAGAAGAAGATTTTAAAGAATATTCCTCATACTGCACTAATTTAAACATTTGGGCTCCCATAGAGAGCCCAAATATGGACCCAGGGATTTGATTGCAATAAACATGTGAAACAATCTTCGAAAGATGTTATATGTGAAATTTGAAAGCTTTTGGAGCAGTGGTTTGGGAGAAAAGTAGTCTTAAATGTTTTTCCCATTACCCACAAGTGTTAAAAAATGCTGACTCAGCACTTTTTCAAAGTCCCCAAAAAGTACCCCATGATAAAACTGATAGCAATTTTTTTTACCACTCCATTCTGTTGGTCCTAAGGAAGCTTCACACCAAATAAGAATTCTCAGTGCCATGTACTTTTGGAGATATGGGTGTTTTAATTTTTTTCTATTTTTAGCTCCTGCAGTTCCCATGAGGCAACGGGAAAAAGAATTTGGGCATAAATTAAGTACTTATGACACAATAAGCCCTCGTAACAAATTTGGTTCAAATCTGCCTCTCGGTTTGGAAAGTTAAAAAATTTATAGTAATTTATATATTTTTTATACTTACCAATGACCCAGACTTAGCTGGTGCTAACTCTTAAAAATATAGGGCCAAACACAAATTTTGCCCCCAAATCCCCAAAATTTGCATCTAAAACCAAAGAAAACATGTCCTGAATGGCCCTCCACACTTCACCTCTACTGCGCATGCGCAGTGTCAAGGACGTCCCGAAATTGGCGCCATTAATCATTCTTGTAACCAGTGCCTGGTAAGCGCTATGTACTCAGCGGGGAGGTATGAGTTCTCAACTCCTGGGAGGGCCATCCCCGTCTGGGTCATTGGTAAGTATAAAAAATATATAAATTACTATAAATTTTTTAACATTTTTATACTGTACCAATGACCCAGACTTAGCTGAATAGTAAAAAGGCTGGAGGGCCTAGGACATAGAGCAAGTTGAAATACGCTCAATTATATAAAATAGAGTCATCCCCTCTAGGGGAAAAGGAGTATTAGGTCTTACATGTATCTTTCTTATTTATGATAAATTAGAAAGACACAACACCTTCCAAAATTGAGCATCATAACATCCATGTACTCAATTAATATCCAGTATAATCCTATACTAATAATTTTTAAAGTAAGCCAATAAATAAAGTCTAGAGAATAGAGACTCTTTATACTCCTTAAAAGTGTCTGGGGATTGTATAATAACGCCTGTTTGACACGTGATATATTCAAAAGCTATACTTTAAAAACTATGACCTGAATGAATTTTTAAAACATAAACTTCTCACTTAAAAGCCATCCCAGTAACAGCTCAGAATTACTAACTCCGGAGGAGGTATCCCCTTGTTTTCATAATAAAACAGGTGACCCAAGGGAACACCCTCCCCCCCCCCCCTTTTCTTGCCCTGGGTCAAATAGCCCAGAGCGAAGAGGGCAGCAGGACGGAGTCACTGCCGGAACAGAAAGCCTACCTAGCTATAGTAGCAACTGTTAAGTGAATGACATTCTGAGCAGTAGATAATAGACCTAACAATGGAGGCCTCCAAAAATGGACTCAATATTCTGAGATAAAAATTCATGAATGTGGATGGCTGAGCGCAATGAGCAGCCTTCAAAAATCTATAATAGCGACACTATTAGTGTAAGCCCAAGATGTATAAAGAGCTCTTACTTCATGAGCCGAAATCTCAAGCACAAACTGCTGAGTCAATGATATACCATAAGCAGTACCGATAGTTAATTGAATCCATTAGCAATAGAATGGAGCGTAACGTCCTTCTATTAGGCATCAAAGACAGAAGAAGCTTACGTCCGTACTAATAAACTGATATCTGTTTATAAATACGTAAACTCTAACCGGACAGAGTAAAGGCCTATGCCCGTACGAAGACGGAAGGACCTTAATAACGATAGATTCCGGATATTATTAGGAGCCTGACTCTTAACCAAAAATCCAACCTAAGTAGTAAAGGAAGTAGTGTTTCCGTCACTACAAAAGTGAGAATCGTCCAACGATAGTGCATGAAGCTCACTGACTCCTCAGTAAAAGAGAAGACTAACAGGATTACTGTCTTAAAAGGTCAGAATTTGAAAACTACCGTTTCCAGAGGCTCAAATGATTACTTAGCTAAATAAGAACCGAAGCTAAATTCCGTATAGGAATTTAATCTAATGATTCTAGGTCTATTTATCTAAAAGTTTCTAACTGACTTAGAAAAAGAGACATAAGACTCAATTGTAAACTATCATAGAGTGCATAGGTATGAGATAACATAGACCTATAACCTTAATAGAAACAGGCTGCAGTAGATCTTGTCAAACAAGTAGACTAGAAAGTTGCAATGTCTAATATGGAGGGATCAAAAATATCAACATAAAGATCCCTACATCAACGTCGGAAGAGCCTCCACTTTAGCCGCATAGTATAGCGAAGAAGAGGTTCTCCTACAGTAAGAAATCGCGTCCAAAGCTCGTCCTGTACAATGCTTGCCATGCAAGAAGGACCACACAATGGAATACGTGAAGGTTGAGACCTTGCGGGTTGTGATGAAGTTGACACGATTTCCCCAGCGAAAGAAGATCCTCTCATGGAAGAAGTTTTCACGGTAAGTCCCACAGTAGACACCTGAGTAAATTTACCCACGGTCTCTGTGAAGACAGAGATGCTATCAACAGAATTGTATTATGGATGTTTATCTCTGCAATACTTGCTGAATCAACAGCGCTGGAGGATACGCATATCCTATCATTCCGTCCTATTAGATCAACAGAGCGTTAACAACATAAGCTCAGGGATCCGGACATGCAAACACATACGTCTGCAAATGAATAGTGAGTTGTCTCGCAAATAAATTATTATTAGCCGTTCCCATTGATAGCAAATCTGATTGAATACTTGTTTGTTGAGAGTCCATTCTGACGGCAACAAGCGACTCTTACGTGAAAGGGAGTCTGCTAATACAATCAGACGACCCGGAATATGACGGACCGAAGCAGAACTTGGTGTACTATAACAAACAGAAGGATTCTTTCCGTTAAATTGAATAACGGAATCGAATGAGTGCCTCCCTGGTTCCAGAGATACTCAACTACTGTCGTATTATCGGACAGGATTTGGACATGCGGTTCTGAATAATGTTCATCCAATGACATAGTGCAAGCGTAAAGAACATTATTCCCTGGAAGATAAGTGCTTGCCTAGAAACTGCGGAACCCAAAGACCCTGGCACTTCAAATCCGTTGGGATCAATATTGTACCCCAACCTGTTTGACTGGCATCCGTCATAAACATAAAACTCAGGTCCGGCAACTGCAGTGGCACTCTCTGAGTCAACCACCGAATGTTGCCCCAGTCTGAAACTCTTGCTACACTTGATAGACAAGAGAACGTGTACATCGAGCAATTCATAGATTGCTGAAGAGTTGCCGTCGAAGAGAAGCTTCTCCGAGACCGAAGCGACTCTGAGAGAGTTCTTCACCTTACTATCCACGCGCGTGGATGTAGCTAGGGCTGCGTCACGTCTAACCAACTCCAGGTTGCCACTGAAGGGTGGAGTTATACGTGGAAAAACTACTGCCCTTGAAAGAAATCACAATGAGGATCATATCCTGGAATTCTTTCTCTTGAAGACGTAATGATAACGCCTCAGTAAGGTGGTCTACGTATGATAAAGCGTCTAAGTTAAGTCTATTAGACATCATTGTCGTTTCCAATTCACAGTCTTCAACCCCGCCGTCTAGACGCATATGAACTCTCGGTATGCCCTGTTCTGCCAAAATAAATTATATCCTAAAATTGATAAAAGGCAGAAGAGCATTGCGGACAAGAAACTAGACTATCATGCTTGGTAGCAAGCTTATATATATATAGCGTCGTTAAATAACTCGAATGTTCTAATGACATTATTGGACTGTGTCGGTAAGTCAGGGACAATGCCCCTGAACCGATCCCAAACTCCGTGTCCAATGACGCTATTAGTCTCTTATCCAGCATCGCAGCAATGTAGTCCTACGGGACAACCTATGGAAGATAATGCCGGAAGATATGTATGGCAGCTTCCGTTATTCCGAAAGGGAAAGCTCGAAATCGTCGAATCCCTTTCGCCATCCTGTCGGACCCTATAAAGTGTTCGGTCGTCCGAACTTGATGCAACAGCGGAGCGCACCGACCCAGCGCCGTCGGATAATTCCTGATCCGTCCGAAAATCTGTCGATTGCTGGGATGCTGCGATAAACTGTGCTAACTTGGAGAATGAGTCACTGAGGCCTGTGTAGAAGCGGTCTTAAGATGCATTGCCGCTGGAAGCTCCGTGTTCGTTACCCCGTGCATACTTCTATTATGCGAACGAACGGAGTGTATAGGCCTCGTGTCCCTTGGCTACCGGATGGCGTGACCTGTTCGCCGTGGAATCACTGAATGACGAAGCTGGCCGGATACTCGAGGTCACGTAGCCAATGTGCGGTCGTGTGCGCTGCTGTGAGGATGAGGAAGCATTATCGACAGTCTCTCGGACTGTCAATATAACGGAGCGTCCCAAGCGGCGGACATATGCTCCGAATGCGAAATATCTGTACCACAACATCCGGTCCCATATGTTGTTGTACGAGAGAGGGACCTCTCTCGCTCACAGCCCGGACGGACCTGGACGAGCTAGGAACCGGACTAACAGGCTTCCTCCGATCTGTCCTCTAATTCGTCGTCACTGGGTGTGTACTAAAGTTTATTATAGTGCTCGCATCACCCAAATCTCCTTCGTAGACCGCAACGGATGAACCCGGCTGCCGAACCATTCGATGAACGGACGCTACACCGGGTGAGCTAGCGAATGTCAACTCCGTCGATCCCACTAGGGACCTCTTAGGCGATTGACATATTCCATGAGCACTTATTGCCGCTAGCTCTTCATTAACTATGACGACAGAGGCACACTTTTGAAAGACATCTCCGTAACTTTGCGAACAAGAAACCAGACATGCATGTTAATAGCAAGCAAATAATAATATATATAGCGTCGTTCAATAATTCGAAAGTTGTGTGACATTATTGGACTATGTCGGAACTGAGGGACGATGTCCCTGAACCGAACCAAAAATTCTGTGTCCACCGACGCTATCAGTTTCGCGGCATCGCAGCATTCTGGTCCGACGAAAGAACCTCTAAAAGATAAAGTCAGATGACATAAACAACAGCTTATGTTGTTCCGAAAGGGAAAGCTCGAAATCCTCCGAATCCCTTTCGGCATCCCGTCGGACCGGATGAAATTTTTGGACGTCCGTACCTGCTTCCGCGGAGCGTCCAGACCCAGCATCGTTGGATAATACATGATGCGACAGATTCTGTCGTTGCTGGGATGCTGCGATAAGCTGTGCTATTTGGGATAGCACGCCCGTCACCGAGGCATGTGCAGTAGCGGTCTTACGATGCATTGCTGCCGGAAGCTCCGTGTACGTTGACTCCCGCACACTTTCTTATGCGAACGTCCGGAGTCTGCAGCCTCGTGTCCCTGGCTACCGGATGGTGTGACCTGGTCGCCGAAGATTCTCTGATTGGTGAAGCTGACTGGATATCCGAGGTCACGTAGCCAAGAGTGGTCGTGTGCACTACCATGAGAATGAGGAAGCCTTATTGAGTCTCTCCGGACTGACTATATATCGGAGCGTCCCGATCGGCGGACGTATGCTCCGAATGCGAAACATTTTGTACCACAACATCTGGGGCCAGATGTTGAAGTACGAGAGAGGGGCCTCTCTCGCTCGCAGTCCGGATGGACCTGGACGAGCTAGGAACCGGACTGAAAGGCTTCCTCCGTTCTCCCTCTAATCCGCCGTCACTGGGTGTGCATTTGGTTGATTTATAGTGCTCGCATCACCCCAAAACTCCTTCTAGACCGCAACGGACGAACCCGGCTGCCGAACCATTCGATGAATGGACGCTACACCGGGCGAGCTAGCAGACGTCAACGGCCGTCGAACCTACTAGGGTCCTCTTAGGCAATTGACGTATTTACATGAGCACTTTTCCGCTAGCTCTTCATTAATTGTGACGACGGAGGCACACTTTTGGAAGACATCACGGATACATCACCCTATTCTTGATCGTCTGAAATAGGGATTGATAAAGTAGTTTACCCTGCGGGGAAAGGACCGGAATGGCCAATTCCCCACTAACATAACGTAACATACGCTTCCCATTTTGTCATCGAAATTAACACATACAGAACAGGAGTTAGTGCGAGTACACTGACTACATATACAATGATTATGAAAGTCAGAGGAAGATTTCCTCTTATTACAATTGAACAATATCCTTTCATTGTGAAAAGAAAACAAAGTCCTAGTACTCGCACCAACCCCTGACAATCAAAATACATAATAATATGATCCATTAATATAGAAAAAATAATTGAAATCAAAAAATTTTGAAAAAATATTTTTTCAGAACAGCCCAAGTTTCTGAAAAGTAACGTTGAGCCCCAATGGATCCCAAGCCTAAGTGTGGACAAAAATTCTAAAAATATTTTAAACAATTTATGCAACACTTACGAACAATAATAATGTATCTAGTTATGATTAAATTAACATCCAGATATTATTTTCAAGAAATCCCCCCTCACACAGAGGGCTGTAGTAAATGTAAACAATAAGTGTAAAAACACTAGAACAAGACTCCAGGCACCCTGGCCCAAAATCAGTTACCAAAAATACACTATCTGATGCAAAACAGAGACTTCCAGGGAAGAAACTGCAGAACATCAGATGGCAGATGCAGAACACTACGCCTAACCACCCATAGGTGAAGACGTAAACATGGGGAAAAGAACAGAATTCATTCTGTTATCCAGCTAAAACTCCCATGAAATTTTAGTAATAAAATTACAGAAAATATGCCAAAAGCATGGGAGAATAGCAAGAGGGGACTTAAAGGAAAGGGAGAGAGGAAAACACTGAACAAGCAGTGTAATTTGATTAACAAGAATGACCACAACAGGCTGATGCCTCGAAAATAGGTAACTTAACATAATTTCATTAAAAAATTTTAAGTTACAGCCCTGATTATTTTCTGTCACTCATTTTTCCTCTCCTCCTTCTATATCCTCCTTAGAATCACCATTTCTCTAATATTTATGTGTCTGGCATCATTTAAACTGAGATTTACAAGCACAAAGATCAGTCAGATGTTAACTGATGAAGGGCCAAACAAAGAATAATTAATGGCGCCAATTTCGGGACGTCCTTGACACTAAGCATGCGCAGTAGAGGTGAAGTGTGGAGGGCCATTCAGGACATGTTTTCTTTGGTTTTAGATGCAAATTTTGGGGATTGGGGGGCAAAATTTGTGTTTGGCCCTATATTTTTAAGAGTTAGCACCAGCTAAGTCTGGGTCATTGGTACAGTATAAAAATATAGAAATTTTGGGCAGGGCGAAAATTCTTGCCCCTCCCATAACGAAGGCAAATATAGCTGCTCGAACTTCTCTTGAACAAATCTGAGTCCACACCTCAAAAGGAAGCTGCACACCAAATATCAAGTCTCTGCTACTGCTGGTTCATGAGAAGAAGATTTTTTAAGATTTAAGCACACTTTGTGGGCGTGGCCCTACCGAGGGGCAAGGCAACTTGATTTTAACAAAATCAAATTGCGATGTCATAACAAACTATTATCTCAAATATCAATTAAATTGGTTCAGCAGTTTGGGAGGAGAAGACGCAAACACCATGTTCACGGACAACGGACGGTGAGTGATCACCATAGCTCTCCTGACTGAAAGTCAGGTGACCTAATAAGTCTCTTCTCTTGGTCACAATACTTTGTTTTCACTAAATGCAATGCAAACAGTCATGTTTTTTTTCTCTCCATAGTAAAAAATAATAAAAAAGTCAAAAGTTATACTTTATGGTAGCCTTCTGGTATATTTCTGGTCATAATTTCCATCTGCAAGTAATTTCTACTTTATAGGCTAATTCACTGTTCAATCCCAAGCCTTCCAACTTTCCATGCCCTATTGTTGATAAACTGAAAATTTTCCTCATAATTTCATAAAGCATAAATAACACGCATATTGAAAAATAATGTCTAAAAATTATTATATTATATGGTACAAGATGTAAACTCTTTTATTTTTTTTACGAGAATATGATTTAGTTGAGTTTTTCAAGCTGGTTTATAATAAATGGGGTTTATAGCAATACACAAACAGATTTATGCAACTGGAAGTGAAATGTCAGAATCCTCCTGTTTAGAGCCTCACCAAACATGAAAAAGATTGGAAAATACAACCAATCAGAAGTCTGTTAGGAATTCAGGAAAGATATAGGTATCAGATATCAGACCTTTTTCATCTCCATGGGTAATTGTTAAGACGCGTTTAAAGTGAGTAACCATCCAAAAGTTATCTTTTTAGGCAGTTCACAACTTCACATATCTAATTTTCAGCAGTTTATTGCAGGCCCAGTCACCAAATGGGACAATATATCTCGTTTTTATTGCATCAAAGGTGTGGATGTTTATTTATATGCTTGGTGTGGGCAGCTATTGCGTCAAAGACATTTATGAGTGTGTCCGAATACATTCAGAGGATTTCCCCTGATATGTTTTTTCTGCAGATTGGGTCAAATGATCTTTATTTTCATCCGAAGAAAAATATAAAGCCCAGTGGCCCTGAAGTCGTCAGCGTGGAAGTGGATGAATTGGTTCATTATTTACATGTTGAGTGTTCCATCCAGCATGTAAAGGTTGGGAAATACCAGCCATGCTTGCAAGATTGCCCACAGCTGAACCCGTCATTTAATATCCATACACCCACTTAAATAACATTTTGGAAACTTTCATTAATGACCCAGATAATTGCTTTGTGTGAAATATTTCAAATACATCATTTTATTTCTCTTGGAAAGTTAAAAAATTTATAGTAATTAATATATTTTTTATACTTACCAATGACCCAGACATAGCTGGTGCTAACTCTTAAAATATAGGGCCAAACACAAATTTTGCCCCCCAATCCCCAAAATTTGCATCTAAAACTAAAGAAAACATGTCCTGAAAGGCCCTCCACACCTCGCCCCCACTGCGCATGCGCAGTGTCAAGGACGTTCCGAAATTGGCGCCATTTATCATTCTAATAACCAGTGCCTGGTAAGCGCTATGTACTCAGCGGGGAGGCAAGAGTTCCCAACTCCTGGGAGGGCCATCCCCGTCTGGGTCATTGGTAAGTATAAAAAATATATTAATTACTATAAATTTTTTAACATTTTTATACTGTACCAATGACCCAGACATAGCTGAATAGTAAAAAGGCTGGAGGGCCAAGGACATAGAGCAAAATGGAATACGCTCAATAAAATAAAATAGAGTCATCCCCTGTAGGGAAAAGAAGTAATAGGCCTTACATGTATCTTTCTTATTTATGATAAATTAGAAAGATACAACACCTTCCAAAAATTGAGCTTCATACATCCATGTACTCTATTAATATCCAATAATCCTTATACTAATAATTTTTAAAGTAAGCCAATAATAAAGTAAGTCTAGAGAATAGAGACTCTTATACTCCTAAAAGTGTGTGAGAATTGCATAATCATGTCCGTTGACATATGCAATATTCAAAAGCTATACTTTAAAAACTAAGACTTGAATGAATTTTATAAACTTAAACTTCTCACTAAACAACCATCCCAATAACAGCTCAGAATTACTAACTCCGGAGGAGGTATCCCCTTGTTTTCATAGTAAAAACAGGTGACCCAAGGGAACACCCTCCCCCCCCCTTTTTCTTGCCCTGGGTCAAATAGCCCAGAGCGAAGAGGGCAGCCGAACGGAGACACTGCCGAAACAGACAGCCTACCTAGCTATAGTAGCAACTGTTAAGTGAATGACATTCTGAGCAGTAGATAATAGACCTAACAATAGAGGCCTCCAGAAATGGACTCGATATTTCTGAGATAAAATTCATGAACGGATGGCTGAGCGCAATGAGCAGCCTTCAAAAATCTATAATAGCAACACTATTAATGTAAGCCCAAGAAGTAGAAGAACTCTTACTTCATGAGCCGAAAACTTAAGCACAACTGCTAAGCCAATGATATACCATAAGCAGTACGCTAGTTAATAGAATCCATTAACAATAAAATGGAGCGTAACGTCCTTCTACTAGACATCAAAGACAGAAGAAGCTTACGCCCTTGTAATAAACAGATATCTGTTTATAAATACATAAACTGTACCCGGAAAGAGTAAAGGCCTATGCCCATACGAAGACGGAAGGACCTTAAAATAATAGGTTCCGGATAATAGGAGCCTAACTCTTATGCAACAATCCAACCTAAATAGTAACGGAAGTATTGATTCCGAAACTATGAAAGTGAAAATCATCCATCGATAGTGCATGAAACTCACTGACTCTACAGTAAAAGAGAAACCAACAGAATTACTGTCTAAAAGGTCAGAATTTGAAAACTACTGTTTCCAGAGGCTCAAATGATTACTTAGCTAAATAAGAACCGAAGTTAAAATCCGTATAGGAATTTAATCTAAAGATTCTAAGTCTATTTATCAAAAAGTTACTAACTGACTTAGATAAAGAGACAAAAGACTCAATTGTAAACTATCGTAGAGTGCATAGGTATGAGGTAACATAAACCTATAACCTAAAAAACAACAGGCTGCAGTAGATCTTGTGAAACAAGTATACTAAAAACTAGCAATGCGTAGTATGGAGGGATCAACCATATGAACATAATGATCCCTACACCACGACGGAAGAGCCTCCACTTTAGTCGCATAGAATAGCGAAGAAGAGGATCTCCTATAGTAAGAAATCGCGTCCAAAGCTCGTCCAGTACAGTGCTTACAATGCAATACGGACCACACAACGGAATACATGAAGGTTGCGACCTTGCTGGTTGTGATAAAGATGACACGATTTACCCAGTGAAAAAAGATCCTCACATAGAGGAAGATTTCACGTTAAGATCCACAGTAGACAAGAGAGTAAATTACTCATGATCTCTGTGAAGATAGAGATGCTATCAACAGAAATGTATTGTGGTTGTTTATCTTAGCAATACCTGCTAAAACAACAGCGCCGGAGGATACGCGTATCCTATCATTCCGTCCTATAGATCAATAGAGCGTTAACAGTATTAGCTCAGAGATCTGGACAAGCCAACACATACGTCTGCAATTGATTAGCAAGCTGTGTCATAAATAAAACATCATTGGGCGCTCCCATAGATAGCAAATCTGATTAAATACTTGTTTGTTGAGAGTCCATTCTGACAGCAACAAGCGACCCGTAAGAGAACGGGAGTGCGATAAAACAATCAGACGACCCAGAATATGACGGACCAAAACTGAACTTGGTGTACTATAACCAACAGACGGATTCTTTCCATTAAATTGAATAACAGAAACGAAAGAGTGCCTCCCTGGTTCCGGAGATACGCCACTACTGTCGAATTAAAGGACAGGAATTTGGGCATGCGTTTCTGAATAATGTTCATGCAATGACATAAAGCAAGCCTAAAAAAACATTATTCCGCGGAAGTTAAACTGATAGCTAAAAGACTGCGGAACCCAAAGCCCCTGGCACTTCGAATCCGTAGGGATCAGTAAATATCCCAATCTGTTTGACTGGCAACCGTCATAACAGCCACACTAGGGTCCGGCAACTGCGGCGGCACTCTCTGAGTCAACCACCGAATGTTTGCCCCAGTCTGAATCTCTTGTAACACTAGATAGACAAGAGAATGTATAAATCAAGCAATTCATGGATTGCCGGAAAGTTGCCGTCGAAGAGAAGCTCCTCCGAGAACGAAGCGACTCTGAGAGAGTTCTTAACCTACTATCCACGCGTGGATGTAGCTAGGGCTGCATCACGTCTAACCAACTCCAATCAGCCACTGAAGGGCGGAGTTATACGTGAACAAACTACTGCCCTCAAAAGAAATTACATTGAGAATAATATCCCGTAAATCTTTTCTTGAAGACGTAATGATAACGCCTCAGTAAGGCGGATTACGTATAATAAAGCGTCTAAGTTAAGTCTACTATACATAATGTCGTTCCCAACATTGAAATTGGAAAAGACATAAACGGCGAAAAAGAATATATGCAGTCTTTAATCACACCGTCTAGACGCATATGAACTCTCGGTATGCCCTGCTCTGCCAAAATAAACTATATGTAAAAAAGATAAAATGGCAGAAATGAGCCACGCGGACAAGAAACTAAACTATCATGCTTAGTAGCAGGCTTGTATATATATATATAATATATAGCGTCGAAAAATAAAACACATGTTGTAATGACAATATTGGACTGCGTCGGTAAGTCAGGGACAAAGTCCCTGTACCGATCGAAAAATCCGAGTCCAATGACGCTATAAGTCTCTTATCCAAGATCGCAGCAATGAAGTCCGAAAAATAATCACTGGAAGAAATGCCAGAAGATATGAAAGGCATCTTCCGATACTACTAAAGGGAAAACTCGAAATCTTTCGAATCCCTTTCGCCATCCTGTCGGACCCTATAAAGCGTTCGGTCGTCCGTAGCTTGATGCAACCGCGGACCGCACCGACCCAGCGCCGTCGGATAATTCCTGATTCGACCGAGAAACCGTCAATTGCTGGGATGCTGCGAAACAACTGTGCTAACTCGGATAGCACGTCCGTCACTGAGGCCTGAGGAGCAGCGGTCTTACGATGCATTGCCGCAGGAAGCTCCGAGATCGATACCCCGTGCATACTTCCAATATGCGAGCGAACGGAGTGTATAGGCCTCGTGTCCCTTGGCTACCGGATGGCGCGACCTATTCGCTGTGGAATCACTGAATGCCGAAACTGATCGGATACTCGAGGTCACGTAGCCAATGTGCGGTCGTGTGCCCTGCTGTGAGGATGAGGAAGCATTAAAGACAGTCTCTCGGACTGTCAATATAACGGAGCATCCCGAGCAACGGACATATGCTCCGAATGTAAAATATCTGAACCACAACATGCGGTCCCCTATGTTGTTGGCTTCCTCCGATCTGTCCTCAATCTGCCGTCACTGGGTGAGTACTAAAGTAATTAAAGTGCTCGCATCACCCAAATCTCCTTCCTAGACCGCAACGGACGAACCCGGCAGCCGAACCATTCGATGAATGTACGCTACACCGGGTGAGCTAGCGAATGTCACTCCGTAAGCGATAGACATATTCCATGAGCACTTATTGCCGCTAACTTCTTCATTAACTATGACGACAGAGGCACACTTTTGAAAGACATCTCCATAACTCTTCGAACAAGAAACCAGAAATGCTTGGATAGCAAGCATAAAATAATAATATATATAGCGTCGTTCAATAATTCGAAAGTTTGTGTGACATTATTGGACTATGTCGGAACTGAGGGACGATGTCCCTGAACCGAACCAAAAATTTCTAAGTCCACCGACGCTATCAGTTTCTTATCCGGCATCGCAGCATATGTTGTTCCGAAAGGGAAAGCTTGAAATCCACCGAATCCCTTTCGGTATCCCGTCGGACCGGATGAAACTTTCGGACGTCCGTACCCGCTTCCGCGGAGCGTCCCGACCCAGCATCGTCGGATAAAATATATGCGACAGATTCAGTTGATGCTGGGATGCTGCGATAAACTGTGCTATTAAGGAAAGCACGTCCGTTCCCGAGGCCTGTGCAGTAGCGGACTTACGATGCATTGCCGCTGGAAGCTCCGTGTATGTTGACTCCCGCACACTTCCTATGCGAACGTCCGGAGTCTGCAGGCCTCGAGTCCCCGGCTACCGACCTAGCGCTGTCGGATAAATCTCGATCCGACACCGTTTCTGTCGGCTGCTGGGATGCTGCGATAAGCTGTGCTATGTGCACAAGAATGTCCGGCGTCGAGACCTGCGGAGGCGCAGTCTATCGGTGCTTCGCCGAGGGTAGCTCCGCATCAGATGGCTCCCGCATACTTCCTATGCGAACGTCCGGAGTCCATCGGTCTCGAATCCCTGGCTGCCGGATGGTGTGACCTGGTCGCCGAAGAATCCTTGATCGGCGAAGCTGGTAATATATCGGCGGTCACGCAGCCAAGGTGCGGTCGTGTGCGCTGACGAGAAGAGGAAGCCTTAGCAGTCTCAGCGGACTGCCTATACAACGGAGCGTCCCGAGCGACGGACGTATGCTCCGCTAACGACACATTTGTACCACAACATCTGGGGCCAGATGTTGTTGAACGAGAGAGGGGCCTCTCTCGCTTGCCGTCCGGATGGACCGGAACGAGCTATGAACCGGACTAAAAGGCTTCCTCCGTTCTCCCTCCGATCCGCCGTCACTGGGTGTGCATTAAGTTAATTTTATAGTGCTCGCATCACCCCAAAATTCCTTCTAGACCGCAACGGACGAACCCGGCTGCCGAACCATTCGGAGAATGGACGCTACACCGGGCGAGCTAGCGGACGTCAAAGGCCGTCGAACCTACTAGGGTCCTCTTAGGCAATTGGCGTATTACATGAGCACTTTTCCGCTAGCCCTTCATTAATTGTGACGACGGAGGCACACTGTTGGAAGACATCACAGATACATCACCCTAATCTTGATCGTCTGAAATAGAAATTGATAAAGTAGAGTGACCCTGCGGGGAAAGGACCGGAGTGTCCAAATCCCCGACAACATACCGTGACATACGCTTCCCATATTGTCATCGAAATCATACGATACAGAACAGGAGTTAATGCGAGTACACTGACCACATATAGAATGATAATAAGGTCAGAGGAAGACTTCCTCTTAAAACAATTGATCAATATCCTTTCAATGTGAAAAGAAAACAAGTCCTGGTACTCGCACTAACCCCTGGCAATCAAAATACATAATAATAATATGATCCATTAATATAGAAAAAATAATTGAAATCAAAATATTTTGAAAAAATATTTCTTCAGAACAGCCCAAGTTTCTGAAAAGTAACGTTGAGCCCCAATGGATCCCAAGCCTAAGTGTGGACAAAAATTTTAAAAATATTTTAAACAATTTATTCAACACTTACGAACAATAATAATGTATCTAGTTATGATTAAAATAACATAAAGATATTATTATTTAGAAATCCCCCCCCTCACACAGAGGGCTGTTGTAAATGTAAACAATGAGTGTAAAAACACTAAAATAAGACTCCAGGCACCCAGGCCCGAAATCAGTTACCAAAAATACACCATCTGATGCAAAACAGAGACTTCCAGGGAAGAAACTGCAGAACATCAGATGGTAGATGCAGAACACAACGCCTAACCACCCGTAGGTGAAGACGTAAACATGGGGAAAGAACAGAATTCATTCTGTTATACAGCTAAAACTCCCAAGAAATTTTAGTAATAATAATTACAGAAACTATGCCAAAAGCATGGGAGAATAGCAAGGGGGAACTTAAAGGACAGGGAGAGAGGAAAAACACTTGAAAAAACAGTGTAACAAATAATCAGAATGACAACAAAATGGCTGCTGCCTTGAAATTAGGTAACTTAACATAATTTCATTAAAAAATTTTAAGTTACAGCCCTGATAATTTTCTGTCACACATTCTTTTCCTCTCCTCCTTTTCTATCCTCCTTAGAATCACCATTTCACTAATATTTATGTGTCTGGCATCATTTAAACTGAGATTTAAAAGCACAAAGATCAGTCAGATGTTAACTGATGAAGGGCCAAACTTAGAATGATAAATGGCGCCAATTTCGGAACGTCCTTGACACTGCGCATGCGCAGTGGGGGCGAGGTGTGGAGGGCCTTTCAGGACATGTTTTCTTTAGTTTTAGATGCAAATTTTGGGGATTGGGGGGCAAAATTTGTGTTTGGCCCTATATTTTAAGAGTTAGCACCAGCTATGTCTGGGTCATTGGTACAGTATAAAAATATAAAATTCCACTTCAAAATACCCTTCTGATAGACATTTTTTGCCCAAAACATAAAAATAAGTTATACATGTATAGTCATTTTAATTTAATTTGTCTTGTTGGGATGACCATTTTTGATATTCGTCTTGTTGAGATTCATCTTGTTGGGAATACACCCTTTTAACATACTTGTCAAAGTCCTGAAATACAGGTTTGGCTAGAAGTCTTCGCTGACTGGCTCTCTGGGAAAGTCTTTTCATTGTCTGTTCAACTAACAACACATGATCATCAGCTGCATTGTTCCAGTTTAGAGTGCCAGGTTTTGAAACTCTGAATATTTCAGAAGGAGGAACTTTGTAATCTGGTGTCTTTTCTAAATTTGGTTGTGTGAATACTAAAAACAGAAAATAAATCTCAAGAAAGAAACAAAACAATTTTTTTATTTAGCAGATTAAGATCTTAATATTCCTTCCTTCGAGCAGTAACTTGAATTTGAAAAGAAACGAAGAAAGGAAATTGATATGGATCTGGTGTGACATGAAAATGTATACAACAGCTGCATGTGGAAATCTTTGGACACTGGAACATGCAGCTTACATATAAAACATTGGAATTATCTGCAAATTTTTCATTGTCAAACTACTAATGATATAGTCCATCAACAGAATTCAATTAAAACATTTTGTATTTTTATTTCATTTTTTTATTAGCCTGGAAGATTATTATTATTTTTAACCCTTACCCTTGAGTGCCCAATTCCGACTTCGATCACAATTTTTGCAACTGAACAGGTGCCCCTACATGCAGTCTTTGGGTCAACTCACAAGCTACATTCTAAGCACCTTGGTAGTTGATTTTAGGCAAGTCTTGACTGCCTATATAGGCAGCCAAGACTTGATAAAAAAACAGCAGCAAAGTTACAGGACATATACTGTCAAAGTGTAGTAAAAATATATAAAAAATCTCTTGGCCCTTGTGGGTTAAATATTCAGATTAATTTTATGTCAATAACCACCATATATACATGTACACAGCTGCAAGTGACTTAACAGTATTTAAAACATTATTGTTGGCCGCCTGTACAGGTGGCCAACAATGATGTAAAAATGTGGTCAAGATAAATGAATTCTGCCAGTAGAGTTATCAAGGAAGAATACACTTGGGGCAACATTTTCTGAGCAATATAAAAGAAGCAGTTTGTGGTTGTATGGGATGTAAGGGTTACTATACTTTTATGCAGATGGAATAGTTTCTATTATTCTTTTTCAAGTATTTATGTGCAGTAAAGACCAGACATGAAAAACCTGTTAATATCTTCAGACTTAGTGTTTTGTAATTTCATCATCACAGTTTCATAAAATAAAAACACATCCATAATTCATCACTTTCATTTTTTTTATAAAACCTAAGAGAGAAGATTTAAAAGTAGAAAAATTATAACTTGCATTTGTATGAAAAGAACAAATCTTTAAATTTTGGGGGGTTTAAATATACCTACAGAATCTTACCATGGATGAACTGTTTTTAACACATAAAGATACAGTAAATACTTTTCACAAAATAAACAAATGTAATTACTAGATATTCAATCATTCTATCTTTACTATAAGGGACATGGATAGTTCTGCATGTCTTTAAATATTTACTTAATAACATCTGCCTGCATAATGTACAAATTGGGCAGTTGGAAAAAATAAAAAAAATAAAAAATTCAACAAAACAAGATCATGTGATCTCTCATCAGAACATGCACGTGATCATTCCAGTGATCCAATGAGTGGGCACATGATATGGTTTTATTGAAATTTTGTTAAAAAATTTGAAAAAATATAATTAAAATATGAATATTTTGACATCGTGTGTAAAAGGTTAACCCCTTACCTAATTTACTCAAGAGACAACACTTACACAAAATTCTCTTCAATAACTAAATATTTTTCCATTTTTACCTCAAAAACATTGTTTATAATTCCTCACTGGAATGAGCACATAGAGATCATTTCAATGAGGTGTCATAAGCTATGTTTTGGAAGCAAAAGTTAAAAAATACATTAAAATTTGAAAAGATAAAATATAAAGCTAGAGATGACTCCCCCCCTCCCCACAAATGTCCCCCCCCCCCCCCCCAAGTGCAGCCAGTGTGTTTCACACTTTCATGTAGCTGCCATAAGGATAGTGGACCAAGTAATCATGAGAACATCTAATAAGCTGGATTCCAGTCATCGTTTTTTGACAGTGTGCAATGGTCCTGTGGATTAGGTGTTGGACTCCTGATCACCAAGCAGGATTGCCGATGGTTTCGATTCCCAGCTGGGGATCAGAAATCAACATTCCAAATTCTACGAAAACACTACTGTGTCTGAGGCCAACTACAGCACTTTCGTCATACTGTAGCCAGGATGTTTCACATTTTCATGTAGCTGCCATCAGGAAAGTGGACCAAATAATCATGATAACATTATCTAATAAGCTGGATTGCAGCCATCGTTTTTTGACGTATGCAATGGTCCATTGGTTTAGGTGTTGGACTCCTGATTGCCAGAAAAGATTGCCAATGGTTCAATTCCCAGCTGGGGATCAGAAATCAACATTTCAAATTCCTCAAAAACATGACTGTGCCCTTCAGCACACACACACAGGCCCATGCCAGTCTTTGTCTGAGGCCACCTGTAGCATTTACATCATACTGTAGCCAGTGCATTTCACACTTTCATGTAGCTGCAGAAAGGCAAGTGAACCAAATAATAATGAGAACATTATCTAATAAGCTGGATTCCTGCATCATTTTTTGATGGTGTGTAATGGTCCAGTGGCTTATGTGCTGGATTCCTGATTGCCAGGCAGATTTGTTAATGGTTAGATTCCCAGCTGGGGATCAGAAATCAACATTCTAAATTCTCTGAAACAGGATTATACACACATATGCCCGTGCCAGCAAATTCAATATGGCCATCATGACATCCATATTGAATTGGTTATCTGATCCAAAAATCGAAAGGAAGCTTCCTCTATTTACCAATAATACATAACCAAAAAATGAAATTGATTAGAGTCAGTATTTATTAGATATTGGATGGAAACCAAATTCAAGATGGCCACCATGGAAGCCATAATGAATAAGTTTTAAAAAAATTACCACCAACAATTTTTTAAAACTGCTTGCAGTATTTTATGAATACTCAAAAATGATATCATTTAACATGTGGATGGAACAAGTATATCAAGCTCAATTCATTGAGTATTAAACAATACACTGAAACAAAGAAACATTCCAGTTGGAAAACTGATTTCCAAAGTAGACATAACTCACCACTTTCAATATCCCACAAAAATTTGGTCCACAGCACCTGGTCTTCTTTGTCAGGATTTTGATAAACATCACACAACATTTTAAACTGTCCATCTGTGATGTCATGTTGTCCCAGCTTACTGAACCCAAGTATTCCCAGACCACGTCTGAACTGCGTTTTACTGATTGAACCACTTCTCAATGGGTCATAGTCTTGAAAATATTCAATGACCTGAAGAAAAAAAAAATGAAATTAATTTCCAGCTGCTTAACTCTCAACATGCTAAGTATTGTCTTGAATTTCTCATAAAAATTCAGTCATGGCTGCTGTACACCAGCCATGGATTAATTAATGAAAAATTCACTAGAGTTGGCATCAAGAGATTACCAATAAAAGGACTAGCCTTTTTATGTATGAGTATATTTGTTAACAAGATAAGATTAAACCTCTACTAGGTAATCATGTATTTTTGTACTTTACAGTAAAATATATGCCTGCAGCATGCAAAGAGTTAAAGCCTAGGGAGACAACATTTTTAATTAGAATCCATCGGATATTTTTACTTTCAGTTTCCAAATTACTTTAAGGCTGCATGATTAACCCTAAACCTTCAATTTATCTGCTAGAGAGAACTACAAAACATGAGGAAGTCTTCAAGACAGTTATCAAATCCTCTGGTAATGAATTTTAGTCATGTCATGATTGCCTACACCATAATGGCATATTGGAATTTCTGCTGACGCTTTGCCCAAAATATCCAGTCAACACTATTCACAAAACAATGTGATTCAAAAGTTTATTATTTTCTTCAATTTTTGCTTCTAAAATATTAGTTCATTACCCCCTCTTTGGCAGCAAATTGTCAGGCTAGTCCAATATGGGATCCTAATTAAGTTTTTGAGGCAAAAAATGAAAATATTCAAATTATTTAAGAAAACTGTTTGTAATGTCATCTTCCAGCCATGGTAGGTAAACTATTAAAGTGCCTAAGTCTATGGTTAAGCTCCATGTTAAAAGCAATTTACTTCAGTATTGTTAGCTGCTACCGTTATAATAATCGCAAATTTTATTTTGAAACATGCATACTTTTATTAATGTATTGATGAATGTATTCAACTAGCACTGGTGCTTGAAATTCAGGTAAATTTCTCTCAATAAAGTACCGAAAATACATGATTTACAATGAACAAGTGTTTGAACACCGAGGTGGCATTAGTCCCCTACGACGCTTTTGTGACATAAGGTGTTTTTGTCACAGAAGACGCTAGAGTATATAAGCATCTTGGACTTTGAAAAAAAAATATTGAGTGTGCATAATCCCCTCACAACCCTTTATCCATGTACCATATATGAAAGGCGTAGCTTGAACCATGTTGGAGGGAGGGGTGGTAACAAAAAATAGAGAAAAAAGCTTAAAAAACACAACAAAAATGGCCGCCATTCTGCCATCTTGGAAGCTGAAAAATAAATATTGACTATGCATCATCCCCTCAGAACCATTTATCCGTGTACCAAATATTAAAGGTGTAGCTTGAAGCATATTAGAGGGAGAGGTGGTAACATAAAAACAGACAGACAGGCAGACGGACAGACAGACAGACAGATGTTAGATTTTGAAGAAAAAATATTGAGCGTGCATAATTCCCTCACAACCTCTTTATCCATGTACCATATATGAAAAGTGCAGCTTGAACCATGTTGGAGGGAGCAGTGATAACATAAAATAGAGAAAAAAGCTTAAAAAACACAACAGAAATGGTTGCCATGGCACCATCTTGAATTTTGGAAAAAAAAAATATTTTGAACGTGCAACATCCCATTCCAACCCTCTATCCATGTGCCAGATATAAAAAGTGCAGCTTGAACCATGTTGGAGTGAGGGGTGGTAACATAAAATAGAGAAAAAAGCTTAAAAAACACAACAAAAATGGCCGCCATGCCGCCATCTTGAATTTTGAAGAAAAAATATTGAACGTGCATCATCCCCTCCCAACCCTCTATCCATGTGGCAAATATGCAAAGTGTAGCTTGAACCATGTTGGTGGGAGGAGTGGTAACATGAAAATAGAGAAAAAAAAGCTTAAAAAACACAACAAAAATGGCCGCCATTCCGCCATCTTGGATTTTGAAAAAAAAATTTTGAGCGTGCATCATCCACTCAGAACCATTTATCCATGTACCAATTATGAAAGGTGTAGCTTGAACCATGTTGGTGGGAGGGGTGATAACATGAAAATAGAGAAAAAAAGCTTAAAAAACACAACAAAAATGGCTGCCATTCCGCCATCTTGGATTTTAAAATAAAAATGTTGAGCGTGCATCATCCCCTCAGAACCATTTATCCATGTACCAAATATGAAAGGTGTAGCTTAAAGAATGTTGGAGGGAGAGGTGGTAACCTAAAAAACAGACAGACAGACGGACGGATGGACGGACGGATGGACGGATGGATGGACAGACGGACGGACGGACGGGCAGACAGACGGACGGATGGATGGATGGGCGCACGGACGGACGGACGGACGGATGGACGGACGGATGGATGGATGGACGGACTGACAGACGGATGGATGGACGGATGGAGTGCAATCCTATAGTCCCCTTACAGTTCCCATAGGGGACTAATAAGAGTCCCCACTAAAGGCACATGCCAAAAAAATGTATCAAAACAAATTAATCCAATCAATTTCGTGTTTAATGTTTGGTTAATATCAATAGCACCAATTGGAGGTGATGCCACAACAAGGGTTTCTAGTACTTTCAATGACACTTTGAGATAATAGTATTACCCACACTACGGTAATGAGATTCAACAACAGATAATACATGAAGTTCACCAGACTTTCGATTCTGGGAAACATAGGGGCGCGGTCAATCGCGCCACGTTTGGAGATTACAAGCGCGGTTTGGAGAACAACGCTTTTTTCTACGTGCTTCAAAAATGTAACACAAAGCATGGACAATTCAGCAGGCCTTTTAATTGCATGCTCCCTATCCCACGCCTTTTATCGTTTAATGCGGAAAAGGATTAGAAATAGAACTGTGCTCTGACAATAGATTATGACATCAGATTTGGAACGTGCTCAAAACAAGGGGACTTGCGGCGGCGAAGTTGCCTTGACGTTTTGCCCATATTAATAATTATTAGCCGCAAATTATTCGGAACTGTTACCGAGGAGATGCTAAATAATACTGTGTGCAAAAGAAACTTACCACCACTTCAGACGACACTCAGAATTCAACTAAGTTTCTCCCAGATAAATTCAAGTATATCAACGGAACAGCCGAGTTCACATGTAAATTATGTTTTGACTCCACGCTCCACCAAACTGTGAAACATTCGACGTTACCACAAAAATAATCCTTCTTTTGTTTAAAACAGTCCGAGTGAATTGTGTCTGTGCCAAAACATTACCTGATACCTGTGATGGAACACAGGTGTACTGCTACATGTATGTATAAAATTTAATTACAGCACCCGCCCCCGTAAATCCATACTTTTGGAACATTAATATCATGTAACAAAATATGTGCCGAAAGGATGGATTTACAGAGTCGGGTGCTGTAATTAAATTTTATATAATCGGATTTACTGGGGCTGATGCAGCGTTTCTGGGAAGATTTGTGGGGGAGGGGGTCCCGAATAATTTGTTATTAAACGCGTATCGGATCCACAAGTGCTAAAGATGGAGCAACGGGAGGTTGTCGTAGGCCTTAATGCAGTCCTCGAAATTTGCCTCAGCAATCGGCAATGTCATGGTAAGAGCAGTGGCAGGATGCCATGGCTCTTACCATAGCATTGCCGATTCTCGTGGCGAAATTCGAGGGCTGTTAATGATTAATCCTATTCCCAGTACATTTCAAAAATTAGGGGCCCTTTTCTTCAATCTGAGGCCCTTTGATGAGATTGATGAAAACTGCGTCTACTTTTCAAAATTTTCCTGGGGCTCAGGCGATTTCTGAGAGTAAAAAAAAAAGAGGGAGTCTACTCTCAGAGTCTCCGCCTCCTTCTCTATAGACTATCAGACAGTATCCGGCATCTGTTGCGCCCTTATTGAATATTCAGCTGAGCATAATTAAATGAGGGTGACGAAATACAGTAAAGGTGTCCATGCAATTAAAAGGTCTGAATTTGGACTGAAGTACACATTCACAATGTACAAAATATTAAGGAACCTGGAAGAAAAGCGTTGTTTATTATAGTAATTTATACACGAAATGAAACAACGAAAGTATTGAGCAGGGCAGTGCTACTGATAAGTGCTTGATTGAACAATGAGTCAATGATTAAAGAATTCGAAACTGTTTTTTTTTTTTCTACTCAGAGTCAAAGGTGTCAGTTTCCTCGGCCGAAGTTGGCGAAAGTTCGGAATCGGACTGTTCCGAAAAAGAGTCGAGTGAACAAACAGAACTGTCACTGTCAGAATCAGAATGTTCCATCGCAGTTCTACGTTTTTTTAATTTGAGCTCAGACCCAGTTTCCAATTCACGTTTTCGTGGTGTTGAGAGGTATTTGTTGACAGCAGTTCGCAGTATTCTGTCTTTGTCAGATTCACTCCAAACTAAGTCATTTACTCGAATAAGCAGTAAGTTCTCCATTGTTTCATGCTTCAGTCTAAGGCGACGGTCGGATAACATTGCAGTTAAGTGACTGAAGGCACACTCTTCTACGCTATACTTACTGCTATTGACAGCACAATTTCGACAAGAAAGCTAATGTTAGGGAACTGTCGCCGACAATAATTCAAGAGTTTCTGCCGTAGCCTGCGCACTTTCAGTTTTGGGTAGTATTGCGCTGTTGTCAACTTAACATGAGCCCACTCAACCTTCAGTGTTTTTGGATCTGAATTAAAGCCTGCAAACTTTAGTGTTTCTTGATAATGTTCAGCCATTTTATTTATCGATAGATTTCAAGTCAATTTTTGATGTTTGACAGTTTACCGGATCCACCCATTGCATATACCGGAATATGGAATCCTCAGCTTTGATCAACGCAAATCTGTCATTAAGGCACTTATTAACCGCACCAATAGTTCTTCTGGCAAGACCCTTTATTTCCACCAGCATTGTTTCAGCGATATTGTCTGACGGGCATCCCTTCTGCTTCAGTCCTTCATATCTCATTTGTTTATATTGCCTGTTTGGTTTCTTGTGACGCATAGTTCCCTTCACTGTCATTGAAACTTCAACAGATACAACATTAGTCACATCTAAGTTTATCATTGAATTGTGAGTGATGGTATCTACGCTGTTGAGGGTGTCCAAAAGTTCGGTCAATGCAGCTTCAGTTTTTAAAACTGCTGGTAAGATATCAAACACGAGTAGACTTTCTTTCTCAAACACCAAGGATAGAATGGATACCACGTCCAAAATCGATCTATACAAGCAGCACACTAGGAGAAACTTGTAGCTAAGCAGATTGTTTAAGAAACCCTGCAGTTTTGCTTTGATTTTTTGTAGTCTGGGTCTGCGATTCCATTTTCAAACACTTGAATAAGGACAACTCAATTGTTCAATAAGTATTTGACTGCATTTCAATGATGGTTGACGAACCTAGTTGACGTTAATTTTGGTAGCTTGTATACAGTCACGTCCAGGACACGTGCAGCCTCTTTGAAATGGCGGGTAAATTTGCCAGATTGTTTAAAAAATTTATGTAAAGATACCATGAATTCTTCTACACTTTCAGAGTTTTTCTCGTTGACAATGGAGTCCTTTATGGCCAGCTCTAACCGATAAGCAACACAATGAATGTAAACTAACCAAGGCTGCCCATCTTCTTTAAAGCGTGTAAGTAAACCTGATTTCCAGCCAAAATTTACAGACGTCCCATCAGCTGCAGCGGCCACTTCTGCAAATTTATATTTATCTGCTTGGATCTTAAGTCTATTGGTAAATACATCATCAATTGCAACTTTCAATATACCACCGTTTGCATCCCCAAATGCGTCCATATCCTGAAGAGCAAGTACATAATAGGTTGGTTTTCCCTCAACCACTGCTCTAACAAGAACAAGCTCTTTTTCGGCACCAGTTTTCCTAGCTTGCAATCCATCTGACATTGTGGTAAATGCATTAGCGCCACATAAAATGTCTGCTAACTTTTCCCTGATAGAATTGGGAATGAAACGCAAAAATTCGCGCACACTGTCTGAATTATCTGCACCCTGAATGAGGTTAACTCCATTGGCCTTCTGGACCTTAACCATGGTTTCGAATGCCGTTAATGGCTGTCCGGCAACGGCCAAAAGATAGGCCGTTTTGAAAAGCTTAAGATACGCTTCTTGAGACTGTTGTTTGAGTGCTACGCTGATCTTGGGTTGTGTAAGAGTCACAGGCTCGGTGCATGTCGTGCTGGTGCTAGGTTCTGGGGAACCCCCTTCACACCTGTCTAAACATTCAATAACTCCACGGTCTCCACCCTGTTCTTTTTCAACTTGAATACCTATTTCGTGTGCTTTAGAGGTAAGGTGTCTGTTGACATTGTGCTTGGACACATAACTTGTCCCTTCAATATATTTATCAACTTCAGTGATGGCTTTTCCTCGCAACTTATCACTTTTTTTGATGTGTTCTGCGTGGCGTGCGCAGGATTTATACCATATTTTGACAACGATTTCAATCCCGATTTTGTCTTTCACAGTCATATGGCCAATTAAGGAGCCAACATTCCATTTCAGGAAAGTTTTCAGTTGGACTGTATGACCAGTCTTTCGTTCTGTTTCACTATCAGACATTTTCAACGTGAATGTTTGGGCAAATAAATTTATCTACGTGTAGCATCAGCAACAGCCATTCAGTTTATTATGTTCTCCAGCTACTAGGATGGTCGCATTCTCAGAATTTAACACAATCAAACAATGTCGACAGTCGAAAAAACTGATTTCATTCAATCAGCAGGGGCAATAAGTACATTACACTCCAAGAGGATAGTTACAAAGTTACAAACACCCACACATCAATCAAACTTCAAAGCTGCAGAGTGCCGATAATCTGAGAAGCAGCGACAGGCAGACTACATGTACATGTGCGTTAAAAAAAAAATTAACCACTATTTTTCTATGGCGCGCACACAGTTGCATAGGGGCGCGATTAATTGCGTGGCTCAGTTCAATTTTGCGAGCGCAGAGGGGCGCAAGCGCGACGGCACGCCTAAAAATCGAAAGTTTGATTCACTAACTCATCTAGCAGATGCAAAGGCTAAGAGAAATGCTGTTTTATAGGTCAAGAATTTGAACTCTACAATGTCTTACGGCTCAAAAGGAGCTTCTTGAAGCTTCAACAGAACCCAAGCCAAATTCCACTAAGGAATTAATCTGAGGGTTCTAGGTCTATTAATAGAGAAATTTCTAACTAGCTTGGATAAAGAAGTATCTGATCCTATAGCCAAGTTATCATGATGAGTGTAAGTGTCTGATAACATAGACCTATAGCCCTTAATAGTAACGGGCTGCAGTTTGAGTTTCTCAAACAGGTAGACTAAGAAATTGGCAATCTGAGGAATGGACGGATCATATACGTCTATAGACTGATCCGTACACCAGAAAACCCTCCACTTCGCTGCATAATTCAACGAAGAGGAGGCCCTCCTACAGTTAGAAATTGCATCCACTGCTCATCCTGTAAACTGTTTTCCGTGCAAGAAGGACCGCACAACAGAAATACGTGAAGGTTGAGACCTTCCGGGTTGTGATGCAGTGCGCAGGGCTTCCCCCGATACAAAAGATCCTCTCGTGGAGGAAGCTTCCAGGGAATGTCCCATAACAGACACCCGAGAAGATTGATCCAAGGTTTCTGTGATGACAGATGTGCTAGTAGCAAGATTTTGCAGTAAGTCTGTTTGATATTTAACAGAATCTGCTGAATCAACGGAGCTGGAGGATATGCATATCCTATCATCCCATCCCATGAGATTGACAGAGCATCTACTGCGTACGCTCGATGATCTGGGCATGGCGACATGAGTGTCAGTAACTGATTGTTTAAGTGTGTTGCAAAAAGACCTATCATGGGACGATCCCACTGGTAGCAAATCTGTCTGAACATTCGCTTGTTGAGAGTCCACTCCAATGGCAACAGGCGCCCCTTTCCAAGAGAGCAAGTCTGCTAATAAGTTCAGAGGAGCCGGTATATGACAGACCGAGAGATGAACATGATTCAGAACGAATAGGAGAATCTTCTCCGTTAATTTGCATAACGGAATCAAGTGAGTGCCATTTGGTTCCTGAGGTAAGCAACTACTGTCGAGTTGTCCAAACAGAATCTGAACATGGATATTCGCTATTTGACGAATCCAATGTTGTAGTGCTAGCCAGATTGACATCATCTCCTTGATGTTTATGTATTTTTCTAGGAACCGAGAGTCCCAAAGGCCCTGGCACTTCAAGTCTGCAGGACTTGGGGACATGCCCCAGCCCGTCTGCATCCGTCATAATCGTGAAAGCCGGTTCCAGCAGTTGAAGCAGAACTCCTTGAGTTAGCCACTGAAGATCTGCCCAAATCTGAACCTTTTGTTTTACTAGGTCCATTAAAACTATACTGGTTTTGAGCAAATGCGTCTTCACACTCCAGTTCTGAGTAAAGAACATCTGGAGGGGACACGTGTGCAGGCGGCCCATCGGAATAAGATCTGCAGCTGCTCCGCACATCCCCATCAGTCGCATAAACTCCCTCACTGTTACTGCGTCTGAGTTCAGACAAGAGCGAGCATAACAACTGACTAATTTCACTCTGGGTAAAGGCAGACGAACCAGATTGTTGTGAGTCTCGAAGCTCATTCCCAAGTGAATGAACGACTTGGACGGAGCTAAATCCGACTCTTTCTCATTTACTATGAAACTGAGACGTCGGAACAATTGTAGCAGACTCTGAACATCGTTCTGAAGAATATTTCTGTTGCTGTACCTCTGAATAATGTTGGCCAAGTAAGCCGACGTTACCGCAGACGAATGAGCTCGGAAGTATGACATTACCGAGATCATTATTCAACTGAAACCCCAAGGAGTCAGGTTCAGGCCGAAGCACATTGCTCTGAACTGATAAACCTTTCCTTGCAGGGCAAACCGGAAGTACCTTCTGAATGCCAGATGTACCAGGACATAAAAGTAAGTGTCCTTTAGATCTATGCTTGCCGCATAGTCATCAACTCAAATGCTCGCTCTTACTGACCGAATGGTTTCCATATAGAACTTTGGAGTCACGATAAACTTGTTTATCCAGCTCAAGTCTATTACCGGTCGGAACGAGTCGTCTAGCTTCAGTACGAGGAACATGTGACTGTAAAAACCTTGAGAATTTTTATTCTCGAGGACCTCTATTGCTTCCTTTAATAAAAGAGCTTGTACCTCCGTTAGGAGAGACTCTTTTTTGAAAGGATCTGCTGGAAGATTTGTCCAACGCGGACATCTTGTAAGTGGGGGTTTTGCTTGGAATGATAGCCGTAGGCCTTCCGAGACTACACTTCTCACCCACTGATCTTCCGTGACTGCTATCCAGTTTCTCATGAAGTTTGATAACCTTCCGTAAACTGGCAAGTAATAGAGGTCTTGACCATCACCTGTAGGACTTTCGAGGCTTATGGGAGGAGAAACTATGTACTCCCCGCAAAGGACCTTGTCCTGTCGGCCTAGGGGCGCCTGACCTATAATTCTGATTAGACTTACGCCCTTTTCCCGAGTCACTGTTCTGTCGGCCTCCGGAGTAATTATAAGAGGCTTGTACCCTCGTGAGGAGTTCCCATTAGATGATGTAGATTTTGAACATCCTCGCTTACTCCGGTCTGCTGAAGTGTGTTGTTGAGACGCCGACTTCAAAAGCAGAGCACTGGAAGCTTTCTTGGTAGCCTGTTCATAGACTAACGAAAGCTTGTCGTCAAACAGAGTATGTCCGGAGACCGGAGCGACTCAGAGAGAGCTTTTCACCTTGTCAAGTGATGATGACGCAAGGGCAGCATCATGTCTGATTAACACCAAATTTGCCACTGTCAGGGCAAAGTTGTACGTGGCATACATGATTGCTCTGGAAAGAACTCTAAGTGAGGAACAAAAGTCCTCAAATTCCTCCCCATTAAGACGTTGTGCCACAGCTCTGGTAAGATGATTTGCTTAGGACATCGGATCAACTTCGCTCTATCTGATGAAATAGAACATTCCATCACGTCCGAGCGTATGATGAATGAAGGAGGTAGGGATATATCTAAATACCCTGCCTGCTCATCTAAACACAGAGGAGCTCTCTGGACATCTTCTCCAACCGTTTTAAATGAACGTGGTCCAAGGAACGGTATATTTATGGAGGATGTCGATAAGAAACCGTCTTTCCTCTTAGTACTAGAGAGGTTAAATACGGCGGCATCTACATGGCCAAAGGCCTGCAAAAACCTGTCTAGACTGTATCGGGAAGGAAAGAACTTCCTCTTTCCTCCGCATGAAGTCTGCGTCTAAAGACGACAGCGGTTTCTCCCTAGTTGTTGCAGCTTGCTGATCAGGTGGAACAAATTCAGGATAGTATTGATGGATAAATTCCATCGTTACCATATGTTGTTCCGAAAGGGAAAGGTAATCCTCTTCCTTGTCCCTTTCACCATCCGATTGAATCAACTGTGACGTTCGGTCCATCGCACCGACACATCACCATCCGACAGCTCACTACTGGATTCTGTGGGAGACTGCTCTTGCACTTGCCGAGATGCTGTGATCAGCTGCGCAATCTGTGACAGCAAATCCGTTACCAAGGCTTGAGGAGCAGTGGTTTTCTGTTTTTTAGCCGCTTGCTGTGCCTGGGATGCAGTTCCGGAGATGGATCTCTTCTCTGAACGTCCCAATGATCAAAGCCTCGGTTCTCTAGCTACCGGATGGTCCGACTTCACGGGCTATCTGAGGCTGGCTGCAGTCTAGACGGAGTGTCCCAAGTGGTAGATGTGGACGTATGCTCTAGCTGGTGCAAGTTTCTCAAAACAACATTTGGCCCCAAATGTTGTTGGGTTAGAGAGGGACCTCTCCCGCTCACGGCCTTATCAGACCTTGCCGAACCTCCCGAAAAAAAACTTGCTGACTTCCTCCCTATTTACATCATCGCTGGGAGAGCTTTTGATTTTAAGGTGCTTGCTCTACCCAAATCTACACTTCCTTTGACCGCAATGGACTTACCCAGTGTCACGGCTCCCACAGACGGAGTAACCGCTTTACCGGTCGAGATAGCCGCTTGCAAGGGATTAAGAACACTAACCAGAGGCCTTATCCCTTGCCTAATATTCATAAGCACCTTTGTAGCTAGCTCTGTTTGTTCATCAGGGCATGACGACGGTAGCACACTTTTGGTGGGTGTCACAATACCATCACCATGTTCTTGTTCCTCTGAAAAAGAAACTGAAAAACTCAAATTATCTTGCGGTGAGAGTTCCAGCATAGGAATCTCACCGCCAACGACGTACCGTGACACCCATCTCCAGCGTTTGTCATCCCAATCAACACATGTAGGACAAGAATCCGCAGAGTACATCGACTACAGGCAAGGCAACAAGCATGAAAATCCTAGGAAGACTTCCTTGCCTTGCATTCAGAGCAGTAAGCTTTCAGGATTCAATCAAAATACAAAGTCGATAGCACTCCTACAAACTCCACAATAAAATATATAATAAAGATACATGAATAATTGCAATCAAAATCAAATTCGAAAAATTAAACCCAAAACTTTTTCGAAAATTTTTGAAAAAGCCTAAGTTCCCAAAGGGAACATGATGAGCCAAAGGGCATCCCAATAGAGCGTAAGTGTGGACAAAATCCAAATTTTTTTAGCTGCACTACCAGAATCATAATACATGTATCCTATAATAATCTGACAGTAATTTAATACTAAATACTACATATATTGAAGACGTTGTCAATGTAAACAATGTCAAGGAAAAAACCACAAAAAAGACATCAGGCACACAAAAAGGCCCAAAGTCAGTAACAGATTTTAATGCTGGCAGATGTAAAACTAGATCTTCATACTATGAAAAAACAATACATCAGATAGAAGATGCAAGACCAAAATGACCCAACACTCCTAGGGTGAGGACGTAACCATAGGGATAAACAGAATAAACATTCTGTAATACACGTTAAACTCCCAATAAAAATAGCCAAAGCTTAGGAGTTTAACAGGGGGGCTTCAAGGAGGGATAGGGAAGGAACACTTAACAAACAGTGGACAAATCATTAGCAAGAATGATGACGTCAGGCGTATGTCCTGAAATTGGGAAACAGGAAATAATTATTATAAAGTTACAGCCCTGAACGTTTCCAACCATCGTTGTTCACTTCCATTATCCCTTTACAGCCTTGGATCCACCAATTTTACCTTTGATTTGTATCTGGCATCCTCAAAAAAGGAGATTTAAAAGCACAGATGTCAGTTCATTGTTGCTGGCTTTAGGGCCAAACAAAGAATGATAGTTTGCGCCAATATCGGTACCTTCCTGGATACTGCACATGCGCAGATCTCAAAAGTATGGAGGACCATCCAGGACTTAATTTTTTGGGTTTTGCATGCAAATTTTGGGGACTGGGGGGCAAAATTTGTGTTTGGCCCTGGATTAATTTGAGTTAGCACCAGCTAGTTTGGGCCATTGGTTGTCGTATAAAAATATTTGTTATTTTAAATATTGATATTTCAACTTTTCCAGAAAGTGTAACAAAATTATATTATGTAAACCCCTCATTGGAATGAGTGCATTAAGCTCACACCTTATGGTATAACTAAAATTATTTTTAAAGATATTTATTATGTAACTGCCCAATTTGTATATCACATGGGAATAGTAAAGGGTTAACTGGTGTTTACCTGAGAAGGTTTATTGGTTTACCCTCTGAATACCGACATGCTGTCATCATAAAAATGAAAAAAGTTTTCTCACACAAGAAGGGTTAGCAAAAGTTGAAAGCAAATGCACCAGAGTCATGCAGTACACCTTAGTACACATTGTTGCCATGCTCCCATGTAAGCTATCAGGATTAACTGCCTTGGCAAAGGATATGATATGCAGTTAGCGCTGGTCAGGGTCGACCTGTGGACCTTTTGGTTTGAAGTCCAATGCTCTAACCCCTGAGCCACCTGAGGTTCACATCTCCTAATTAAATAACCCTGTTAACTGAATATAATTTCCAAACACAAAACGCATTCACCACACCTTTAGTACAAATTTGACCTGTTATTTGCATATAGGTTATAAACTCCTGTTAAAATAATAAAAAAAAATCCTGTAATATGTTCAGATATGTTGAGAAATTACTCTGACAATCACCGAATTCCCCATGTTTATAGACCTATTTGTGAGTAAATGTTTGTCTAATACAGGCATTTAGTTATTGTATTTTGATATATAGAGATTATTACCATTATGTGGATGTACAAAATATGTATCAGAGTTGAGCTCCGGGTTCTAAGGGCTTATCACGAGGAGTCGAAGACGAGTCGTGATCTACCCTTAGAACCCGGAGCGAGACTTGGATACATATTTTGTACATCCACATAATGGTAATAATCATTTTATCTCACAATACATTGGGGATAAGTCAAGAATGTAGACAAATATATAATGAACTATTTATTCGTACGGATGAACAAAAAAATAAAAATGGAACTCACACGAAATGTACGTGCTTGTATCCGACCCCCTAATACAAACATCTGTATCAAGGGGTCAGATACATGACAGTTGCGGAGTTAATACAGATAAAATACATGTTGATTGTAAGATAAAATAAAGTAAATAACAAGATATAATAAAATAAATGCTCAGTTTATCTCTTAGAATACAGGAAAAATTATAAATTTAAAGTAATTTGTATATTTTTATACTTACCAATGGCCCAGACTAGCTGGTGCTTAACTCAAAGTTATTAAGGGTCAAACACAAATTCTGAACCCCCCAATCCCCAAAATGTGCTTGCAAAAACCGAAAATTAAAAGTCCTATCTGGCCCTCCATACATTTACTCTCTGCGCAGGTGCAGATGTCAGGAAGTGACTGGTTAAAAATGGTGCTTAACGCCACTTCAGAAACTAAGGTAAAAGAATTGATCCTGGTAATTAATATCACCTGCTATATAACGTACACCGGAGACGGCATATGCAAATAGGTTGAAAACCGGAGAAAAAATATATGATATACACGTGTCCAATAGAACCACAATGGACGATCTCTGGAAAGTAACACACTTCCGAGGTAACCGACAGGCGACCCCATTCAGACGTACAATAAATTCCAGTAAGAACACTCCCCGGCATGTACTATCCGATATCCATGACACAATAAACGTGCGAATATAGGAGAGTGTAAACAAGGTGTATTCGATTGAGGTACCGACATTAATAGAAACCTGGATCTAGAAATGGAAGTAGGTATGATTAACAGGCTCGAGACGGACCGTCCCCGAAATAATTCATAATTTTTAAGGTCCATAACATATAATGCATCTGCCCAATGATTCATTATTATGAAATCCCACATGAGATCATCTGAATACCAGTTAACTGGCTATGCAGCCTCTGGGGTACCCAAAGACTAGCAATTTATTTATGATGAATTATGTGCTCGTATATGACATACAGACGAACAATCACAGGAAACCAACCAACTAAAAAGTGGATGTGCCCATGAGGTCGCCATAGAACACGACCCAGCTGGCAATCGAAAAGTCATGAAATGCATACATGTATGTATTTAAACTCATATGAGGCTTGCGGGAAGAAAACTATGTCTTGCCCGGTAATCACCTCTAAATCATTGACGTGGTGGGGGGGGGGGGGGGGGGGGGTATATTCAAAGTCATATCGAACCCTCCTCACCCGCATTACTTTAATCGTTCTTGTGTTAGTCATAAAATAATATAGGAACCGCAATGGTTCCCTCACGTCTAACTAACTCCATTATGCAACTATGGGTGGAGAAGGACGTGAAGAACAAAACTTCTCCTGATAAAGAAGGTCCTCTCATGGAGGAACTTCCGGGGAACGTCCCATAAAAGACACTTGAGAAGACTGATCCAAGGTTTCTGTGATGACAGAGGTGCTACTAGTAGGATTCACAACGAGACTGTTTGATCTTAACTGGAAGAGTGCTAAATGATTTTGGATCTGCAAAATTCTGCAAATGTCTTTGCCTTGTTATAATTTGTGGGAGAGTGCCTATGGGGCACTCAACTCCCTAACTGCAAAAATGCAAATCCTTACAGACTTAATAATTTCACTTCAAAGATGGTAGGAAGCACATGCACAGAATAGGAAGCCTTTTAACTTGTACCCACACTACCAAGTAAATCCCAAATTTGAGCTTCTAGCACTCAACCAGTTAAACATAATCTTCTGAATCAACTGAATTGGAGGATATGCATATCCTATCATTCATCCCCATGAGATCGGCAGAGCGCCTACTGCATACGTTCAATGGTCTGGGCATGGCGACACGAACGACGGTAACTGATTGTTCCGGTGCGTCGCAAACAGATCTATCATGGGGTGATCCCTCTGCTAGCAAATCTGTCCAAATACTCCCTTGTTGAGCGTCCACTCCAACTGCAACAGGCGACCTTTCCAAGAGAGCGAGTCTGCTAGCACGTTCAGAGGACCCGGTATATGACGGATAGAAAGATGAACATGATGATTCAGGACATATAGGAAAATCTTCTCCTTTAGTTGGCATAACGGAAGTGAATGGGTGCCGCCCTGGTTCCCGATGTACGCTACTACTGTCGAGTTGTTCGACCAAATTTGAACATGGACGTCCGTTATTATGCGCATCCAATTTTCTACTGCTAGCCATATTGACATCATCTCTTGATGTTTATGTGTTTCTCCCGGAACCAAGGGTCCCAAAGACCCTGACACTTCAAGTCTGCGGGACTTAGGGTTGCGCCCCAACCATCTGACTCGCATCCGTCATAATCTTGAAAGCCAGATCCGGCAGCTGCAGTGGAACTCCCTGAGTTAACCACTGAATATCTACCCAAATCTGAACCCTTGTTTTACTAGGTCCATTAAAACAATACTGGCTCAAGCGAAAGTGTCTTCACACTCCAGTTCTGAGTAAAGAATATCTGGAGGGGACGTGCACACAGGCGACCCATCGGAATGAGATCCACAGCCGCTCCACACAGCTCCAACAGTCGCATGAATTCCCTCAGTATTAATGCATCTGAGTGTAGACAAAAGCGAGCATAACAACTGACTAATTTCGCTCTGGGTAACGGCAGACGAACCATATTGTTGTGAGTCTCAAAGCTCATACCCAAGTCAATAGATGACTTTACGGAGCTAGATCCGACTTTTTCTCGTTTACGATGAAACTGAAACGTCGGAGTAATGGAAGCAGACTCTGAACATCGTTCTAAGAATAATTCTGTTGCCGTATCCCTGTAGAAGGTTGTCCAAGTAAGCCGATGTTACCGCAGACAAATAAGCTCATAAGTAAGACATTACCGAGTTCATTATTCGAGTGAAATGCCCAGGGGGACAGATTCAGAACTCAGCATATTGTTTTGAACTGATACACCTTCCCTTGTACAGCGAACCGCAGGTACTTTTAGAATGCCGGATGTACCGGGACATGAAAGTACGCATCCTTAGATCTATGCTTGTCGCATAGTCGATCACTCGCACGCTCGCTTTTACCGACTGAATGATTTCCATAAATAAACTTTTAGAGCCTTGATAAACTTGTTATCCAGCTCAAGTCTATTACCGGTCAGAATGAGCCGCCTGGCTTTGGTACGAGGAAGAGGTGACTGTAAAAATCTTGAGAATCCTGATTCTCGATGATCTGTATTGCTTCCTTTGATAAGAGAGCTTATACCTCCAGTAGGAGAAACTTTCTTATGCAGGAATTTGATGGAAGATTTGTCCAACGCAGACAACTTGTTAGTGGATTTTAAACTTGGAATGATAGCCGTAAGCCGTTCGAGACTACACTTCTCACCCACTGATCTTCCATGATAGTTATCCCATTTTTTGCGGAGCTTGATAACCTTCCGCCAACTGGCCAGCAATAGAGGTCTAAACCATCACCTGTATGACCTGCAAGGCTTACGGGAGGAGGAACCATGTCCTCCCCGCGAAAAACCTTGTCTCGTCAGCCTAGGGGCATCTGACCTATAGTCCCAATCAGACCTACGCCCCTTTCCCGAGTCACTATACTGACAACCTCCAGAGTAACTACAAGAGGGTTTCTTGTACCCTCGTGAGGAGTTTCCATTTGACAATTTTTGTCTGGACCGCCCTCCTTTACTCTTGTCTGCTGAAGCGGGACGTTGATACGCCGACTTCAAAAGCAGAACACTAGATGACTTCTTAGTAGCCTGTTTATAGACTAACGTAAGCTAGTCGTCGAAAATAAAATGTCCAGAAACCGGAGTGACTCGGAGAGAGCTTTTCACCTTGTCATCTTATCAGTGATGATGACGCGAGGGCAGCATCACATCTGATTAACTCCAGATATAGATTAGCCACTGTTAAGGCGGAGTTATATGTGGTATACATAATTGCCCTGGAAAGAACTCTAGGAGAGGTACTAACGTCCTCAAATTCCTTTCCCTTGAGATGTTGCATCATAGCTCTTGTAAGGTGATCTGCGTAAGACATAACGTCCAAATTCGCTCTATTTGAAGAAATTCCCATCTCCATTGTGTCTGAGTGAATAGTGAATGATACAGGTAAGAAGGATTCCTCTAGATCCCCGGCCTGCTCATCCAAACGCAGAAGAACTCTCTGAACATCTTCCCCAACTGTTTTTAACTGAACATGGTCCAAAAAATGGTATGTATACGGAAGATGAAGATAAGAAACCGCCTTCTTCCTCGCACTCAAGAGGATAAATACGGCGTCGTCTATACGGCCGAAGGCCTGCGACACCTGCATAAACTGAACCGGAAAGAAAGGACTTCCTCCTTTGTCTGGATAAAGTCTGCACCTAACAACGTCAGCGGTTTCTCTCTTGTCGTCGCAACATTCTGATTCGGCGGAATAAAATCAAGGTAGTATTGATAGATGAAAGCCATCGCAACCATGTACTGTTCCGAAAGGGAAGGATAATCCTCTTCCTTAGACCTTTCACCATCCGAGAGAATCAGTTGCAAATCTCGGTCCATTGCATCTGCGCAAACAGACGACTGGACTGACCCTGCACCGTCAGACTGAGTCTAAAGGAGGCTGCATCTGCACTTGCTGGGATGCTGCGATTAACTGCGCAATCTGTGATAGCAAGTCCGTCATCGAGGCCTGAGGAGCAGCGGATTTCAGTTCCTTAGCGGCATGCTGCTCCTGGGACGGTGTGTCGGAAAAGGATCCTTTCTCCGAGCATCCCCATGATAAAGGCCTCATCTCCCTAGCTACCGGATGGTCCGACTTCATGGGTGAAGAGTGGTTCCTTCTTCGTGCAGCAGGCTGGATATCCAAAGTCGGGTAGCTAGGATGTGGTCATGTGTGCTTAAATAACATAGCGGAGGAAGCCGTGACTGAAGCCAACCCCGGTTGCAGACAAGACGGAGCGTCTTGAGTGGCGGGCAGACATATGCTCCGTCTCGTGCAAGTTTCCAACCAGAAACCTTCATTTCGGCCTTGTGAAATGTAACGGAGGAAGCCTTGACTGAAGCTGACCCTGGCTGCAGACTAAACAGAGCGTCCCAAGTGGAGGGCAGACATATGCTCCAGTTTGTGCAAGTTTCTCAAAACAACATCTGACCCCAGACATTGCTATATTAGAGAGGGGGGCCTCTCCCACTCGCGGTCTATCAGACCTCACCGAGTACAAGAACTTGCAGACTTCCTCCCTATTTCCGTTGTCACTGGGTAAGCATTTATATTATAGTGCTCGCTCTACCCAATCCACTTTTTAGACCGCAACAGACTTACCCAGCATCACGGCACCCACGGACGGAGTACCGCCTAACCGGTTGAGCTAGCTGGTTGCAAGAGATTAACACCTTTACCCAAAGGCCCTAACTCTTGCAATAATGAGCACTGCACCTAGCTCTATATGCTCCACAAAGCACGATGACAGTAGCACACTTGGATGGGTGTCAGAATATCATCACCATGTTCATGTTCCTCTGAAATAGAAACTGACAGAATGAATTAAAACGCAGTAAGAGGCTCTGATCCTCAGAACCTCACCGCCAACAACGTACCGCGACACCCGACTCCAACATCAGTCATCCCAGTGCTACACAAGAATGACAAGAGTCTGCAGGAGTGCATCAACTAAAGTCGATATCAGTCCTCCAAACTCCACAACAATATATATATATAACTGAGATACATGAATAATAACAATCATAATTAAATTCTAAATATTTTTTGTAAACAAAATTTTTTTTGGAAAAACGCCCAAGTTCCCAAAGGGAACATGAAGAGCCGAAAGGCATCCCGATAGAGCCTAAGTGTGGACAAAATCCAAAATTTTATGAGCTACACTACCAGAATAATAATCCATGTATTCTTACAGTAATAGAATATAAGAAACTACCTAAATATGAGAACGTTGAAAATGTAAACAACGTCAATGAAAACAAAACATCAGGCGCACAAAAAGGCCCAAAATCAGAACCAATTGAAATGCTATCAAATGCAAAGCTAGATCTTCATACGAAGAAAAAACGATACATTGGATAGAAGATGCAAAGACTAAATGGCCTCACACCGCTAGGGTGAGGACGTAACCCTGGGGAAGAAACAGAATAATATTCTGTAATAAATGTTAAACTCCCAAGAAATTTAATAAAAAATTTAAATAAAAAACATCCAAAAAGCTTAAGAGTTTAACAGGAAGGGTTCATGGAAGGATAGGGAAGGAATACTTAACACACAGTGGAATAATCATTTTTAAAAATGATGACGTCAGGCATATGTCCCGAAATTGGGAAACATAAAATAATTTTATAAATATTATAAAGTTACAGCCCTGAACGTCCAAAACCACCGTTGAACACTTCCTTCATCCAATAACAGCCTTGTATCCACCAATTCTTGCATTGATTGTGTCTGGCATCCTCAAAAAAGGAAATTTTAAAGGACAGATGTCATTTCATTGTTGATGACTTTTAGGGCCAAACAAAGAATGATGTTGGCGCCAATTCCGGTCACTTCGTGACGTCTGTGCATGCGTGAAGAGTAAATGTATGGAGGGCCAGATAGAAGCTTTAATTTTCAGTTTTGCAAGCAAATTTTGGGGATTGGAGGGGGGTTCAAAATTTGTGTTTGGCCCTTGATAACTTTGAGTTAAGAACCAGCTAGTCTGGGCCATTAGTTTACAGAGTGAAAATATAAATTTTCATAACATGTACATTGGTAAAAGGTTAAGTGATGTCACAGGACAAAATGTAAGCAAATGACAAGAAGTGGGGGTTCTAGTAATTACAGGAAACAATACAACTGCATACACCTGGATTACTTCCAGAATGTTACTGAATGACCAATCTTTACAGCTTTAAAGAATGTGTTTACTGGCCAGAAAAGAAATCAGCTCATGTGGCAAAGAAATTATTCATTGGTGCGCGGACAAAATCCCATTGGACAAAATCCCATCCGGACAATATCCCAGATTTTTTACCCAGACGAAATCCCAGCGGACAAAATCCCAGACATGGGCGGACAAAACACCAGGCAATATTTTTTCACAAAAAAGCGGACAAACTCCCAGGTAGTATTTTTGATTTACAAAAACAGTGTTTTGGTTGTTGTTTTACTCAAACTTCTCACTTTGTTTTAAAACGCCTGTCCCGCCTATTTTTTCATCAATGAAACTTCAATCATGCCAGTTCTCAAACTTCTCACTTTGTTTTAAACCGCCTGTTCATCACTGAAACTTCCATCATTCTGCCTACTCGCTTTGTGTTAACCCGCTTGTTTTTTTAGCGAAGATATATAACACAAATCCGTTGGACAGAATAATCATATCAGATTTGAAGTCCAGTATGGAAGTGATAAAAAGCCAGAAAGGTGGCCTTAAACTTTGTTATGATGGTTTTCTCTACACAAAAAAATATAAAAGTAAGAACAGCATCCGATGGGAATGTAGCAAATGTGTTGCCTTTCAATGTAATGGTGAACTCACAACGGACCTAGAAATGTTAACAGCATTCAATTCCAAAGAACACAGCCATGAAGCTGATACAGCCGACGTTGAGACATGTAAACTCAGACTTATGCTGAAATCTAATGCTAGAAAGCAAAAATCCAAAACCAATCGCTTACTTACAGAAGCGCTTCTTCAAACAACAAATGATGTACGTGAGAAAATCGGAAATCCTGAAAGCATTCGTCGAGACATCGGACGTCAAAAACAAGGATCGCGGCCATCAGAACCCCAAACTCTACATGAACTCAATATAAGTGGAGAATGGGCAACTACAGCTGGAATTGAACCTGAACAATTTGTTTGTTACGACAATGGGTCTGATGTGAACAGAATTGTAATATTCGCATCAGATGCTGGACTTCGTTTGCTCGCTAGAAGTGATCAATGGCATATGGATGGAACTGGGATTCTGTCCGCCCATGTATGGGATTTTGCCCACTGGGATTTTGTCCGCTGGGATTTTGTCCGATGGGATTATGTCCAGCGTTCTATTCATTAGAGTCCAGACTTTTATCACTTTACAGAGGTGATTGTAAATCAGCACTTACTCTCAGGCTATTTGTTAAAACAACATTTCGGATTCGAGCCATCAAATCTTCAAAACTAACTTCACTTTTCTTTACAGTAATTTCAGGTGGCAATGTATTTGTTCTTCCTGGGTCCTGCAAATTAATATCTTCCATTGTATGACCAACAAACTCTGAAATAAAACATTAAAAAGCATTCTGTACTTTTAACAGCAAAGTCACAAAGTGTATAAATGTTATCATCTATGTTCAATTGTGAGCATTATAATTAGAATTAAAACAAATAATACAAATAAAAGATATGGAAAATATACTATTTTTAATTACTTTCAAGGGTGTGCTAATCATTGTTTAGCCCTTTACTCAATACAGACAATATCAAAATTTGCAGTTTAAAAAAATGTTTTTTTTAAATTTTTCCAAAACATTCAACAAAATCATATCACATGACCCCCCCACTGGAACAAGCTCTGTGAGCTCATTCAATTAGGGGTCACATGATATGGTTTTGTTGAAATTTTTTTAAAAAACAATTATTTTTCCACTCCTTAATTTTCAATGTTGACTACTAATGAATTGGCAGATGCAGCCAATTCATTAGTTGTCAACATGGTATATTATAACTGAAAAGTCTGACAATTATAACTGCAAATAATTGTCTGACTTTTCAACAAGCAAACTGATCACAACCTGTCATGACTTGCAAATGACATTTGCAAAATATTCTTTTGAATAACTTGGAAGTTTTCTTTCTGGCTTAAAAACATAGCTCAGAAATCCTCATTGGAACAAGCTCGAATAGGAATCATAAACTATGTTTTGAGATCAAATTTTGAGATAATAATTAAATTTGAATTGCAAATTCTGTATAGTAGGCTTTTATACTTCCAATAAGCTAACAAATCAATGTTTAACATAGAGATCAAGAATTTGAGTTTATTTAGAGCTAGTTTTCAAAAAAACCTCTAAAGCAACACAACAAGAGGATTATCAAAAAATGTGAACTTTATTTTACCTTGATCAACAGCCTGCACAAATGCAGGATAATTAACATCACCACTGCTGGGATCTTCAAATTTACGGCATAATAACTTCAGATCTTCAGTTGTGACACTCAGAGTCAAAAAATGCAAAATTCTTCCAAACTGTGTTTTTGTGACAACTCTTGTGTATGCAATGCCCTGAAATGCAACTGGGATAGATAATTATCTCCCCATTGATCAAGGTTCACAACAAATCATGTACACTGCAAAAGTATCATCATTTTCCAAAATAGCAAATCAGATTATTGACTGATCTATAATTACAGTGAGTGGTAAAAACTACTCAGTTTGAAAAATAGATACTCAACAGATCAAAAAACTGAGAAGCACCTATAGACATTCAATGAACTCGGTTAAACTGAGAAGCACCTAGAGAGACCCTCAATGAACTCTTGTCATTTTATCATCGTTTCTTACTTTCTCTGCCATACTGCCATACTACTATAACATTATACATTCAAAATACAAATCTTTAACTTGTGTTTAATTGAAGATGCCAAGAGTAATGTTGCTGTAAAGTAATCATACAGATGCTTTTAGTGCACACCCACGCAGTGGCGTGTGCGCACATAGGTAATGGGTATGCGTCCATGATTTTATAATTTTTCTATATACCATGCAGCAGAGTTTGGGGTGCCATCTGGCGGCGTGGCTCTCCCACTGGCAAAAAATCCAGAATCATTGTAACGGATACTTAATTGTTTTGACCCTTTCAAAGGACATTATGTAAAATATATTGTTGCAGAATGCTGGAAACTATGATAAATAATCAGGTAATGAAGTGACTTTCGAAGTAGGTAGTTGTTGGTGAGTCAGGTAATGTTTGAAAGTTCGAAGTGCCAATGCCGTCCGTTGCCGGTTTCGTCAGATTTGAAGCCCAGTTTCAATTTTAATTGAGAACGTACACTTCACAAATTGTAGACAATGAATAAAAAATAAAACAAGTGATTTATTGACACTTTTAGTGGGCCTTTTTCATTTGTGGGGAACTTAGCGCGATTTCCTTAGAAACAGCCGGAGTTCGATGAATTCAAGTTATGTTGACGTAAGGTTTGGGGAAATCTTTGTTCTCAAAACACCGACATGCAGTCTTGTTGTAGTAAAAATTTTTCAGAAACAGACATGCACGCGAACAGCGATACCTATTCATTTATTTCCTAGATTTTTCTTCACAAGTTCACTGGATCCAGTCTTTGAACTATTTTTTTACCAATGATACAATCCAATGTCAGTTTAAGACTGTCAGAATTACAGTGTAGCGGCCAGCCAATTTTGTGATCCGACGTTTTTTCCTGAAGACTAAATACCAGAATCACTCGGAACTCCCAGTTAAATTACATGTACACTTCCTCTGTGTTTTGGTAAACAATGTTTTAATTCCTGGATGCCTTAGGCATTGCAACCTGAATAGAACTGAATTCATCTTCAAACTAGTCAATGTCGCCCTCCTCGTCTAACCAGGAGGTGGGGATTCTGATATTTAGACTTGAGTATGTTTCTCCAAAAATGGCAAAAAACTTTTAAAAAACCTAAATACCAACCTCCCCAGAACCGACCTCTAAATAATATTTGGCATTGCACTACAGAATCAACATTTGATGGTTTCAGGCATTTTAATGGTGCTATGAGATAGCATATGATCTGCACTGTCATGCTGTTGGAAAAAAATTCAAAAAATCAATGTGTAATGTTTTATCAGAGACATACCATACCATTGACTCAAAGTGCCTTAATTAAGAAATGTGAGGGATTTAAACAATTTTTTTTTTTACAAATACTGCAAAATATTCATCAAACACAATGTGAAATATCTTAAGAAGCCAGAATGTGATTTACAAACTATCAGAAATGTGAAATTTAATATCATAAGAGGTTTGTTTTGTGTCAACATCAATTAATTTATGAATTATATCATATTTTGTGATGAAAGTGGTTATGCTGGGGGTCTAGGGGACACATTCAGGGCTATATTTTACCACATCAATATGTAGAAGAAAATTTGACATAATTTGTTAGGATAAAATGGCACTGTCTATTGATATTGGTGATTTACATAGCTGCAACACCAGTTTTTTAAATCAAAATTGACATTCATTTTGTTTTGTGTGGAGTGGAGGGGGGGGGGGATGGTGAACACCACTCTTTCTCTTGCAGTATGGTAAAATGAGACAGATTTTTCCCAAAACTATTGTCTGCAGATGCAGATTTTAGTTTTATTTTGGGATTGGGGTAGTTTTTTACAGAAAGCAGTGAATTCTCATGCAGAAATGACTCTTTTATCAAATGAAAGAGATAAAATGTATCTTTGGAAGGATTAGAATGTGGGTTAAAATCCCCGCTACAAAAAATACCCCCAATCATTTTTACACACTTAGCAAACATTCCCCCCACAGTTTTTGAATAGTACCACATTCTCTCACATTATTTTAAGAGCAGTACAAAAATCTCCCTCCAGGCCTCTTACACCAAAAGGTTAAAAGGCAGTCCAAAAGGATTTAAAAACTTATGTATTTAATTTGTAAATTACATAAACACTCATCACTATTTACAAGAAAACATGTCAATAACTATTTATCAACACAGTTATTTAGTTATTGGAGAAGAAAACATGCCTCAATAACTATTTATCAACACAGTTATTTAGTTATTGGAGTTTAAGGACACTTTCAACAGCCAGTGTGTCACCCCGTGTCAGACAGTTTTATGGGTGGAGGAAACTAAAGTGCACTGAGAGAATCACCTGGTAACAGTGAGCAATTATCCAACTTGCTAACTCCACACAAGCAAAGTTAGCATTGATTGAAGCGACAAGTGCTCGGCCTCAAGTGGTAAAAAGCTTTGGACATTTTTGTATGTCTTTAAATATACATGCACTTCTAAAAAATTAGGGGGTGTGGAGATTTTTGTTCACCATAAATTATGGAGGGAGGAATTTCTGTTCACCTGAAAAAAACATGGGGGGGGGGGGGATTTTGTGCATTGTGTGAAAATGATTGTGGGGGGGGGGGGGGGGGGAATTTTTGTCAGGGAAAAGTTTTGTAGGTTACCCTTCGAAAGGTTTGGGTTTGATTATAGGAAATAAGTACATGTACATTATAAATGTACATGTATTTTGGCTTCCGACACTGATTTAATTATATTTTTTTGGATATTACACATATTTCACTTATAAATGTTCATTCGAGAACCACAGACTGAATAATACTTATTTTTGGAAAAGTTATATTTTTGTCACAGTCGTCAATAAAGGCCATATATTGCCAAAAATAATGCAGTTAAATGCATCTTGAGCAAGTGTGGTATCCAGAACTGAGAAGCACACTATAACCTCTGGCAAATGACAAATACATGTACACATGAAACCACCTTTTTTACCCTATTAACACATCTAATGAAACCATGCTTTCCCCTCATTGTACTTGTGATAGAGGGGATTCCAATTATATTCCAATCCTCTCCCAAATCACCATCCAAACATTTAGCCAGAAAACCCATACTTCACTTGTATTCGCTGAAGAAGCTCATCCCAATGAGGGGGGCATAAGCTATGTTTTTGATGCCAAAAAATGCAAAAAAAATTAACATTGAATGGCAATTTTGGTGAATGGTGCTAGCCGGTTTTGGCCATTACATTGAGTGAATGATTAATAGAAGCTTTCTCCATATTATGATGTTAACCCTTTACCTTACTTGAAAAGAAGATAGCTCTTTTGAATAACTAAGTTCTTTTCATTTTTTGCGTCAAAAACATAGTTATGACCCCCACTGGATTGAGCTGAACGAGCTCATTCCAATGAGGGGTCATAAGCTATGATTTTGGTGCAAAAATAATGAACATTGAATGGCAGTTTTGGTGAATGGTGCTAGCCGGTTTTTGGCCATTACATTGAGTGAGTGATTAAAAATGTTAAAAAACAATTTCTTCATTCACAGAGTATTTTGGAACATAAATTTGGGGAAAGGGGGTGGGGTACCGTGGGAACAGTAACAAAGTTGCAAATGTGAATGAATGGCTTCTGTGCACAGCTACCAATATAGTAGTCTGATACTAGAGCTGTCAGGGTCCCCATGTTATAGCACAAAACTGCATTGACAATTGTCCCTCTACCACCCATACTAAACCCTTCAGCTGATGAGAAAGTTAACAGCATGCACTCTCAGTTTCCTATGATTTGCTTTTGTTCTGCAGCACTCAGGGTCCACTGAGTTTTTTCTGTTTTGACAATCCTGTCCTGGCTCTTCTCGCTATATTTTTCATTGTATGTCAGTCAGTATTCCTATGTACATGTAGAATGTCACTTTCAAAATATGTGATTGCATGTCTGTCTGTCCATCATAATTCCTATGTACATGTAGACTGTCTCTTTCAAGATATGTGATTGCGTGTCTGTATGTTCATCATGAAAAGTGTTGGTTTGTTTCCATTTGCACAGTTCTGCATTTTCAATAACTGGCAATTGACCCCCCCCCCCCCCCAACTCCCCACACACACCCAAACACAAATATATTAAACATTAAAGAGCACTACATTCCTGAAGCAAATATCTGAGTCATCCTCACTGGATACTGGGCATGCATGTATTTTCCCTAATTTCACTCTTTTTATCAGAATGGGTGCCTGTAGGGATTAAATCCAAGGTTGTAAATGAGCCCTTGTGGGTACATGTACTTGCGGGACATGCACATCACCACAGAATCAATATTTGATGGTTTTAGGCATTTTAACAGTGTTATGCTATAACATAGGAGCAGTGCTCAGCTGGTCATGCTGTAGGAAAAAAAATCAGTGTTTAATGTTGTGTCAGTGCCATACCAATGACTCAAGGTGTCTTAACTGAGAAAGTGAGGCTTTTCTCACAAGAATGGCAAAACATTCATCAAGTGCAATGTGAAATATCTTCAGAAGCCAGAATGTGATTTAGAAATTATTACAAATGGGAAATTTAATATCACAAGAGGTTTGTTATATGTCAACATCAATTAATTTATGAATTTTATCATAGTTTTTGATAAATAGGGGCATACTAGGGGGACACCTTCAGGGCTTTATTTTGCCACATCAGTATGTAGAAGAAAATTTGACATCAGTTGTTAGGACAAAATGGTACTGTCTATTGATATTGGTGAATTATATAGCTGCAACCCCATTTTTTGAATCAAAATTGACATTTATATGGTTTCATGGGGTTGGAACACCACTCTTTGTCTTGCTGTATGGTTAAAGGAGACATTTTTTTCCTCAAAGTATTACATGCTGATGCAGATTTTAGTTTTTTGGGGGGATTGGGTTAGTTTTCAAAAAAAATCTACATGAATTCCTTTAGGTAACAGAGCAAAACAGAGCAGAAAAATGTATTGGAGGCAACAGCAGTTTTTTAGCCATTTGACACAGTTTGGACAGTTTTCTTTAAAAGAACAAATTTCCCATGTTTTTAACTCAGTGGAAGCCAAAAGTTGAATTCTCATGCAGAAATGACTCTTTTGTCACATGAAAGAGGTGAAATGTATCTTTGAAGGATTGGGGTTGATTAAGGAAATACATAATTTGGCTTCCGAACCTGATTTAATTATTATTTTGAGAGATTATTTCACATTTAAAAATTCATTGGGGTACCACACTCCTTACAATACTTTTTTATTGTTTTGAAAAGTATGTTTTTGTCATCATCAGCAATAATGGCTATATATTGCAAGCAAATTCACATCTTGAGCAAGTGTAGCCTCCAGTGGCCCACTACAGCCCCCAGCAAATGCCAAATAACAACCTATTTTACCCTACATGTACACATGATGTATTAATAAATGTAATTAAACCATGGTTCCCCATCATAGTACAGGGGCAGAGGGGGGTTCCAATCTTCCAACCCCTTCCAAATCACCATTCAAACCCACAGCCAGAAAAAACATATTGCACTTTTATTTACTGGCATTTAGATGTTTGCCTGAATTATGCTGTAAACCCTTTACTTACATTTAACATGAAAAGCTGATTACCCTTGCCCACAAACTTATTGATTTACTAATTTTTTGTGTCAAAAACATGACTTTTTACACCATTGGAATGACCTCATTCCAATGAGGGGTCATAAGCTATGTGTTTGACACAAAAAAACGAGAAAATAATGAACATGGAATGGCAATACTTGTGAATAGCACTAGCAGCTTTTGGCCATTCTATTTGGTAAAGGCTTAAAAAGTGTTAGAAAATAATTTCTTCATTGAAAGAGAATTTTAGAACACAAATTTGGGAGTGGGGTACAGTGGAAAAAATAACACAATAGAGTTGCAAATGTGAGTGAATGGCATTTGTGCACAGCTACCAATAAAGTAGTCTAGTACTAATAAAGTAGTCTGGTACTAAATTTTCCCTCTTATTTGATGCACGACCCCCCCTGTTTTGGGGTCGGAAAAAGTTCTCTGAAGGGTTATACTTGACAAAGATATTTGAATCCCAAAATTAAAGAGATGCGATCAAATTTTGTTCAGATTGAGCGTTGTTGTCACGGTTCCCATGTTACACCACAAAACTACAGTAACAGCTGAGAAATATTGTTCTCTCTTTGAATCAAGTCCCCCACCCACCTGCCCATACTGAAGCCTCAGTTGATGAGAAACAATTGGAAAGACTGTACAGTATGTTTTGGAAACTAAAGTCAATCTCATACACTCTCAGTTTCCTATGATTTGCTTAGGTACTGCAGAACTCAGGGTCCATTGAGGTCTTTTTTCCGTTTGACAATCTTGTCCTGGCTATTCTAACAAAATTTTCCATTGTATGTCAGTTTTTATTTCTGTGTAGACTTTCAAAACACTAAAAAAAACAAATTTTTTAAGCAAATATCTCATTCATCCTCCTTGGAGACATATTTTCCACAATTTCACACTTTTTATCAGAATGGGTGTTTGTGGGGATTAAAACTAAGGTTGTGAAAGTGCCCTAATGGATACTTGCTGCTCAAGCACAACACCACAGAATCAATATTGGATGTTTTTAGGCATTTTAACAGTGCTAAGAGATACCACATGAGCAGTACTGGTCATACTGTTGAAAAAAGCAGTGTTTTATGTTTTTGTCAGTACCATACCAATGACTCTCGGTGCCTTAACTGGGAAAACTGTCTTTTTTAGCTCATCTTGACAAAGTCAAGCTGAGCTAATCTCATTGCTCTCCGTCCGTCATCACCATGTTTTGGTCCTGTGGGTGGGGGGGGGGGGGGGGGGTGGGGGGGGGGGGGGAGGGGGCGCAAATAAAAGTTTGTTGAAATAAAGCTCATTGGTTCATATATGGGCTCTCTACATGAGCCCGAAGTTTTAACATAGGGTAATATGGGGAATATTCTTTAAAAATCTTCTTCTTCAGAACCACCAGTCAGAGTCTTTTAATGTTTGGAAAACATCATTGTTATGAGGGTCAGATTTAAACCATGTCCCTAGGTTAATATTTGGGCTTCCTACGGAAGCCCAAATTTTACCTTTGTTCAATATGGAGGGTAATTTAAAAAAATCTTCTTCTTCAGATCCACCAGTCAGAATGCTTTGATATTTGGTATGCAGCATCTCTAAGGGGGTCAGATTCAAGTTTGTTCAAATCAGATCCCTAGGTATATATTTGGGCTCACTATGATAGCCCAAATTTTTACTTAACGCAATATGAGTAAGTTTCTTTAAAAATCTTCTTCTTCAGATCCACCAGTCAGAATGCTTTTATATTTGGTATACAACATCTCTAGGGGGGTCAGATTCCAGGTTGTTCAATTCGAGAACCTAGGTTAATGTTTGGGATCCATATGGGAACATGAGATTTAACTTGGTACAATATGAGGGAATTTCTTCAAAAATCTTCTTCTTGAGATCCACTCGTCAGAATGCTTTCACATTTGGTATACAACATCTCTAGGGGGGGGGGGAGGAGGAGGGGGTCAGATTCAAGTTTGTTCAAATCGGATCCATAGGTTAATATTTGGGCTCGCTATGGTAGCCCAAATTTGAACTTAGTGCAATTCGAAGAAATTTCTTTACAATTTCTCTCCTTCAGATCCAACAGTCAGAATGCTTTCATATTCGGTACACAACATCTCTAGGGAAGTCAGATTCAACTGTGTTCAAATCAAGAGCCTGGGTTAATATTTGGGCTCTTTATGGGAGCCGGAATTGACCATTTTGCAGAAGAATTAAAAATTTTGTATTCAGTACCCTCTAGAGGTACTAAGATTAATCCACATAGGTTATATCAAGGGGCTTCATAGGGGAGCTCTACATTTTACTTTATGATCAACTGAAGAAAAGGCATGATGCCCAGATTATTTTTGTCACTCCTGAGGGACTCAAGGATTGACAGTGTAGCCTATGGAGATGGCTTGCTTAATGTAGACTCATTCTTGGACTCTGTTTAAATTGTGTTCTGTTCAAGATGAGCGCTTGAGGCCCCGTGGGGCCTCTTGTTTCTTTTTTTTTTTATAAAAAAGTGCAAATGATTCACCAAACACATGATGTGAAATGTCAGTCTTCAGAAGCCTGAATGTGATTTAAAAACGATCACAAGTAGGATATTTAATGTCACAAGTTGTTTGTTTTGTGTCAATATTAATTAATTTATGAATTATGTCACGTTTTTGATGAAGAGGGGTATACTGGGGGGGGGGGGGGGGGGGGGGGGCACATTCATTGAGGGCTATTTTTTTAAAAATGTTACCACATCAGTATAAAATTCCCATTTGTGATAGCTTTTTCGCAAGATGTTTGTTTTGTGTCAACATCATTTAATTTATGAATTATATCATAGTTTTTATGAAAAGGGTTATGGGGGCGGGGGGTGGTCACATTCAATGAGGCCTATTGTTTACCACATCAGTATGTGGAAGAAAATTTGACATCAGTTGTTAGGATAAATGGCAGTGTCTGTATTGCTGAATGATATAGCTGCAACCCCAATTTTAGAAACAAAACTGACGTTCGCGTTTGTTTCGTGGGGTGGGGAGGGGAGTGGGACACAATTTCTAATCTATTGGAGCAATGGACGAAAAATCAGTTTATTTAAGGACGTGTGAAAGGCATCAATAATTAGGCCACATTGAAACTCTTTTTTGAAATTTATTTCCCCTTCACCTTGTGTGAGGACAATAATAATCTATGTGAATCATTGAGTTATGATCAATCACGAAACGAATGTCAACTCAACAACTCTATTTATAGAAATGATCCGCATCGCCGATGTGAGGTCGTGTTTTCGTGGCTAACACAACGGTGAGTAACTATGAACCAAAAAGCTTGAGAGGACCCTTTTCTAAATAACAAATTTGAACAAAATGACTACGTCAACTCAATAATTCTGCGGTCATATATCCGACGGAACATTTTCGAACTTGATCGAGACAATTATCCTGGAAACCCATACAATAAAAAAAGAATCAAATCGGTTAACAGTTGTTCAAGTTATGGAGCTCTGAATAGTATCATTAGTATCAAGCACAAAATTTGAATAATTCTTCAGCCGTACATCGGACCGAGCCCATTTTCGAACTCGACCAAGACATTGGTCCTTGAAACCCACGTGCCAAATATCTGTCAAATCGGTTGACGTTTGTTGAAGTATTGCCCCATCAAGCTCAAAATTAGTCGATTTTAACAAAGGGCCATAACTCTTGCGAAAAAGCGTGGACACGCCCTATTTTGCGTCATGGAATGTTGCATATAATTATCAAGCCACAAATCAAATATCAAAATCCGTCCAGAAATAACTAAGTTTTTTTAGCAAAAAGAGATACCTGCCCGGCAACCGGCCCTCGCCATACCAATAGTGAAGGTATTTTGGTTGAAACATTCGACTGAAAGTTAAAAAATTTATAGTAATTTATATATTTTTTATACTTACCAATGACCCAGACATAGCTGGTGCTAACTCTTAAAATATAGGGCCAAACACAAATTTTGAACCCCAATCCCCAAAATTTGCATCTAAAACCAAAGAAAACATGTCCTGAAAGGCCCTCCACACTTTGCCCCTACTGCGCATCCGCAGTGTCAAGGACGTTCCAAAATTGGCGCCATTAATCATTCTAATAACCAGTGCCTGGTAAGCGCTATGTACTCAGCAGGGAGGCAAGAGTTCCCAACTCCTGGGAGGGCCATCCCCGTCTGGGTCATTGGTAAGTATAAAAAATATATAAATTACTATAAATTTTTTAACATTTTTATACTGTACCAATGACCCAGACATAGCTGAATAGTAAAAAGGCTGGAGGGCCAAGGACATAGAGCAAAATGGAATATGCTCAATAAAATAAAATAGAGTCATCCCCTGTAGGGAAAAAGAAGTAATAGGCCTTACATGTATCTTTCTTATTTATGATAAAGTAGAAAGATACAACACCTTCCAAAATTGAGCTTAATACATCCATGTACTCTATTAATATCCAATATAATCCTTATACTAATAATTTTTAAAGTAAGCCAATAAATAAAGTAAGTCTAGAGAATAGAGACTCTTATACTCCTAAAAGTGTCTGAGGATTGTATAATAATGTCCGTTGACACGTGCTATATTCAAAAGCTATACTTTAAAAACTAAGACCTGAATGAATTTTTAAAACATAAACTTCTCACTAAAAAACCATCCCAATAACAGCTCAGAATTACTAACTCCGGAGGAGGTATCCCCTTGTTTTCATAGTAAAACAGGTGACCCAAGGGAACACCCTCCCCCCCCCCCCCCCTTTTTCTTGCCCTGGGTCAAATAGCCCAGAGCGAAGAGGGCAGCAGAACGGAGACACTGCCGAAACAGACAGCCTACCTAGCTATAGTAGCAACTGTTAAGTGAATGACATTCTGAGCAGTAGATAATAGACCTAACAATAGAGGCCTCCAGAAATGGACTCGATATTTTGAGATAAAATTCATGAATGTGGATGGCTGAGCGCAATGAGCGGCCTTCAAAAATCTATAATAGCGACACTATTAATGTAAGCCCAAGAAGTAGAAGAGCTCTTACTTCATGAGCCGAAATCTTAAGCACAACTGCTAAGTCAATGATATACCATAAGCAGTACCGATAGTAAATAGAATTCATTAAGAATAAAATGGAGCGTAACGTCCTTCTACTAGGCATCAAAGACAGAAGAAGCTTACGCCCATAGTAATAAACAGATATCTGTTTATAAATACATAAACTGTACCCGGAAAGAGTAAAGGCCTATGCCCATACGAAGACGGAAGGACCTTAAAATAATAGGTTCTGGATAATAGGAGCCTAACTCTTATGCAAAAATCCAACCTAAATAGTAACGGAAGTAGTGATTCCGAAACTACGAAAGTGAAAATCATCCATCGATAGTGCATGAAACTCACTGACTCTACAGTAAAAGAGAAACCAACAGAATTACTGTCTAAAAGGTCAGAATTTGAAAACTACTGTTTCCAGAGGCTCAAATGATTGTCATCGTCTGTCCTATGATAAGCTTTTGCAGTAGTCACAAATCCTGTAGTCTTCTTCCACTCTTGCTAACCATCTCAGATTGCTCGAACGACCAGAATCCCATAGTGCAAAATTGCCTGAACGAGTGACTCCACGTACGACTCTTTTGCTCGTCTAGGTATTGAAGGATGGGAAGGATCTTAGGAACTAACAACGTGATATAATAACCTTAGTTATTGAAATTGACGTACAATCCCACTTATAATATAGCATTGGCTTTTGAAAGTGTTGTTAAACTCTAATGAACCTATTTGCCATTGAATTATGATCTTTTGTCAGTTTAAAAAATGAAGGCATGTTTTACTATAGCTTGTCTGAAGTTTGATCCTTCCGCAATCTTTCAAGATTTCTCGACTGCCACATTTGTCGCCACATTAACATATGAACATACATGTGTGTTTCTGTGTTTATTGCATGTCGCTGTACAACACGTTTTTGGCAAATTGTTATATTTCACATAACCACTGCTATTTCTGCGATATATACCATCTCTTTTCTGAAAAAGTTTGCTTGGGGCCTGCAATATTTACCAAAATTAACAATATTGGGTGTGCACCATTATGTGTCACATATTTTCATATTATTATGTCCATGATATCAACTGGTAACTATAAAAATATTTTGAGCAATCTGTTAGAATTTAACTTATTGAGTTTAATTTTATATTGCCTGTATCAAGCTGAAATCCCGCCAAGCATTGTGCTATTGCCAAATTGGACTGAAAATGTAAAAGTTTTCTGAAGCCAAAATAGACAGGGTTGGAACCCAAGTCTACGGCCCAATCACCTAGCCTTGAATGATCTCCCACCTCAATGAATGAACTAATGCACAACCCTCAAAAAGGTTGGTCATTAATGAGTCAGTATTTGGGTACTCATTCAGAACCTGCCCCAAGTTCAATATACAAGTATTGAAATTACTGAATGATTATATGTGTAATTGTCTACGATAGCTCCTGTTCTTTATTTTGAAATCCAATGTGGATCATTTATTTTTACATCCAATGCAACTTGAACAAATTACTTTTATATCAGATAGTGGTTCCAGCTTTAACACAGGAATCACATTTAATGGGAGATCCATGAGGATGCAATTGCTTGAGTTCATTTTTTTCAATTTTCAGTGCAGTTTCAGTAAAAGCACAATGCTTGGTGGGATTCCTGCTTGATGTTGGCAATATATATACATACATATACACCCTGAAATACATATTTATTCCTGTACCCACTGCTGTGCTCAATAGAGAAAAAAAAAAGAAAAGAATATCGAGTAGAGCGCAGTTTATAATTATTCATAAAAAAAGTCAGTGTAGACCTCTATGGTGGTTAATTAATGTGAATAATCAAATAAGCATTTATCACTCACATAACTTCTGTGATAATAAAAGTTTATTTATCAAAGAACAGCATCTTTGTCTGCCATTTATTACTAGGGTGAATTTTTAAAAATTTTGTTCCATGAAATAGTTTTACAATAAATGTTTGATCAGTATTTATACAACTATGTTTGTGCATAGACCAAGTCCAATCCTTCAGGTCAGAATCTATTCAGCTCATTCTTTGAGTTTCTTTTATTAATCTTTTACATTGTACAAGAGGAATAGCAGATGGTTTGGCGTTTGCAATTCATATGCAATTAACTGGAAGAGTGCTAAATTATTTTTGTTTGTCAGAATTTGTTCAAAAGTTTTTGCCTTGTTACAAAATGAATCAAAGGAAAATCCATACAGATGAAATAATTTCGGTTGAAAGATAATATGATGCACATGCACAGAAAGTGAAGCCTCGAAGTTGTACCTCCACTTCAGAGTGGATCCCAAATTTGGGGGTCCCAGCACTCAACCAGTTAGCAAGGTAATTCTATTAAGAAATATTCAATTAAGTGGGTCCTCTGGAAATATTTTTTCTTCTTTTATTGGAACTTAATGGCACTTTCAACAGCCAGAGTTACTTTGAGTCACACAGTCTTACGGGTAGAGGAAGCTAGAGTAACTAGAGAGAACTACTGAGCAGTGGCGAGCAACTGTCAGATTCCATAACATGCTAACTCTGTCCAAGCAGGGTTAGCATTGGCTGAAGACAAATGTACCATTAACATGTAGTACACCTTAGTACACAGCTCCACCATGCCCTCACATGGCGATTGGGATTTAGTGCCTTGCCAATGAACACAATGCAGTTACTCCTGGTGGGGATCAGAATGGTGTACATTTCATTTTGAAATCCAATGCCAGAACCACTAAGCCACCATGCTCCCCCTGCAACAGTTATTTCAACAGTTGTCTACATATACAAATATTGATGTCAGTGTTTCTTCTGCTGACATTCCGGCATGAATAGTTTTCAAAAGAAGAATCTATTAATTTTTAAATTTACATTAATTTTCAACACTGAAATAAATTAATTTGAAGGACTTGCTCAGTGTCAGTAGAGATTATTCACCTGTTGTCACCCTACTTAACTGGAAGAGTGTTAGTTTAATTTTGGTTGACAGAATTTGTTCACATTGGTTTACCACCTTGTTACTATTCATCGGCTAGTGTCTATAGGCACTTTCTAGGTAACTGTGACAAGGCAAATTTAAATGAACCAAATATTTGGGCTTCTGTGAGAATATGAGGCTCATCAATAAAAAAATGAACCTTTTAATACTGGTGCCAGCGTTTCTCGAGAAATATGGGTGTCTAGCATTCAACCAGTTAATTAAAGGAAAGTTAAAAAATTTATAGTAATTTATATATTTTTTATACTTACCAATGACCCAGACATAGCTGGTGCTAACTCTTAAAATATAGGGCCAAACACAAATTTTGCCCCCCAATCCCCAAAATTTGCATCTAAAACTAAAGAAAACATGTCCTGAAAGGCCCTCCACACTTCGCCCCTACTGCGCATGCGCAGTGTCAAGGACGTTCCGAAATTGGCGCCATTAATCATTCTAATAACCAGTGCCTGGTAAGCGCTATGTACTCAGCGGGGAGGCAAGAGTTCCCAACTCCTGGGAGGGCCATCCCCGTCTGGGTCATTGGTAAGTATAAAAAATATATAAATTACTATAAATTTTTTAACATTTTTATACTGTACCAATGACCCAGACATAGCTGAATAGTAAAAAGGCTGGAGGGCCAAGGACATAGAGCAAAATGGAATACGCTCAATAAAATAAAATAGAGTCATCCCCTGTAGGGAAAAGAAGTAATAGGCCTTACATGTATCTTTCTTATTTATGATAAATTAGAAAGATACAACACCTTCCAAAAATTGAGCTTCATACATCCATGTACTCTATTAATATCCAATAATCCTTATACTAATAATTTTTAAAGTAAGCCAATAATAAAGTAAGTCTAGAGAATAGAGACTCTTATACTTCTAAAAGTGTGTGAGAATTGCATAATCATGTCCGTTGACATATGCAATATTCAAAGGCTATACTTTAAAAACTAAGACTTGAATGAATTTTATAAACTTAAACTTCTCACTAAACAACCATCCCAATAACAGCTCAGAATTACTAACTCCGGAGGAGGTATCCCCTTGTTTTCATAGTAAAAACAGGTGACCCAAGGGAACACCCTCCCCCCCCCCCCCCTTTTTCTTGCCCTGGGTCAAATAGCCCAGAGCGAAGAGGGCAGCCGAACGGAGACACTGCCGAAACAGACAGCCTACCTAACTATAGTAGCAACTGTTAAGAGAATGACATTCTGAGCAGTAGATAATAGACCTAACAATAGAGGCCTCCAGAAATGGACTCGATATTTCTGAGATAAAATTCATGAATGGATGGCTGAGCGCAATGAGCAGCCTTCAAAAATCTATAATAGCAACACTATTAATGTAAGCCCAAGAAGTAGAAGAACTCTTACTTCATGAGCCGAAATCTTAAGCACAACTGCTAAGCTAATGATATACCATAAGCAGTACGCTAGTTAATAGAATCCATTAACAATAAAATGGAGCGTAACGTCCTTCTACTAGACATCAAAGACAGAAGAAGCTTACGCCCTTGTAATAAACAGATATCTGTTTATAAATACATAAACTGTACCCGGAAAGAGTAAAGGCCTATGCCCATACGAAGACGGAAGGACCTTAAAATAATAGGTTCCGGATAATAGGAGCCTAACTCTTATGCAACAATCCAACCTAAATAGTAACGGAAGTATTGATTCCGAAACTATGAAAGTGAAAATCATCCATCGATAGTGCATGAAACTCACTGACTCTACAGTAAAAGAGAAACCAACAGAATTACTGTCTAAAAGGTCAGAATTTGAAAACTACTGTTTCCAGAGGCTCAAATGATTACTTAGCTGAATAAGAACTGAAGTTAAAATCCGTATAGGAATTTAATCTAAAGATTCTAAGTCTATTTATCAAAAAGTTACTAACTGACTTAGATAAAGAGACAAAAGACTCAATTGTAAACTATAGTAGAGTGCATAGGTATGAGGTAACATAAACCTATAACCTAAATAACACAGGCTGCAGTAGATCTTGTGAAACAAGTATACTAAAAAATAGCAATGAGTAGTATGGAGGGATCAACCATATGAACATATTGATCCCTACACCACGACGGAAGAGCCTCCACTTTAGTCGCATAGAATAGCGAAGAAGAGGATCTCCTATAGTAAGAAATCGCGTCCAAAGCTCGTCCAGTACAGTGCATACAATGCAATACGGACCACACAACGGAATACATGAAGGTTGCGACCTTGCTGGTTGTGATAAAGATGACACGATTTACCCAGTGAAAAAAGATCCTCACATAGAGGAAGATTTCACGTTAAGATCCACAGTAGACAAGAGAGTAAATTACTCATGATCTCTGTGAAGATAGAGATGCTATCAACAGAAATGTATAGTGGTTGTTTATCTTAGCAATACCTGCTAAAACAACAGCGCCGGAGGATACTCGTATCCTATCATTCCGTCCTATAGATCAATAGAGCGTTAACAGTATTAGCTCAGAGATCTGGACAAGCCAACACATACGTCTGCAATTGATTAGCAAGCTGTGTCATAAATAAATCATCATTGGGCGCTCCCATAGATAGCAAATCTGATTAAATACTTGTTTGTTGAGAGTCCATTCTGACAGCAACAAGCGACCCGTAAGAGAACGGGAGTGCGATAAAACAATCAGACGACCCAGAATATGACGGACCAAAACTGAACTTGGTGTACTATAAACAACAGACGGATTCTTTCCATTAAATTGAATAACGGAAACGAAAGAGTGCCTCCCTGGTTCCGGAGATACGCCACTACCTTCGAATTAAAGGACAGGAATTTGGGCATGCGTTTCTGAATAATGTTCATGCAATGACATAAAGCAAGCCTAAAAAACATTATTCCGCGGAAGTTAAACTGATAGCTAAAAGACTGCGGAACCCAAAGACCCTGGCACTTCGAATCCGTAGGGATCAGTATATATCCCAATCTGTTTGACTGGCAACCGTCATAACAGCCACACTCGGGTCCGGCAACTGCGGCGGCACTCTCTGAGTCAACCACCGAATGTTTGCCCCAGTCTGAATCTCTTGTAACACTAGATAGACAAGAGAATGTATAATTCAAGCAATTCATGGATTGCCGGAAAGTTGCCGTCGAAGAGAAGCTCCTCCGAGAACGAAGCGACTCTGAGAGAGTTCTTAACCTACTATCCACGTGTGGATGTAGCTAGGGCTGCATCACGTCTAACCAACTCCAATCAGCCACTGAAGGGCGGAGTTATACGTGAACAAACTACTGCCCTCAAAAGAAATTACATTGAGAATAATATCCCGTAAATCTTTTCTTGAAGATGTAATGATAACGCCTCAGTAAGGCGGATTACGTATAATAAAGCGTCTAAGTTAAGTCTACTATACATAATGTCGTTCCCAACATTGAAATTGGAAAAGACATAAACGGCGAAAAAGAATATATGCAGTCTTTAATCACCGTCTAGACGCATATGAACTCTCGGTATGCCCTGCTCTGCCAAAATAAACTATATGTAAAAAAGATAAAAATGGCAGAAATGAGCCACGCGGACAAGAAACTAAACTATCATGCTTAGTAGCAGGCTTGTATATATATATAAATATATAGCGTCGAAAAATAAAACACATGTTGTAATGACAATATTGGACTGCGTCGGTAAGTCAGGGACAAAGCCCCTGTACCGATCGAAAAATCCGAGTCCAATGACGCTATAAGTCTCTTATCCAAGATCGCAGCAATGAAGTCCGAAAAATAATCACTGGAAGAAATGCCAGAAGATAAGAAAGGCATCTTCCGATACTACTAAAGGGAAAACTCGAAATCTTTCGAATCCCTTTCGCCATCCTGTCGGACCCTATAAAGCGTTCGGTCGTCCGTAGCTTGATGCAACCGCGGACCGCACCGACCCAGCGCCGTCGGATAATTCCTGATTCGACCGAGAAACCGTCAATTGCTGGGATGCTGCGAAACAACTGTGCTAACTCGGATAGCACGTCCGTCACTGAGGCCTGAGGAGCAGCGGTCTTACGATGCATTGCCGCAGGAAGCTCCGAGATCGTTACCCCGTGCATACTTCCAATATGCGAGCGAACGGAGTGTATAGGCCTCGTGTCCCTTGGCTACCGGATGGCGCGACCTATTCGCTGTGGAATCACTGAATGCCGAAACTGATCGGATACTCGAGGTCACGTAGCCAATGTGCGGTCGTGTGCCCTGCTGTGAGGATGAGGAAGCATTAAAGACAGTCTCTCGGACTGTCAATATAACGGAGCGTCCCGAGCAACGGACATATGCTCCGAATGTAAAATATCTGAACCACAACATGCGGTCCCCTATGTTGTTGGCTTCCTCCGATCTGTCCTCAATCTGCCGTCACTGGGTGAGTACTAAAGTAATTAAAGTGCTCGCATCACCCAAATCTCCTTCCTAGACCGCAACGGACGAACCTGGCAGCCGAACCATTCGATGAATGTACGCTACACCGGGTGAGCTAGCGAATGTCACTCCGTAAGCGATAGACATATTCCATGAGCACATATTGCCGCTAACTCTTCATTAACTATGACGACAGAGGCACACTTTTGAAAGACATCTCCATAACTCTTCGAACAAGAAACCAGAAATGCTTGGATAGCAAGCATAAAATAATAATATATATAGCGTCGTTCAATAATTCGATAGTTTGCGTGACATTATTGGACTATGTCGGAACTGAGGGACGATGTCCCTGAACCGAACCAAAAATTTCTAAGTCCACCTACGCTATCAGTTTCTTATCCGGCATCGCAGCATATGTAGTTCCGAAAGGGAAAGCTTGAAATCCACCGAATCCCTTTCGGTATCCCGTCGGACCGGATGAAAATTTTCGGACGTCCGTACCCGCTTCCGCGGAGCGTCCCGACCCAGCATCGTCGGATAAAATATATGCGACAGATTCAGTTGATGCTGGGATGCTGCGATAAACTGTGCTATTAAGGAAAGCACGTCCGTTCCCGAGGCCTGTGCAGTAGCGGACTTACGATGCATTGCCGCTGGAAGCTCCGTGTACGTTGACTCCCGCACACTTCCTATGCGAACGTCCGGAGTCTGCAGGCCTCGAGTCCCCGGCTACCGACCCAGCGCTGTCGGATAATTCTCGATCCGACACCGTTTCTGTCGGCTGCTGGGATGCTGCGATAAGCTGTGCTATGTGCACAAGAATGTCCGGCGTCGAGACCTGCGGAGGCGCAGACTATCGCTGCTTCGCCGAGGGTAGCTCCGCATCAGATGGCTCCCGCATACTTCCTATGCGAACGTCCGGAGTCCATCGGTCTCGAATCCCTGGCTGTCGGATGGTGTGACCTGGTCGCCGAAGAATCCTTGATCGGCGAAGCTGGTAATATATCGGCGGTCACGCAGCCAAGGTGCGGTCGTGTGCGCTGACGAGAAGAGGAAGCCTTAGCAGTCTCAGCGGACTGCCTATACAACGGAGCGTCCCGAGCGACGGACGTATGCTCCGCTAACGACACATTTGTACCACAACATCTGGGGCCAGATGTTGTTGAACGAGAGAGGGGCCTCTCTCGCTTGCCGTCCGGATGGACCGGAACGAGCTATGAACCGGACTAAAAGGCTTCCTCCGTTCTCCCTCCGATCCGCCGTCACTGGGTGTGCATTAAGTTAATTTTATAGTGCTCGCATCACCCCAAAATTCCTTCTAGACCGCAACGGACGAACCCGGCTGCCGAACCATTCGGTGAATGGACGCTACACCGGGCGAGCTAGCGGACGTCAAAGGCCGTCGAACCTACTAGGGTCCTCTTAGGCAATTGGCGTATTACATGAGCACTTTTCCGCTAGCCCTTCATTAATTGTGACGACGGAGGCACACTGTTGGAAGACATCACAGATACATCACCCTAATCTTGATCGTCTGAAATAGAAATTGATAAAGTAGAGTGACCCTGCGGGGAAAGGACCGGAGTGTCCAAATCCCCAACAACATACCGTGACATACGCTTCCCATATTGTCATCGAAATCATACGATACAGAACAGGAGTTAATGCGAGTACACTGACCACATATAGAATGATAATAAGGTCAGAGGAAGACTTCCTCTTAAAACAATTGATCAATATCCTTTCAATGTGAAAAGAAAACAAGTCCTGGTACTCGCACTAACCCCTGGCAATCAAAATACATAATAATAATATGATCCATTAATATAGAAAAAATAATTGAAATCAAAATATTTTGAAAAAATATTTTTTCAGAACAGCCCAAGTTTCTGAAAAGTAACGTTGAGCCCCAATGGATCCCAAGCCTAAGTGTGGACAAAAATTTTAAAAATATTTTAAACAATTTATTCAACACTTACGAACAATAATAATGTATCTATTTATGATTAAAATAACATAAAGATATTATTTTTTAGAAATCCCCCCCTCACACAGAGGGCTGTTGTAAATGTAAACAATGAGTGTAAAAACACTAAAATAAGACTCCAGGCACCCAGGCCCGAAATCAGTTACCAAAAATACACCATCTGATGCAAAACAGAGACTTCCAGGGAAGAAACTGCAGAACATCAGATGGTAGATGCAGAACACAACGCCTAACCACCCGTAGGTGAAGACGTAAACATGGGGAAAGAACAGAATTCATTCTGTTATTCAGCTAAAACTCCCAAGAAATTTTAGTAATAATAATTACAGAAACTATGCCAAAAGCATGGGAGAATAGCAAGGGGGAACTTAAAGGACAGGGAGAGAGGAAAAACACTTGAAAAAACAGTGTAACTAAATAATCAGAATGACAACAAAATGGCTGCTGCCTTGAAAATAGGTAACTTAACATAATTTCATTAAAAAATTTTAAGTTACAGCCCTGATAATATTCTGTCACACATTCTTTTCCTCTCCTCCTTTTCTATCCTCCTTAGAATCACCATTTCACTAATATTTATGTGTCTGGCATCATTTAAACTGAGATTTAAAAGCACAAAGATCAGTCAGATGTTAACTGATGAAGGGCCAAACTTAGAATGATTAATGGCGCCAATTTCGGAACGTCCTTGACACTGCGCATGCGCAGTAGGGGCGAAGTGTGGAGGGCCTTTCAGGACATGTTTTCTTTAGTTTTAGATGCAAATTTTGGGGATTGGGGGGCAAAATTTGTGTTTGGCCCTATATTTTAAGAGTTAGCACCAGCTATGTCTGGGTCATTGGTACAGTATAAAAATATAAATTTGTAAACAGTAAAGTTGGCTTGATTTTACTCATGAGAAGGTTTGCATCAAAATTAAAAGGTTAAAATAGAATTTGACTGAAAACATGTTCCTGGTGTTTAGCCCCCAAATGCAATGATACAGCTCAACAATTTTAAACTGAAGTGCAATTCACCTTCTGGTACAGGTAAGAAGTACTGTTCAGCAAGGAAAGAGAAAACTAATATCAAATTCATTTACCCTGTCATAGTCTTTGAAGTATGGATACATCATCAGTCTCCTTCTCCTCACTTGATCTGCTAGTTCTGACAAGATCTCTTTCAATCTGATTTCTTCATTTGCACTCAACTGCATCAAGCCCTTTGTGAGTAATAATAATTTATAAATATGAAAATCACCCTTTACAGAAAGAAATATGAATATTTGCACAAAAATTTAAATTGTGCTATTCTTTACTACTTTGTACTGATTGCTTACTTTATAAGACAGTAACAATAATTTTAAACCTTTACCTAACATGAAAAGCAAACAAAACTTGCAAAGAAAATGATTGTATAACTAATTTTGGGGGTAAAAAAAATGAAAAAAATAATGGAAATTGAATGACAATTTTTGAGAATATTGTTGGCTAGTTTTGGTTGTTATGTTGGGTAAAAGGTTAAAAATCGTTGATAAGGGTTAATTAACTCTTTATACCCCAAACTAGACACATCCATTCTCAACTCAGCTTCACACAATTACCACCAGGATTTTTTCTTTTCAATTTTCTTTAGAGACCATAGCTGTCACCCTCCATTAGAATGAGCTGTTCAAACTCATTCTATTAAGTGCCCATAAACTTTGGATAACAAAAATACTTACTTTCTTTCTTAATTATTTTGGAGTAAAGTATTTTTTGCTATTGAAGAAAAGTGTTGTTACATGCTCTGTCATCACCAAATTGCTTGCAGTAAATAAGTTACAAACAACAAAAATTAATGATACATGAATCTAAATAAAGGTTAAATAACTGTTTACCTAAAAAATTAGACACACCCATTCTCAACTCAGCTTCACGCAACAATCAACACTGGGATTTTTTTTTTTATTTTATTTCTTTGAAACCGCAGCGGCCACCTTCTATTAGAATAAGCTGTCTACTGAGAGGTCATAAGCTTTCGATGACAAAAATACATACTGTAATGGTAAAGCTGTGGTCCGGACCCAGAGGACCATGAAAGCTGACCCATGCCATCTCTCCTCAGTGACCAGCTCAAAGATGGGCCAGTTACTAGGAGCTATTACAGACCAACCCCCAAACCCAGTGCAACAGTATACCCATGGCTTAGACCCAGAGAACAATAACAGCTAACCCCTGTCATCAACCTCAGTGATTGCCCCTGATACACTATTTACCAATCACCTACTTAAATAAGGTCAAGTAAAATATGCGAATGGTTACACTGGTAGGGGCAGGGATGAGGACAATGGCAGTGAGATGGTTAAATATGCAAGCATATGACGGGAGATAACTGGGACCAGGAATGGATTTGGCTTGGGAGTGGAAACTAATGGGAAAAAAAGAAGTAACTTTGGGACAAGGCAGGTCTTTTATCTATGACTACTAAAAAGACTGTATTAATGTTTGGATACTTCAGTTTAGGCCAGCATTCACCCTTGAACAATTGGACACAGGCGCCTTGTATCCCACACTCCAAGAGTGACGGCCAAGCTAAAGTAGGGAAAATGATAAATTTAAAGGAATTTGTATATTTTTTATACTTAACCAATGGCCCAGACTAGCTGGTGCAATCTCAAAGTTATCAAGGGCCAAACACAAATTTTGACCCCCCCCCCCCCCAAATCCCCTAAGTCCTGTCTGGTCCTCCATACTTTTACCCTCTGTGCATGCATTGTCATCGGGAAGTGACCGGAATTGGTGCCAACAACATTCTTTGTAGACGAGCTTACTACATAATAACTCAGCGGGGAGGTATGAATGCCCACTCATGGGAGGGCCATACCCGTCTGGGCCACTGGTAAGTATAAACATGAAGAATGTTACTAAGGTAACACATGCTCCCCCTTGTGACCTTTACCTTGCAGATGTGGCGGAAACTATTATACGCGGCACACCTTCTGACTGTCCTTAACATTTGTAAAAAGTTTAACAATTGTACTATGATTCGTTTCTGAGTTATGGCTGAGACACGAATATTGTCTGATTTTTAGTGTGACCTTGAAATGTGACCTTGACCTTGAAGGTACGAAGCCGGCTATGGTGTGTGACACATCCTCCCATGGTCCTTTATAATTGTGTGCAGTTTGATGAATGTGGCCCTAACAGTTTTCGAGTTATTGGCTCGGACACACACACACACACACATGGACACATGGATGGCACATGGACACACACACGCACACTTCGATCACTATATATCACCTAAGTCGGGGGGGGGGGGGGGGGGGGGGGGGGCATAAAAATATACAAATTACTTTAAATTTATCATATTTTTATACTATAAACCAATGGCCCAGACTAGCTGAATCGTGAAAAGGCGGAGGGCCTTGGACTTCAGAATTAGCAGACCAACATAATTCCAAGCCTGCAATCCAAGGTGAAAGAAAAACAAATTTAAAAGGAATTTCATGTATGTCTCTCTATACAATAATAGAGAAGACATATCATAAATAAGGAGCCAAACTCAAGTAATTTAGCATGAATGACTATGCTAATTGGATGTAACGAGTTCTCAATTTTAAGGCTAGTCCGGACTAAGCCCTAAAAATTAGGATGGCATTATCGAGAGTGAGAAGTTAACCCCCACAAACATACGCCATATACAATAATAAACAAGCTGTATCCAGGATCAGATATAATCTACAGACAAAAAGCTTCACTCATAGTTACACACTTATCAAGCCGGAGGAGATTTAAAAAATCCCTCCCCCCCTTTTTTTAAAGGAATCTTCTTCAAAAAACAAGGAGGGGTTTGCTCTGGAATCAGTAAAAGCGGTACCAAATAACAATATATATTCGCCAAACAGTCACCCAGATATTAATTATTATTAATAAATTGGTGCTTAATGCCACTTCAGAAGCTAAGGCTATCGCACCGATCCCGGTAATTAAAAGCGCATGCTTGAAACGTATACCGGAGTCGGCATATGTAGATAGGTCGAAAACTGGTGATATAATATGTACAACATACACTTGTCCAATAGAATCACAATGGAGGATCTCTGGAGAGAAAACACACTTCTGAGGCAACCCACAGGTGACCTCATTCAGGTTACAATAAATTCCATTAAATAATACTCCCAGACATGTGTGAAAGCACAGAAATGTTATATTCGATTTGTATGCCGAAACTTATAGAAACCTGGATATAGAAATGGAACGAGCTATGATTAATAGACTCGTCATGGACCACCCCCCAAAATAATTCATTGTTTCTAAGGTCCATAACATACAATAATGCGTCTGCCTAATAATACACTATTATGCACGCGAGCATTGAAATCCCACATGTAATCATCTGAATACCAGTTAACTGACTTGACAGACATACAGGTACACAAAGGCTAGCAATTTATTGATGATGAATTATATGCTCGTATATGACATATAAACGAACAACCACAGGAAACAAACCAACTAAAAAGTGGATTTGTTCATGAGGTTGCCATAGAACACGACCCAGCCACCAATCGAGAATGCATACAAGGCTTGAAGGAAGAAAACTACGTCTTGCCCGGTAATCGCCTCCTAACACATTGGCAGTGGGGAAGGGGGGGATTCAAATTTATATCGAACCCCCCTCACCCGCATTACTTGAATCATTCTTGTGTTAGTCATCAAAAAGCATAGGAACCTCAAGGCTCCCTCACGTCTGACCGACTCCATAATGCCACCAAGGGCGTTGAAGGACATGATGAAAAAAACATTGTATTTACATAATAACTCACAGCAAACCATACCGGTTTGAAGAGAATAACCTCCTCTAACAAATGAACTCAGCCTAGCTGAAGAAGCTAAAGGTTTTCCTGTATGTGAAGACCATTAAAAGCTAATAACTGAGGACCTAGAAGCTCACTAAGGAGACTTACAATGCTAGCCATAGCTTATAAGTCTTCCTCTTCATGAAGACAGATATATTGGTGTAAGTTGCGACCCTGAAGGCTCACTTAACAGGGACTTACAATTACCGTTGCGCAAGGTAGGGAATGAAGAGCCACTATATAAACAGCCCTGAATTCCCAAAGAGACCGCAGTTCCAAGAGCTAATAAATTCAGTTATGCCACTGCATAATACTGAAAATATCTCACTCATGATTCTAGCTAGGCTACTATGGTGTATGACACCTAGGAAAAACAAACCGAAAAGCACAGTATCTTTTTCGGTTTTATTCCCAAAAGACAGCGATCAGAGCCTAACCCAAAAGACTGCTGTAACCACACAGAAGGCTACTATGGCATCCACAATGAAATAAACTGTCTTGACGCGAAGGAATATGTTAGCCTATCTATGCACTATCCATCCGGATTCAGGATGAGAAACAGGTGATAATAAAAAAACTGGAGAATAATTTCGATGACGTCTAATGCTTTACTTCAATAGGAGAGCTTGTACCTCCAGAAGGAAAGCCTCTCTTGGGAGATTTGTCCAACAAGTATTGTTATAAGTGGAGCTTGATCAGGCTGATAGCTGCAGGCCTGCCGAGACTACATTCTCATCCACTGATCTTCCGCAATTTATCCACTTAATTGCAAGGATGATAACCTATCGCCAAGTGGGAAGCAACCAAAATCTATTCTCGAAGACCTCAATTGTTCCCTTCAATAAAAGAGCCTTTACCTCTGATAGGAGTGACTCTCTTTGAAAGGAACTTCCGTGATTAACATCTAGTTATCGTGAAGTAGATACCCTTCCGTCAACTGGCAAGCAACAGAGGTCATGTCCATCATCTGTACGACTTACGATCCTTATAGGAGGAGAAACCAAGTCCTCCCCACGAAGAAGCTCGTCTCATCAATCTCAATTGTTCCCTTCAATAAGAGAGCCTTTACCTCCACTAGGAGCGACTCTCTTTGAAAGAAACTTCCGTGATTAACATCCAGTTTCTCATTAAGATGATAACCTTCCATTAATCGTCGACCTAGGGGTGTCAGATCCATATCCTTGATCAGACCTATGTCCCTTTAGCGAATCGCTATAATGATGACTTCTGAAGTAAAAATAAGAGACATTCTCTTGATGCTTTCTTAGAAGCAGAACGTATTCGCTTACCTGGGTCTGCTGAAGTGTGTTGATGAGACGCCTACTTCAATAGCAAAGCACTAAAAGCTTCTTGTTGCCTGCTAATATAGCAACATAAGCCTTTCGTCAAATAGTATATTTCCAGTAACCGGAGTGACTCAGAGAGAGCTTTTCACCTTGTCATCTTTGAGTGATGATGACACAAGGGCAGCATCACGTCTCACCAACTCCAAATTCCACTGTCCGCATGGAGTTGAACATGGCATACATGACTGCCCTGGAAAGAACTCTAGCGAGGAATCACATCTGCATATTCCTTTCCATTGAGATAATGCCCCACAGCTCTGGTAAGGTGATCTGCTTAGGACATTGCGTCAAGATTAGCTCTTTGAATGAAATAGCACATTTCATTATTTTCGAGCATATATTATATGATGCAGGTAGGGACATATCTTCATCCCCGGCCTGCTCATCTAAACGCAGACTTATATTCAGATGGAACAATATTCTAAGAGCTTAAGACTGAAATTCATAGTCTTAAAGAGGCCTTCTGTAAGGGGTGGAGACTCACATTCCGCAGCCCTCTCACCATCCAAATGTTCCATCAGCAAATATGGTCAACTCCATCCGAGTGAACGGATGACTGGACCAATGCAGCACCGTTCGACAGCTCACCATCGGAGTCTGTTCAACGGTAGCACAAGCGACTACTGGAATGCTGTGATACGCCGAGCAATCTGCAGCCGGTCCATGACTGAGGCTCGCAGAGCAATGATAATCCACTTGTTACCATAAGCTGCACACGGGACTGAGATCTGGCCTCAGATCCTCGACACATGTTCTGTATAAAAAAGCCTCAAACGACTAGCTATCAACTCGAACCTGTGAAGTCAGATAGTTAGTCTGCAGTCAATGTGTTCCATTAATGAAGCAAGGGAAGATGCCATAGCTGCCACCAAATCCGGCTGCAGTGTGGAAGGAGCATCCCGAACAGAAGCGTGAACGGGCGTCTCAACTCACTAAAGGTTCTCGAACCAAAAGCAGCCGACCCCGACTGCTGATGGAAAGGAGAAGAATTTCCAGCTCGCGGCCTGCTCCAGACCACGCCGAATGTTCCGTTAGAAACTTGTAGGCATCTATCCCTAATCGTGCAAATCCATGGAAGAAGAGGAAGCCGTAACCACAGCCGACCCCGGCTGAAATGCAGAAGAAGCATCCCGACTCGTCACATAGGATGGATGCTCCTCCTTATTGAAGTTTCTTACAATACAAAACAGTCGTTCCCGACTGTTAACAGGAAGAAAAAAGCTCTGCACTCACGATCTGTCATCAGATCTCACAGAGTATCCCGCTTAGAAACTTCTGGCTAATCCTCTTTCGTGCGCTGCCATTTTAGTAGAAGTCATAACCTCCGCCGGCCCCGACTGCAGTGTGGAAGGAACGTTTCGATGCGTGTTCCGACTCAAATTGGTTTCTCACAAAGGACACAGTTGACTCCGACTGTTAACGGGATGGAGAGGGTTCTCCAAACGGTGATCTGACCCCAGATCTAGCTGAGTGTCCCGTAGAGAAACTTCTGGCTTCTTCTACATGCACAACTTACCGGACCGACCCAGCACCATTCGACAGCTCAACACTGGAGTCTGCAGGAGGCTGCTCTTGTATTTGCTGGGATGCTGCTAATAGCTGCGCAAACTGCGACAGCAAGTCCGTTCCCGAGGCTTGAGGAGCAGCGGTCTTCTGTTTTTTTGCCGCTTGCTGCTCCTGGGACGAAGATCTGGAGATACGAGATCTCTTCTCCTAATGACCCGTTGATCGATGCCTTGGATCGCTAGCTACCGGATGGTCCGACTTCACGGGAGAAGAATGGCTCCATCTTCGCGCAGCTGACTGGATATCTGAAGTCAGGTAGCTAGCCTGCGGTCGTGTGTGCTTTAATAATGTAGCAGAGGAAGCCGTGACTGAAGCTGACCCCAGCTGCAGACTAGACAGAGTGTCAAGAGCAGTGGGCGTATATGCTCCGACTCGAGCAAGTTTCTCATAACAACATTTGGCCCCAAATGTTGTTGGGTTAGAGAGCGACCTCTCCCACTTGCAGTCTCATTGGACCTCGCCGAGCCTCCCAACAAGAAAACTTGATTTTGGTTTGTGAAACGTAGCAGAGGAAGCCGTGACTGAAGCCGACCCCGGCTGCAGACCAGACAGAGTATCCCGAGCAGGGGGTGGACGTGTGCTCCAGCTTGTGCAAGTCTCTCGTAACAACATTTGGCCCCAAATGTTGTTAGGTTAGAGAGGAGGGGCCTCTCCCGCTCGCGACCTATTTGACCTCGCCGAGCCTCCCAACAAGAAACTTGCCGACTTCCTCCCTATCTCCTCCCTATTTCCGTCGTCGCTGGGTGAGCTTTTTTATTTTTAAGTGCTCACTCTACCCACATCTACACTTCCTTCGACCACAACAGACTTACCTGGTGCCATGGCTCCCACGGACAGAGTAACCGCTTCACCTGTCAAGCTAGCTGCTTGCAAGAGATTAAGAACACTAACTAGAGGCCTTATCCCTTGCTTATCATGAGCACTGCAGCCAGCTCTATTTGCTCAACAGAGCACGATGAAGGTAGCACACTTTGGATGGGTGTCACAATATAATCACCATGTTCATGTTCCTCTGAAATAGAAACTGAAATGAAAGTGTCAATGACACTGTAGCTCAACTTGTCAAGACAAAGACATGTACATGTATAGTATGTGACACAGCAATGACAAACATCTAGGTAATGACCTGATAACAAAGGTACATATAAAGTATTGTAACGGTCTGTACATAAATACTGACCGTTGCCTGTAACAAATGTATAGGTAAAGTATTGTAAAGGTGGGTGACAGTCAGATGCTTAACTAGAAAAAATCTTTGAGTCCCAGAGTGGGTCTGACTGAACCCCAAAATATTTGTTCTCATAGCACAGTGATAACAAAGGCACCCCAAAACACACTCGTTCCTGTCCCAAGGTGAAAACAAAAGTACTCAAGAAGTTTTGTGAAGATCAGTTCATAAATACGAGCTGTAAAGAACTTGTGACAAAAAACTGATTGGACCTAATTTCGGTACAAAATGGCCACTGGCAGCCATCTTGAATTTTGGACCGTACCCAGAAACACTCATTCTCATCCCAAGGAGATAACAAAGGTACCCAAGAAGTTTTGTGAAGATCGGTTCATAAATACAGCCTCTACCCTGAGCCGTATTGACATGTGTGCTTACATTGTGTAAGTAGCACTGAATAAATCAAAGTTCATCTAATTTGCATAATTTCTGCACGAAAAAAAACCCCTTACAATATGTGATGTATGCCATGTTACTAAACATTCATACAAAAATTTATTAAAATCAGAACTTTCATACAGAAGTTCTATACAAAAGACTGATTGCACTAATTTTGGTACAAAATGGCTGCTGGTGGCCATCTTGAATTTCGGATCACACCCAAAAACACTCGCTCTCATCCCACGGTGATAACAAAGGTACCCAAGAAGTTTCGTAAAGATTGGTTCATAAATATGGCCTCTAGTCTGAGCTGTATAGAAGCTGTGTACAAAAAACTGATTAGACCTAATTTCGGTACAAAATGGCCACTGGCAGCCATCTTGAATTTTAGACTGCACCCAGAAACACTCGTTCTCGTCCCAAGGTGATAACAAAGGTACCCAAGACATTTCGTGAAGATCAGTTCATAAATACAGACTCTAGTCTGAGCCGTATTGACATGTGTACTTACTGTGTGTAAGTCGCACTGAAAAAATCAAAGTTCATCTAATTTGCATAATTTCTGCACGAGAAAAAAACCTGTATTATATGTGATGCATCCCATGGTACTAAACATTCACACACAAAAATTATTCAAATCAGGGCTTTCATATGGAAGTTCTGTGCAAAAATCTGATTGCACCTAATTTTGTACAAAATGGCTGCCATCGGCCATCTTGAATTTCGGACCGGACCCCAAAACACTCGTTCTCGTCCCACGGTCATACCAAAGGTACCCAAGAAGTTTCGTAAAGATCGGTTCATAAATACGGCCTCTAGCCCGAGCCGTATTGGCATTTGCACTTACAGTGCTGAAAGTAACCCCCAAAAACATCAAAATTAGTCTAATTTGCACAATTTACGTACGAGAAAAAAACCCGTATTATATGTGATGTATCCCATGGTACTAAACATTCATACAAAAAATTATTCAAATCAGAGCTTTCGTATGGAAGTTCTGTACAAAAAAACAGATTTCTGCATCGTCGGTACAAAATGGCAGCTGGCAGCCATCTTGAATTTCGGACTGCACTCAAAAACACTCGTTCTCGTCCCACGGTCATAACAAAGGTACCCAAGAAGTTTCGTATAGATCGGTTCATAAATACGGCCTCTAGCCCGAGCCATAGCAGCTTGGCACTTACAGCTCTGAAAGTAACACTAAATAAATCAAAGTCAGTCTAATTTGCATAATTTACACACGAGAAAAAAACCCGTATTATATGTGATGTATCCCATGGTACTAAACATTTATTCAAAACTTTATTCAAATCAGAACTTTCATACAGAAGTTCTGTACAAAAAACTGATTTTTGCATCATCGGTACAAAATGGCCACTGGCAGCCATCTTGAATTTTGGACCACACCTAAAAACACTCGTTCCCGTCCCAGGGTCATAACAAAGGTACACAAGAAGTTTCGTAAAGATCGGTTCATAAATACGACCTCTAGCCCGAGCCATAGCCAATTGTGGACAGACGGACAGACGGCCAGACGGACAGATGGACAGACGGACGATGGACGACGGGCCATGACAATAGCTCAAATTTGACTTCGTCAAAGTTGAGCTAAAAATGAATTCAAACGAGGAAAGAGGTCCAGCCTATGAACCTCACCGACAACAACGTAATGCGACACCCATCTCCAACGTTAATCATCCCAGTGTACACAAGTAGGATAAGAATCCGCAGGAGCATCGAAAGTCGATATCACTCCTACAAACTCCACAACAGAATATATAATTAAGATACATGAATAATAGCAACCAAAATTAAATTCAAAATATTTTAAGAAAAAATTTTGAAAAAATGCTTAAGTTTCCAAAGGGAACAATATGAGCCCAAGGGCATCCCGATAGAGCCTAAGTGTGGACAAAATCCAATTTTTTTAGCTACACTACCAGAATAATAATCAATGTATCCTACAGTAATTCTACAGTAATATAAAATAAAACACTCCTTATAATGAGGATGTTGTCAATGTAAACAACGCCAATAAAAAAAAAAAACGGGAACAAGACATCAGGCACACAAAAAGGCCCAAAGTCAGTAACCAATTTAAATGCTACCAGATGCAAAGCTAGATCTTCATACGAAGAAAAAATGATACATCGGATAGAAGATGCAAGACTAAACGACCTAACACCCCCAGAGTGAGGATGTAACCATGGGGATAAACAGAATAAATGTTCTGTAATACACGTTAAACTTCCAAGAAATTTAATAAAAAATTTTAAAAAAAAATAGCCAAAAAGCTTAAAGAGTTTAACAGGAAGGGTTCATGGAAGGATAGGGAAGGAATACTTAACAAACAGTGGATTAATCATTAGCAAAAATGATGACGTCAGGCATATGTCCCGAAAATGGGAAACATGAAATAATTTTATAATTATTATAAAGTTACAGCCCTGAACGTTTCAAATCACCATTGTACCCTTCCATCATCCAATAACAGCCTTGCATCCACCAATTCTTGCATTGATTTGTGTCTGGCATCCACAAAAAAGGAGATTTTAGAGCACAGGTGTCAGAACATTGTTCTGACTTTAGGGCCAAACAAAGAATGATGTTTGCGCCAATTCTGGTCACTTCTTGATGACTACGCATCTGTGGAGGGTAAAAGTATGGAGGACCAGATAGGACTTTTAATTTTTGGTTTTGCAAGCAAATTTTGGGGATTGGTGGGTTCAAAATTTGTGTTTGGCCCTTGATAACTTTGAGTTTGCACCAGCTAGTCTGGGCCATTAGTTTATAGTATAAAAATATTATCCCACATACCGAACATCCGAATAAACCAATAACTCCTGTCAGGATTCTGACACCAGTAGACTAGGTCTACAGTTAGATTAAATGATAAAAGAGTACGTCGAATTTAAAATGTATTAATTTAAAGAACTAGGAATATTATTTACATTATATACAATTTGGGGATCCCACTCACACATTCATACCAGACAAAACACCACAGGACAAATACAGACATTACACAACATCGACATACAATGACAACATGAAAGTGAATATGTAGATGAAGTGCACAAAGGATCAAGTTTGATTGATGATGATTAGTGGTTATTAACCCAAGGGTGAGCCAATTAGAGAAGTCTCATCATCAGGATAATCTCTACCAATCCCTGCAGTCCCAGACTACGTGCAGTCTAACTGCACTTCTGGTGTAATCCCGGATTACCCCAGATAATTTGCCTAAAGTTGACTAATGCATTATCTGCGCATAGCATACATATTCTTGACTATGGCAGATATACTTAAAATGAATATAAAATTGTTAGACAGGGTACAACTGAGCAAAACACTTCAGTTTATCTTCACACTATATTCCCTTTTGAGTATACATGTACAACATACTAGCTTGTTTGACAGCACATTCCAACAATAATACAACTTTACCATCACCCTGTATGGTGCTGGAAAGAGCCCTTTTCTATACTCTCGCCAAAACTGCGCAGGATGACAAAAGGAGGTGTCCAAGGGACACCAGTTTGAACTAATGATTTTACCATTTTCAGTTGGTTTAAACTTAACTAGGGTATGATTACATTACATAGACTGCTGGACTTATGGATGGAAAGGATATATGGGGTTTTGGGTTACACAACATGAAATATGTGATTTACATGTATAGTAAAACACAGTTTAATTACAGGTTATGTGTTTTACAAGCACATGGGCTAAATGTTGTTTGAGGTGTTGTATGCAGCTGGAAAGAGCCATAGCATAAGATCTTTCCAACAACACCCAGCACATCAAACCAGGGTATATATAATTTACAGGGACATATTTTACAAACATAAGGGTGAAGTGGAGTTTGCAGTGCTGTACGTGTATGCAGGTGAAAGGAGACATAGAATGAGATCCCTCCAACAACACCCAACACATCAGACTAGGATAAATACAAAAGTTTATTATTTATTAGCATTTAGGTGGCCGGGGAGATTTCTAAATATGAACAATGATCCCAAGTTCACTTTCATGAGGGACAAAGTACAGTACTCAGGAATGGCACACCATAAGAAAAACACTGCTGACTAGGCTTCCCAAGCACTTACTAATTGACGGTTGTTTCTATTTTGGTGGGAATTCCATACACACTCACATAAGGAGATATAATAAATTTCAAGCCCCCTTGACTCAAAAGGCAATTACACATATTTTATACTGATCATCATTATGAAAAACTGTGGTGATACTTTTCATCACCCGAGTATGAGAACCATTTGTGTTTTAACACAATAAGACATTCTGAACCCTTCAGGGCTTGATGTCACAATAACATTCTAGCTCTTTCAGGCTCTGATCTTACTCAGATATGTCAGTAAACCTTTTGGAATAAAGAAAGGGTCATAGGGGTGTTTGTTTAGTAGTGCCCAGGGATGGGGTTATGACAGAGTATTGAGCAAATGAGTTATTTATCAGAGATGGGCTTTAGGCTAAAAGGAGTCTGTGGAGAAATTTAACATTTAACTAGTGAGGGTGGTTCCATATCCTGCACAGGATAACAATACTAAACAACTGGAATATTATCCCATTGATGATTCATGGTGGAGCCGGTCAGGAAGAGCTGGATATACAAGCTCTTTCCTACCACCCTCACAATGAATAATACCTGAAGGTATTATTCTTTACTAACACCAGAAAGGAAATTGTACAATAATATTATGGGCAAGGGTTATAACTAGTTATAGGTCGCTATAACTTTACGACAGATATCTTTACAAAGACATTTGTAAACACTCAACCTTTCAAAATTTCAACACTGTAATTCTCTGAAATGAGCCATGTTAGAATCATTCCAGAAAAACCTGTGTGGCAAATCATTAGCTGTTGAAGGTATATAATTTTAGCAGGTTTAACAACAGTACACTTTTAGGGTAATTTATGTGAAGATTAAGATTTACGCCTCAAATAAAAGAAGGGGGTGGAGGGTAGTAGGGTCATGAAAAGTGAGGATTGACATAATTTACTTTCCTATAGATGGAATACATTACCATCTCACCAAATAAAACTCTGTCTACTTCAGGCTATATAAACTCATCATGGAGATGAATCATAATTCAAGTGACTTAAACAATCTTATGCTCAATAAACTGACATTTTCCGTGGGGTGTGGTAGATTCTGCAAACACAGCTACTTCAAGCTTTAGTTTATACAAGTTTATGAATAAAAAAATGTGTATAGCCTTAACTGGGGTAGAGTCTTTCAAAAATTCACATTGGCTCTTTCAAGCCTTCTGTGTGATATTGAGAGGTTAAATAAATAAAATGAAAGTGTCAATGACACTGTAGCTCAACTTGACAAACTTGAACTTGATAAGTTATAAATGAAATGGCAAAATTGAAGATCATTGGTACCAATGTTATTTGATGAAATTTCAACATAACAGCATTGTGTGTGCACAACGTCAGAGTAATCCATGCATTTTTAAATGTAAACTGTAAGACTGGCTAAAGGAAGAATGTTGATACACAAATGCAGTGTGTTCAGAGGTTATTGTAAATGGCAACTTTTTTCACAGAAATGAATGCTAATCAACAGCTCTTATCTAGAGTTCTTGACTAATGAGCACACCAGGTTCAAAAACAATCCTATGATAAATGTGGCCTGTAGGCCATGTCAAAGAATTTGATGCACAAATGCAATAAATTCAAAGATTGTTGCTAACAGCAACAGTTTTTGATGGAAATGAAAAGAAAATCAATAGCTCCTATCTTTGTCACCCTGCATAAGCATACAAAGTTTCAAAACAACCTGATAATGAATGTGCCCTCTGAGGCATGCCAAAGGAAGATGTTAATGCACACATGCACTAAGTAAAAGGTCATTGCTTTGTGGCAGTGGTTTTTTGGGTTTTTTTTATGGAAATTCATAAATAAACCCTACAGAGAGTGCAAAATGCAAAAGGGATAAGTTGATGCACAAATGCAGTAAGTTCAAAGGCTGGTGATAACGACAATAACTTTTTCTGGAAATGAAAAAATAGCTCACATCTAGAGGTCATCCCAAACACACATACCAAGTTTCAAAGTGATCCGATCATAAATGTGCCCTGAAGGGTGTGTTAAAGGGAAATATTGAGGTCTGACTAAACAAAGTTCAAAGGTCAGCGGCAACATTTTTTGACAGAAATGGAAGAAAATCGACAGCTCCCATATGAATGTCACCCCACTCAAGCACACCAAGTTTGCAAGCAATCCAATCTTAAATGTGCCCTGCAGGGTGTGTCAAATGGAAATATAGATGCTTAACTGCACTAAATTTTTACTAAGTTCATCGAAGGTCATTGCCAGTGGCAACATTTTTTGTCGGAAATCGAAGAAAATCACTAGCTCCTGTCTAGATGTAACCCCAAACAAGCATACAAAGTTTCAAACCGATCTGATCATAAATGTGCCCTGTAGGAATATACTGATGCCTGACTAAACTAAGTTCAAAGATCATTGCCAGCGGCAACATTTTTTGATGGATGAAAATCGATAGCTCCAATCTAGAGGTCACCCCCAAACAAGCATGCCAGGTTTCAAAGCAATCCGAACAAAAATGTGCCCTGTAGGGTGTGCCAAAGGGAAATATTGAGGTCTGACTAAACTAAGTTCTAAGAATGTTGGCTGCGGCAACATTTTTCGACGAGAAGGGAAGAAAATCGATAGCTCCCATCTAGAGGTCTCCCCAAACAAGCATACCAGGTTTCAAAGCAATCCGATCATAAATGTGCCCTGTAAGGTGTGCCAAAGGGAAATATTGTGGTCTGACTAAACTAAGTTCCAAGAATGTTTTTTTGATGGAAATGGAAAAAAATCGCTAGCTCCCATCTAGAGGTCACCCCAAACAAGCATACCAGGTTTCAAAGCAATCCGATCATAAATGTGCCCTGCAGGGTGTGCCAAAGGGAAATATTGAGGTCTTCTGACTAAACTAAGTTCTTAGAACGTTGGGCGCGGCAACATTTTTTGAGGGAAATGGACAAAAATCGATAGATCCCATCTAGAGGTCACCCCAAACAAGCATACCAGGTTTCAAAGCAATCCAATCATAAATGTGCCCTGTAGGGTGTGCCAAAGGAAAATATTGTGGTCTGACTAAACTAAGTTCTAAGAACGTTGGCCTTGGCAACATTTTTGACGGAAATTGAAGAAAATTGATAGCTCCCATCTAGCGGTCACCCTAAACAAGCATGCCAGGTTTTAAAGCAATCCAATCATAAATGTGCCCTGTAGGGTGTGCCAAAGGGAAATATTGAGGTCTGACTAAACAAAGTTCTAACAACATTGGCCACAGCAACATTTTTTGACAAAAATTGAAAAAAATCGATAGCTCCCATCTAGAGGTCACCCCAAACAAGCATACCAAGTTTCAAAGCGATCTGATCATAAATGCAACCTGTTAGGTGTGCCAAAGGAAATTGTGGATGTACGTACCAACGTACTAATGTACGTATGTACGTACTAAGATACGCCAATGGACGAGAAGTGATGGCAATAGCTCAGCTTGACTTTATCAAGATGAGCTAAAAAAAAATGGAAGACTGATGGGGGGGGGGGGGGGGATGTAAATTATTTTCTATATTGGGGGAGTGCCTTTTAAAAATTCACTCTGGCTCTTTCAATCCTTCTGTATGATACTGAGAGGTTAAATAAAATAAAAATGAAAGTGTCAGTGACACTGTAGCTCAACTTGTGTAAGACATGTACATGTATAGTATGTGACACAGCAATGACACACATCTAGGTAATGACCAGACAACAAAGGTACATGTAAAGTATTGTAAAGGTCTGTACATAAATACTGTAACAAGTGCACAGGTAAAGTATTGTAAAGGTGGATGACAGTTAGATGCCTCTAGCCAGGGCCATATTGAAATGTGCACTTACTGTATAAGTAGCACTGAAAAATCAAAGTTTGTCTAATTGGCCACCAGTGGCCATTTTGAAATTTCGGAACGCACCCCAAAACACTTGTTCTCGTCCCAAGGTGATAACAAAGGTACACAAGAAGTTTCATGAAGATCGGTTAATAAATACAGCCTCTAGCCCGAGTTGTATTGACATGTGTACAAACTGTGTATAAGTAGCACTGAATATATCAAAGTTCATCTAATTTGCATAATTTATGCACAAGAAAAAAACCTGTATTATATGTGATGCATTCCATGTTACTAAACATACATACAAAAAATTATTCAAATCAGAACCTTCATATAGAGGTTCTGCACAAAAAGCTGATTACACCTAATTTCGGTATAAAATGGCCGCCGGCAGCCATCTTGAATTTTGGACCACACCCAAAAACACTCGTTCTCATCCCAAGGTGATAACAAAGGTACCCACGAAGTTTTGTGAAGATCGGTTCATAAATACAGCCTCTAGCCCAAGCCGTATTGACATGTGCACTTACTGTGTGTAAGTAGCACTGAATATATCAAAGTTCATCTAATGTGCATAATTTCTGCACGAGAAAAACACCTGTATTATATGTGATGTATTCCATGTTACTAAACATTCATTCAAAAATTTATTCAAATCAGAACCTTCATACAGAAGTTCTGTACAAAAAACTGATTACACCTAATTTCGGTACAAAATGGCCACCGGCAACCATCTTGAATTTCGGACCGCATCACAAAACGCTAGTTTTCATCCCAAGGTGATAACAAAGGTACCCAAGAAGTTTTGTGAAGATCGGTTCATAAATACAGCCCCAGCCTGAGCCGTATTGACATGACATTGTGTACTTACTGTGTATCAGTAGCACTGAATAAATCAAAGTTCATCTAATTTGCATAATTTCTGCACGAGAAACCTGTATTATATGTGATGTATTCCATGTTACTAAACATTTATACAAAAATTTATTCAAATCAGAACTTTCATACAGAAGTTCTGTACAATGAAAGTGTCAATGACACTGTAGCTTAACTTGTGTGTTGTGTTTGATGAAAAGGATAATGTTCAATGTTTATGAAAGGATTATGAAATAAGACAAGAATTGTGATAATTGGGAATATGTTCATTTCTGTTCCCTGTATGCTATGTTTATGATAAAAATAATATGAGGTGTACACTGTACTAAAGAGCTGAGGGGTGGGTTAATATGACCTCACAGTTAATGTATGTGGCCTTCACAGTTAATGTATATCAACACAAGTTACCAAGTTTCAGTGAAATTATTCCAAAATGAGTCATCCTATCAAGTTACATTAAAATCCCTTCATATTTATTTATTTATTTATTGGTGTTGAAGGTCACATACTTCTGCACAATGGCTAATCATGACCATGACAGTTTTACGGATGGAGGAAGCCGGAGTACCCGGAGAGAAGCACCGAGCAACTGTCAGCTCCCCAACATACTAACTCCACACAAGCAGGGTTAGCATTGGCTGAAGACAAGTGCACAATCGACGTGCAGTACGCCTTAGTACACAGCGTCACCGTGCCCCCACGTGGGCAATGGGGGTGAAGTGTCTGGCCCAAGGACACAGCACGGTTGCTGCAGGTGGGATTCGAACTGAGGACCTCTCAGCTTGCAGCCTGCACCTCCACCTACTGAGCCACCGCGCCCCCAATCCCTTCATAAATATGGCCTGTAGACAGTGCTAAATGTTTTCGGGCTTCGGGCCCCTGTAGCTGTCAAGTTTCCCAATTGCATCCAATGGGGACGTTCTCATCTAGACATTATATGAAGTCAACCTACCAAGTTACAATGAAATCCCTTCATAAATATGACCTGTAGACTGTGCTAAAGGTTTTTGGGCTTTGGGCTCTGGCAGCCATCATGGTTGAATGATCGCAACCATAAGGGAACATTCTCCTCTGGGGATCATCTGGAGTGATCCTACGAAGTTACAAAGAAATCCCTTCATAAATATGACCTGTAGACTGTGCTCAGGCTTTTTGGGCTTCGGGCCCCTGAAGCCGTCACAGTTGACCAATTACGACCAAAAGGGGATGTCATCATCTAGGCATTATATGGAGTCAAACTTACGGGTTACAATGAAGTCCTTCCATAAATATGACCAACAGACGATGCTAAAGGTTTTGGGGTTTTGGGCTCGGGCAGGCAACAAGGCTGAATGATCGCGACCAAAAGGGGATGTTCTCATCTAGACATTATTTAGAGTCATCCTACCAAGGTACAATGACATCCCTTCATAGATATCACCTGTAGACTGTGCTAAAGGTTTTCGGGCTTTGGGCCCCTGTAGCCATCACAGTTGCCTAATGGTGTCCAAAAGGGGCTGTTCTCATCTAGACATTATATGAAGTCAGCCTACCAAGTTACAATGAAATCCCTTCATAAATATGATCTGAAGACTGTGCTAAAGGTTTTTGGGCTTTAGGCTCGGGCAGACATCATGGTTGAATGATCGCAACCAAAAGGGGACATTCTCATCTGGAGTGATCCTACGAAGTTACAATGAAATCCCTTCATAAATATGACCTGTAGACTGTGCTCAAGATTTTCGGGCTTTGGGCACCTGTAGCCATCACAGTTGACCAACCACGACCAAAAGGGGACGTTCTCATCTAGACATTATTTGGAGTCATCCTACCAAGCTACAATGAAATCCCTTCATAATTATGACCTGTAGACTGTGCTAAATGTTTTCAGGCTTCGGGCTGTAGACTGTTCTAAAGGTTTTCGGACTTTTGGGCTTTGTAGCCGTCATAGTTGCCCAATCGTGTCCAAAAGAGGACGTTTTCATCTAGACATTATATGAAGTCAACCTACCAAGATACAATGAAATCCCTTCATAAATATGACCTGTAGACTATGCTAAAGGTTTTCGGGCTTCGGGCAGCCATCATGGTTGAATGATCGCAACCAAAGGAGAGAATCTCATCTGGGCATCATCTGGAGTGATCCTGCGAAGTTACAATGAAATCCCTTCATAATATGACCTGTAGACTGTGCTCAAGGTTTTCGGGCTTCGGGCACCTGTAGCCATCACAGTTGACCAATCACGACCAAAAGGGGATGTCATCATCTAGGCATTATAGGGAGTCAACCAAACAGGTTACAATGAAATCCTTCTATAAATATAACCTTTTGCCTATGCTAAAGGTTTTTGGGCCCGGGCACCCATCAAGGCTGTATGATCACAACCAAAATGGGCCGTTCTCATCTAGACATTATTTGGAATCATCCTACCAAGTTACAATGAAATCCCTTCATAAATATGACCTGTAGACTGTGCTAAAGGTTTTTGGGCTTCGGGCACCTTTAGCCTTCAAAGTTGCCCAATCATGTCCAAAAGGGGACGTTCTCATCTAGACATTATATGAAGTCAACCTACCAAGTTACAATGAAATATCCCTTCATAAATATGACCTGTAGACTGTGCTAAATGTTTTCAGGCTTCGGGCTTTGGGCTCGGGCAGCCATCATGGTTGAATGATCGCAACCAAAGGGGACAATCTCATCTGGGCATCATCTGGAGTGACCCTACAAAGTTACAATGAAATCTCTTCATAAATATGACCTATAGACTTGTGCTCAACGTTTTCGGGCTTCGGGCACTTGTAGCCATCACAGCTGACCAATCACGACCAAAAGGGGATGTCATCATCTAGGCATTATATGGAGTCAACCTAATAGGTTACAATGAAATCCTTCCATAAATATGACCTTTCGCCTATGCTAAAGGTTTTTGGGCTCGGGCACCCATCAAGGCTGAATGATCGTGATCAAAATGGGACGTTCTCATCTAGACATTATTTGGAGTCATCCTACCAAGTTACAATGAAATCCCTTCATAAATATGACCTGTAGACTGTGCTAAAAGTTTTTGGGCTTCGGGCACCTTTAGCCGTCACAGTTGCCCAATCATGTCCAAAAGGGGACGTTCTCATCTAGACATTATATGAAGTCAACCTACCAAGTTACAATGAAATCCCTTCATAAATTTGACCTGTAGACTGTGCTAAAGGTTTTCGGGCTTCGAGCTCGGGCAGCCATCATGGTTGAATGATCGCAACCAAAGGGGAGAATCTCATCTGGGCATCATCTGGAGTGACCCTACAAAGTTACAATGAAATCCCTTCATAAATATGACCTTTAGACTGTGCTCAAGGTCTTCGGGCACTTGTAGCCATCATAGCTGACCAATCACGACCAAAAGGGGATGTCATCATCTAGGCATTATATGGAGTCAACCTAACAGGTTACAATTAAATCCTTCCATAAATATGATCTTTTGCCTATGCTAAAGGTTTTTGGGCTCAGGCACCCATCAAGGCTGAATGATCGCGATCAAAATGAGACGTTCTCATCTAGACATTATTTGGAGTCATCCTACTAAGTTACAATAAAAATCCCTTCATAACTATGACCTCTAGACTGTGCTAAAGGTTTTTGGGCTTCGGGCCCCTGTAGCCGTCACAGTTGCCCAATCACGTCCAAAAGGGGACTTTCTCATCTAGACATTATATGAAGTCAACTCACCAAGTTACAATGAAATTCCTCAATAAATATGACCTGTAGACTGTGCTAAAGGTTTTCAGGTTTTGGGCTCGGGCAGTTGTCACGGTTCGCAGATCATGCCCAAATGGGGAAATTCTCATCTAGACATCATAAGGAGTCATCCTACCAAGTTACAATGAAATCCCTCCACATTAAACATGACCTGCAGACTGTGCTAAAAGTTTTTGGGTTTCGGGCTTGGGCAGCCATCATGGTTGATAGATCATACCCAAAAGGGGACGTTCTCATCTGGGCATTATACAGAGGCATCCTACCAAGTACAATGAAATCCCTTCATAAATAAGACCTGTAGACTGTGCTAATGCTTTTCGGGTTTTGGGCTCGGGCAGCCATACCGGTTGCCCGATCGCGACCAAAAGGGGATGTTCTCATCTAGACATGACCCCAAACCTGCATATGAAATTTTGTGACGATCGGACAAGAACTGTGGGGTGTAGCCCGTGCTAAAGGAAAATGTGAACAGACTCACAGACAAACAGACTTCCGCACGCGCGATGGCAATAGCTTATCTTGACTATGTCAAGTTAAGCTAAAAAACTGATTGCATTAATTTTGGTAGAAAATGGCTGCCAGTGGCCATCTTGAATTTCGGCCGCACACAAAAACACTCATTCTTGTCCCACGGTGATAACAAAGGTACCCAAGAAGTTTTGTAAGGATCGGTTCATAAATACGGCCTCTAGCCTGAGTCATATTGAATTGTTGACGGACAGACAGACAGATGACAAGCCATGAAATAACCTGAAATTTGACTATGTTAAAGTTGAGCTAAAAATGGGAAGGCCTTGAAAGGAGGAGGGGGGGGGGGGGGGCATAAACAATGCAAAATATTTTAGAAAAATAAATGTAATGTAACCCTTTCAGGCCTAAACTAAAGAAAATTCTGCCAAAAGCTTCAACTAAAATAAAACTTTTGAGCCTTTTGCCCTTTCAGGCATTGACTCTAGATCCTATCCTAACTGGGTCAAATAAAATAAAGTGTTACATTATTTCTGCCACTTCAGGCTCCATAATAAAGAAACAAAAGAAAATAAAAATAATAAAATAAAATGTTGGGCTAACACTTACAGTGTTAAGGCTTCAATTAAAATAACTTGTTCCCTTCGGACTCTAGCCAACGGGCAATGGGAGTCGGTTGCTTTTATAATGTTAAAATTCTGCTGGGTCAAATGATGTCTGCCAGAATTCCACAGAGGTGATACTTTAAGCCCTAGCAGAATTCTGCCAAAAGCCAAATGCCTGACAGAATGTTAACACAAAAACTATGCTTGAATGAGGCAAACACTGGTGCTGGAAAAATCCAGCAGCCGTATTTTCCTCAAATCAAACATATTACCACAAATTAAAACTTTAATTTACCCATAAATGAGGAAATTACATTACGGCATACTCAGGTGTAACTGGAAATTCCAAGTTAACTTTTTGTAGGTCAGGATTTCCCAGTAGGCATTTCGGCAATGATATCCTTGAGTCCTTGTAGTACAAATTTTATGCTCACGTGTTAAGACAAAACTGTTAAACTGCTTAACATCCAACAGATAACAATTTATAACCTATGGTATGCACTGATTACCACAATGATGTTTCCAATTTATGCCAGGTTAAAGAATATATCAATACCCCAAACACTGGAATCCTCTGAAATATTTCATGGGATATTGTAAACTTTAAAAAAAATCTATGGGGTGGGAATATATTTTTTAAAAAAAGGTGAATTCAAAGATATGGATCAAAAACAGGGGCATTTGTTACAATACTTTATTTATTATTTATTTAGGAGTAAAGTATTTTTTGGTATTGAAGAAAAGTGTTGGTACATGTATTGTCATCACCAAATTATTCCAAGTAAAAAAGTAATAAACAACAAAAATTAGTGATAAAGGAAAGTAGTATATCTACTATTTTCTCACTATGTGTACAATCTCTGCAGATGCCAGAAAACACCACCTCACTAACTGTAGTGCAAGATAGGGGAGGGGAGGGGAGGGGAGGGGAGGGGAGGGGAGGGGTGGAGTGGTTGTCAAAATCCAACAACATGATCATATTTTGAGAACAGGTTTCAGAATATATGGCCATATTAAGACAACACTGTAAACTGTAATGTGCTCACACTACAGGCATTGGCAGGGGTGTGCAAGGTATCTGTCACTAGTATTTATGAAGCTAAGTATGGTGACTACCTCAGTCCTTTGGCTGTGCCATGTGACGCCCAGTTTGGGAGATGGTATGGGGGAGTAATTAATGGGCCTGGCATTGATCAAATTACTTTCCTATATTTTATGGCTTTTGTTTATTTCACCACTCCCATGTGTGTTATATGTCAATTCATTGCTTATCAAAATTGAACAATAAAATAGTGAAAAATCCCACCCAAATAGTCTTTGAGGCTCTGGAAACTGATACGGCCAAAACTGTTCTGCCATATCCATTCCTATTGCCAATTACTGGTCACTGGGTTCTATTATACCAGTAAAACAAAGCTTTATTATCAGCATTTACAGGTCTGACATATGAGATAGATTGATGATACACAAGAACAAATGGTACAGATGAAAAAACATACTCTGGAAAGGGCGCCTCCCATTGGTCTTGTTACTCCCTGTGTGGGTTTCTTTTCTAAATCAGGAACACTAAATGCTGCAAATATCAAAAAACATTGTGAAAGTTATTGAGACGAACCAAACAAGAAAAAAAAAGTGCTGCATTGCAAAGCCAATCTGCAGCATTATCTCTGCATGCCTCAGAAGAATTAATGAAATAAGCAAAAGTGTAATGAGCTAAACAACATTAAAATATGACATTTACTGTTCAAATTATCATGTAATCTTTAAAATGTTCAATTTATCAAAAAACAGGGACAATAATGTTATCAATTTTTAACTTATCACCATGGTTAACAAACTTGTCTGAGACAATGTTAATCTGTAGCAGCATGGCGAAAGTTATTGAAATCTGATGATTACTTTTCAAGTTAGCAAATAAACATAAAAAATTAAAGTAAAATGGAACACACAAAAAGCAATAACCAAGACAATGTTAACAAGAAATGTCATATCAAAATTTCTTGAAATCTAATGTTCACTTTATCGCATAAACATGATAAATTTAAAGTAATTTGTATATTTTTAATACTTACCAATGGCACAGACTTAGCTGGTGCAACCTCAATATTTTTAAGGGCCAAACACAAATTCTGAACACCCCAATCCCCAAAATTTGCATACAATACTGAATATTAAAAGTCCTATCTGGCCCTCCTTCTTTTTTGCGCATATGCAGTACTCAAGAAGAGACCGGAGTTGGCTCCAAGGATCATTCTTCCTAGTTGTGCCTACTAATGGTATAACTCAACGGGGAGGTATAAGTGTCCACTCATGGGAGGGCCATCCCTGTCTGGGCCATTGGTAAGTATTAAAAATATACAAATTACTTTAAATTTATCATATTTTTATACTAAAACCAATGGCCCAGACTTAGCTGAATCGTAAAAAGACAGGAGAGCCTAGGACTTAAAGGAATAGCAGACCAAAATTCAGCTCCTTAGCCTGCATTAGAAATCCCAAGGTGAAAAGGAGATTAAAATTTTAAGGAATTACATATATTTCACTCTATAAAACAACAGAGAAGGATATACCACCAAAATAAGGAGCAGTATCCAAGTAATTCCCTATTACTTAGCATAAATGAATATGCTAATTGGGTGCAACGAGCCCCCAATTTTAAGGCTAGTCCGGAACAAGACACTTAAAATTAGGAAAAGCGTGTCCGAGTGTGAGAGACTAAGGCTCACAAATACACGTCAGACATAATGTAACAAGATGTACAAAAAATCAGAATAATCTATAGACAATAACAGCTTCACTCATAGATATACACTTAATATAAGGCCAGAAGAGGTAAAGAGAAATCACCTCCCGTCCCCCCTTTTTTTTTGAAGGAATAATCTTCAAAACAAAGAGGGAAGCAGCCTGGAATAAGTGAAGAAATGGTACCGAATAATATATATAGTCGCCTAAAAGCCTCCTGGTTATTTTTAACTATTAATTTATTTGTGTTTAACACCACCTCAGCAGCTAAAGCTACATCATAGCGATTCCGGTTATTAAAATCGCAAGCTTCTAAATGTATGCCGCATCCGAAATACGTAGATAGGTCGATAACCGTTGATATTAATATGTACAACCTTAAACTTGTCCAATTGAATCCCAATGGAAAGTTACAATTAATTCCAGTTATGAACTCCCAAGTTGTAACCGTTCTGTCTATGAGAATAGGATTCCCCTTGTGTACCACTTCCAGTTGAAGACTGGATTCAGAACCTGGAATGGGATATGATTAAAAAACCCATCACAGACCATCCCCAAATAATTCATTGTTCCCTAGGTCCGTTAAAACCAATGACTGTTCTGAGAAAGAAGATACCACTCCAAATAATGAAGCCAAAAATAGAGAACGTATGCAGAGAGGGCCTGTAGGAAACTCCATGACTGATCCAACTAGCCCAAAATTCTCATAAGCTCTATACGAATGCAGATCAAGAATTTAAGAGAATCTATTCAATAATACGACTGCCTAATAATAAATACATATTATGCATACAATCAACAGAATCCCGCATGTACCCTCGCCTGAATACAGCCTGTATCAATGCCGTGACAGAGCAATACAAAATCCAACCAGGAAACTGAAGGAAAAAAATGACGTTAATGCGATTAACATGAGGAATAGACTCATACGTCGTAACAAAAACAGACAACTCTGAACGAAACTTCTCAAAGTGGACAAATTGCCACTTTTGGAGAATGTCATCCAGATAACCGGAATGCCAGCCACACAGGTACATGAAGGCTAGCAATATCAATCAAATCATGAAAGAATTCGGAATCGAAAACCAGTTACTGTTCAGGAATAATATGCTCGTATACAACTTATGAACGACCAACCACAGGAAGCAAACCAACTAAAGAGTGGACACACCTCTGAAGTCGCTGTTAGACCACAACCTATCTGCCAATCGAAGAGCAATGAAAGACATGCATATAATTGAATGCAGACGAGGCTTATGGGAAGAGTACTATTTTGCCATGCAATTGCCTCTTAACATACTGGCAGGGGGAGGGGGGGGGAGAAATAAATCATATTGAATTCCCCTTCCTCCCCCTCCGCCCTCACCCGCATTACTTCAATCGCTAGATAAGTAAGGCCGGTGCAGTAATATTAAAGCTTGGAAAGGTGACAAATTACTTTTTCACGAAAAGAAAAGGAAACTTCATGCTATATTCCCAAAGCTACACTGCTGCTGCTATTCTCAATAAAGAGTAATACAGCTAAAAAGCTTATAGTTAGTCAAAGCAAGCATAATCAAATTAACCCAGTGCAACTCTTTAGTGTTAGTTATCTAGAATAGTATAAAAACTGTAGGGCTCCCTCATGTCTGACCGACTTGATAATGCCACTAAGGGCGGAGAGGGATGTGATGAACATGGCACTATTGCAGGGAATATACCCGCTGAAACAGCTGACTTATCTCTTGAAATCAAGACAGTACGCCATGGTGACAAATAATACACCATGTAGACATAATATCCAATCCAATGAGTGGAAATATTATCCACAACAATAGATTGGATTAAAAATGAAGCAGGCGATGAAAAACTATATTCCGGCACCCAAACATAAAAACCTACATGAACTCCTTGTGCCTCATTCCGATTATAGCAGGAAATATATTCCTGAAAAGGAGTTAACTATAGGCATTCGAAAGAACGCACATAAATCACACTAGGTTAATATGGCATCATCATTAGGGCTAAAAGCCTCAGACAACTAACACAAAAACAATACCATTCGGGCAAGAACAACCTCTTCTCTTGTAACGGTACCTTATCCGATAGGAAAAAACACCGCTCATAACTACAGCTTAGCTACTATAGTGTCAACAATAAGACTAAAGTCTGTGACACTAAAGAAAACAACACCGAGAAGGAAAAAAAGAACCCTTTCCTTTAGCGAATCTATTCCCAAAGGACAGCGGTCTCAGCCTAGCTGATGTAGCTATAAGTCTTCAACTCCGTGAAGACATACTTCGGTGTAATTTTTTGCGACTTTAGAAAGCTCACTAAACAGAGACTTACAACGTTAGTCACTCAAATTAAGGAAAAAAGGGCCGCACTTGATACTAATAAGGCATCAACAAAAAGACTAAAAGCCTCAGACACCTAAGAAAACAACACCGATAAGGAAACAATGTACTCCTCCTTTTAACGCCCCTAATTCCAAAGAGATAGCAGTCTCAGGTTAGCTAGCGCAGCTAAGAAATCTTCATCTCCGTGAAGACAGATATCTCGGTGTAACTTGCGACCTTGAAAGCTCACTAAACGGAGACTTACAACATTAGTCAATGTAAGGAATAAAGGACCACTCTTCTAACAGCCATAGTTCCAAAGAGAAAGTAGTCTCAGCTTAGCTAACGCAGCTTATTAGTCTTCATCTCCGTGAAGACAGATATCTGTGTCACCTGCAGCCATGGAAAGCTCACTAAATGGAGACTTACAACATTAGCCGCAATGTATAAGAAGATACCACTGTCAAATATATAAGACCACTATGACGCTAACCGCTAATGATATATATAAACAGACCGCTCTTAATTCACGTAAGACAAACTAAGGCGACAACAATAGGACAAAATTCCTGTGACGCCTAGGAATACCACACTGAGAAGGTGAAGACAGATATCTATGTGTTACCCTATGGCCTTAAGACAGCTCACTAAATGGAGACTTACAACGTTAGCCTGCTCTAACAGACATAAGGCTACTATGGTGTCAACAACAGAACTAAATGCCTCTGACGACTAGGAAAACAACACCCAGTAGGAAAAGACATACTTATTCCTTCTAATGGCTCTATTCCAAACAATACAACTGTCCCAGCCTAACTATCAGCTTTCGATCTTCTATTCATAAAGAATAGATCATTGCCTTTCTTATACTATTGCTAGGTCAAGGGAGGAGTTGTTAGCGGACCAAAGGCCTTCAACACCTCACCTTCGTCTTTCCTTCACCCGGAACCTTAAGCTGTTTTTTGCCTAGCAAATGCAGACTTTTGTTCAGATGGAACAAGATTCGAAAGAACTTATTAATAAAATTCATAGTCCTAATGTGCTGTTCCGTGAGGGATGGAGAGTCAACCTCTGTAGCCCTCTCATCATCTGAATGTTCCATCTGAAAAACGTAGTCAATACCATCCAAATGTACAGATGACTGGACCAACCCAGCACCATCCGACAGCTCACTACCGGAGACTGTTGACGGCTTAACCTGTGACTACTGGGATGCTGCAATAAGCTGTGCAATCTGTGACAGCAGGTCCGTGAACGAGGCTTGCGGAGGAGCGGTTATCCGCTTCTTCGCCATATGCTGCTCACGGACGGAGATCTGACCCCAGATCTTTTGACGCATGTCCCATATAAAAATGCCTCGAACCACTAGGTGCAGGTTAATCCGACTATGGTGGTGAAGACTGGGAACACCTCTGTAGAACAGCATGAACATGCAAAGTTGGGCAGCTAGTCTGCGGTGTAACGTGCTTCATCGATGAAGCAGAGGAAGAAGCCATAGCTGCAACTGGCCCTGGCTGCAGTGTGGAAGGAGCAACCTGGACCACAAGCGTGAACCGACATCCCAACTCACTAAAGTTTCTCGAAGTGGAAAACAGACGACCCTGACTGCTGGTGGAACGGAGAGGGTTCTCCAGCTCACGATCTGACTCCAGACCTCGCCGAGCATTAAGTTTAGAAACTTGTAGGCTTCTACCCCTAAGCGTGCTTTTCCATGGAAGAAGAGGAAGCTATAACAACAGCCAACCCTGGCTGAAGTGTGGAAGGAGCATCCAGACTCACACATTTCGGAGGGGTGCTCCGACTTATTGAAGTTTCTCACGACAGAAAACAGTCAGCCCCAACTGCTAATGGGATGGAGAATGCTCTCCAACTCGCGATCTGACCCCCAGATCTCGCTGAGTATCCCATTGAGAAACTTGTAGGCTAATCCCCTTTGCGTGCACTTCCATGTAAGAAGAAGCCAAAACCACAGCCGACCTTGGCTGCAGTGTGGAAGACATCCGGAAGCGTGTTCCGACTCATTATAGTCTCTCGTAACGGACACAGTTGACCCTGATTGCTAATGCGATGGCGAGGGATCTCCAGCTTGTGATCTGACCCCAGATCTTGCCGAGCATCCCATAAGAAACTTTCAGGCTTCCCCTTTTGCCATCGTCGCTAGGGTGAGCTTTATTTTATGAGGTGCTCACTTTAACCATGTTTATACTACTCGACCGTAACGGACCTACCAGGCATCCCGGCTCCCATATAGGGACGACCGCTTCACCGGTCAAGCTAAAAAGAGACTGAAAGACTAGTATTAGCCAGCAGTGAAAGCTCCTATATCAGAACTCAACCGCCCACCACACAGATTGATGCTTGTTTCCAACATTTGCATCCCCCAGTACAAGTATTGAAGGAGTACCGCGACTATCGGCAAATAACAAGTCTTTAATTTCTGAGGCTTCCTGGACTTACACTAAGTACCAATTATTATAATGGATACAATTATAATGAAGCCAAAAACATAAGTCCACTGCACTCCCAAAATAATACAGAATAAACATCGCAAGGATACATAACATAGACAATCACAAACATTTTCGAAATAAATTTAAAAAAAAATTTTCACAACTTTTTAATGAAGCCTAAGTGCCCCAAGGGAACCTCAGGAGCCCAAGGGCATCCTGATAGAGCCTAAGTGTGGACAAGCACTACCTAATTAAAGCTAAACTACCGGAATAAGATATAATATGTATCCTAATAGAAAAAAACAATAATTGTTTTTAACTAAACACTGAATTAATACGAATCCAAAACATTATTGAACAGACAACAATGTCAAGAGGAAAAACTGGAAACTAACCAACAACAGGCACAACAAAGGCCCAAAGTCAGTAACCGATCAACAACTACCTGATGCAAAGCTAGATCTTTATATGAAGAAAAAACAATGCATCTGGTAGAAGATGCAAGAATACAAAACATCCTGAACAGTAATGAACAGGACATAAACATAGGGAATAAAGGGATTACCTATTCCGTAAAACAAGTTAAACTCCCAAGAATTTTACTAAAAAATTCTCAATAAAAAAGCCAAAAGAGCCTGGGAGTAAAACAGGAGGATTCAGGAGAGGGAAGGGAAGTAATACTAACAAAACAACAGTGGCGTCAGATTATAATGACGACATTCAAAAGCATATCCCGAAATTGGGAAACATGGATAATTTTATATAAAAATTTTAAAGTTACAGCCCTGAACATCCAAAACCACCGTTATTCACTTCCAGCATCCTGCTACACCATTGATTCCATGAAAACCATCATTGATTTGTGTCTGGCATCTTCAAAAATGAGAATTTATTGCACAGATGTCAGTTTACTGACTTGGGCCAAACAAAAGAATGATGCTTGGCATCAATTCCGATCTCTTCCTGAGTACTGCGCATGTGCAAGTACTAAAAAGTATGGAGGGCCAGATAGGACTTTTAATTTTTGGTATTGTATGCAAATTTTGGGGATTGGGGGGGGGGGGGGGGCAAAATTTGTGTTTGGCCCCTAATAACATTGAGGTTGCACCAGCTAAGCCTGGGCCATTGGTTTTAGTATAAAAATATTAAAATTTCAAGTAAAACAATAAACCAACAAAGGGCAAACACTCTCTCAATTCATCAGAATTTTTTAACTTTATCATTGCAATGCTTGGTATCATAATTTATTGTAATGTGACTTTCACAGTTCAAATTAGGTTCCGCTCCACAGTTTCGCACTATTGCACAGGGGTGAAATTCTAAACATAGGGCATATGTTGAAACTAAGGCCATGTAAAATAGAGATATATTTTTAGTATCAGATATATGATTACATTAGGTTTTTTGTTGGACAAGAGAATTTGAAGTTTTGGTCCCAAAGTTGGAGTCTGATACATAGGGGAAAATTACCAGATGAATTATGGGAAACAGTGGCTTCGAAAAAATGGCTATTTTTTAAAATGTAATTTTTACACGGGTTTGTTACCAGACAGGTAACTGAAAAAGGAGACGGAAACATATAATTTTTTTTTTGCATTTTAGAAACAGGGGATGCTTTGTTCCAGGGGTGGGTAGGTGAGGTTGGTGGGAAAATTCTGCTTTTGAGGCTGCTAGGTGGCTGAAAATGACTGGTTTCGGCATTTTTTCATGCAATTTTTCAGGTTGAAGTCTGGCCTTTGACAATAAATTATTCCACCCACATTCAGATTGTTTATTTCTACTTAGTCAGATAGTGTTATATGTTTTTTGTGGATTTGGGAAATGTAATACATGTTATGAGTTAGATAACTAAGCTACAGAATATTTGCATTTGAAGAGAGTGTATGGCATGTCATATTTGGAAATGCCTGGAAAACTGTGGAGTGGAACCTTATTACATGAAGAATGAAATTTTGAACAAAATTCAACAATGAAAGGCCAATACTCTCTCGGTTTTTGAGAGACCACTGTGGTTTTCACAGGTGTCCAAGCTAATGCTAATATAAGGCAGCCCGTCAGATCTTATTGAAATCTGAGGTCTATTGATCAAGTCATTGCATAAACAAGGTGCTTTTTGAGCAAAATTAAACAAAGGGAAATAACTCCCTTAACTTTCATTGAATTATGGATGGATGGATGGATGGATGGATGGATGGATCAAAGTACTTTACTATATCCCTTCCCTACGAGAGGGTGGGGAAGGGATAAAAAAGAATGCTACCTCACCATACTCTTTACCTCATCCAACAAAACAATTTGGCAAGGTAGAAGGCCCATCAAGAGAGTACTTGCATATCCTTTTACCAATAAAAAGACTATAGTGTTGTTTACATAGAGCCACAGCAAATAAATCTTCAAATTTGTTATCAACATAAAAAACTGCAGGAAGATTGTTTTTCTGCTATCAAAATTTGAGAGTCTCAGAACTTTCATATCTGCCAAATCATCTTTTCAATTTAGGAAGGAAAGAAAACTGTTTGTGTAATTATGACTTTTTGAGAGTGGCATCATCAGGGATATGATTGAAACATTGAACAAAAATGGTAAACTGTGCATCGAACAGACATTTTAGAAGTGAGGCTTCTAATGAATATTTGTGAACTTAGGACAGGTAGGTAAACAAAATTTGAAGATAAAACAAGTTTTCTATAAATTGGCTGGAAAATGTAGGAAAAACAAATCAATGTTTGCAACCAAAAATCATCAAAGGTCCATACATCTATTAAAAATTACCAAACCATATAAATGATAAATATTAAGTAATTTGTATATTTTTTATACTTACCAATGGCCCAGACTAGCTGGTGCTAACTCAAATTAATCCAGGGCCAAACAAATTTTGCCCCCCAATCTCCAAAATTTACATGTAAAACCCCAAAAATTAAGTCCTAGATGGTCCTCCATACTTTTGAGATCTGCGCATGCGCAGTATCCAGGAAGATACCAAAATTGGCGCCAACCATCATCCTTTCTACGATACCTGCTAAATTTTATAATCAGCGGGGAGGGGGGAGGTATGAGTGCCCACTCATGGGAGGACCATCCCCGACTGGGCCATTGCTAAGTATAAAAAATATTATAAATTTAAAGTAATTTGTATATTTTTTATACTTACCAATGGCCCAGACTCAGCTGGTGCTAACTCAAAGTTATCAAGGGCCAAACACAAATTTTGAACCTCCCAATCCCCAAAATTTGCTTACAAAACCAAAAATTAAAAGTCCTATCTGTTCCTCCATACTTTTACTCTCCGCGCAGTCGCCAGAAAGTGACCGAAATTAGCGCCAACATCATTCTTTGTAGAAAAGAGTACTACATAATAACTCAGCGGGGAGGTATGAGTGCCCACTCATGGGAGGGCCATATACGTCTGGGCCATTGGTAAGCATAAAAAATGTACAAATTACTTTAAATGTATAATATTTTTATACTATAACCCAATGGCCCAGACTTAGCTGAATCGTAAAAAGGCGGAGGGCCTAGGACTTCAGAATTAGTATACCAACATAGTTCCATAGCCTGTCATCCAAGGTGAAAGGAAATTAAATTTAAAAGGAATTACATGTATGTCTCTCTATACAGTAATATACAAGACATATCATCATCAATAAGGAGCCAATTTCAAGTAATTCAATATTCTTAGCATAAAGACTATGCTAATTGGATGTAACAAGTTCCCAATTTTTTAAGGCTAGTCTGGACTAAGCCAAAAAAATTAGGATGGCGTATTTGAGAATGAGAGGCTATTTCCCACAAACATACACCATATACAATAAACACAAGCTGTATCCAGGATATAATCTACAGACAAAACAGCTTCACTCATAGTTACATACTTATCAAGCCAGAGGAGAGGTAAAAAATCCCCCCCCACCCCACCCCCCCCCCCCCCTTTTTGAAGGAATCTTCAAAAAGAAGAGGGGAGCACTCTGAAATCAGTAAAAGCGGTACCAAATAACAAAATAAATATTCATCGAATAGACACCCAAGTATTAATTATTATTAATAAATTGGTGCTTAATGCCACTTCAGAAGCTAAGGCTATAGCGGTGATCCTGGTAATTAATATCGCCCGCTTATAACGTATACCAGAGTCGGCATATGCTGATAGGTCAAAACCAGTTATATAATATATAACATTCACATGTCCAATAGAATCACAATGGACGATCTCTGGAGAGTAAACACACTTCCAAGGTAACCCACAGGCGACCCCATTCAGGTGTACAATAAATTCCAGTAAATAACACTCCTAGACGTGTTCTATCCGATATCTATGTTCCTGGAAATGTGCAAATATACGATACTGTAAGACAAGATGTATTCGAATGGGTACCGCCATTAATAGAAACCTGGATCTAGAAATGGATCGAGCTATGATTAATAGACTTGCCATGGACCACCCCTGAAAAAATTCATAGTTTCTAAGGTCCATAACATACAATAATAATGCGATTATTATGCACGTGAGCATTGAAATCCTGCATGTAATCATCTGAATACCAGTTAACTGACTAGACAGCCTCCCAGGTACCCCATGGCTAGCAATTTATTGACGATGAATCATATTCTCGTATATGACATATAGACGAACAACCACAGGAAACCAACCAACTAGAAAGTGGATGTGCCCATGAAGTCGCCATAGAATATGACCCAGCCGCCAAATCGAGAAGTCATGAAATGCATGTATGTACTTAAATGCATACAAGGCTTACAGGAAGAAAACTACGTATTGCTCGGTAATTGCCTCTTAAGACATTGGCGGTGTGGAGGAAGGGGGTGGGGATTCAAAATCATAACGAACCCCCTTCACCCGCATTACTTGAATCGTTCTTGTGTTCATCATCAAATAGTATAGGAACCACAAGGCTCCCTCACGTCTGACAGATTCCATAATGCAACTAAGGGTGGAGAAAGACGTGAAGAACAAATACTTTCCCTGATAAAGAAAGTCCTCTCATAGAGTAAGCTTCCGAGGAACGTCCCATAACAGACACTTGAGAAGATTGATCCAATGTTCCTATGACTACAGGGGTGCTACTATCAGGATTTCACAACAAGACTGTTTGAACTAAACAGAATCTGCTAAATCAACGAAGTTGGAGGATACGCCTATCCCATCATTCCGTCCCATGAGATCAACAGAGCATCTATCTACTGTGTACACTCGATGATCTTGGCATGGCGACACAAACGTCGATAACTGATTGTTCTGGTGTGTCGCAAACAGATCTATCATAGAACAATCCTATTGGTAGGAAATCTGCCTGAATATTCGCTTGTTGAGAGTCCGGTCCAATGGCAACAGGCGACCTATCCAAGAGAACGAGTCTGCTAGTACATTCAGACGACCCGGTATATGACGGACAGAAAGATGAACATGATGATTTATGACGTATAGGAGAATCTTCTCCGTTAATTTGCATAATGGCATTGAATGAGTGTCGTCTTGCTTCCTGATGTAAGCTACTACTGTCAAATTGTCCGACAAAATTTGAACATGGATGTCCACTATTATGTGAATCCAATGTTGTTGCGCTAACCAAATTAACATCATCTCTCTCCAGTTCTGAGTAAAGAATATCTGGAGGGGATGCGTGCTCGTCGGAATAAGATCCAAAGCCGCTCCGCACAGCCCCATTAGTCGCATGAATTCCTTCATCGTTAATGCATCTGAGGGTAGACAAAAGCAATCATAACAACTGGCAAATTTCGCTCTGGGTAACTGCTGACGAACCAGATTGTTGTGAGTCTTGAAGCTCATTCCAAAGTGAGTGAACGACTTGGACGGAGATATATCTGACTTTTTCTCGTTTACTATGAAACCGAGATGTCTGAACAAAAGAAGCAGAGCAGACTCTGTACATCGTTTTGAAGAATAATTCTGTTGCTGTATCTCTGAAGAATGTTGTCCAAGTAAGCTGACGTTACCGCAGACAGATGAGCTTTGAAGTATGATATTACCGAGTTCATTATAAGAGTGAATGCCCAGGCAGGGAACCAGGTTTAGACCAAAGAACATTGCTCTGAACTGATACACCTTCCCTTGTACAGTGAACCGCAAGTACTTTCTGAATGCCAGATGTACCAGGACATGAAAGTACGCATCCTTAGATCTATGCTTGCCGCATAGTCATTCACTCGAATGCTCGATCTTACCGACCGAATGGTCCCCATATAGAATTTTGGAGCCACAATAAGCTTGTTTATCCAGCTGAAGTCTATTACTGGTCGGAACGAGCCGCCTGGCTTCGGTACGAGGAACAGGTGGCTGTAAAAATCCTGAGAATCCTGATTCACGGCGACCTCTATTGCTTCCTTTAATATAGAGCCTGTACCTCCGCTAGGAGACTCTCTTTGGAATGATCCGACGAAGATCTGACCAATGCAGACATCTTGTTAGTGGGGGTGCCGCTCAGAATGATAGCCATAGGCCGTCCGAGACTACACTTCTCGCCCACTGATCTGTTCAGTTTCTCGCGAAGATGATACCCTTCTGCCAACTGGCAAGCAATAGAGGCCTTGAACATCACCTGTATGACCTGCGAGGCTTACGAGAAACTACATCCTCCCCACGAAGAACCTCATCCCATCGGCCTAGGGGGGTCTGACCGATAGTCCCGATTAGATCTATGCCCCTTTCCGAGTTGCTATATTGACGACCTCCAGAGTAATTGTAAGAGGGCTTCTTGTACCCTCGTGAGGAGTTCCCTTTTGGCGTTTAGATCTGGAATTTCCTCCTTACTCTTGTCTGCTGAAGCGGGTTGATGAAACGCCGACTTCAATAGCAGATCACTTGACGCTTTCTAATAGCCTGATCACGGGCTGACGAAAGCTTGTTGTCCAAAATAGCATGTCCGGAGACCAGAGTGACTCGGAGAGAGCTTTTCACCTTGTCATTGATAAGTGATAGATAGATAGATAGATAATTTATTTGCCAGTATAGTGAAATATAACAAAGTATATATATGGTACATCTAGTTAAAATAACAAAATTTCGACAAAAAGAAATTTTCGTATAGTACACATAAATAAAATAAATCCTCATAGTTAATGCAATGCATACTGGCAGGGAAAGGCATAGCCAGATTGGCTGTCTTCCTTCTTTCCCCTGAGAGAAATAAAAGAAAGAAAAGAAGAGGGAAAGATCAACATAAATGAAGAGAAAGAAATGGATATTAAACTTCAACATTATAGATTACTCTGTCTTGATGAGGTCTCATTCATGCATGATGTCGCTGGTTGTCTGCTCCTGTTAGATGTCGCCCCCCCCCCCCCCCCCCCCCCTGATTTCGTTGACACCACTCCCCCCATTACCTTGGTGGTAGTAGCAGTATAAGTAAGCTAAGGAATGATTGGTGGAAGCTGAAAGAGAGGCGACATGAACGAGAAACCAGACAACAGTTACTATCATAGACAACACCTGATTTTGTCATTAACCCACAACCTTCGTAACCACCAAAACCCCACCCAGCGCTGTTGACAGAAGTCGGCATTCAAATTTTATTACATCTTCACTCCCTGTCCCAAAACCACAGCCCATGACCCTCATTGGAACGATCTCATTGAGCTGGCTCCAATGAGGTCCCGCAAGCTATATCTTTGGGACAGAAGATGAAAATGTGTAGTTTGTTAAAACTTTTGTTGCAGTGTCGTCTGCTATCTGCTTTGGGTGAAAGATTGAACTTTGTATTTAATTGTTTAGTCCACAAAGAAGAAAATGGAAGCAGTGCTAGTAATTTGCTCTGTTCATATGACATCTAGGTCACCTGGCACAATCCAGACAATATGGGTTTGAACAGGATATGCTTTAGGAGTAAAAGGAGAAAAACATTGTTGTTAACTTTTTCTTGAATTCTTTCCTATCCCCTGTATTTCTGATGTCCAATTTTAATTCATTCCATAGTTTTGGGAGTGCAAAAATGGGTAATTTATCCTGATTTTGTGATGGCGACACAAGGGCAGCATCACGTCTGATTAACCCCATATTAGCCACTGTAAGGGCGGAGTTATACATGGTATACAAATTGCCCTGGAAAGAACTCTAAGAGAGGTACAAACGTCCTCAAATTCTTTCTCGTTGAGACATTGCGCCATAGCTCTGGTAAGGTGATCTGCGTAAGACATTGCTTCCAAATTCGCTCTACTTGATGAAAATGCCGTTGTAATTGAGTCTGAGCGATTAGTGAATGATGCAGGCAAGGATACATCTAGATCCCCAGGCAGCTCATTCAAATGCAGAGGAGCTCTCCGAACATCTTCTCCAACCGTTTTTAAATGAATGTAGTCCATGAAATGGTACGTTTATGGAAGATGTAGCTAAGAAACTGCCTTTCCTTCTTGCACTCGAGAGGTTAAATATGTTGGTGTCTATATGGCCAAAGGCCTGCGACACCTGCCTAGACTGTACCGGAAATGAAAGGATTTCCTCCTTTGTCCAGATAAAGTCTGCATCCAATGACGCCAACGGTTTCTTCCTTGTCGTCGCAGCATTCTGATTCGTCAGAATAAATTCAGGGTAGTATTGATGGATGAAATCCATCACAACCCTGTGCTGTTCAGAAAGGGAAGGGTAATCCTCTTCCTTATCCCTTTCACCATCCGAGAGAATCAGTTGCGAATCTCGGTCCCTTGCATCTGCGTGAACAGACGACTGGACAGACCCAGCACCGTCCGACAGCTCAGGTTCTGAGACTGAGGGAGGCTGCAACTGCACTTGCTGGGATGCTGCGATCAGCAGCGCAATCTGCGACAGCAAGTCATCATTAAGGCCTGAGGAGCAGCGGTCTTCTGTTTCCTAACCGCTTGCTGCTCCTGTGACGGTGTGTCGGAGATGGATCACTTCTGGATATCCGAAGTCGGGTAGCTAGAATGTGGTCGTGTGTGCTTTAATAACATAGCGGAGGATGCCAATACTGAAACCGACCCCGGCTGCAGACTAGACGGAGCATCCTGAGTGGTGGGCGGACGCATGCTCCGTCTCGTGCAAGTTTTCAACCAGAAAACTTCATTTTGGCATGTGAAACGTAGCGTAGGAAGCCGTGACTGAAGCCGACCCCGGCTGCCGACTAAACAGAGCGTCCCGAGTGGAGGGCAGACATATGCTCTGGCTCGTTCAAGTTTCTCATAACAACATTTCGCCCCAAATGTCTGTAAGGTTAGAGAGGGGGGGCCTCTCCCACTCGCAGTCTATAGAACTCACCGAGTACAAGAAACTTGTTGTTTTCCTCCCTATTTCCGTCGTCACTAGGTGAGTTACTTATATTAAAGTGCTTGTTCTACCCTCTCCACTTCTTAGACCGCAATGGACTTACCCAACATTACGGCACCCACGGACGGAGTACCTCTTCACTGGTCGAGCTAGCTGCTTGCAAGAGATTAAAACCCTTAACAAAAGGTCCTAACTCCTGCAATCATGAGCACTGCAGCTAGTTCTATATGCTCCACGGAGCACAACGGCAGTAGCACACTTGGATGGGTGTCAGAATATCATCACCATGTTCATGTTCCTCTGAAATAGAAACTGACAAAATGAATTATAATGCGGTGAGAGGCCTGCCCTCAGAGCCTCACCGCCAACAACGTCCTGCGACACCCGTCTCCAAAATTAGTCATTCCAGTGAACACAAGAATGACAAGAGTCCGCAGGAGTGCATCGACTAAAGTCGAAATCAGACCTCCAAACTCCACAAAAAATATATATATAATTAAGATACATGAATAATAGCAATCAAAAATCAATTCAAAATATTTTTTGGAAAAATTTGTTAGGAAAAAACGCCCAAGTTCCCAAAGGGAACATTAAGAGCCCAAAGGCATCCCGAAAGAGCCTTAGTGTGGACAAATTCAAATTTTTTGAGCTACACTACCAGTAATAGAATATAAAAAAACTACCTATATATGAGGACGTTGTCAATGTAAACAATGTCAATGTAAACAATGTCAATGCAAACAATGTCAATGTAAACAAGACATCAGGCACATAAAAAGGCCCAAAGTCATAAATCAGTTTAATGCTACCAGATGCAAAGCTAGATCTTCAAATGAAGAAGAAACGATACATTGGATAGAAGATGCAAGACTAAACGACCTAACACCCCTAGGGTGATGACGTAACCATGGGGAAGAAACAGAATAATATTCTGTAATAAATGTTAAACTCCCAAGAAATTTAATCAAAAATTTCAATAAAAATTAGCTAAAAAGCTTAAGAGTTTAACAGGAAGGGTTCATGGAAGGATAGGGAAGGAATACTTAACAAACAGTGGAATAATCATTAACAAAAGTGATGACGTCAGGCGTAAGTTCCGAAATTCGGAAACATGAAATAATTTTATAATTATTATAAAGTTACAGCCCTGAACGTCAAAAACCACCGTTGAACACTTCCATCATCCAATAACAGCCTTGGATCTACCAATGCTTGCCTTGATTTGTGTCTGGCATCCTCAAAAAAGGAGATTATAAAGCACAGATGTCATTTCATTGTTGATGACTTTAGGACCAAACAAAGAATGATGTTGGCGCTAATTTCAGTCACGTCCTGGCGACTGCGCATGCGCTGAAGGTAGAAGTATGGAGGACCAGATAGGACTTTTAATTTTCGGTTTTGCAAGCAAATTTTGGGGATTGGGGGGTTCAAACTTTGTGTTTGGCCCTTGATAACTTTGAGTTAGCACCAGCTAAGTCTGGGCCATTGGGTTATAGTATAAAAATATACAAATTACTTAAAATTTATCATATTTTTATACGACAACCAATGGCCCAGACTAGCTGAACTGCAAAAAGGCTGGAGGGCCTAGGACATAAAGGAAAATCCAATCTCTCAATTACTTCAGTAAAGGATAGCTCCTAAAGGAGAATAGGAGAAACATAGGAATTATATATGTCTTTCTCTTTTGCGAGAAAACATCGTTCTGAAGAATAATTCTGTTGCCGTATCTCTGAAGAATGTCGTCCAAGTAAGCCAACGTTGTTGCAGACGAATGAGCTCGGAAGTATGACAATACCGAGTTCATTATTCGAGTGAAAGCCCAAGGAGCCAGGTTCAGACTGAAGCACATTGCTCTGAACTGATAAACCTTTCCTTGCAGGGCAAACCAGAGGTACTTTCTGAATGCCGGATGTACCAGGACATGAAAGTAAGCGTCTTTTAGATCAATGCTTGCCGCATAGTTGTCCACTCAATGCTCGCTTTTACCGACCGAATGGTTTCCATATTGAACTTTGGAGCCACAATCAATTTGTTTATCCAACTCAAGTCTATTACCGGTCGGAATGAGCCACCTGGCTTCGGTACGAGGAACATGTGACTGTAAAAACCTTGAGAATCTTGATTCTCGACAACCTCTATTGCTTCCTTTAATAAAAGAGCCTGTATCTCCGCTAGGAGAGACTCTTTTTTTAAAGGATCTGCAGGAAGATTTATCCAACGTGGACATCTTGTTAGTGGGGGTTTTGCTAAGAATGATAGCCGTAGGCCTTCTGAGACTACACTTCTCCCCCACTGATCTTCAGTCACTGCTATCCATAACAACGCTCTACCCAAATCTATCCAGTTTCTCGCGAAGTTTGATAACCTTCCGTCAACTGGCAAGCAATAGAGGTCTAGACCATCACCCGTAGGACTTACGAGGCTTATGGGAGGAGAAACTACATCCTCCCCGCGAAGAACCTCGTCCCGTCAGCTTAGGGACGTCTGACCTATAGTCTCGATTAGACTTGCGCCCCTTTCCCGAGTCGCTGTACTGATGACCTCCGGAGTAATTATAAGAGGGTTTCTTATACCCTCATGAGGAGTTCCCTTTAGATGATTTTGATTTAAAAAGTCCTCGCTTACCCCGGTCTGCTGAAGCGTGCTGTTGAGACACCAACTTCAAAAGCAGATCACTGGAAGCTTTCTTAGCAGCCTGTTCATAGACTAACGAAAGCTTGTCATCAAACAGAGTATGTCCGGAGACTGGAGCGACTCGGAGAGAGCTTTTCACCTTGTCATCTGTAAGTGATGACAACACAAGGGCAGCATCACAGCTGATTAACTCCAAATTTGCCACTGTCAGGGCGGAGTTATACGTGGCATACATGACTGCCCTGGAAAGAACTCTTAGCGAGGAACAAACGTCCTCAAATTCCTTCCCATTAAGACGTTGTGCCACAGCTCTGGTAAGGTGATTTGCTTAGGACATCGCATCCAGATTCGCTCTATTTGATGAAATAGAACATTCCATCACATCCGAGTGTATATTAAATGATGCAGGTAAGGATATGTCTAAATTCCCGGCCTGCTCATCTAAATATAGAGGAGCTCTCTGAACATACTCTCCAACCATTTTAAATGAATGTGGTCCAAGAAATGGAATATTTATGGAGGATGTCGATAAGAAACCACCTTTCCTCTTAGTACTAGAGAGGTTAAATACGTCGTCTATTCTGCCTGTGACACCTGTCTAGACTGTATCGGGAAGGAAAGAACTTCCTCTTTCCTCCGCACGAAGTCTGCATCTAAAGACGATAGTGGTTTCTTCCTCGTTGCCGCAGCTTGCTGATTAGGTGGAACAAATTCCGGATAGTATTGATTGATAAATTCCATCGCTACCATATGTTGTTCCGAAAGGGAAGGGTAATCCTCTTCCTTGTCCCTTTCACCATCCGATTGAATCAGCTGTGACGTTCGGTCCATCGCATCTGTGTGTGCAGATGAATGGACCAACCCAGCACCATCCGACATCTCACTTCTGGAGTCTGCGGGAGGCTGCTCTCGCACGTGCCGGGATGCTACGATCAGCTGCGCAATCTGCGACAGCAAGACCATCACCGAGGCTTGAGGAGCAGCGGCTTTCTGTTTTTTAGCTGCTTGCTGTTCCTGGAATGCAGTTCCGGAGATGGATCTCTTCTCCGAACATCCTGATGATTGAAGCCTCAGTTCCCTAGCTACCGGATGGTCTGACTTCACAGGCGAAGACTGGCTTTGTCTTCGCGCAGCTGGTTGGATATCCGAAGACGAGTAGCTAGAATGGGGTCATGTGTGCTTTTGAACCACAGGGGAGGAAGCCGTGACTGTAGCATCCCGAGCAGCAGGTGTGGACGTATGCTCTGGCCGGTGCAAGTTTCTCAAAACAACATTTGGTCCCAAATGTTGTTGGGTTAGAGAGGGACCTCTCCCGCTCACGGCCTTGTCAGACCTCGCCGAGCCTCTCGAAAAGAAACCTGCTGACTTCCTTCCTATTTCCGTTGTCGCTGGGAGTGCTTTTGATTTTAAGGTGCTCGCTCTACCCAAATCTACACTTCCTTCGACCACAACAGACATACCCGGTGTCACCGTTCCCACAGACGAAATAACCGCTTCACCGGTCAAGCTAGCTGCTTGTAAGGGATTAAGAACACTAACTAGTGGCCTTATCACTTGCTTAATATTCATGAGCACCTTTGCAGCTAGCTCCGTTTGCTCATCAGAGCGCGACGACGGTAACACACTTTTGGAGGGTGTCACAACCCCATCACCATGTTCTTGTTCCTCTGAAAAAGACACTGAAAAACTTGAATTATCTTGCGGCGAGAGTTCCGGCACAGGAATCTCACCGCCAAAGACTTCCTCGCCTTGCATTTAGAGCAGTAAGCTTTCATCAAAATACCAAGTCGATAGCAGTCCTACAAACTCCACAATATAATAATATATAATAAAGATACATGAATAACTGCAATCAAAATCAAATTCGAAAAATTAAATCCAAAAAGTTTTTCCAAAAAATCTTGAAAAAGCCTAAGTTCCCAAAGGGAACATGATGAGCCCAAGGGCATTCCCAATAGAGCCTAAGTGTGGACAAAATCCAAATTTTATTTACTACACTTCCGGAATCATAATACATGTATCCTACAATAATCCTACAGTAATATAATGTAAACAACGTCAAGGAAAAAACTGGAAACAAGACATCAGGCATGCAAAAAGGCCCAAAGTCAGTAACAGATTTTAATGCTACCAGATGTAAAGCTAGATCTTCATACAAAGAAAAAACGATACATCAGACAGAAGATGCAAGACCAAAATGACCCAACACCCCTAGGGTGAGGATGGGGATAAACAGAATAAACATTCTGTAATACACGTTAAACTCCCAAGAAATTTAATAAAAAATTTCAATAAAAATAGCCAAAAAGCTTTGGAGTTTAACGGGAGGGCTTCAAGGAGGGATAGGGAAGGAACACTTAACAAACAGTGGATAAATCATTAGCAAGAATGATGACGTCAGGCATATGTCCCAAAATTGGGAAACATGAAATAATTTTTATAATTATTATAAAGTTACAGCCCTGAATGTTTCCAACAACCGTTGTTTCCTTCCATCATCCATTTACAGCCTTGGATACACCAATTTTACCATAGATTTGTGTCTGGCATCCTCAAAAAGGAGATTTAAAAGCACAGATATCAGTTCATTGTTGCTGACTTTAGGGTCAAACAAAGAATGATGGTTGGCGCCAATTTCGGCTCCTTCCTGTATACTGCACATGCACAGATCTCAAAAGTATGGTGGACCATCTAGGACTTAATTTTTTCGGTTTCACATGCAAATTTTGGGAATTGGGGGGCAAAATTTGTGTTTGGTTCTGGATTAATTTGAGTTAGCACCAGATAGTCTGGGCCACTGGTTGTCATATAAAAATATATAAGTGCGCATTTACATTTCACATAATTATTAACTCTTTCACCTTCTTCCTAACATAAAAACTGTTTAAATGTATACAAATGCAAAAACTGGTAAAAAACAGCCAGAGCTATTCACTAGAATCGCAAGTCAAATATTATTATTCTTTTGATTTTTTGTCTCAAAACATTGGTTATGACCTCTCATTGGAATTGTAAGCTCAGTGAATTCAATGTTCCATTGAGAGGGCATAAGATCTTTTTTGAGACAAAACTTTTTTTTTGCAACTGTGATTTTCTATTTATGTTGGGTAATTCATAATTTTCATGAAGCTCTACTGACCAAATTTAATAAGAGAAAATCAATAACAGGCCATAACTTTGAAAAAATCACTGGACCAGAAATTCCAGACAATATGCAGATGAACATTTCATGATATCACTTCTCCCCATGCTTTCATAAACATCCACAGGAAAATAAAAATCTAGTTTAGGGAACAACCAGTTTTATAAATCCGACAATATGTCATAGAACAATAACTGACTTGGTTTATTTTGTAAGATAATTATATCACCAAGGGTTATTATTATATTCTAGTGATAAACTGCAAATTTAATCTATTATATCTTGTTTGACAGAACAGCTTCATTAAACAAGATCATATAGATTAAATGATTATGATAGATGAACTGAAGCCATAGAGATCCATAAACAGGGGGAATTCAGTGGTTATCAGAGTAATTAATCAAATGATCACAAGATTTTTTATTCAATAACAATAGTTTACGCAAAAACCTATATACTTTAATAGGTTAAATTTGTAAGGAAGGAATGGTTATGGGCCGGTGTGTGGAAGTTATATGCAATTAACAATGTTAATCGGGTGAGCAGGCCTTCAAGTCCCCCAAATCCACAGTAAAATTCCAGAAATGTTCCCAAATTAGGCAACAAAACAGTGTGGTCCAGTTTGATCAAGAGAGATTTAATAGATGTTGCGAGGGCACCAATTAAGCCTTGAGAAACCAGAAAATAGCTTCTGTGATGGTTAATTTTATAAAAAAAGAAAGAAATTTCAATGGAGGTGAACCCAAACTGAACCTGCAATATCGACAAATTAGACCTATCTATAAATGCCTGAATTAAGAAGTATCCAATTAAGTGGACTTCACTGTACAGTTCTTAACATTGTGGACCGAACAATTCATTTTCCACAAAACTCTAAACGACTTGATGTATTGGATGCGTGAACATCTCATTCCAACATCAATTATGGCTGATTGAAGTTTGATAACAACTGAGAAAAACCTCCTCCCCACCCCCCCAAAAAAAAAATGAAAAAGAAAAAAGTAAAAATATAAATAAAAAATAATGAAAACAAACATTCAAACTGGCTTAACCATTTACCCCTAACGAATTGACCGCATCCACTTGAGTAATGTACAATTTTACCAGTAGAAACAAAATTCACAAAATTTCAACAAAATCATATCATGTGACCCCTCAATGAAATGTGCTCATCAAGCTCATTCCATTGAGAGGAAGGGGGGGGGGGGGGGGGTCACATGATATGGTTTTGTTGAATATGTTTGAAAAATTTGAAAAAATAATATTTAAAAAATCCAGCAAGAGGATCACAGATCCAGAAGTCGAGTTTTGACATTAAATTCTGAAGAAATAAGCTATTTGTAGCAACAGTGACCTTGACCTTGGAGTCCCAGACTCCAAAATCAATAGGTGTCTTCCCTTCCTATAGGGTAACCTCTGGTATAAGTTTGGTAAAGGTGCGTCAAATAGAACTAAAGTTATTGCCCGGAAACCAATTTGTCACAAAATATTCTATTTATAGTAACAGTGACCTTGACCTTGGAGTCCCAGACTCCGAAATCAATAGGTGTCTTCCCTTCCTATAAGGTAACCTCTGGTATAAGTTTGGTAAAGGTGCATCAAATAGAACTAAAGTTATTGCCCGGAAACCAATTTGTCACAAAATATTCTATTGATAGTAACAGTGACCTTGACCTTGGGACCTCAGACTCCAGAATCAATAGGTGTCTTCCTTTCCTATAGGGTAACCTCTGATATAAGTTTGGTAAAAAATAGAACTAAAGTTATTGCCCAGAAACCAATTTGTCACAAAATATTCTACTTATAGTAACAGTGACCTTGAACTTGGGGCGCGAGACTCTGAAATCGATAGGTGTCTTCCTTTCCTATAGGGAAACCTCTGGTATAATTTTGGTAAAGGTGCATCAAATAGAACTAAAGTTATTGCCCGGAAACCAATTGTTTACGCCCTCCACCCACCTGCCCGCCACTTCATCAAACTATAAGTCGAGTTTGACTTCGTCAAAACTCAACTAAAAATAAATTTTGACATTGTCTGTGTTGGTTAATGGCTTAACTGAATTAACTGTATCAGGACACTTCTCATTTACGAATACTAGTGTAATCAATTGAGCATAAATATTCTCTTCATTGATTCAAATGTTAGTAGATCTCCTTAGAGGCAAGAAAAATTAAGATCTTAGTTAAAATCAACAGACGCCAATAGCATTGAAACAGATGACAGTATTTTATACAGTTTAGCAAAATACTCACCATTTTCCATCATATCACACAATTCCTTGTATTCCACCCTACCATCTGGCTTCTTATAAAACTCCACCACTTTCTGAATTTCTGTTCTTGATAGTTGTGCTTCTTTACCAACAGCAAGCATCAAACCACACACAAACTGGTTTTCAGTTATGATACCACTGCGTAGTTTATCATGATCCTTGAAGAACTCTTTTGTCCTGATACCATTTTTGAACACGGCTACTCGAATCTTGTCGAAGATATGGTTCAGTGTTGGATCACCACCTTCCTGTGATAATAAATAACTAGAGTGATGTCACACATGCAGCCCGACTATCCCAGCAATGGCAATGCTTAGACACAAAATAGTCGGAGCCATTTTTTGTTAACCGTTTACCTAACGAATCAGCCATATCTGCACTCGTGATGTACAAAAGTTGCTATTCAAATTTTATTTTTTCATTTCTCTACTCCAAAACATACCTCATGACCTATTAATGGAACAAGCTTGATGAGGTTGTTCCAATACAGACTAATAAGCCATGGTTAGAAGTAAAAAATGCATTTTTGGAAAAACTGCCTAAATGACTGGTGCATTTTTGAAAAAACTGCCCCTAAATGACCAGGGAGGGGGGGGGGGGGGGGGGGGGAGTTGTGGAACCTATATTCAAACCTGGCCTGTATTACTGGCTGGAAAATACACATATCAACTTCGGTTGAAACTAAATAATCCAAACTGGAGATATCGGTCAGAAACCAATTGTTTACAGAAGACAGATGGACAGACGGATGGACGACAGACCGACGGATGGACGGACAGACAGACAGACCAACGGATAGACAGATAAAAGTCATGACTATAGCCCTGACTGTAAACAGTCAGGCTAAAAATGCATTTTGTACCAAAGAAAAAATATTGCTCAAATGGCCCTGGGTGAGGAGGAGGTGGGGGAGGGTTTTAGGGGAGTCCATTTTTTTCTGCATGTGGTCACTCTAAATCCTTCAGAATGCATTTTGAGCAAAGAGATAAAAAAAAATGCCTAACTGGCACCGAGGGGGTGGGGGGGGGGGGGGTGTTTGGATTGTTAACCACAAACTTTAAGCAAAACTGTAAAATGCATTTTTGACATTAAAAAAAGTGCCTAATTGGCCCCGGGAGGGGTTACGTGAGGTTAAAAAAGGTTCTGCATGTAGTGACTGTAACTAGTTCAAAATGCATATTGGGGGAAAGAAAAAAAATTTTGTAAAAATGCCTAATTGGTGGGGGCTGGGCAGGGCAATAACTTCAACAATTTTCATTGGATAATTGTGGTCATCAAACTTGACCTAGAGACATGTACTGAAAATAATTGAAATCTGTTAACTTTTGTTTAAGTTATGGCATAAAGAAAGTTCGGACAGATGGACTGATGGATGGACTGACAGATGGACGGAGCAAGCTCTGTGCTATATCCCTCCCTTGTGGGAGGGGATAAAAAGTAACAATATTATATGTGGTAGAAGCATAATTTGAAATTTAGAGAAACTAAGTTCGAAAAGCGTTGTGAAAAGGGTTAAATTAATGCCAATATTATTTGAAGCCACTGTGTACAGCTTCAGTAGACCCTGCCCAAAATGAAAAAAAGAAATGACGTTGTAACAGAGTGTTTAGAGAATGAAAGGTAGAACCTTGAAAAGCAGAACTTTAATCCGAAACTTTAAGCTGGGAATACTAAGTAAAATTGATTGGCAAAAAAGGATTAAATATTTCCTAAAACCGATAAAAGAAAACATTGATGTAAATGGAATCATTAAGTTGTATTGACCATGCAAGAATTAGAATAAGAAAGTATGTGGCAAAGTCTAATTTCAAATACAAAGAAAGTAGTCTGAAAATATCTTTAAAATCATGCCGATTTTAATGAAAATCACTGTAGAAAAGTTCAGTAGATAGTAGACATTGTACCAAATTAGAAAGAGTGACATTCCACTAAACTGTTTGAAGAATTAAAGGTGTAATTTTAAAACACCCTCCCCCCCCCCCAAAAAAAAAAGAACAAACTTTAACCAAATACATTAACCTGGAAGTTGTAAGTTAAATTGCCATACAAAAAAGGGTTAAATATTTCCCAAAATAACATGAAACATAAAAAAAAAAATAATGAAAATGATAGATTCAATAGTAATATTAATTTAAAAGAACAAAAAACTTTAAGGTTGACTAAAAAACTTTAACCACAAACTTTAACCAAAACTCCAAATGTTAACCGACGGACAGACGAAAGTCATGACTAAACAGGAAAAAAAAACCCCCAAAACCACTTGAACCTTCAGTAAAAAACTTTAACCACAAACTTTAACCAAAACTCTAAATGTTAACAGATGGACAGATGGACAGACGGACAGACGGCCGGACGAAAGTCATGACTAGAGCCCTCACTGTAAACAGTCGAGCTAAAAATGAAGTATCTTTGCTACAAGTGTTGAGTTTCTCTCAATTATCAATGTTGAATCTATTTAGAATGAGGAATTGAAAAATGTATATTTTTTCAGTGTCTCACATGACTTTAAAACTTGTAAATAATTCATAATTTCTACTTTTTTCGGGGGGGGGGGGGGGGGGGGGGGGTTAGCAAAAAATGCAAGGGTACAAGGTCTAGGTGGGTGGGTGGGTGATTCCAAGCCCCAAAGTGCAGTTTGAATAGAGCATTGATAATGTGTTGGGGCTCCATGTTAGAATTTTTCCCCCATGTTTTACACTTCATTAGGGGGTGGGTCCTGTTCTGGGTCTGGCAAAAATTTGCAAAACAAAAAAGTGATTCCCAGCTATTTGGTCATGATTTTCACTCCTTTATATTTCTACTAAGGCAGTCTGCCTCTTATTAGTGCTTTGTAGCGCCTATTATTTGATTCTTCGGTTAGCCTCAGGGTGCCTCATGCCATTGGTCTAGTGTTCTTCGATGTGTGGAATAATTGGAAAGATTGATAGAATAAAAATCTTGATTGTGGAAACCGTGTATAATTTCAAGGTAAATATGATTCTAGTGACACTAACATAAAAAATAAATAAGAGGCAATTCATCTCAGACAAGCCACCCTGGCATGGGTCAAAGAACTTCAGTATTTGGTCTCTCTCAGACCAGCTGTACAAACTAAACAATTAACCAAAAAGTAATGAAATGAAAAACAACTATTTCTTGTGGGCAGTTGAAGATATCCAGGTGGGAACAATATATTTTGGGCAGGCCTTCTTGGTGATGGGATTTGACTGGTGTCTGAACAGCATAGACATGTTGTACATCGGGGTAAGGGTTGTGTTGCTTGGAACATGAATGGGTGTATATCTGCAATTTAGTTGGTGGAGGCAGGTTCCAGTGGTTACCTGGGGGTCTGATGCTGCATTTCTATTGTGGCTTTATATGCAGAGAGATTGTTTTGGGGCCATCTGTGGCTAGGGATGCCTTGGATGCCCAAGAGCAGGGCTGGGACATCAGACAAGTTGGTTTGCGGCACCTTTCATGTTTGGGAAAAGTACTGTAGAACCTGTCTTGAGAGAACGCCCTTTGGGCCACACAAAAGTGGTCTCTCAAGACAGGTGGTCTCTCATAAAAGGTTTCAGGTTTTCTCAAGTCAGTGAATAACCAACCACAAAATACAGAAATGGAGAAGAATGAATTTTTGTAATTACTTCGCAGTTGTTCTTTTTTATGAAGTTTTTGTAACAAATTGAAATGGACTGTTATAAAAATTGTAAAAATAAATTAGTGTTGAAAATCTTCATTGAAGATTTTCAACACAAATTTATCTTTATAATCCTATCTGTCACATTTAGGTATTATGAAATTGTTTATTCAGCAATAGTCCTAATCTTTTCACGGGGGTCTTATAAAAACATCTCAATCTTTAATGAGTTATGAAACTGAATAGCAATTGAAACCCAATTAAGAGCTTTTAATACTTTTAATTGTGTTAGTATAACCACAATGGATTTTCCAATTCCAGAACAGGTAAAAAGTTTTTGTCAGGGTCTCATTTCAGTGCATTTGACGTCTTGGCATTGGTTCATTAAGCTGTTAACACCTCAAAATTTTCATCAGCCTTCCAGGAAATTTATTTTTTTATTTATTGGTGTTTAAGGTCACATACTTATGCACAATGGCTAATCGTGACCGTGACAGTTTTACGGGTGGAGGAAGCCGGAGTACCCGGAGAGAACCACTGAGCAACGACGAGCAGCTGTCAGCTCTCCAACATCGTAACTCTGCACCGCAGCACAGGCAGGGTTAGATTGGTTGAAGACATGCGCACCATCGACGTGCAGTACGCCTCAGTACACAGCATCATCGTGCCCCCATGTAGGCAATCGGGGTGAAGTGTCTTGCCCAAGGACACAACGCGGTTGCCGCAAGTGGGATTCGAACCGAGGACCTCTCGGCTTGCAGCTTGCACCTCTACCAACTGAGCCACCGCGCCCCCGCCTTCCAGGAAAGTGATTACAATCATATTCTGGAAAAATTAAAAGAGTCAACTCCATTCACACCTCTGAACTCAAGAGTGCGAACATCCTTAATTATCACCTTAATTATGGAAACACTGGAACTACCAGCACCACTGAAGAGAACAATAGCAGCTCTGGGCATCTCTTGCCCTGTCACCTGGACTGTCCAGGAGACAGGCAAGAGAGTCCATCTGAACTTGGAGTTCATCGTTGAAGAGCACAACACCACCACACCTTCTTCGGGGAGAGGTAGCACCTTTTGTGAGAGGAACCCCTCTCACACTGGTCCTCACCCGAAGAAGCCTGGACCTGGCCCTGAAAAGGAAAAGAAGAAGAGCAAGAAGTAAAAGAGCCCATCCACCAGGTGCCGGGATGCCCGGCGGCTGGAGACGTTCCTGAAAAAGAAGAAGGAAGAGAAAGCAGAAGAGAAGACGGAGGAGACCACTACCATTTCCTCCCCTCCAACTCCTGTGACTCCCATCCACTCCCCAGCTGCCTCTCCTTTGAGGGGCAACCTGGAGGATGACGATGTCACCAGCGAGTCGGAGACGGAATTGGAAACTGGTTCTCTGATGTCTCCCTCTCCAATTTCATCCCTCTCTCCGGATCAGGAACAGGCACGGATACTCTTTGAGCAAATTCGCAGCCTAAGAGAAGACATTAGGGCAACAATTGAAGAAACTAAAGACCACAACAAGACAACGACGGCACTCACAGAACAAAGCAACAGCTACAGCACCAACACTCCTGAAGCAGCAAGGACTCGACCATTCCACCCCAGTCAGTCCTCCATTATCAACAGCCCAACTACACCAACTACTACCACAGTCTCTCCTTCCCAGCCACCTCCACCCAAAAAGAAGAAAAAATGGCATAGACGACGCTAAAACCATCACAGACACCTGCCGAGTACCTGAACCTTCTCCTCCTTTGACACACCTAGACATATGAAACCAACCATCTACAGTCACCGAGGGTCGAATGGGGCTTGTCCCCCAAATCGTCCCTGCGCGCCTTCGGCGTGTCAAACCATTTCGTTCAAGTCATAACTTACTTATACACAAAGATCCTAACCCACATAGATTTAAACCTAGGAAAATGACACAGTTCACCAAATCATCATCAGCATTAAACACTCAGGAAAAGAGAAGAGAAGAGAAGAAGGATGACAGGAAAAACAAGAAGGACAGGGAGACAGCTGCAAGACGAGAGTTAGCAGGAAACAAGGTTAGTGCTGGTAATTTTAAAAATTCCGGGAGGCAAGCGAATAGGGAGTCAGAGGGGAGCAATGAGTTTCTGGGAAAGCAGTTAGAAGCTCTAACAAAGCAGATTGCCGAATTGAGGGAAGAACTCAAAGCAAAGGATGTCGAGATGAGGGAGGTGCTTAGGGCCAAAGACCTCCAAATTTCTGAGATACTAAGAAATTCTTTTATTATGCCATCCCCACTATCACCTGGATCTCCAGCTAAAGTGATCCAAGTAGTGGCAGAGATCCATGCTGTTCCAGACAGTAATGAGTCCAGCCCGATAGAGGTCCTGGCTGCCTCTGAGGGCATTCCTTCTGAAAAAGAAAGCAGTAGTGTCAATAGCGTCAACAATAATGCCAATAGTCATGGTGCCAGAAAGACAAGCAGAAGAGATTCCACAAGTTCAGCAGCCACAGCATCGGAGGAGGGTAGCAGCCCAAAATCCTATGCTGAGGCTGCACGTGCTCGTGGAGTCAACTCCAAAGCAAATACAAAAATCACAGTGGATCCTCTGGGAACCAAATCCTTTAACCCGGATAGATCTCTGTCACAGTTACTTAACACGCAACCTAGTGGGATAGGTTCCAGTCACGATACGGTACTGGAGTCTGTTCCCGCTAGTGGCCCCAGCAATATGAGCCAAAAGGGAGGGGAAGAACCCCCTAAAAAGAAAACAAAATAGTTGCGATTCTGAGTGCGAGTTGCAGGAGGTGACGGGTGCTGATGGTTTCTCCACTTTGACACCTAGAGTGGTAAAGAAGTACAGAAGCCTCCAGCATCCCTCCTCTTCCAGCTCCTCTCAGGTCAACAGTACTAACAGGACTAATTCTCATAATGGCAATAACAAAAACTTAACTGTTGACGATAATGATCTCACTGCGAACAAAAACATCACAGTCAGAGAGTCCGGCCTGGAGGAAGTCACTCAACTTATGAGTTTAGACTTCTCCGCGGCCATAAAAAGGACACCCACGAGGCCTGTACAGAAGATACCCACGAGGGTACCCATGGACAAAAACAAAAAACAAGATAAGCAGGCTACACAACCTCTAGGGGAAAAAACATCCGTTAATATTGCCGTGGTAACTAGGATACACCCTGACACTCCAAAAGAAGCCATCAGCCAGGGTATACCAGGCTGCAAGTGGGAAAGATTCACCTCCAGAGCCACGGGCAATTACACGTGGAAGCTGAAGGTGATCTGCCCTAACAGTACAACTAAACGAAAAATAATTTTGGAAGGGGTGACCATCAATGGTAGAAAGCATGTTACAGAGGAGTACCGATCAACCCCTCCCCCAATCCAATGTCATAAATGTAAAAAATTTGGGCACGTAGCAAACAGATGCAGGGGCACTCTGACCTGCATGAAATGTGGAGACAACCATCTCACCAAGGCATGCAGGTCAAAGTCCCCCTCCTGCCCTAACTGCAAGGAACCCCACACCAGTAATTATCGGGGGTGCCCCCACTTTAAAAAAGTGAAAACCAACATAGAGTTGAAAAACCTTAACTTAAATAAACCCGACAACGCTTCCTCACCCCACACAATATGCTCCCTTGTCACGGGAGCGCTCTACTCAGTTCTAAACAAACATGTCAGCACTAGTCTGTCTGACATCTGTGAAGACGTTAGCCGCTCAGCGTCCCGGCTCTTCAAAACCCAAATATCTGAATCTTTAATTAAAGCCGCAGTCAACATCCAATAAAGCCACTAATCACCTCCAACCAAACACCGCGACTAAATTACAACCCCATCATGAATAAGTTACAAATAGCCATGTGGAATGCTAGAAGCGTTAATAACAAAAAGCTTCAGATCAGCCCATACTTCAAAGATACAGACATTGTCTGTATCTGCGAAAGTTGGCTTCAACCCAGTAAAAATCTTTCAGTTAGCGGGTTCAGCACTATTAGAAGAGACCGACAAATCACTAAAGGTGGTGGCGTCGCTCTTCTAATAAAGGAGAACATCAAAACCAAAACAATAAAAACCAATCACCTCGATACAGAGGTGATTGCAACTGAAATCACAGTCAACAATAAAAACATCGCTATTGTTTGTTATTGTAACGACCCAAGCAAAATTGTTTCTGACACTGTCTTTGATTTCTTTACGAGGAAATACAAACACTGCATTTTCCTCGGCGACTTCACTGCCAAACACCTGTACTTTGGCTGCAACAAAACCAGCCCCAACGGTGAAGCCCTCCTTGAAATAACAAAAAAAACATAACCTCCATGTGGTTATGAACGACAATTCAGCAACCTATATCAGTAACAACCCACTATTTTCATCTGATATCCTCGATCTAATTATCGCCAGTGATTCCCTGATAAACTGCATCGATGACCACTGGGTCGGCGATGATGACTTAGGAAGCGATCACCTCCCAGTCCATGCCTCACTGCAGCTAGGAAATGGGCCACTCAGGTACCCCCACACTCTCCGCAGAAATTTTAGAAAAATTAATTGGAACTTCTACCGCGACATCATCGATGTCAAACTCACAAACAACCCCCCCATCCAACGCAGCAGAACTCGAAACCAAATGCGAGGGCATAGAGAAAATCATTAACTCAACCCTAAACGAAATGTGCCCAAAAGAAGAAGTACGCCCCAGGAGAAATACTATCTCGGGCGACACACTGTCACTAATCAAAACTAAGCAGAAAGCTCTTCGCGCTCTTAAAACCGAAACTGACCCCGGTAAGAAAGCTGACCTCAAAAAAACATATAACCACTTGGCAAAGTCAAGGAAGCCCTCAAAGCTGAAAAACAAGCCAACTGGGAAAAGGTAACAGCCAATCTAAATGGGGTCCAATATGCTAAAAAATTCTGAGACTCATTCAAAATCCTAACTGGGCAAAAAAAGAAGGGCGGCAAAGCCACTGCAAAACCTCTTAAAAGAGAAGACGGTTCCTTTACGAGCACCGACAAAGACAAGGCCGACACTTTTGCCGACCTCCTAAGAAAAACACATTGCCCGTATCAAGGCGCAGGCAATGATGAACCCAATAAACGCAATTGACAACTTCATGAATGAACACCCTGAAATCTACCGTGACCCCAAATTCGATAACGAGCCAGAAGACAGGGATTACGATGACCTCGTCACCCCCATCACCAATCACAAAATCATCAACGTCATTAAAAAATGCAAAAATTTGTCCTCACCCGGCCAAGACGAAGTGAGCTACAAAATTCTTAAACACAGCCCAAATTCCCTAATCGAAAAACTAAACAAACTGTTCAATGCATGCCTCACCCATGGATACTTTCCCAAATGTTGGAAAAAAGCCATTGGTGTCATGATACCAAAACCTGACAAGGACCCCTCCGACCCAGCCAGCTACCGCCCAATCAGCCTCCTCAGCTGCATTGGTAAGACATTTGAACGAATCCTTACCAATCGGTTCAGGAGGCACCTTGAAGACAACAATTTTTTCAATAAATGGCAAAGAGCCTATAGAAACCGCAAAGAAGGCATCGAGCATGTCTACCAACTAGTCACCCAAATGAAAACCGCTATCAACAATCAGCAAATAGGTGCGGCAGTCCTGTTAGACGTCGAAAAAGCATTGGACTCTGTTTGGCACAATGGAATGCGCTACAAATTATCAAAAATGAGACTCACCATGAAACTGCTCAGATTACTATCCTCTTTCTTAAATGATTGCGAAATTAAAGTCAGAGTGAACAATGAAATGTCTGACAGTGTCCCCCTTGAAGCAGGCACCCCCCAAAGATCCATCCTAAACCCCTCCTTTACATCTTCTATGTAAACGACCTTAATTTCTCTGAAGATCGTGTTCAAGTCTCCCAATTCGCGGATGATAAGGGCCCCAGGGACACTAATAATATGGCCAATCTGCTCCAAAAACCCCTGCAACGCGCTCTCGACGACCTAGAACAATGGTGTGCCAAATGTAGAATTAAGCTAAACGCCAATAAAACCCAACGAATCACCTTTACTCGCAAGACAAATAAACGTGATTTTGACCTAAAACTAATGGATAACACCCTCCCAGAATGCAAAGAGGCGAAATTCCTGGGCATCACCATTGATCAAAAATTGTCCTTCAACAAACACACCGACGACATGGCGAAAAAAGCCACCAAATGCATTAACTTATTGAAAATGTTAAAGGGAACTTCATGGGGAGCAAACTAGTCCATCCTACTCAAACTATACAAAGCCTTTGTGTGCCCAGTACTCGAATACGGTGCAATCATACTTACTGACCTCAATCAAACTAATATGGGAAAACTCCAGAAGGTCCAAAATCATGCGCTCAGAGTCCCTCCGCGCCCCATGGGACACACCCATCAAAACACTCCATGACAGGGCCGATATCCCCACCATTAAAGACCGCCTAGCCACCCTGGCCGCGAAAAATCATGACCGGTTAGCCGACAGTGAACTAATCTCCGAACTTGGATCCATTTGCGAAAGCCGACAAAAGCCCAAAAATTTCAATCAAAACTAAGACCGCTCGAAAAAAAATAGGGAACGAGAAGGTGAACCAACAGGCAGAATAGCAGCTTAACTGTGGCCTTCTACCAGAAAGGGCTGCCTTCACCGACTCATCTAAAATTACATCAGGATTAAATATCATTAAAAAACTAAATAGTAAATAGGGAACGAGCAGGTGAATAAACCGGCAGAAAAACAGCTTAACTGTGGCCTTCTACCAGAAAGGGCTGCCTTCACCGACTCAACCAAAAATTACATCACGATTGGAGACTGTAGATCTCATTTCTGGCCGGGAAGGGGGGGGGGGGGGGGGCTCGGCCCACACAAAACGCTCGCGATACCAGGTGTGAGCGTTTTGTGTGGGCTGGGCCTCCCCAGCTGGAGGTGGGATTTGCAGTGTTCAATCGCGATCCAAAATAAACTCAAACTAATCTAAATATGGTCGAAACCAGCAAAGGGCATAACAGAAACACCCTCGGGTGTGGTTTAGTGTCTAAACCTGTTACCCTCCCGCTACAAACTCACTATCACCCTAAGAAGGTGATCTAACAGGCAGATTAACAGCCTAACTGTGGCCTTCTTCCAGAAAGCGCTGCCTTCTCCGACTCAGCTAAAGATTAGATCACAAATTAAAACATAATGTGCTAATTTTATCTTTTTTATTTTTACATATTCTAATGAAAACTAACTCTGCCTTCTTCTTTTAAGCAGGTACACAGAAGATGCTTTTTTGACCAGCACCCCAATAACCGCTATGGACAGTCTAACTGTTATAGAAACGGTAACCCCCATGGTTCCTGAACATCCTCCACTCCATCCCTAAAAGTGGTCGACCACTTTAAGGGAGGCGAGCGTTGGTCCTGCGTCCCGCCTCTGCTCCTTTTTGTAAGCGCATTTGCGCATCTTTTTGTCCCAACCCATTAGGATTACAATGTAGGCCGGCCCCCGAACCAGGGAAGTTCGGGTCTTCTTCTTGGTGGTTCCCGAAAGGGGTCGTTGTTGTTTCCTTCAAAGACATCCTATCAAACAGAGACAGCCTGAGGCAGATTATACTTGCCCGTGATGGACATCACTTAAAATCATCTCCGAAGTGGCAGACTATACTTGCCGGAAAATCTAGATCGACTGCACCCTCGGGGGGAGAGGTAGTACCTTTGTGAGAGGACCCAACCTTCCACACTGGTCCTCACCCGAGGGTTCAACCGATATCAGTCAACGAGACCGCCACGCCGCAACAGGAGACACCTGCCGAGTACTGGAACCCTTTCTTCCTTCGACACGCCTAGACATGTGACACCCAATCCTATACAGTTACCGAGGGTCGAAAGGGGCTTGTTCGCCATACCATCCCTGCGCGCCTTCGGCGCGCAAAATCATTTCATTCGTGTTCAGTCTTCAAAGGGGCAGTCTCTCAAGACAGGTCCATTATGGCATAAAAATACAAGTTGGTACCAGGTCACAGTTCGCACTCAGAGTGCGAGCATCCTAATTATTACCTTAATTATGGAAACACTGGAACTACCAGCGCGATTGAAGAGAACGATAGCAGCTCTGGGCATCTCTTGCCCTAACACCTGGACTATCCAGGAGATGGCCAAGAGCGTTCATCTGAACCTTGAATTCAAGGTTGAAGAAGCGAAAGAATTACCACCCTCCTCGGGGAGAGGTAGTACCTTTGTTGATAGGACCTCCTCTCACACTGGTCCTCACCCGAGAAGGCTTGGAGGCCCTGAGAAGAGGAAGAAGAGCCCATCCACCAGGCGCCGCGATGCCCGGCGGTTGGAAACATTCCTGAAAAGGAAGAAGGAAGAGAAGGTGGAAGAGAAGACAGAAGAGGCCACTACCATTCCCCACCCTCCAACTCCTGTGACTCCCATCTACTCCCCAGCTGCCTCTCCTTTCAGGGACAACCTGGAGGATGGCGACGTCATCAGCGAGGCGCAGACGGAAATGGAAACTGGCTCTCTAAAGTCTCCTACTCCAGTCTCTCCCCTCCATCCGGATCAGGAACGGAAAAAGATACAAGATATACTTGACATGATGGCAGTGGTAAATAGCATGTGGGAAGAAGCCAGGAATATCCTAAAGGAATCAGCTGACAACAACAGCAGAACGATGGTACTCCTGGAACAGCGCACCAGCCACAGCACTCCTGAAGCAGCCAGGACTTGACCATTCCATCCTAGTCAGTCCTCTAAAAACATCAACAGCCCAACTACACCAACAACCACTACAGTCTCTCCATCACAGCCACCTCCACCCAAAAAGAGAAACAAGCGACATAAACGCCGCTAAACTGTCACTGAGGGTTGAAAGGGGCTTGTTCCTGATATCGTCCCTGCGCGCCTTTGGCGCGCGAAACCATTTTGTTCAGTCGCAGTGGTCTCTCAAGACAGGTGGTCTCTCAAGACAGGTGGTCTCCCATAGCAGGTCCATTATAGAGTAAAATCAATCGGTGCCTGTCATATGTGGTCTCTCAAAACAGTGGTCTCTCTAGACAGGTTTTACTGTATTTATTTATTTATTTTTTTTTTTCTGATTTAGGTAATTTGAATACTTCATTTTACAACAGATTTTATAAATTGGGGTGGGTCCCAAATTGTCTTTGAGGAAAAAAAAACTGTGTGGGAGGGGTGGGTGTCCAAGACATGACTGGCAAAAATTTGCATTTCGTGGGTGGTGGGTCCCAAAAATTGAAAATGTAAAACTTTCCACCTTGTATCTGTAATGTTTTGTCTGACCCCCCCCCCCCCCCCCCCACCGCCTCCCCCCCCCCCCCCCACCCCCATGCTTTTTCTGAGTAAAAAAATTGTTTCTAGTAAGAGCCAAGGTAATCTTCAAAATGTATTTATTTATATATTTGAATTTAACAACACTTTCAACAGCAAGGGTCACCTCGTGTCAGATAGTTTTATGAGTGGAGGAAGCCAGAGTACCTGTAGAGAACCACCGAGCAATGGCAAGCACCTGCCAGACTCCCCAACGCATTAACTCCAGACAAGCAGGGTTAGCATTAGTTGAAGACATGTGCACCATCCACTTGCAGTATGCTTTAGTACACAATGCCACCGTGCTGCCACATGGGCAAGTGGGATGAAGTGCCCGCCCAAGGACACAACTCAGTTACCCCTGGCAGGGATCGAACAATCTTAAAAAAAACTGTAATAAAATAATATCAACAGACACAAAGTATACTATTCAAAGTTTGCTACGCACCAAGTATATCCAACTACCTGTTTTACGTTTTAGTTGAAATATTGTTATGAAAAGTGTATATATTTTTTTATTTAATTATATTTTTAATGATCTAAGCACAGAAATTAAGATTTTGTTTGTGTTTGACATTATTTTTTAGCTTTTGAATACGATAACCATAGAAAATGGATATTATTGGTAAAAGAGGAAATTTTTCAAATTTGCCAAAAAGTTGACGTTGCGAACTCATATGAGTTCAATATCGAGTATGAGACCCATTATCGTTCATTACAGCTTGACAATGCCTTCTCATGCTCCCAATCAGGTTCCAGATGGTCCTTTGTGGGATTTTGTTCCATTCTTGGACCAGCATGGCACCAAGCTCCTGGACAATTCTTGGTTGGATTGGACGGACTGAAATTGCAAGCTGCAACTCATTCCAGACATGTTCGATTGGACTGAGGTCAGGGGATCTTGCTGGCAAATCCATACGCTCAATCTCCTCCCTCTGTCGGTACTCCCAGCCGGACAGCATGGGCAACATGAGGACGGGCATTATCGTCCATCAGAATGAATCTATCACCCACTGCACCTACATGCAATCTGACATGGGCATCCAGGATCTCATAAATATGCCGCTGAGCAGTCAATGTACCACGGTAAAGGACACAGAGCTCTGTACGTCCATCCCAGCTGATGCCGCCCCAGACCATTATTGACCCTTCACCATAGTGGTCATGCTCAGCAATGCTGGCTGTATAGATTTCGCTCTCCTGGTCTTCAACATATCCTGGAATGCCTATCTGTGTTGTCTAGGCAGTACCTTGACTCATCTGTAAAAATGACAGGACGCCAATCTTCTCTGGTCCATCCAACGTGATCCATGACCTATTTATATCGTGCCTGGTGGGGGTTCTGGGACAGCTGAATGTGAATACATGGTCTTCTCGATCGGAGACCATCTTCATGCAACCTTGCCCGGATAGCCTGCATCGAAACATTTCCCCCGGATGCATTCTGAAGGTTGCTGCGAAGCTGGGTTGCTGTGTGAAAGCAGTTCCTACGGGCCTGAATGATCAAAAACCCATCTTCAGCTGCGGATGTTGCCCTGTCTCTGCCACCACCATGTCGTCTGACTGGTGTGCCATACTGCTGAAATCTTGCCCAGACTTTGGTGATCACCGTATGGTGCACACCAAGGGCTTCACCAACCAGACGATGGGTAGCCCCTTGTTCCCCCATCCCTACAGCCCGCCACATTTTTGCTTCGGACAAATGTCTTCTTACATTTGCATTTGCAATATTCAATCATTAAATCACAAGGGTTTGTGTTAAAATGACAACTGAATACCCTACACATGTCATGTACATGTAGACAGTACACGAAAACATCATAAAAATCAAGGAATACATGCTTTCCATGACTGTCACGAAAAGTCTGCCTGTCAAGAGAGCTAATGTAAACACTGGGGACCATCTCAATACTTTCCTCAATCATATCCACCATAAATATTGCAAATGTGTCACAAGAAAATTTCACAATAGCGGGGGAGGAATTCGTCACATACAGGTGAATTGTGCACTTGGTGATACCTTCTTGAAATTTGGCACACTGTTAGTGTAGGCTATGAGGTTCTCAAAAACGATCGGCTACAAGTTGACACCGACCGGTGGCGACCAGTAGCGGCACAATCCAAAATGGCCGCCAGCGGCTGAAGGGAACCTCCTTTTCGACGGTCTACCGACTATACATCCGATTGTAAGGGCGCGAAAGTGAACTCTGATCCACGCACGTGTTGGAAACAGACGTGGGAGATGATGTAGAATAAAACGAGATTCTCTATACGGATGCATCAATTTCTTGGAACTTGAAAAGAGCGTTGTTTCTCCGGGATCAGCGTCATTCAGGCAAACCTGAATGACGCTGATCCCGGAGAAACAACGCTCTTTATGAAGCAGTCTCTTTGCCATACAATCTCTTGTTTGGCGTAATTCCGCAAGCAATTCTGATTTGTCTGTCGAAATTAATTCGAGAACGCGATTGTTCACAAAAATCATTCACAGAATGAGTGAGAATCCTCTTCGTGTACGGACTAGTACTGACTGGGAACGTTGTTGCTTTTGCCAGCAAGACAGTTCCAAGAAATTGATGCGTCCGTATAGAGAATCTCGTTTTCATGACGCCTATAAAGCTATTGAGGAAGACATAACGCGCTTCCTAGATAATGGCGTTGAGCTTCCATATAATTTGACCATTGATTGTTTGATGAGAGAGAGTGATGAGTGTATGTCGATGTCACTGTTGACGAATAAGGCAATATATCATAAGACATGCCGTGACAGTATTCGGACTCACATCGTACAGCGCGTGCTACACAAGCGAGAGCGAAATGAGGCAGTGGCATCCTGCTCCACGCTGAGTCCTAAAAGAACACGGACAAGTTTTGAATCTGGCTGTGACAGGAAACTGCCCCAGTGTGTTTATTGTCACAAACGCGAAGGTGACAGCAGTGAGCCTATTTGCAGATCAATGTCTGATAACAATAAACTCAAAATTATGGCAAAGGAAGCCGAGAACTGGGTTGTTTTTTCTCGGGTCAATGCAGCATTTGATTCCGCTGCTAGTGATCTTTACTATCACAAAACCTGTTATTGTAAGCTTGCCAATGAAGCACGAGCGGCTAAATCTAAAAAGTCGAAGAACGCCGAACATTCCGCGTCAGGCCTGCCCTATGACCCTCTCGTTATGGCAGAGCTCATAACATTTGTTGAACACAACGATTCCGCGATGAAGCTTGTCGATCTCAAGAATCTGTACAGTCGGAGGTTGAAGCAAGTCGGTTCTGATTGGCTTAGTGAAGAAATACATTCCACTCGATTCAAAGAACATTTGTTGCAGAAATTGGGCGATGGCTGGGACGCCTTCACACAGGGTAGAGATGTGTTTATTTCAAGTAGGTTTCGAGTTGGCTCCTTGTTGTCCGAATCTTTAACTCGTATAGTGTCTGAGGAAGAGGCAAAAAAGATAGTTGATGTGGGTCTTCTTCTGCGTAAACACATACTCATATCTCAAGCTCCTTTCACGGGATCATTTTCATCTTATTGCTTGAGCGAGCCTGTACCCAACTCACTCCTGACTCTTCTTAGAGTTCTACTTGAGGGCACATGTAGTATACAGAACTTAGGCGATGATGAGACTGTTAATGCCAAGACTCGAGTGGCTTGTACTATTTCACAGATGTTGATCAGCAATTCAGCGAAACGCTCCGAACATGCACAAAATGTTCACCAGAGACGTGACAGAGAAACTCCAATGCCTCTTTATGTGGGTTTGAAGTTGCATGCCCATGATCGTATGAAAAATCTTATCAGAGATTTTCATCAAATGGGACTCTCTGTCTCTTATGATCGCGTAATGGATGTTCGCAGGAGTTTCGCGAGAGCTGTTTCACTGCGGTTCAAGAACGAAGGTGTTGTAGTCCCAGCTAACTGCAAACGTAATGTTTTCTCGATAGGAACCACTGATAACATTGATGTATCTGGTAGATCTGATATGCATGGTACGTCCATCACACTCATTGGTCAACTGAGCAGGGACAATGTGGGTACTGATCCCCCACCACTGAGTTTAGATGTTCCAGAAGACACACAAATTGAACTCCCAGACGACTATGCATTTGTTCCTTTCGTTGAAGACTTTGGTGGGGACATCAGGCTTGAATCTCCAGATGAATGTAATGTACGGCCCAATGAATATGCAGATTTGAACGTGGGAGAGAATGACTGGTTGTCTCATGTGTCACAGATCAGCAATAAAGGGAAGGTTGATGGCAGCTGGCAGCTTGATGAAGTCCCTGTGACCTTTTCAGGCTTCTTTTCAAAACATGAAGATCAAGACAATGTCAAACCTCGTGCAGTTATTGGGGTATTCCCTGTTTTCAGTGAGCAGAAAGCGGACTCACTCAGTATGCAGAAGCATGCTATGTATGTGGTCAGGGAAGCTACTGCTTTCGTAAACCCCGGCCAGATACCTGTCATTGAAGGTGACTGTCCGTTGTATGCCAGGCAGAAAAAATGTCAATGGCTGTTCCCAGAGGAGATAGGTGAGGATCGAATGGTGTGTATGATTGGATTCCTGCATCTTGAAATGTGCACCCAAGAAGCTGGTGGTAAGCTTATGGGTGGTTCTGGTTGGGAGCGAATGTTTCACCTCGCAAAGATATTCACACCCGGTGTAGCATCATCCCTACTTGGTGGGAAACATGTCAAGAGGACGCGACAGGCATATCTTCTCACTCTAGCTTGGCTTGAGATCCTCAGAAAGAATGCTTATGAGATTTACTGTCAGCAGACTGGGCCCCATGAGTCATTTGAAATGTGGGAACAGAGGATTCTTTCACAATCTCCAACTGCGCGCTATTGGGGTGAAATCGTTCGGAACTTTCTCTTGACAAGCTGTCAATTCGTTCGGAACCAACGAATCGGTAACTGGCCTGGTACACTGTGTTCTATCGATGAGTTGTGCAGTTACTTTTTTGCCCTAGGACATACAAATTATTGTCGGTGGGTCCCCGTATTTCTGAGAGACATGTCTCAGCTACCCAGGCGGCATCCTTCAATCCACAACAAATTCATGGAAGGCCATTTTGTGGTCCAGCGTAGTGAGAGGAAGTTCAGTATGATGGGTTTAGATCAGAGCCAAGAACATAGTATCCAACTACTCAAAGAAGACAGTGGTCCAAAAGGTCTCTATGGCCAGGCTGAAGAGAAAGTCGTTATTGAGCTTTCAAGGTCAGAAGTTCTGCGTGTTATAGATGAGTATGAATATGCAAGTTTCCACACAACATCATCAGATAACACGGAACACCCGGAAAGTTCGGTATCAGAGCAGAAAAAATTTCTGAATCAATTGAAATCTCTCCTCGATCTGGTGAATCAGGGACTCATTATCAACCCTTATGATGAAACTAGTGGTCAGCTGGTGACATTAGATACTGGTGAATATATGGACCCCGAAGTTAGTAAGAGTTTACGGTCATTACCCGAAAGGGGCAAGCATTTATATTCCACTTTCTTGAAGGAAAGGCTTGTGGAATGCACCGTACCCCTGAATGATGTTATTCCCAAGGCAAATATATATACCTTCCTTAACCCACCCCCAGCCAACCTGGACAAAGGCCGAGACAAACTCATGTCAAGTAAAGCAACTGCCGCAATAGTTACCCAGATGTTCGTTTCACTGCAAGCCCGGCCTGATTCAAACATGGATGAGTTTTTCATGCACGAGAATGCACGTGATCCGCCAGCATTATCCGATAGAGGTAAGCTACGGAGTGGGACAAAATCTCAAATTCTCAATTGTTTACCAGCTATTCCTGCACAAGGGAAGAATTCAGCAGCTAGACAAGCTTCAGTTGTCATCTTGGATATGCCTGCTGTAGTCCATGTAATCAAACCACAGAAAGCGGATCTGTTTGGAGAATATGCTCGATTGCAATTATTGCCATACATCGAATCTCTGATTAACACGAACACCACAAGGGTTGATGCGATCTATGACTGTTACCCCGAAGGCAGTTTGAAGAATCAGACGCGAGCAAAACGCCTCGGTGAGACAGCAGTTAGGTTGATACGGGTGTCCGAGAACGTCCCTTTACCTAAAGGGAAGAATTGGCAGGCATTCTTGAAAGTTAGTGAGAATAAAGACGAATTTTTCAAGTTCCTGTCTGCTGAACTGCTGAAATTAACATCAACATCCGAGTACCAGTTGTTAACGACATCAGGAGAATATGTACTATGCAATAAGGATGTTAGCTTATGTGACATATCTCCATCGAACCACGAGGAAGCAGACACGCGCATGATGCTTCATCTCAACCATGCAGTCTCACAAGGTCACAAAATAGCTTTTCTTCGCACGGTTGATTCTGATGTCGTCATTCTGTCTTTGCACCATTTCGCAACATTCCGTGACCTTGGACTCAGTGAGCTGTGGATTGGGTTTGGAATTGGAAAGGCATATAAAGATATGCCAATTCATGAGATAGCTTCACAACTTGGACCTGATTACTGTAAGGCCCTGACTTTCTTCCACGCCTTCACAGGTTGTGATGTAACATCCAGCATGCTCGGCATTGGGAAGAAGACAGGATGGAATGCATGGATGAATTTTCCCGCATCAACTGAAATGATGATAGAATTGACTGAGAATCCGCAAGTCTTTTCAGAGGATTCCCCTCATATGCAGCATATCGAAAAACTCACCATACAGATGTACAGTAACAGTTGTGTCAGTACACGTGTCAATGATGCGAGACGGCATATGTTCACACATGGCCTTAAGTCTATGGAAAACATCCCGCCCACCAAAGCAGCTCTGTATCAACATGTAAAAAGGGTAATTCTTGTGTCATCTTTCATTTGGCATCGTGCTCTGCAGAAACACTTATGTGTGCCAGACCCATCACAGTACGGATGGGAGTGGAATCCACGTCTCAATATTCTGGTCCCATTTTGGACTCACCTAGGAGACGCAAGTGCTGCATGTGCACTGATGCTCCACTGTAGTTGTGCCAAGGCCTGCAAGGGCAATTGCAAATGCTTGAAAGCTGGATTAAGGTGCACACCTTTGTGTAAGTGTGAAGGTGGCTGTTGTAACAATATTGAGTAGTATACTGTCATGTTAGGACCAGTCATCTCCTATTCTGGTATTTTTTTTTCCATTTTCGGCCAGTTAACACATGTCATGTTTCTAGTTGAGTTGATTTTGCTAACAAATGTTCATCCCATGTGGCTTGCTACATTGTCCGGGGTATAGGAATACAGTTTTAGATTTCGGAAAATAGTCTGTTATTTACTGCACAAGACGGTGTTAATTCATGCATAGCATGATACAATATCCCCAACTATTTTGCCTCTGTACAACAGTTGATACCTTCGTTCACCCGTGTGTTCATCTATGGTATCCTTGTCTTTCTCTGGCCATAGGCCACATGTGACTAGTCAGTTCCTACTCCATAGCAAATCAACTTGGAAATCCTTCATCTTGTAGCGCACTCATGTCTCAATGAATCCATACCTGAGTTGATCTAATAAATCTAACGTAAGGTATCAAATTGCCATACCGGATCATATTTCGATAAGTTATTCGCTAAAACATTTCGACCACTCATCGACATCAAAGGTCATGTTTTGGCTCCCAGTGGTGGCTATATCTCTATATCCCTGGTAAAGTAGCATACCATGAGGGATGGGCATTAAGTGTCGGCAACATTAATCCTGACTTGGAACACACCACATCTTAACTGGCCGAAAATGAAGAATACTACTTGTAGTCAAAAAATATTCCTGTACCTCGAATGACTGCAAACATACACTCACCCCTTCTAGTCCCATTTTGCCAATGTTCTATACTGGCAAGATAACATTGTATAATTAACAACGGGAACTAATGCATCCCGAGTTCATTCCAGCACTGCCCTTGCTGGCAGACGTGTCGCTATGGTGTTGAGATTGAACCAGAACTCCTCTAGAAATTTGATAGTTTTATTTTCTTAGAAAATAAATCTATCGAAAATGCCGGAAGTTGAGAATAGACTGTCACTTTAATTGGATTATCAAATGTCCAAGTATCCCCACTGCTGCATACTATCGAGTACCCTTGTTCATGTGTTGACAGGAATCTCTCATACCATGTTCATTTGACCATTGCATTCCCGAGAAACATTCAACACTAATTTATCTACGGACGGACGATCATACTGACAGTCAGACACACAGACGCACACATCGACGGAAATTCTGATCCCATTATCCATTAATCTTCCCCCCAACTTGTTCCAAGGGCTTCACTCCATCATTCACATCAATTATAGCACATGTATGGTGTTAGGTTTGGAGCTTCAGTTGTGCGATCGGCGAAAATAGCTTTTTTTCGATCCGCTTGGCGGCCATTTTGGATTTCGCTGCTAGTGGTGGCTAGAGGATGGTGCCAACTTGTAGCCGATCGATTTTGAAATCTCTGATGCCTACCCTTACATCATGCCAAATTTCAGGAAGGTATCACCAAGTGCACAATTCTAGCGAATTCCTCCCCCGCTACAATGATGTGTCAAATATGTGGTGCTTAGCAAACTTTAGTAGTATACAATGAAATGAATGTCAAGTTAACTATAATTGCCTCCAACACTTAAATGTGATCATCCCAATGAACCAGGTGAGAATCTGAACACTTTTTACGATTCTTACAACCTTATTTCTACCAACATTTGGTTTGTAAATACGTATGTTGCTTAACCCTTTACCTAATGAATCAGCTGCACCCACCAATGTAATTTACAAAATAAGGAGTTGAAAAAAAATTTCAACAAAAAGTATATCATATGCCCACCTCATTGGAACAAGCTTGTTGTGCCCATTCCAATAATGGGTCACATGATATGGTTTTATTGACATTTTTTTAAATAATTTAGAAAACAACAATTAAAATAATAAATTTTGATATCATCTGCATTGGGTAAAGTGTTAAGAAAATAATCATCCCCAGTGGATTATTTGATTTTATAAGTGAAAAATCCTCTGGTAAGTCATGGAATTTCATTAAACATGAACATTTTCAAAATATACAGTACCCACTGGATGTTTAGTACTCAGTCAATTTCAGGTCAATCACATATTTCAACTGCGATTATTTGGTCTGAATTATAAGTACATTTCTCAGTAATTATCTGCTTGACATAATAAATGAAATGAAAAATTGCTAATTTTCAAATACACGTCATTGTTCAACAATCAGCTTATGGTATCACTGAACTGAATATTTGAATTAGAGTTACCTGCCTTGAAATGTTGCACTTGGAAATAATGCAATCTCTAAAAATAAACAGCCTTGGGAAAATATATTGTTTAAATAACCATTTGAAGCATTCTACTGACATCTTGCATTATTGTTGAATAAAAAAGAGGGTGATTTGATGACTTTTGGGCCAAAAAATACAATTTACTTTTTGTGTGTTTTTGTAGGGAATTCCCTGAAAAATTGGTGCATGTAACCAGTACTTCCCTTTGTGTTATTTTTTCTCTCTTATTTGTTGCATGACCCCCTGTTTCAGGTCAGAAAAAGTTGTCTGAAGGGCTATACTTGACAAAGATATTTGAATGCTGAAATTAAAGTAATGCGATCATATTTGTTTTTGCCTGAATGTTATAATGGTGGCCAATGGGAAAATATTTAGATCTGTGATACCTTATATGCGATGGGTTCAGCATGTGGACACATGCCTCAGAAAGGTTGAAAATGTTTATGGAGCATGCCAATGCAATTCATCCCAAAATAAAAAAAGGAAATCAGGTTTATTGAAAACAAAATTGAATTTCGGGACACAACTGGAAATTATGAACAGAAATTCTACAGCATAAGTATCTAAGATAAACAGAACTACAGTCTCAGTACATAAAGCTTCAAGAGTATGGTATAAACTGAAAAAAAAACAGAGGGTGCAATTTAAGTGACAAGAGAATGTGTACAAACACAGCATATATACTCTGAGCATCAATCAATCCACATTACTAAGCATAAAATGCTAATCTCAACAAGCACCAGCATAAGATGCATAACTGTACTCTATTGCTCTTCTGCAGAGACCTATGTCCAAGACAGGAATCGATCCACATACCTGAAGCTGAATTTTAACTCTCCCCCACCCACCATGTCAGAAAATTTTGAGATCCTGACTTCAAGTCTGTTGATCCATAAATCTTACTTGTCTTATAATGCTTACTAAGAATACAGAAACAATCCAAACTACATTATTTTGAAATCGCCATTCAAATTTCCATAAGTCACCCAATAAAGCATGGCCATCAACAAATTGCCCAACAACAGTGAGGTGACTGTTGCCTTTTAACATCCTAAGCTACTGGATAACACACCCTACTTTGCTCCCTTTTGGTTGAAAGCTGAGCATATCTCCCACAGGAAAAAACAGTACTGTCTTGTGACAGTAAACACTGGCCAAGCTCTTGGGAGCAACTTCTCATAATTTTCATTGTTATTTGTAGGAATTCTACCGAACATTGTTATACCATTCTGAACTCCTGAAAGCACTTTTTAACCCTTAAAAATGCTTCAATTGATGTAAAAGCATCAAAAAAGGGGATAAATTGGAAAACTAAAAAATAGGCTGATGAAATCGTCAGATGTGTACCCACACGTGCAACTAGTAGAAAGCTGTATGACAGAGGGCCACCACGTATGCCGACATTATGTACACCATACATGGTATGGGTACATGTAGAAATGGATTGAAGGAGTTCTAATTTGATGGATAAAGGGTTAATATCTCTGGATCAAATTATCAGATTTACATAAAAAACTATACAGCACAGCACATCAGTATCCTGAATACATATATAAAGTAACATGACAATCGGATTAATATTTTTTGAGTTACCAAAGGGATTGGAGAAATTTTCAATTTGAAGGATAAAGGGTTAATATCTCAGGATCAAATTATCAGATTTACACCAAAAACTATACAGCTCGGCACATCAGTAACCTGAACACAAATATAAAGTAACTTGACAATCCAAGCAATATTTTTCAAGTCATCGAATGCCAAAGGGATTTGAAGAATTTTCAGTTTGAAGGATAAAGGGTCAATATCTCAGGATTAAAATAACAGATTTACACCAAAAACTATACAGCTCAGCACATCAGTAACCTGAACACAAATATAAAGTAACTTGACAATCCAAGTAATATTTTTCAAGTTATCGAATGCCAAAAGGATTGGAGGAATTTTCAATTTGAAGGATAAAGGGTTAAAATCTCAGGATCAAATTTACACCAAAAACTATACAGCTCAGCACATCAGTAACCTGAACACAAATATAAAGTAACTTGACAATCAAGCAATATTTTTCAAGCTATTGAATGCCAAAAAAATGTTTACGGATGCAGCACGTTCAATTTGAAGAATAAAGGGTTAATATCTCAGGATCAAAATAACAGATTTACACCAAAAACTATACAGCTCGGCACATCAGTAACCTGAACACAAATATAAAGTAACTAGACAATCCAAGCAATATTTTTCAAGTTATTGAATGCCAAAGAAATGGATACGGATACCGGACGTTCAATTTGAAGGATAAAGGGTTAATATCTCAGGATCAAAATAACAGATTTACACCAAAAACTATACAGCTCGGCACATCAGTAACCTAAACACAAATATAAAGTAACTTGACAATCCACGCAATAGTTTTCAAGTTATCGAATGCCAAAGGGATTGAAGGAATTTTCAATTTGAAGGATAAAGGGTTAATATCTCGAGATCAAAACATCAGATTTACATCAAAAACTATACAGCTTGGCAAATCAGTAACCTGAACACAAATATAAAGTAACTAGACAATCCAAGCAATATTTTTCAAGTTATCGAATGCCAAAGGGATTGGAGGAATTTTCAATTTGAAGGATAAAGGGTTAAAATCTCAGGATCAAATTTTTCAGATTTACACCAAAAACTATACAGCTCGGCACATCAGTAACCTGAACACAAATATAAAAGTAACTTGACAATCCAAGCAATATTTTTCAAGTTATCGAATGCCAAAAAATGGATAGGGATGCCAGACGGACAGACAGATGGACAGACGGTACGACGGACAGACAGACGGACGGACAATAGATGGACGAATGACGGATGGCCACCCCGGATGCCGGCATTATGTGTACCTTACATAGTATGGGTACACATAAAAATAACTATTGCCTAATTTTTTAGCTCTACAAGACAATAAACTTTCATGAGAATCTGAGGTCATATTCCCCGTATTTTCAAAAATGTGGAGATATAGTCGTGATCTCCATCTGTACGTCTGTCTGTCCATCCATTCGTCCATACGTCACACCCTGAAAGGCTCCTAGGATATTCAATTCGAAACATTTAAACTATGCTAATGTGTTCAGGTAACATCTCCAGATGTGCATGAAGGTTTCGGAATTTTGATTTGGCCCCAGGTGGTTCCAGTGGAACCACTTTTATCGTTGGAAAATCAGTTTTCATTGAAAGGCTCCCAAGGTATTTAATTCAAAACGTTAAAACTATGCTAAGGTGTTCAGGTAACATCTCTAGATGTGCATAAAGGTTTCGGAATTTTGATTTGGCCCCAAGTGGTTCCAGTGGAACCACTTTTATCGTTGGAAAATCTGTTTTCATCGAAAGGCTCCTAGGGAATTTAATTTGAAACGTTTAAACTATGCTAATGTGTTCAGGAAGCATTTCTAGATGTGCACGAAGGTTTTGGAATTTTGATTTGGCTCCAGGTGGTTCCAGTGAAACCACTTTTATCGTTAGAAAATCAGTTTTCATCGAAAGGCTCCAAGGGTATTTAATTCGCAACGTTTAAACTATGCTAATGTGTTCAGGTAACATCTCTAGATGTGCATAAAGGTTTCAGAACTTTGATTTGGCCCGAAGTGGTTCCAGTGGAACCACTTTTATCGTTGGAAAGTTAAAAAATTTATAGTAATTTATATATTTTTTATACTTACCAATGACCCAGACTTAGCTGGTGCTAACTCTTAAATATCTAGGGTCAAACACAAATTTTGCCCCCAATCCCCCAAATTTGCATCAAAAACCGAAAATTACATGTCCTATATGGTCTTCCATACTTTTACTCCACTGCACATGTGCAGTGTCAAGGAGGTCTCGAAATTGACGCAATTATCATTCTTATAACCAGTGCCTGGTAAGCATTATGTACTCAGCGGAGAGGTATGAGTTCCCAACTCATGGGAGGGCCATCCCCGTCTGGGTCATTGGTAAGTATAAAAAATATATAAATTACTATAAATTTTTTAACATTTTTATACTGTACCAATGACCCAGTCTTAGCTGAATAAAAAAAAGGCTGGAGGGCCTAGGACATAAAGGAAAATCCAATAGGCTCAACTACATATAACAGAATTATCCCCTCGAGGAGAAAAGGAGAAATAGGCTTTACATGTATCTTTCTTATTTGCATCAAAAAAGAAAGACACAACACCATTCTGTAATTGAGCACAATAACATCAATGATCTCTATTAACATCCAGTATAACCCGTTATACTAATTATTTTTAAAGGAAAGCCAATAAATAAAGGAAGTCCAGAGAAATGAGACTCTTTATACTCATTAAAAGTGTCCGAGGATTGTATATTAACGCCCGTATGAAACGTGACATATACAAATGCTTCACACCGAGCTACACTTTAAAAATATTACATGGATGAGTTAACATTAGCTTTACACTTTAAAACCATCCTGGCACCGACTCAGAATTATTGACTCCAGAGGAGGTATTCCCTTGCTTTTCACTATAAAGCAGGTGACCTAAGGGAACACCTTCCCCCCCCCCCCCCTCCCACTCCCCTTGCCCTGGATCAGATACCCCAGAGCAAAGAGGGCAGCAGGACAGAGTCACTGCCGGAACAGAAAGCCTGCATAACTATAGTTGCAACTGTTTAGTGGACGACATTCTGAGCAACAGATAACGGACCTAAACAATGCAGATCTCCAGAAATGGACTCAATATTTCTAAGATAAAAATTTGTGAAAGTGGAAGGCTGAGACCAATATGCAGCCTTCATTAGATCTGTAATAGCAACACTATTAGCGTAAGCCCAAGATGTAGATAGAGCTCTTACTTCATGAGGTGAAATCTTAAGCACAGACTGCTGAGTTGAAGATAATTTATCATAAGCAGTACGGATAGTTAATTGAATCCACCTAGCAATAGAATGGACCGAAATGTCCCTTCTATTAGGCATCAGAGACAGAAAGAAACGTTTACGTTCCTTTCTGATAAACTCGGATCTACGTTTATAAATTGTAAAGCTCTAACAGGACAGAGTAAAGGCCTATGCCCGTCTGAAGACGGAAGAGCCTTAATAACAATAGGTTCCGGATACTTATTAGGAGCCTGATTCTTAGCCAAAAATCCAACATTAGTAGTGAAGGTAATAGTATTTCCACACTACGATAGTGAGAATCGTCCACAGATAGTGCATGAAGCTTCCTGACTCTTCTGGCCGAAGAGAAGGCTAAGAGAAAAGTTGTTGTCTTATAAGATAAGAATTTGAAGTCCACCGTGTCAAGAGGCTCAAATGGCACTTCTTTTAGCTTAAGAAGAACCCAAGCTAAATTCCACTTAGGAATTAATCTAAGGGTTCTAGGTCTATTTATCGAAAAATTTCTTACTAACTTAGATAAAGAGACATTAGATCCAATCAGTAAACTATCATGGTGAGCATAGGTATCAGATAGCATAGATCTATAACCCTTAATGGTAACAGGCTGCAGTTTGATCTTATCAAACAAGTAGACTAGAAAATTTGCAATGTCTGGAATGGAGGGATCATAAATATCTACAGAATGATCTCTACACCACCAACAAAAGACCTTCCACTTAGCAGCATAGTTTAGCGAAGAGGAGGTCCTCCTACAGTTAGAAAATGCGTCCACTGCTCGTCCTGTAAAATGCTTGCCGTGCAAGAAAGAACGCACAACAGAAATACGTGAAGGTTGAGACCTTGCGGGTTGTGATGCAGCCTGCGCGATTTCCCCTGCGAAAGAAGATCCTCCTGTGGAGGAAGCTTCCGTGGCATGTCCCACAACAAACACCTGAGTAGATTTATCCATGGTCTCTGTGGAGACAGAGATGCTACCAACAGAATTTTGCATTGAGATTGTTTTATCTTGAGCAATATCTGCACTGGAGGATACGCATATCCTATCATTCCATCCCACAAGATCGATAGAGCATCTACTGCAAACGCTCGAGGATCCGGACATGGTGACACATACGTCTGCAACTGATTGTTGAGATGTGTCGAAAATAAGTCCATCATTGGCCGCTCTCATTGGTAGCAAATCTGATTGAATACTCATTTGTTGAGAGTCCATTCTGACGGCAACAAGCGACCCCTCCGTGAAAGGGAGTCTGCTAATACGTTCACACGACCCAGAATATGATGGACCAATAGGAGAACTTGATGTTCTAGTACAAACAGAAGGATTCTTTCCGTTAATTTGAATAACGGAACGGAATGAGTGCCTCCCTGGTTCTGAATATACGCTACTACCGTCGTATTGTCAGACAGAATTTGCATGTGTGCATTCTGAATAGCGTTCATCCAATGACAGCGCAAGCCAAATTGACATCATTTTTTTTATGTTTACGTGCTTGTTTAGGAACTGAGGATCCCAAAGACCCTGGCACTTCGAATCCGTTGGGCTCAATGTTGCGCCCCAACCTGTTTGACTGGCATCCGTCATAATCGTAAAACTCGGATCTGGCAATTGCAGTGGAACTCCCTGAGTTAACCACTGAATATCTGCCCAAGTCTAAATCTCTTGTTTCACATGATTTGACAAGAGGATGTCTGTATCGAGCGAATGAATCTTCACCCTCCAATTCTGAGACAGAAAGATTTGGAGAGGACGAGTGCGTAGCCACCCCATCGGAATAAGATCTGTGGTGGCTCCGCACAAACCTATCAGTCTCATGAATTCTCTCGCTGTAACTTTGTCTGAGTGAAGACAATAGCGAGCGTAACAACTGATTAATTTTGCTCTGGTTAACGGCAGATGAATGAGATTGTTGTGCGTCTCGAAGCTCATTCCCAGGTGGGTGAATGACTTGGACGGCACCAGATCCGACTTCTCCTCATTTACTATGAAACCGAGACGTCGGAGCAATAGAAGCAGATTCTGCACATCGTTCTGAAGTGTTAACTCATTGCCGTACCTCTGAAGAATGTCGTCCAGGTAGGCCGACATTACCGCAGACGAATGAGCTTGGAAATGAGTCATTACCGAGTTCATTATTCGAGTGAAAGCCCAGGGCACTAGATCCGGACTGAAGCACATTGCTCGGAACTGATACACGACTCCTAGGACGGCGAAGCGAAGATACTTTCTGAACACCAGATGCACCATGATGTGAAAGTACGCATCCTTGAGATCTATGCTCGTAGCATAGTCGTTCACCCGAATGCTCGCTCTGACCGATCGAATGGTCTCCATATAGAATTTTGGAGCCACGATCAGCTTGTTTATCTAGCTCAGATTTATGACTGGATGGAACGAGCCGTCTGGTTTCGGAACCAGAAAAAGATGGCTGTAGAAACCTGGTTTTCTATGACCTGTATCATGTTCTACTCCAGAAGAGACTGGACTTCCGATAGAAGCGAGCCTCTCTTCTGCAGATTTGACGGAAGCTGAGTCCATCTTGGACTTCGAGTTAACGGAGGTTTTCCTTTGAAGGACAGTTTTAACCCTTCCGAAATCACCCCTCGAACCCAAGGGTCGTCTGTAATCGACTCCCAATTGGTTGAGAAACTCGACAGTCTTCTGCCCACTGGAAAATGATAGAGATTTATACCATCACCTCCTGGACCTGCGAGGCTTGCAGAAGGAGAAACCACATCCTCCACGGCCCGCACCTCGCCCCGTCGATCTAGGGGCATCTGACCGGTTGTCTCGGCCTTTATAATGGCCCCTACCTGAGTCGCTGCCTTGACAGTCTCTGGAGTAACTCCTAGAGGACGCATAGGAACCTCTATAGAAACTTCCCTTGGACGTATTCGCCCCAGAAGTGCCTGTCTTACTCTTCTCTGCTGAATCCGACTTTTTGGAAGCGGATTTGAATAGCAGAGAGTCTGAAGCTTTCTTAGTAATCTGATCATTGCCGTCAAAGAGAAGCTCTCCGGAGACCGGAGCGACTCTGAGAGAGTTTTTCACCTTACTATCCACGCGCGTGGATGTAGCCAGGGCCACGTCACGTCTAACCAACTCCAGATTTGCCACTGAAAGGGCGGAATTATACGTGGAGAATGCTATGGCACTTGAAAGAACTCTTAAGGAGGTTTGTACATCCTGGAATTCTTTTCCTTCGAGACGTAATGATAACGCTCTGGTAAGGTGATCTGCGTACGATAATGCGTCTAAGCTAGACCTGTTAGACGATATTGTCATTTCCAATGTCGTGGTTGGAATTGACATAGACGACGGTATGGACAATTCTAGGTCTTCGGCCTGGTCGTCTAGACGCAGAGGAACTCTCCAAATGCCCTGTTCTGCCATTTCAAATTTATTCCTTGAATTGATGAAAGGCAGATGTGGAGCATTTGCCGATAAGAAACCGGACCTGCCCGTTTTGGTAGCAAGTTTATATATAGCGTCATTCAATAGTTCAAATGTCCGTGTGACATTACTGGACTGTGTCGGAAACTCAGGGACGATGTCCCTAAACCGATAAAAGAATTCTGTGTCCAGTGATGCTATCAGTCTCTTAACCGGCACCGCAGCATTTTGGTCCGGAGGAACAACGTCAGGAAGATAATACCGGATGAACTCTACGGCAATTTTATGTTGTTCTGAAAGGGAAAATTCCAACTCCTCCGTATCCCTTTCGCCATCCTGTCGGACCACTTGTAATTCTCGGTCATCCGTGCCTGACCCTGCAGCGGAACATACCGACCCAGCTTCCTCAGATAATTCCCGATCCGACAGAGTTTCTGTCGGTTGCTGGAATGCTGCGATAATTTGTGCTATCTGTGATAGCACGTCCGTAACGGAGGCCTGTGGAGCTGCAGTCTTATGGGATTTAGCTGCTGGAAGCTCCTTGGACATTGACTCCTGCATACTTCTTTTATGCGAACGTCTGGAGTATGAAGGCCTCGTATCCCTGGCTACCGGATGGCGTGACCTGGTCTCCATGAAATCCCTGGTCGGTGAGGCTGGCTGGATATCACTAGTCACGTAGCCAAGGTGCGGTCGTGTGTGCTGCCGTGAGGATGAGGAAGCCAATAGAGCAGTCTCTCCGGACTGTCTATATGACAGAGCGTCCCAAGCGGTGGGCGCATGCTCCGACTGAGGAACATTTTGTACCACAACATCTGGGCCCAGATGTTGTTGTACAAGAGAGGGACCTCTCTCGCACGCAGCCCGGATGGACCTGGACGAGCTAGGAACCGGACTAATAGGCTTCCTCCATACCATCCTCGGATCCGGATCCGCCGTCACTGGGTGTGCACGTTGTATATTTATAGTGCTCGCATCCCCCAAATCTCCTTCTTGGACCGCAACGGACGAACCCGGCTGCCGAGCCATTCGATGAATGGCCGCTACATCGGGTGAGCTAGCAGATGCCAAAGCCGTTGATCCTACTTGGGACCTCTTAGGTAATTGACATATCTGCATGAGCACTTTTGGCGCTAGCTCTTCATTTGACTATGACGACGAAAGCACACTTTTCGAAGACATCACGGAAACATCACCTTGTTCTTGTTCCTCTGAAAAAGAGATTGAAAAACTAGAGTGACCCTGTGGAGAGAGGACCGGCATGGACCTCTCCCCGCTAACAACATACCGTGACACACGTCTCCAACGTTTGTCATCCCAATTGACACACACTGAACAAGAGTTAGTGTGAGTACACTGACTACAATTAATACACTGATCATGAGAATCTGAGGAAGATTTCCTCGCATTACAATTTGAACAATATTCTTTCATTGTGAAAAATAACGAACAGTCATAGTACTCGCACCAACCCTTGAAAACAAAGATACATAATAAAATAATCCATTATAACATTTCGAAAAAATAATTCAAAAAGAAAAATTTTTCGAAAAAATTTCTGAAGAGCCCAAGTTCCCAATGGGAACAATGAGCCCAAATGGATCCCAAAAAAGCCTAAGGGTGGGCAAAATTTTTTAAACCAATTCAAAAAATTAATGTAACACTTACGGACAATATTAATGTATCTTACTATGAACTGAACTGAGCAGAAGACAAGTAATCACTATCAGAAGTAACCACTGTCAACGTAAACAAAAAGTGTACAAAAACCGGAAACATTACCCCAGGCACTGATAAACATGACCCGAAATCAGTTACCAATTTAAACACTATCTGATGCAAAACAGAGACTTCCAGAGAAGAAACTGCAGAACATCAGATGGTAGATGCAGACCAAAACGCCTAAACACCCATGGGTGAGGACGTAACCATGGGGAAAAACAGAATATTTATTCTGTTACCAAGCCAAAACTCCCAAAAAATTTTAGTAATCAACATCACAAAAAATATGCCAAAAGCATGGGAGAATAGCTAGGGGGAATAAAGGAAAGGGAGAGAGGAAACACTGATCAAACAGTGGTATTTTCATAGCAAGAATGACAATAGGCCCAGGCCCTGAAAATAAGGAAAATAAAATAATTTCGTAACAAAAAAATTTTAAGTTACAGCCCTGAACATTTCCTGCCACAGTTTCTTCCTCTTATCCTTCTATTTCCACCTCAGATCCACCATTTCTCTCATAATTATGTGTCTGGCATCATTTAAACTGAGATTTACAAGCACAAATATCAGTGAGATGTAACTAATGTGAGGGCCAAACAAAGAATGATAATTGTGCCAATTTCGAGACCTCTTTGACACTGCGCATGCGCAGTGGAATAAAAGTATGGAGGACCATATAGGACATGTAATTTTCGGTTTTTGATGCAAATTTTGGGGATTTGGGGGCAAAATTTGTGTTTGGCCCTAGATATTTAAGAGTTAGCACCAGCTAAGTCTGGGTCATTGGTACAGTATAAAAATATCAGTTTTCTTCAAAAGGCTCCTAGGGTATTTAATTCGAAACGTTTAAACTATGCTAATGTGTTCAGGTAGCATCTCTAGATGTGCATGAAGGTTTTGGAATTGTGATTTGGCCTCAGGTGGTTCCAGTGGAACCACTTTTATCGTTAGAAAATCAGTTTTCATCGAAAGGTTCCTAGGATATTTAAATTGAAACGTTAAAACTATGCTAAGATGTTCAGGTAACATCTCAAGATGTGCATAAAGGTTTCGGAATTTTGATTTGGCCCCAAGTGGTTCCGGTGGAACCACTTTTATTGTTGGAAAATCAGTTTTCATTGAAAGGCTTGTAGGGTATTTAATTCGAAACATTTAAACTATGCTAATTTGTTCAGGTAACATCTCTAAATGTGCATGAAGGTTTCGGAATTTTGATTTGGCCTCAGGTGGTTCCAGTGGAACCACTTTTATCTTTTGAAAATCAGTTTTAAACTATGCTAATGTGTTCAGGTAACATCTCTAGATGTGCATGAAGGGTTTGGAATTTTGATTTGGCCTCAGGTGGTTCCAGTGGAACCACTTTTATCGTTTGAAAATCAGTTTTCATCGAAAGGCTCCTAGGGTATTTAATTCAAAACGTTAGAACTATGCTAAGGTGTTCAGGTAACATCTCTAGATGTGCATAAAGGTTTTGGAATTTTGATTTGGCCCAAAGTGGTTCCGGTGGAACCACTTTTATCATTGGAAAATCAGTTTTCATTGAAAGGCTCTTAGGGTATTTATTTCGAAATGTTTAAAGTATGCTAATGTATTCAGGTAGCATCTCTAGATATACATGAAGGTTTCGGAATTTTGATTTGGCCCCAGGTGGTTCCAGTGGAACCACTTTTATCGTTAGAAAATCAGTTTTCATCGAAAGGCTCCCAGTGTATTTAGTTTGAACTATGTTAATATGTTCAAGTAACATCTCTAGATGTGCATGAAGGTTTCAGAATTTTGATTTGGCCCCAGGTGGTTCCAGTGGAACCACTTTTATCGTTAGAAAATCAGTTTTCATTGAAAGGCCCGTAGAGTTTTTAATTTGAAATGTTAAAACTATGCTAAGGTGTTCAGGTAACATCTCTAGATGTGCATAAAGGTTTCGGAATTTTGATTTGGCCCCAGGTGGTTCCAGTGGAACCACTTTTATTGTTAGAAAATCAGTTTTCATCGAAAGGCTCCCAGTGTATTTAGTTCGAAACGTTTGTACTATGTTAATGTGTTCAAGTAACATCTCTAGATGTGCATGAAGGTTTCAGAATTTTGACTTGGCCTCAGGTGGTTCCAGTGGAACCACTTTTGTCATTAGAAAATCAGTTTTCATCGAAAGGCTCCTAGGGTATTTAATTCAAAATGTTAAAACTATGCTAAGGTGTTCAGGTAACATCTCTAGATGTGCATAAAGGTTTAGGAATTTTGATTTGGCCTCAGGTGGTTCCAGTGAAACCACTTTTATCATTAGAAAGTTAAAAAATTTATAGTAATTTATATATTTTTTATACTTACCAATGACCCAGACTTAGCTGGTGCTAACTCTAACAAAACCAGGGCCAAACACAAATTTTGCCCCCCAATCCCCAAAATTTGCATCCAAAACAAAAAGAAACCATGTCCTAAAGGACCTCCATACTACGCCCCCACTGCGCATGCGCAGTGTCACGGACGTCCCGAAATTGGTGCCAATTATCATTCTTACTGGCAGTGCCTGGTCAGCGCTATGTACTCAGCGGGGAGGCAAGAGTTCCCAACTCCTGGGAGGGCCATCCCCGTCTGGGTCAATGGTAAGTATAAAAAATATATAAATTACTATAAATTTTTTAACATTTTTATACTGTACCAATGACCCAGACTTAGCTGAATAGTAAACAGGCTGGAGGGCCTAGGACATACAGGAAAATCCAATAAGCTCAACTATATAATAAAGAGGTAACCCCTTAAGGAGAAAAGGAGTATTAGGCTTTACATGTATCTTTCTTATTTAATATTAAATTAGAAAGATACAATACCCTTAATAATTGAGCACAATAATAATCATGTTCTCTATTAACATCCAGTATATCCCTTATACTAATTATTTTTAAAGTAAGCCAATAAATAAAGTAGTCCAGAGAATTGAGACTCTTTATAGTCATTTAAAAGTGTCCGAGTATTGTATATTAAAGCCTGTTTGACACTTGACATATACAAATGCTTCACACCGAGCTACACTTTAAAAATAAGACATGAATGAATTTTAACATTAATATTACACTTTAAAACCATCCCGGAAACGACTCAGAAATACTGACTTGGAGGAGGCATTCCCTTGCTTTTCACTATAAAGCAGGTGACCTAAGGGAACACCCGCCCCCCCCCCCCCCCCTTCCCCTTGCCCAGGGTCAAATAGCCCAGAGCAAAGAGGGCAGCCGGACGGAGTCACTGCCGGAACAGAAAGCCTGCATAACTATAGTTGCAACTGTTTAGTGGACGACATTCTGAGCAACAGATAACGGACCTAAACAATGCAGGTCTCCAGAAATGGACTCAATATTTCTGAGATAAAAATTTGTGAATGTGGATGGCTGAGACCAATAAGCAGCCTTCATTAAATCCGAAATGTCCTTTCTATTAGGCATCAAAGACAGAAAGAAACGTTTCCGTCCCTTTCTGATAAACTGAGATCTCTGTTAATAGATACGTAACGCTCTAACAGGACAGAGTAAAGGCCTACGCTCGTCTGAAGACGGAAGAGCCTTAATAACAATAGGTTCCGGATATTTATTAGGAGCCTGATTCTTAGCTAAAAAACCCACATTAGTAGTGAAGGTAATAGTGTTCCCGACACTACGATAGTGAGAATCATCCACCGACAGTGCATGAAGCTCACTGACTCTTCTAGCAGAAGAGAAAGCTAAGAGAAAAGCTGTCTTATAAGATAAGAATTTGAAATCTACTGTCCCAAGAGGTTCAAATGGCTTTTCCTTCAATTTAAGAAGAACCCAAGCTAAATTCCATTTAGGAATTAATCTAAGAGTTCTGGGTCTATTTATCGAGAAGTTTCTAACCAACTTAGATAAAGAGACATTAGATCCAATTTGTAAACTATCATGATGTGCATAGGTATCAGACAACATAGACCTATAACCCTTAATAGTAACAGGCTGCAGTTTGATTTCGTCAAACAAGTATACTAGAAAGTTTGCAATGTCTGGTATAGAGGGATCGAATATATCTACAGAATGATCCCTACACCAACGACGAAAAACCTTCCACTTAGCCGCATAGTTTAGCGAAGAGGAGGTCCTCCTACAGTTAGAAATCGCATCCACTGCTCGTCCTGTAAAGTGCTTGCCATGCAAGAAGGACCGCACAACGGAAAAACATGAAGGTTGAGACCTTGCGGGTTGTGATGGAGTTGGCGCGATTTCCCCTGCGAAAGAAGATCCTCCCGTGGAGGAAGCTTCCGCAGTAGGTCCCACAACAGACACCTGAGTAGATTTATCTACGGTCTCTGTGGCGACAGAGATGCTACCAACAGAATCTTGCATTGAGATTGTTTTATCTTTAGCAATACTTGTTGAATTAACGGCGCTGGAGGATACGCATATCCTATCATTCCGTCCCAAGGGATCGACAGCGCGTCTACTGCAAATGCTCTTGGATCCGGACACGGAGACACATACGTCTGCAACTGATTGTTGAGATGTGTCGCAAATAAGTCTATCATTGGCCGTTCCCATTTGTAGCAAATCTGATTGAATACTTGTTTGTTGAGAGTCCACTCCGACGGCAACAAGCGACCCTTTCGTGAAAGGGAGTCTGCTAGCACATTCAGACGACCCGGTATGTGACGGACCGAAAGAAGAACGTGATGTTCTAGCGCAAACAGAAGGATTCTTTCTGTTAGATTGAACAACGGAACTGAATGAGTGCCTCCCTGATTCCGTATATACGCCACTACTGTCGTATTGTCGGATAGGATTTGGACATGAGCATTGTGAATAATGTCCATCCAATGACGTAACGCAAGCCAAATTGACATCATTTCCTTGATGTTTATGTGCTTGCACAGGAATTGCGGATCCCAAAGACCCTGGCATCTCGAATCCGTTGGGATTAATGATGCACCCCAACCTGTTTGACTGGCATCCGTCATAATGGTAAAACTCGGATCCGGCAACTGCAGCGGAACTCCCTGAGTTAACCACTGAATGTTTGCCCAAGTCTGAATCTCTTGTTTCACTTGATCTGACAAGAGAACGTCTACGTCGAGCGAATGAATTTTCACACTCCAATTCTGAGTCAAGAAAATTTGGAGAGGACGTGTGCGTAACCGCCCCATCGGAATGAGATCCGCAGCGGCTCCGCACAGACCTATCAGTCTCATAAATTCTCTCGCTGTGACAATAGCGAGTGTAACAACCGACTAATTTCGCTCTGGTTAACGGCAGACGAACGAGATTGTTGTGCGTCTCGAAGCTCATTCCCAGATGAGTGAATGACTTGGACGGCACCAGATCCGACTTCTCCTCGTTTACTATAAAACCGAGACGTCGGAGCAATAGAAGTAAATTCTGAACATCGTTCTGAAGCGTTAACTCGTTGCCGTACCTCTGAAGAATGTCGTCCAGGTAGGCCGACGTTACCGCAGACGAATGAGCTCGGAAATAGATCATTACCGAGTTCATTACCCGAGTGAAAGCCCAGGGTGCTAGATTCAATCCGAAGCACATCACCCGGAATTGATACACCACTCCTAGGACTGCGAAGCGTAGATACTTTCGGAATGTCGGATGTACCATGACGTGAAAGTACGCATCTTTGAGATCTATGCTTGTTGCATAATCGTTCACCCGAATACTCGCTCTGACCGATCGAATCGTCTCCATATAAAATTTCGGAGCGACGATCAGCTTGTTTATCCAGCTCAAATCTATGACTGGACGGAACGAGCCGTCTGGTTTCGGAACCAGAAACAGATGGCTGTAGAATCCCGGAGTCTCCTGGTTTTCTACGACCTCTACCGCGTTCTTCATTAAAAGAGACTGCACCTCTGATAACAGAGCGTCTCTTTTCTGCGGATTTGATGGAAGTTGAGTCCACTTTGGACTTCGAGTTAATGGAGGCTTTCGTTTGAAGGATATCTTTAGACCTTCCGAAGTCACTCCTCTCACCCAAGGGTCATCCGTAATCGACGCCCATTCTTGTGAAAAGCTCGACAACCTTCCGCCAACCGGTACGCGATAGAGGTTTAAGCCATCACCTCCTGGACCTGCGAGGCCTGCGGTAGGAGAAACCACGTCCTCCACGACCCGCACCTCGCCCCGTCGACCTCGGGGCATCCGACCGGTTGTCCCGGCCCGAAGGACGTCCCGAACGAGAGTCGCTACCCTGACGGTCTCTCGAATAAGACCAAGAGGACGCACCGGAACCTCTATAGGAACCTCTCTTGGGCGCATTAGACCCAGAAGTGCCTGTCTTATTCTTGTCTGCTGTATCCAACTTCTTAGAAGCAGATTTGAACAACAGAGAATCCGAAGCTTTCTTTGTAATTTTATCATAAATAGCAGAAAGCTTGCCGTCAAAGAGAAGATCTCCGGAGACCGAAGCGACTCTAAGAGAGTTCTTCACCTTAGTATTCACGAGTGTGGATGTAGCTAGGGCTGCGTCACGTCTAACCAACTCCAGATTTGCCACTGAAAGGGCGGAGTTATACGTGGAATAAGCTACTGCCCTTGAAAGAAGTCTTAAAGAGGATTGAATATCCTGAAACTCTTTCCCTTGGAGGCGCAGTGATAACGCCTTAGTAAGGTGATCTGCGTAAGATAAGGCATCTAAATTGGCTCTGTTAGACGCAATAGCTGTTTCCAACACCGCGGTTGGAATAGAAGCCGACGACGGTAATGATAGCTCTAAGTCTTCCGCCTCGTCGTCCATACGCAGAGGAACTCTCGGGATACCCTGTCCTGCCGTGTCGAATTTATTCCTTGCATTAATGAAAGGCAGGTTGAGAGTATTAGCGGACAAGAAACCTGCTTTCCCCATCTTGGAAGCAAGTTTAAATATAGCGTCGTTCAATAATTCAAATGTTCTTGCAACATTATTGGACTGTGACGGAAACTCGGGAGCGATGTCCCTGAACCGCTCAAAAAATTCAGAGTCCAATGACGCTATAATCCTCTTGTCCGGAACCGCAGCAGTCTGGCCCGACGGAACAACTGGAGGGAGAAAGTGCCGGATGAAGTCCACGGCAGCTTTATGTTGTTCCGAAAGGGATAGCTCCAAATCATCCGTATCCCTTTCACCATCCGGTCGTCCGCCCCCGATGCTTTGGCGGAGCGTACCGACCCAGCGCCATCGGATAATTCTCGATCCGACACCGTTTCTGTCGGCTGCTGGGATGCTGCGATAAGCTGTGCTATCTGCACAAGAATGTCCGGCGTCGAGACCTGCGGAGGCGCAGTCTTTCGCTGCTTCGCCGAGGGCAGCTCCGCATCAGATGGCTCCTGCATACTTTTTCTATGCAAACGTCCGGAGTCCATAGGTCTCGAATCCCTGGCTGCCGTATGGTGTGAGCTGGTCGCCGAAGAATCCTTGATCGGCGAAGCTGGTAAGATATCGACGGTCACGCAGCCAAGGTGTGGTCGTGTGTGCTGACGAGAAGAAGAAGCCTTAGCAGTCTCCGTGGACTGCCTATACAACGGAGCGTCCCGAGCGACGGACGTATGCTCCGCTTGCGACACATTTTGTACCACAACATCTGGTCCCAGATGTCGTTGTACGAGAGAGGGGCCTCTCTCGCTCGCGGCCCGGCTGGACCTGGACGAGCTAGGAACCGGACTCAAAGGCTTCCTCCGTTCTCGCTTACTATCCGCCGTCACTGGGTGTGCACCTTGTATGTTTATAGTGCTTGCATCACCCAAAATTTCCTCCTGGACCGCATCGGACGAACCCGGCTGCCGAACCATTCGGTGAATGGACGCTACACCGGGCGAGCTAGCGGACGACATTTGTCTAATCTCCATGAGCACTTTTGCCGCTAGCTCTGAATTCATTTGTGACGACGGACGCACACTTGTAGAAGATAACATGGAAACATCCCCCTGTTCTTGTTCCTCTGAAATAGAAACTGAGAGAGTAGAGTGACCTTGCGGAGAAAGAGCCAGCATAGCCCTTTCTCCAGAAACAACATACCGTGACACACGTTTCCAATGTTTGTCATCCCAATATTGACATATAGGACAGGGATTAGTGCGAGAACACTGACTACAATTAATACAATGATCATGAAAATCAGAGGAAGATTTCTTCCCATTACAATTTGAACAATATCCTTTCATTGTGAAAAGTCAACAAAAAGTCCTAGTTACTCGCACAAACCCCTGACACAAAGATACATAATAACATGATCCATTAATAAATGAAAAAACAATTGCAAATCAAAATAAATTTGAAAAAATATTTTTTCAGCGAAGCCCAAGTTGCTGAAAAGTAACGTTGAGCCCCGATGGATCCGATGGCAAAGTGTGGTCAAAAATTTTAAATTTATATTAAATAATTAATGAGACACTTACGGATAATATAAATGTATCTTATAGTGAGATAAACTGCACCAAAGGCAAACAGCCCCCCTCAAAAAAGGCTGTTGCCAATGTAAACAAACAGTGTAAAACACCAGAAAACATGACTCCAGGCACTGAAAAAACTGGCCCGAAATCAGTCATCAAAATTACACTCTATCTGATGCAAGACAGAGACTCCCAGGGGAGAATCTGCAGAACATCAGATGGAAGATGCAGAACACAACGTTTATACACCCATGGGTGAAAACGTAACTATGGGGAAAATAACAGAAAACATTCTGTATCCAAGCAACTCTTCCAGGAAAATTTTAGAAATGAACTTTCTCAAAAATATGCCAAAAGCATGGGAGAATTGCAAGGGGGGACTTTAGAAGGCTAGGGGAGAGGAAACACTGAATAAGCAGTGCAACATTTAGCAAGAATGACAACAAGAGGCCCATGCCTCGAAAATAGGCAACTTAACATAATTTCATCAAAAAATTTTAAGTACAGCCCTGATTATTTTTTGTCACTTCTTTTTCCTCTCCTCCTTCTATATCCTCCTTAGAATCACCATTTCTCCAAAAATTACGTGTCTGGCATCCTTTAAACTGAGATTTACAAGCACAAAGATCAGTGAGATGTTGACTGATGAAGGGCCAAACAGAGAATGATAATTGGCGCCAATTTCGGGACGTCTGTGACACTGCGCATGCGCAGTGGGGGCGTAGTATGGAGGTCCTTTAGGACATGGTTTCTTTTTGTTTTGGATGCAAATTTTGGGGATTGGGGGGCAAAATTTGTGTTTGGCCCTGGTTTTGTTAGAGTTAGCACCAGCTAAGTCTGGGTCATTGGTACAGTATAAAAATATCAGTTTTCATCACAAGGCTCTTAGGGTATTTAATTCGAAACGTTTAAACTATGCTAATGTGTTTCAGCAGAAATGCGGGGATACACCATTGTGTGCTTTGCACACAATTAACTCGATCTAGTTTAATTTTTCATGACATTGATGTCAATAATGTCACCTTAAATTCAGCCATGACTATTGGGAATTCTCAAGGTCGGTACCTAAGTTTTAGAAGTTGTTTTTGTTGGCGCTGATATATCCACAATTTGACAGAGGTAGGTTTGATACAGGTGTTGATATTAAAATAATAAGAAAAATGTTAAAACAGATGTTGTTTTGGACAAAGGTTGAAATTTTAAAAGTATTAAAATGGCAAACACTAGATCTTCCAAGAGTGAACAAGGTTACAAAGTTTCATTGCTATAGGTACAGTAATGAGGGAGTTAGCTATGTTACCGTTTTGGCATTTTGAGATTTTAAAAGCTAAAAAGTGCTAAAACTTTGACATAAAAACATCAATGAAAATGTCAATGACACTGTAGCTTAACTTTTCTATGTGTTGTGTTTGATGAAAAGGATAATGTTCAATGTTTATGAAAGGATTATAAAATAAGACAAGAATTGTGATATTTTTGAATATGTTAATTTCTGTTCCCTGTATGCTATGTTTTCAATAAAAATAATATGAGGTGTAGGCTATACTAAAGAATTGAGGGGTGGGTTAATGTGGCCCTCGCAGTTAATGTATGTGGCCCTCACATTTAATGTGTAGCAATGAAAGTTACCAAGTTACAGTGAAATTATTCGAAAACGAGTCATCCTATCAAGTTACAATGAAATCCCTTCATAAATACATCCTGTAGACTGTGCTAAAGATTTTTGGGCTTTGGGCCTGTGTAGCCATCATGGTTGATCGATCGCAACCAAAAGGGGACGTCCTCATCCAGACATTATACTGAGTCATCCTAACAAGTTACAATGAAACCTCTTCATAAATACCACCTGTAGTCTGTGCCAAAGTTTTTTGGGTTTTGGGCTCGGACACCTGTCATGGCTGAATGATCGCAACCAAAAGGGGACGTTCTCATCTAGGCATTATCTGGAGTAATCCTACAAAGTTACAATGAAAGCTCTTCATAAATACGACCTGTAGACTGTGCTAAAGGTTTTCAGGCTTCGGGCCCCTGTAGCCGTGACAGCTGACCAATCATGACCAAAAAGGGGACGTTCTCATCTAGACATTATATGGAGTCATCCTACCAAGGTACAATGAAATCCCTCCATAAATACGACCTGTAGACTGTGCTAAAGGTTTTCGTGTTTTGGGTTCGGGCAGCCATCATGGCTGAATGATCACGACCAAAAGGGGACATTCTCATCTAGACATTATCTGGAGTTATCATTCATAAATATGACCTGTAGACTGTGCTAAAGATTTTCAGGCTTCGGGTCCCCGTAGACGTCACAGTTGACCAATCACGACCAAAAGGGGAATTCTCATCTAGCTTAATATGGAGTCAACCTACCAAGTTACAATGAAATCCCTCAGTAAATACAACCTGTAGACTGTGCTAAAGGTTTTGGGGTTTCGAGCTCAGGCAGTCGTCACGGTTGACAAATTGTGACCAAATGAGGAAGTTCTCATCTAGACATCATATGGAGTCATCCTACCAAGTTACAATGAAATCCCTCCATATTAAATATGACCTGTAGACTGTGCTATAAGTTTTTTGGTTTCGTGCTTGGGCAGCTGTCACAGTGGACAGATCATGATCAAAAGGGGATGTTCTCATCTAGATATTATACAGAGACATCCTACTAAGTTACAATGAAATCCCTTCATAAATATGACCAGTAGACTGTGCAAAAGGGGACGTTCTCATCTAGACAGGAGCACAAACCTGCATATGAAATTTTGAGGCAGTCAGACAAGAACAACGGGTGTAGGCTGTGCTACAGGAAAAATGTGAACAGACTCACAGACTAATAGACTAACAACTTCCGCATGCGTGATGGTAATAGCTTATCTTGACTTTGTCAAGTTAAGCTAAAAATGGGATCAACAGAAAAACTAAAAACAGCGATCTCCTAATTTTTTCTGCTTTACAACATACTAAAATATCATCAGAATCTGACATCATTTAATTTTTTATGATTTATTGATATCAATAATGTCACCCTTCAATTCGTCCATGACCATTACAAATTTCCACAAAGTTTTCAGATATGTTTTTTGTTGGAGGTGAGATATGTAAAGTTTGAAAGTGGGAGGCTTGATTATTTATTTATTGGCATTTAAGGGGGTGCGGTGGCGTTGCTGTAATTGGTTCTTGTCAGATCACTGAAGTTAAGCAACGTTGAGCCCGGTTAGTCCTCGGATGGGTGACCGTCTGAGCGATTGATTCGGACTCCCGCATTGTGTCCTTGGGCAAGGCACTTAACCCCGATTGTCCACATGGGGGCATGATGACACTGTGTACTAAGGCGTACTGCATGTCGATCGTGCACATGTCTTCAACCAATCTAACCCTGCCTGTGCTGCAGTGCAGAGTTGCGATGTCGGGGAGCTGGCAGCTGCTCGTCATTGCTCGGTGGTTCTTTCCGGGTACTCCGGCTTCCACCACCCGTAAAACTGTCATGGTCATGATTAGCCAGTGTGCATAAGTATGTGACCTTAAACACCAATAAATAAATAATAATAAATAAATTGGCATTTAAGGTCACATACTTATGCACAATGGCTAATCGTGACTGTGATAGTTTAAAGGGTGGGGGAAGCCCGAGTACCCGGTGAGAATCACCAAGCATCGACGAGCAACTGTCAGCTCCTTAACATTCTAACTCTGTTCAAGCTCCGCTCAATCAGGGTTACAGTGGTTGAAGACATGTGCACCATCGACAGGGGAGGCGCGGTGGCTCAGTTGGTAAAGGTGCAGGCTGCAAGCCGAGAGGTCCTCGGTTCGAATCCCACCTGCGGCAACCGCGTTGTGTCCTTGGGCAAGGCACTTCACCCCGATTGCCTAAATGGGGGCACGATGACGCTGTGTACTGAGGCGTACTGCACGTCGATGGTGCGCATGTCTTCAACCAATCTAACCCTACCTGTGCTGTGGTGCAGAGTTCAGAGTTACGATGTTGGAGAGCTGACAGCTGCTCGTCGTTGCTCGGTGGTTCTCTCCGGGTACTCTGGCTTCCTCCACCCATAAAACTGTCACGGTCACGATTAGTCATTGTGCATAAATATGTGACCTTAAACACCAATAAATAATAACCATCGACATGCAGTATGCCTTAGTACACAACATCATTGTTCCCCCATGCAGGCAACCAGGATAAAGTGCCTTGTCCAAGGACACAATGCAGGTCGTCCCGGACAGGGATCAAACTCAGGACCTCTAGCATATAAGTCCAACAGTCTACCACTGAGCAACAGTGCTCCCAGGGAGGCTTGATACAGGCGTTGATATTGAAAGATGGAGAAAAAAATTTAAAAGGGGCCATCATGGTTCAAGAGGAGGCTCATGTTCCTAGAAAATGTTAGCAATTCCTCTGATCAAACTGTGAATTTCCTTGTACCATTATTCCTATTCTCTGGGTACAAGACTCCGTGGATATAATCACATAAAACTCCTTGCACTGCTCGCAAAATATGTCAACTAGAAGTCCTCAAAATAAGAAAATCCTGTCAAGGCAATGTCAATAAAATCACTGATATTAAATTTGTGCTAGTCTATCACTAGTTTTACTACTGAAGTGGAACCCTCATAGATTTACAAAAATCGGTTTCAGAATAGTTCGAAACAATCTATGAATGATAATACTGTGGGGTTATATATGTGAATTTAAGTCATACTTGCTTGTCTCCATTATTACTGATAAGAGTTAATTAGCACTTTAAAGACTTATATCAATCAGTTGCAAAATTATTTGCAACAAATTTTTAACTCATTGATGTGTTATTTTTACATGAGTTGGGCTCAGAATAGTCTGGTTGGTGAAGGTTTTGACCTCAAACAAATTGGCTCCAGGCTGATTTTGGGGCCATTCGAAGCGGAAATAATCATAGAACAACATATCCAGAGTCTGCCAAAAACTTCTTTGTTAAATGTTTTTTAATCAACGAATTCTGCAATAAGTAATTTCAATTCCCTAATTTGTCACCAAACAACAGAATATCCAACCCTGTATATTTAATTCATGTTTCAGGGGCCTCAGTAATCCATTTGATACCAAAAATGGCCACCAGAATTTAACATGGCCACCAAAGCAGTGACAGTTTCGACAGTCATGATTCTTCATGCCCTGAGTTCCTGACCCAAGTTTGTCGATTCAAGTTCACCAGCCACTAGATGTTTCCAGATGACAACCTTTGAATGAACTTTCTGACTGTGAAATGATGCTGCTCACTCGATTGGTGGAAGCTTTTGCAGTTCTATTCCTGTTTTGTACCATGAAACCATCTTCCATAACCTTTGCATAGCTCCAGGTGGACAGGATATCCATAGGTTCTCCAGAGTAAATCATAAGTAATTGTATATTTCCTCCTAGCTCATCCTGTGATGTGACGCTTGCATCACCTAGCCAAGTTAAAATCTGCTTCGGTTCTGAAGTGACTACCTAAGCAGGTTAGTTTTTCACAGCCCATATGTTGCGGATGTTGTGTCACATCCACTCCAGGCGTGTGTGAATAGCAGGTGAGACATTTTCTGTGCTCTGGTCTTTTGAAAATGATTAGCAATTTTCCATATCTGTTACCATCTTTGAGTGACTTCCGAGAAGTAGTCTTGAAAACTATATTAGACAAGGCACAATTCGTGTGATGTATTAGAAACCCTTAGAGTCTATTCCACTCAATAAGTGCTCTAGCGAGGTGAAAGGTGGTCATGATTAGCCATTGTGCAGAAGAATGTGATCGTAAACACCAATAAATAAATAAAAAAGTGAGGTCAAATATGTCCATGATAGGGGAACTCTCCTTCACAGCTTGAAGTTGCAAAAAAATAACATACAGGGATGTTGCCTGTGAAAAAGCATCATGTGTCAGGAACAGATATGGAAAGATGTGTGTTGCTTTTGACAGTTATGGGCATGATGCTTCTATTAAAGATCAAGATTTCAGCAGGAGATGGGTAAGATACATGCCAAAAAACATATGAGTGAAGTGATGGAGGTTCCCAGCAATCAACTGGGTTTCCTCTTGACCAGGAGGAATTATGATCAGTTCATCAAACTTCTGAGTCACTGCTCGGAGCTGATGGCCATGTAGTTCATAACTGTCTTAATAATGCGGTAGTAGATGATACTGATGGGTCCATACTCCTAATGTAGCAACATATTTTCACAATCTGCAGGTTGTGATCTGGAAACATCTGTGGGCTGTTGAGATCAATTTGAAAAACTTGGACTGGAGACATAACCAACTGGAATTCACTCCTATCATGATGGACTCAGATACAGTGCCCCAAAACCTACTAAAGTTAATCTGATGCAATTGCAAGCTGTCCACCATTCTGTGTCAGGTTAACCATTTCCATTATTCATTTTTCATTTCTTTACCCTTTGTGGTCTGTTAGTTTGTTTGTTTATTGGAGTGTAAAGACACCTTCAACAGCCAGGGCAATGCCATGTCAGACAGTTTTACAGGTGGAGGAAGCTGGAGTATCTGGATAAAACCGTCAAGCAGCAACAAACAACTATCAAACTCTCCAACTTACTAATCCGGAACAAACAGAGTTAGCAGCAGTTGAATGCAAGTGCTCCATTGACATGTAGTATGCCTTAGTACACTGGAAGATTCAACAGACATAAACTTGTTCTCCAACCTAGACTTACATTGAGGTACAAAATCTTATCTCGGTTGGGAAAGTTTGAAGAAGCACCTCGCGTCAACTGCTGAACATTGATGCATCTTGCAACATAATGAATAATTGTCTAACTGTGTATGTATGATATCTTCCAACAAGATAATGTGGGGCTTCCAGCATTAAAGCAAATAAATTGAGGAGATAAGAAAGTCTGCCATACTGAACAAGATCCAACTTCAGGAGCTTACTATTGGAATGTTTCACTGAGACACTGTCTAAATCTGACATATATATGTGATCAACTTTTCTGATACCAGTTCTTGAAATTTTAAAGATTTAACTGGTCAAGTGCTGAATTAATTCTCGTCATCAAAATTTGTTCAACTGCTGAATGTTTTTGAAAGAAACAGAGATTTTATAAACAAAAAAGTGTTCACAAAAACTGTCATAGACACTGAACAGGAACAAGCAGCAGATATGAAGCACAAGTTGTTTTAGAGTGATTTTTAAACTGTTTTTTTGCACAGGTCATTTTTTTCTATTTATTGGTGCCTATGGTCACTTACTAATTCCATTCTACATATTGACAACAACATAAGAATAATGTTCTATTTAACCAATTGTCCACACCTACAAAATTAACCATTTACATACTGAATTGGCCACATCATTCCATGATATTTACATACTGAGCAGTTGAAAAACTTTATTTTTCAAATTATCAAAACAAAACCATATCATGTGACCCCTCATTGGAATGAGCTCACTGAGCTCATTCAAATGAGAGGTCACATGAAATGGTTTTGTTCAAATGTTTGGAAAAGTCTGACAAGAATAAAATAACAAATGTTGATAGCATGTGCATTGGCAAAGAGTTAAAGATTTTTCAGGTGACAATACAAACCATTTGGTGACCATCAATATTCTGTGATGGTGTTCCAGGTATCATTTGCTCCCTGAGGATTTGTTCACCAACTACAACAATATCATGATGAAGGTTTAAATAGTTCAACAGTCCCGGCTTTTCAGGATCTTTATATTTAGCTACAAGGAGCATCATATCACTTTCACTAACATCTGGAGGCCCTGGGAAGCTTCTGTAAAACTGGAATGATAAAAGTGCATATTCAAAAGAATATTTTCTCCAAAAGACATTATCTTGCTTTCTCAAAGTCTTAAATCATACTGTTTATTACCATGAATGAATGAAGATAGAAGATGAATATGACGTTTATTACAAAGAATGATGAATATAGTGACTGACTGATTCATCTATTAACCATTTACCTAACATGACTACAGGACAACATTTACAAAAACTTTTCTTGAATACCTAAAACTTTTTATTTTCTCCCCATAAAACAAAGCTATAATCGTCCCTAATTGAAAATAACTTGATAAACTGGTATTGACTTATGCCATGGCGATCCACTGAGGGTTCATAAGCTATGTTATCAATGCAAAAATGAAACATTTCAGTTATTCACAAATTAGTCATCTGCTATTCATGTTGAATAAAGGGTTCAACATATCAGCAAACTTATCAGCTATTGCTGAGCACATTTATTCATACCCCCGATGGAACTTGAACTGAGGCTTGCAGGAATTAGAAAAAACTCTAATGTAATACTGATTTGAATAAAATTGGATTGACATGTTGTAGAGAACATACCTACCGCATTTGTATTAAGTTTGATCCACTTATTCTACAAGAGAAACAATTTGTATGAATTTCACAAAAAAGCAAGTTCTGGACAAGTTACATCTCCTTTCGGAGCCAAAAAATCAGGCATTGTGGCACACATACTTGTTGCACAAAGATTTTGTGCAGTGTGAATAACCAAATCACATCAAAACAAAACAAAATTATCAGCAAAATTACAATTTCTCACATTTTGCAGTTTGAAAGCAAGTTTCAGGCTCCCAAAATGTGCCCAAATATGGACACCGAAACTTGGCATGTGCAAACCTGAATGTGAGTGAGTGGAAGATGTGCCTGCAAAAAATGAACACTTTCTAACCAAAAATGCAATAAGTTATCGCCCGCGGGAAATCAGGCATGGCCCAGATATTTAATGCAGTGACATTGGCTGCAGAGTAAATAACCAAGACACATCAAAACAAAAAAAAATTACAACTTTTGAATTTTGGAGCACAAATAAGCCAAAGTATGGATACAGAAACATGGCTTGAACAAACTTGAATGTATATGAGTGAAAGATACTGCGTGTCAAAAATCAATACTTTCTGCACAGTGGCTCTGAAGGCGAAAATGAAAAAAATTAAAGTAATTTATACACAAATTTTGCTCCCAATCCCCAAAATTTGCATGCAAAACCAAAAATTAGAAGTCCTATCTGGCCCTCCACACATTTACCCTCCACACATGTGCAGACGCCAGGAAATCACCGAATTCGGCACCAACATTATTCTTTGTTTGGCCCTTGTAAGATAACAACAAACTGACATTTACTGCCCACTCATGGGAGGGCCATTCCCATCTGGGCCACCGGAAAGTATAAAAAATATATAAATTACTTTAAATTTTTTCATATTTTTATACTGTATACCAATGGCCCAGACTAGCTGAATCGTAAAAAGGAGGGCCTAGAACTTTCGAAATAGTAGATCATCATAGATCAAATCCTTCAGTCCATGATGAAGAAAATTAGAATAATTAGAATTTACATGTATGTCTCTTTATACCATAACAGAAGAGACATATCCTTATATGTATCCCAATTATGTAAATCCTAAATCTGAGCATGAAATCATGGTAAATAGGATGTAACAAGTTCACAAATTTTTAAGGCTAGTCTGGACTAAGCCCTAAAAATTAGGATGGCATATTTGAGAATGAGAGAAAATTGCCCATAAACCTATGCCATACAATAATACTACAGCTGAAGGCCGAATATAGTACGGACAAAAACAGCTTCCTTCATAGTTACATACCCAATAAGCCAGAGAACTGGACAAAATGAACCCCCCCCCCCCCTCACCCCTTTTTTTTTAACATATCTTCAAAAGAAAGAGAGGAGAGCTCTGGAATCAATAAGCGGTAACCAGAAACGATATAAATAATTATCGATCAGGCACTCAAAAATTAATTCATGAATAATAAATGGTGCTTAATGCCACTTCACAAGCCAAGACTATAGCGACAATTTGGTGAATAACATTATTCGCTACAAAAAATGCACTGCAGATGACGTATACAGGTACGATGAAATCAGTGAAATAATAATATAACATACACATACAAAAGCGAGATACGATGAACAATCTATGCAGAGAAAACACGCTTCAAAGATCATTCACAGGAGACCTCTGTACAATTAAATCCTGTACGAACACTCTCCAATGTGTACCATTTGGTATCTACAATTATAAACACATGTGAATATGCGATTTGAGAACTGACAAAATAGAGACCAGGATCTAGAAATGGAGGTAGGTATGATTATCCGACTTCAACACAGATCGCCCCCGAAATATATAATAATTTCTAGGTCCATCAAAGTGATAGCGTAACAAAATATTGCGCGAGTGCATAAAAATCCAGCTTGCAATCATCTAAAAACCACTAAATGGTTATGCAGTCACCTATGAACTCAAATAGCAGTAAATATGATGATTAAATAAGTTCTTGTATATTAGAAATCAGAAAATAAACACCGGAAACTAATGCAACAGAACTGCATATATGCCTATGAGGGCGCCATGCAACACGAACAAAATGCATAGTATGTATGTATGTATTTAAGATATATGTATGTGACAGTGTGTGAGTGTGGGGGGGGGGGGGGGGGGGGGGGGAATCGAATATATGTCGAAACCTCCTCACCTACATTATTAATCATTGCTGGTCCAGACAGCAATAATATAGTGACCACAAAGCTCTCTCACGTCTGACATACTCCGTAATGCCACTGAGAGCGGAGAATGACGTGAAGAACAAAACTTCCCTTGAAGAAGAAAACCCTCTAGTGGAGGAAGCTTCTGGGGAATGTTCAATAACAGACACCATAACCTCAATGTAATGAATAGAAACAAATGAATTGAAGGATACGCATATCCTATCATTCATTCCCATGAAAACAGCTGAGCGTCAAATGTATGCACTCAAAAGCCTAATACTGGCGACACAAAAAATGGAAACTATTATTCCCGTGTCCTGCAAACTTAACTATCCTGAAGTGATCCTATATAAGATCATGTAATAGCCATACAGTTAGAATAACCCCAAGATGTAGCCAGTGCTTTACTTCATGCGCTGAAATCTTAAGCACTGACTGCTGATTGGAAGATAAATTTACCTAAGCAGTACGAATAGCTAACTGACTTCATTTAACAACTGAATGAACCTAAATGACCCTTCTATTGGAAAGTAATGACAAAAGAGGCCTTTCTTCTCTTCTGATAAACTCTGATCTGCGTCTATAAATACATGATCGGTAATAATATAATTCAATGATGTAGTGTAAACAATGAGACATCATTTCTGAATATGTGGTTTCCAAGAACCGAGGGTCCCAAGATCCCTGCATAGAGAGACCATCGGACTCAGGATTGTAACCCAATATATGAACTCACGTCCATCATAATTGAGAAAACCGTTAAATATATGCCCAAACTTGACCTTATGTTAAAAGATTCTCTAAAACAAAACAGGTCTAGAGCGAAAAACATCTACCACTCCAGTTAAGAATAACTGGAGGGACGTGTGCGTAAGCGACCCATCGAAATAACATTCATAGCCGCCCCGTACAACCCCATCCGGCACATAAAATTTTCTGCTGTTAATGCGTCAGATAACAGACAAAAGTGAGCCAAACAGCTGGCTAATTCGCTCTGTGAAACAACAGACGAACCAGCCTGTTGAAAATGAATTGTGGGATATGTGTATCCTATCATTAATCCCATGAGACATTATCTAGTTCACAATTCAAGTGATCTAAAGAACTATACTCGCTAAATCGCCGTACGCTCACTTTTCAACTGAAAGATTATCATAAATAACCTTATTATCCAGTTCCAGTCAAAATCAGTCAGACCGAGCTCTGTAAGAGCCTCGAGCCACCGGCTCAGGGGTATCTGATCAGTAACTCAAAGAGACGTAAATCCCCTATCCAAGTGGCTGTATAGGCAATCCCTGAAGAAATATATAGGAGAGATACCTATACCTTTGCTATGAGTCCTTATAGACGATCTGAGTCTAGGACAACCTCTCCTACTCTTTCTGTTGGTGTGGTCGATTAGACCCCAACTTAAAGAGTTGAGTATTGATGCTTTCTTGTAGCTTAATCCTACATTAATGAAAGCTTACCATCAAAGACTAGAGTCTGGAAAACTAAAGTGACCTGTAGCAAGTTTTCCACCTAGTCAAATGTTAATATGAAGACACAAGGCTTCATCACATCAGAATAACTCCCACTAAACATTTGTTAAGGCAGAGATATATATATAATAGGTCTGGAAAGAATTTTTAAAAGGTACAAACGACCACAAAATTCCTTTCCAAAAAGACGTAGCGTCACAGTACTTAAAACTGAAGTACATAAGACCATGAGTCTAAATTCGCTCTGAATAAGAAATTATCTTCTCAATTGTGTCCCGAGCGAACAGCTACATGATGAAGGTAAGGCTACAACTAAGATCTTAGCCTGCCTATTCAGCGCAGAGAAACTCTCAACACATCTTCCCCTGTCGTTTTTTAAAAGTATGTGAACAAACACAAACGGTTAAAAATACAGAAGAAGAAGATAAGAAACCGTATTACTTTTTCCTGCAGGAAGTTAAATATGGTGTCGTCTACACAATCGAAAACCTGTGACACCCATGTAGACTTAACCAGAAAGAGATCTTATTATCCTACTCTTTGTCCGGATGAAGTCAGCGTCTAACAACGCTAACGGTTTCTCACAATTACTCGCAGCATTGTGATTCACTGGAACAAGTTCAAGGAAACAATAATGTATAGCATCCATAACATCCATGAGTTGTTCCGAAAGAGAAAGTTATCCTCTTCCGTATCCCTTTCATCATTCATCTAAATCAGTCAGAATCACGGTCACTGGCATCTGAACAGGCAGATGACTAGACCGATCAAGTACCATTCAACAGCTCAAGATTTGAGACTGACGTTGAGTGCTTCTGCCATAGCAGGAATACTGCGATTCGCTGTGCAATTTGCGACAGCAAGTCCATTACGGAGGCCTGAGGAGCAGCGGTCATGAATTGCTTGTCTGCCGGCTGCTCCTGGGACAGTGTGTCCAAGATGGCTATTACTGCGGACGTCCCGATGAATGAAGCCTCATCTCGTTAGCTACTAGATTGTGCGACTTTCTTCACAAAAGATGGACCTTTTGACGATGCAGACTAGATATCTTAAGTCACTTAGCCAAGGTTCGGTCGGGAGTGCTTGGTAGATGCTAAAGAATCCAAACTGTAGCCGTCCCCGGCTAAGAATTGAACTTAGTGTACCAGACAATAGCTATGTGTGTCAGCTCTGACTGACGCAAGTTCCTACCAACAGCACCCAGCCCCAGATGTTGTTAACCCTTTACCCAACGCAGACGATATCAAAATTTATTATTTTAAATATATTTTTTTCAAATTTTTCAAAAAATTTCAACAAAACCATATCATGTGACCCCTCGTTGGAACGAGCTCGAATTCAGAACAACTGAATTTGCATATTACATGGGCGGATGCGGCCGATTCGTTGGGTAAAGAGTTAAAAGAGAGAGAGAGGTTTCCCTCTTGCTTGCCGTCCAGGGAGACCTAACCCAGCGTACCTCAGAACTTGTTGGCTTCTTCCATCCATCAACACAGGGTGAGCATGATTGGATTAAATAGTGCTCGCTACACCCTTATTCTCTCTCAACCGCTACAGACATACGCGGCGTCACACTACTATTCTACGTGATAGATCTGCCGGTTGAGCTAGCTGGAGACAAGGGACGTAAACCTTAGTTCAAAAGCCTAGCCCTTGTCTAATATCATTGAGCACTTTTCCGCTAGCTCTGAATACAATGCACATGCGACACATCCGGTGTCCCAGTCCTCATATTCAATCTTAACTGCTTCACCGGTGTCAGGGTACTGAAACCACTCATCGGCGTTTATAGCCATGTGCAATATAAGAGAACTTTGTCCGTTATGTAGAGGAAACCGTAAGACTAGCTAACCCCGGCAGTCTATCAGATGGGACGTCCCGGACTGGAGGCATGGACATATACTCCGACTGACGCAAGTACCTACCAACATCTGTCCCCAGACGATGCTGTAAGAGAGAGAGGCCTCTCTCTTGCTCGAAGTCCTGGGTGACCTGGACGAGCATACCTCAAAACTTGCCGGCTTCCTCCTTCCGTCATCGCTGGGTGAGCATGGTTGCATATTATTGTGCTCGCTCCACCCTATATCATCTCCTAGCCCGGAGTGGATACACCCGGCATCAGTTCTCAGAGGCCTGAGTAACCACTTCACCAGTCGAGCTAGCTGGCGACAACAGACTTTGTGCAGTCATGTGTGCTTTTCGAACGTAGAGGAAGCTATTAGACTAGCCGACTCCGGCAGCCTATTAGAAGGAGCATCCCGGACAGGAAGGCATGGATGTAAGCTCCAACTGACACAAGTTCCTACCAACAACCTCTGACCCCAGATGTTGTTATAAGAGAGAGGGTCCTCTCTCTTGCTCGCGATCATGGTAAACCTGGACGAGCAAACCTCAGAACTTGTCTGCTTCCTCCTTCCCGTGCTTCCTCCTTTCCGTCATCGCAGGGTGAGCATGTTCGTATTTTTATAGTGCTCGCTACACCCTTATTCCTCTTCTCGACCGCTACAGACATACCCGGCATCACACCACTAGTCTATGTGATAGATCTGCCGGTTGAGCTAGTTGGAGACAAGGGACATAAACCTTAGTTCAAAAGCCTAGCCCTTGTCTAATATCATTGAGCACTTTTCCACTAGCTCTAATAGTATAATGCGACGACAGAAGCACACTTCCTGACGGCGTCACGAAACCACACCATGTTCTTGTTCTTCTGTAAATAGAATCTAAATGAAAGTGTCAATGACACTGTAGCTCAACCTGTCAAGACAAAGACATGTACATGTATAGTATGTGACACAGCAATGACAAACATCTAGGTAATGACCTGATAACAAAGGTACATATAAAGTATTGTAACGGTCTGTACATAAATACTGACCGTTGCCTGTAACAAATGTATAGGTAAAGTATTGTAAAGGTGGGCTACAGTCAGATGCTAAACTGAAAAGAAATCTTTGAGTCCCAGAGTGGGTCTGACTCAACCCCAAGATATTTGTTCTCATAGCACAGTGATAACAAAGGCACCCCAAAACACACTCGTTCCTGTCCCAAGGTGAAAACAAAGGTACCCAAGAAGTTTTGTGAAGATCAGTTCATAAATACGAGCTGTATAGAACTTGTGACAAAAAACTGATTGGACCAAATTTTGGTACAAAATGGCCACTGGCAGCCATCTTGAATTTTGGACCGCACCCAGAAAGATTCATTCTCGTCCCAAGGTGATAACAAAGGTACCCAAGAAGTTTTGTGAAGATCGGTTCATAAATACAGCCTCTACCCTGAGCCGTATTGACATGTGTGCTTACATTGTGAAAGTAGCACTGAATAAATCAAAGTTCATCTAATTTGCATAATTCTGCATGAAAAAAAAAACCTTACAATATGTGATGTATTCCATGTTACTAAACATTCATACAAAAATGTATTCAAATCAAAACTTTCATACAGAAGTTCTGTACAAAAGACTGATTGCACTAATTTTGGTACAAAATGGCTGCTGGTGGCTATCTTGAATTTCGGACCACACCCAAACATACTCGCTCTCATTCCACGGTGATAACAAAGGTACCCAAGAAGTTTCATAAAGATTGGTTCATAAATATGGCCTCTAGTCTGAACCGTATAGAAGTTGTGTACAAAAAACTGATTAGACCTAATTTCGGTACAAAATGGCCACTGGCAGCCATCTTGAATTTTAGACCGCACCCAGAAACACTCGTTCTCGTCCCAAGGTGATAACAAAGGTACCCAAGACATTTCGTGAAGATCAGTTCATAAATACAGACTCTAGCCCGAGCCGTATTGACATGTGTACTTACTGTGTGTAAGTCGCAATGAAAAAATCAAAGTTCATCTAATTTGCATAATTTCTGCACGAGAAAAAAACCTGTATTATATGTGATGTATCCCATGGTACTAAACATTCACACAAAAAATTATTCAAATCAGCGCTTTCATATGGAAGTTCTGTGCAAAAATCTGATTACACCTAATTTTGTACAAAATGGCTGCCATCGGCCATCTTGAATTTCGGACCGGACCCAAAAACACTCGTTCTCATCCCACGGTGATACCAAAGGTACCCAAGAAGTTTCGTAAAGATCGGTTCATAAATACGGCATATAGCCCGAGCCGTATTAGCATTTGCACTTACAGTGCTGAAAGTAACACCAAAAAACATCAAAATTAGTCTAATTTGCACAATTTACGCACAAGAAAGAAACCCGTATTATATGTGATGTATCCCATGGTACTAAACATTCATACAAAAAATTATTCAAATCAGAGCTTTCATATGGAAGTTCTGTAGAAAAAACAGATTTCTGCATTGTCGGTACAAAATGGCAGCTGGCGGCCATCTTGAATTTCGGACTGCACCCAAAAACACTCGTTCTCGTCCCACGGTCATAACAAAGGTACCCAAGAAGTTTCGTAAATATCGGCTCATAAATACGGCCTCTAGCCCGAGCCGTATCCAATTGTTGACAGACGGACGGCGGGCCATGACAGAAGCTCAAATTTGGCTTCGCCAAAGTTGAGCTAAAAATTATAGTGACGTTTTGGCGAGAGGACCAGCAGTGTCCCCTCACCATGATAGGACCACAAACCATGACACCCGTCATCAACATAGTCAAACCTGACACATGGAGCAAGAATTAGTGGTAGTACATCAACAATACTCAAAACACCAAACATGTAAACAAGAGGCTCCAAGGGGCCGGAGGGCGCTCACCTGACATGGTAGCCTAAATATCAACCCAGAGAATTGATTTCAACAAGTTGCATCTGCTCCTCCTGAGAAAAGCTTATACCAAATATCCAAAGATTCTGACCAGTGGATCTAAAAAGAATATTCCTCATATTGAACTAAGTTATAATTCGGGCTCCCACAGGGAGCCCATATATGAACCCAGGGACTTGGCTTTAATAAACTTAAATCTCATCCCCCTAAGGATGCTGCACACCAAATATCAAAACATTCCGACTGCTGGATCTGAAGAAGAAGATTTTTAAAGAAAATTCCTCATTTTGAACTAAGTTACAATTCAAGCTCCCACAGTGAGTCCAAATATGGACCTAGGGACATGGCTTGGACAAACTTGAATCTCACCCCCCTAAGGATGCTGCATATCAAATATCAAAACATTCCCACTGCTGGATCTGAAGAAGATTTTTAAAGAAAATTCCTCATTTTGAACTAAGTTATAATTCGGGCTACCACAGTGAGTCCAAATATGAATCCAGGGATTTGGCTTGAACAAACTTGAATCTCACCCCGCTAAGCATGGTGGATACCCAATATCAAAAGATTCTGCCTGCTGGATCTTAAGAAAATTTTCAAATAAATTTGCCTGAAATGCACTAAGTTCAAATTTGAGCTTCTATAGTGAGCCCAAATATGAATCTAGGGAGCTCATTTGAACAAACTTGAATCAGATCCACCCCACAATGTTGCATGCCAAATATCAAAAGATTCTGCCTGCTGGATCTGGAGAAGAAAATTTTTTAAGAAATTTGCCTGAAATGCACTAAGTTCGAATTCAAGCTACTATACTGAGCCCAAATATAAACCCAGGGGGCTGATTTGAACAAACTTGAATCAGATCCACCCCACAATGTTGCATACCAAATATCAAAAGATTTTGCCTGCTGGATCTGGAGAAGATTTTTTAAAAATTTGCCTGAAATGCACTAAGTTCGAATTCAGGCTTCTATAGTGAGCCCAAATATGAATCCAGGGGGCCAATTTGAACAAACTTGAATCAGATTCACCCCCACAATGTTGCATACCAAATATCAAAAGATTCTGCCTCCTGGATCTGGAGAAGAAGATTTTTTAAGAAAGTTGCCTGAAATGCACTAAGTTCGAATTCAAGCTTCTATAGTGAGCCCAAATATAAACCCAGGGGGCCGATTTGAACAAACTTGAATCAGATCCACCCCACAATGTTGCATACCAAATATCAAAAGATTCTGCCTGCTGGATCTGGAGAAGAAAATTTTTTAAGAAATTTGCCTGAAATGCACTAAGTTCGAATTCGGGCTTCTATAGTGAGCCCAAATATGAAACCAGGGGGCCGATTTGAACAAACTTGAATCAGATCCACCCCACAATGTTGCATACCAAATATCAAAAGATTCTGCCTGCTGGATCTGGAGAAGAAGATTTTTTAAGAAATTTGCCTGAAATGCACTAAGTTCGAATTCGAGCTTCTATACGGAGCCCAAATATAAATCCAGGGGGCCAATTTGAACAAACTTGAATCAGATTCACCCCCACAATGTTGCATGCCAAATATCAAAAGATTCTGCCTCCTGGATCTGGAGAAGAAGATTTTTTAAGAAAGTTGCCTGAAATGCACTAAGTTCGAATTCAAGCTTCTATAGTGAGCCCAAATATAAACCCAGGGGGCCGATTTGAACAAACTGGAATCAGATCCACCCCACAATGTTGCATACCAAATATCGAAAGATTCTGCCTGCTGGATCTGGAGAAGAAGATTTTTTAAGAAATTTGCTTGAAATGCACTAAGTACGAATTCAAGCTTCTATACTGAGCCCAAATATAAACCAAGGGGGCTGATGTGAACAAACTTGAATCAGATCCACCCCACAATGTTGCATGACAAATATCAAAAGATTCTGCCTGCTGGATCTGGAGAAGATTTTTTAAGAAATTTGCCTGAAATGCACTAAGTTCGAATTCGAGCTTCTATACGGAGCCCAAATATAAATCCAGGGGGCCAATTTGAACAAACTTGAATCAGATTCACCCCCACAATGTTGCATACCAAATATCAAAAGATTCTGCCTCCTGGATCTGGAGAAGAAGATTTTTTAAGAAAGTTGCCTGAAATGCACTAAGTTCGAATTCAAGCTTCTATAGTGAGCCCAAATATAAACCCAGGGGGCCGATTTGAACAAACTGGAATCAGATCCACCCCACAATGTTGCATACCAAATATCGAAAGATTCTGCCTGCTGGATCTGGAGAAGAAGATTTTTTAAGAAATTTGCTTGAAATGCACTAAGTACGAATTCGAGCTTCTATACTGAGCCCAAATATAAACCAAGGGGGCTGATGTGAACAAACTTGAATCAGATCCACCCCACAATGTTGCATGCCAAATATCAAAAGATTCTGCCTGCTGGATCTGGAGAAGATTTTTTAAGAAATTTGCCTGAAATGCACTAAGTTCGAATTCGAGCTTCTATACGGAGCCCAAATATAAACCCAGGGGGCCGATTTGAACAAACTGGAATCAGATCCACCCCACAATGTTGCATACCAAATATCAAAAGATTCTGCCTGCTGGATCTGGAGAAGAAGATTTTTTAAGAAATTTGCTTGAAATGCACTAAGTACGAATTCGAGCTTCTATACTGAGCCCAAATATAAACCAAGGGGGCCAATTTGAACAAACTTGAATCAGATCCACCCCACAATGTTGCATGCCAAATATCAAAAGATTCTGCCTGCTCGATCTGGAGAAGAAGATTTTTTAAGAAATTTACCTGAAATGCACTAAGTTCGAAATCGGGCTCCTATACTGAGCCCAAATATGAACCCAGGGGGCCGATTTGAACAAACTTGAATCAGATCCACCCTACAATGTTGCATACCAAATATCAAAAGATTCTGCCTGCTGGATCTGGAGAAGAAGATTTTTTAATGTTTTTCCCATTGTCTGCGGTGTTAAAAAGTGCTGACTCCGCACTTTTTCAAAAGTCCTGAAAAAAGTACCTTGTGATCAAACCAATAGGGTTTTTTTTAACCATTCTATTCTACTGGATAAAAGTAAGCTTAAAACAAAATAAGAATTCTCTGTGCCGTGTAGTTTTGGAGATATGGCAGTTTTAAGGTTTTTCCTATTTTTAGCTCCCGAGGTTCCCACAGGGAAAGCAGAAAATTTTTTTTTGCATTAATCAACTACTTGTGACCCATTATCATCTCATATCAAATTTGGTTCAAATCGACCTGACGGTTCTGAAAATAGAAATTTTAGGCATGGCCAAAATTTTTGCCCCTCCCATAAAGTCGCCAAATATTGCCCCTCAAACTTTTCTTGAATAAACTTGAGTCTACACCTCAAAAGGAAGCTGCATACCAAATATCAAGTCTCTGCTACTGCTGGTTCATGAGAAGAAGATTTTCAAAGATTTTGGTGCCCCTTGGGGGCGTGGCCCCACCCAGGAAGAGGGGCAACTTCATTTGAACAAATGTGAATTGACATTAGGTAATAAACATTTACCCAACATTTGAAAAATATTGGGCCAGTGGTTTCTTCGGAGAAGTTGGTTTTGTAAAGTTTACGCCGGACGACGCCGGACGACGGACGGACGGAAAGCAATTAGTAAAGCTCCCCTTGAGCTTCACTCAGGTGAGCTAATAAAGGAAAGGCTTCCTCTATTTACCCTACTATTTGATAAATTTTATTACCTAAAATCTAATATATGTCATTGTACCACCACCAAATCTACATAAATAAGCTAACATTAAAATACAATCGATGAAATAAATACATCCAAAAGAAAAATTCCTTCAAAAAAAAACTTTTTTGACAAAAACATTTTTCTTAAATAAGAGCCCAAGTTCCCAAAGGGAACGATGAGCCCAAAAAAGCCTAAGTGTGGACAAATTATAAAAATATGCTATAAAATTAACTACCACACTATTAGAATATTTAATGTTACTTACAACTGTCGTTCCTAAAAATAATAGGAAACTACCTAGAGCATTGTCAATGTAAACAAAACCAGAAACAAGACCCCAGGCAACACGGCCCAAAGTCAGTAACAGAAACAAGACTATCTGATGTAAAGCAAGATCTTCATCAGAAGAAAAAACTATACATCGGATGTATGATGCTTGACCAAAATGCCCAAACACCCCGAGGGTGAGGACGTAACCCTGGAGATGTACAAAATAATCTTCTGTATAATACGTTAAACTCCCAAGAAATTTTATAAAAAAAGTTCAATAAAACAAGCCAAAAAGCTTGGGAGCTTAACTGGGGGGGAAGGGGGGGGGGGGGGGCAGGGGGGGGCGGGATCAAGGGAAGGAAAGGAAGGAATACTAAACAAACAGTGAACAAATCATTATCAATGAATGATGACATCAGGCCCATGCCCCGAAATTGGGAAACATGAACTAATTTTTATAAATATTATAAAATTACGGCCCTGAAAGTTTCAACCCACCATTTCTTCCTTCCTTCATCCAGTTGTGTCCTTGGATCCACCAATTTAACCACTGATTTGTGTCTGTTTCCTCATTATTAATTGAGATTTAAAAAGCACAAATGTCAGTTTGTTGTTATCTGACAAGGGCCAAACAAAGAATAATGTTGGTGCCGGATTCGGTGACTTCCTGGCGTCTGCGCATGCGCAGAGGGTAAATGTGTGGAGGGCCAGATAGGACTTCTAATTTTTGGTTTTGCATGCAAATTTTGGGGATTGGGGGCAAAATTTGTGTTTGGCCCTAGATATTTTTGGGTTAGCAACAGCTAGTCTGGGCCATTGGTATACAGTATAAAAATATTACAACATTTGCCTTTTGGAGCCCAAGAAACTTTTCGCTCCTAAACAAGCTCAAAATGGACACATAAAGTTAGCCTGAATAAATTTGACTCTTTGAATGAATGATGCTGTTTGTCAAAACTCAACTCTTTCTGTACAGTGATTCTGAAGTTTTGTTTATGCTTTTTGAATTATCTGCCTTTTAGCACCCCAAAAGGGATGGGGCATATCGATTTCAACAAATTTCAATTGTCAGGCTAAAGAAAGCATGTGTCCCAGCTTTGGTAAAATTTGGACCTGTGGTAAATTTTAGCATTTAGCCTGTGATGAGATGGGATGCAATGTGACATGATGTGCACAACAGGGGTGGTTCCCACAATATACACTCTCCTACAATAATGAAAGTGTCAATGACACTGTAGCTTAACTTGTGTGTTGTGTTTGATGAAAAGGATAATGTTCAATGTTTATGAAAGGATTATGAAATAAGACAAGAATTGTGATAATTGGGAATATGTTCATTTCTGTTCCCTGTATGCTATGTTTTTGATAAAAATAATATGAGGTGTACACTGCACTAAAGAGTGGAGGGGTGGGTTAATATGACCTCACAGTTAATGTATGTGGCCCTCACAGTTAATGAAAGTTACCAAGTTACAGTGAAATTATTCCAAAACGAGTCATCCTATCAAGTTTCATTGAAATCCCTTCATAAATATAGCCTGTAGATTGTGCTAAAGGTTTTCGGGCTTCGGGCCCCTGTAGCCGTCAGTTTCCCAATTGCGTCCAAAAAGGGACGTTCTCATCTAGACATTATATGAAGTCAACCTACCATGTTACAATGAAATCCCGTCATAAATATGACCTGTAGACTGTGCTCGAGGTTTTCGGGCTTTGGGCCCCCTGAAGCCATCACAGTTGACCATCACGACCAAAAGGGGATGTCACCATCTAGGCATTATATGGAGTCAAACTAACAGGTTACAATGAAATCCTTCCGTAAATATGACCTATAGACTATGCTAAAGGTTTTGGGCTCGGGCAGCCATCAAGGCCGAATAATCACAGCCAAAAGGGGATATTCTCATCTGGACATCATCTGGAGTGATCCCACAAAGTTACAATGAAATCCCTTCATAAATATGACCTGTAGACTGTGCTCAAGGTTTTGGGGCTTCAGGCACCTGTAGCCATCACAGTTGACCAATCACAACCAAAAGGGGTTGTCATCATCAAGGCATTATATCGAGTCAACCTAACAAGTTACAATGAAATCCTTACATAAATACGACCTATGGACTATGCTAAAGGTTTTTGGGCTTGGGCAGCCATCAAGGCTGAATGATCGCGACCAAAAGGGGACGTTCTCATCTAGACATTATTTGGAGTCATTCACCAAGTTATAACGAAATCCCTTCATAAATATGAGCTGTAGACTTTGCTAGAGGTTTTTGGGCTTCAGGCCCCTGTAGCCATCACAGTTGCCCAATCGCGTCCAAAAGAGGACATTCTCATCTAGACATTATATGAAGTCAACCTACCAGGTTACAATGAAATCCCTTCATAAATATGACCTGTAGACTGTGCTAAAGGTTTTCGGGCTTCGGGCTCGGACAGCCATCATGGTTGAATGGTCGCAACCAAAAGGGGACATTCTCATCTGGGCATCATCTGTTGTGATCCTATGAAGTTACAATGAAATCCCTTCATAAATATGACCTGTAGACTGTGCTCAAGGTTTTCGGGCTTCGGGCCCCTGTAGCCATCACAGTTGACCAATCATGACCAAAAGGGGATGTCATCATCTAGGCATTATATCGAGTCAACCTAACAAGTTACAATGAAATTCTTCCATAAATACGACCTGTAGACTATGCTAAAGGTTTTGGGGCTTGGGCAGCCATAAAGGCTGAATGATCGCGACCAAAGGGGATGTTCTCACCTAGACACTATTTGGAGTCATCCTACCAAGCTACTATGAAATCCCTTCACAAATATGACCTGTAGACTGTGCTAAAGGTTTTTGGGCTTCGGGCCCCTGTAGCCATCACAGTTGCCCAATCGTGTCCAAAAGGGGACGTTCTCATCTAGACATTATATGAGGTCAACCTACCAAGTTACAATGAAATCCCTTCCTAAATATGACCTGTAAACTGTGCTAAAGGTTTCAGGCTTCGGGCTCGGGCAGCCATCATGGTTCAATGATCGCAACCAAAAGGGGAATTCTCATCTGGGCATCATTTGGAGTGATCCTACAAAGTTACAATGAAATCCTTTCATAAATATGACCTGTAGACTGCGCTCAAGGTTTTTGGTCTTCGGGCACCTGTAGCTGTCACAGTTGACCAATCACGACCAAAAGGGGATGTCATCATCTAGGCATTATATCGAGTCAACCTAACAAGTTACAATGAAATTCTTACATAAATACGACCTATGGACTATGCTAAAGGTTTTTGGCTCGGCAGCCATCAAGGCTGAATGATCGTGACCAAAAGGCGATGCTCTCATCTAGACATTATTTGGAGTCATCCTACCAAGTTACAATAAAATCCCTTTATAAATATCACCTGTAGACTGTGCTAAAGGTTTTTTGGCTTCGGACTCCTGTAGCCGTCACAGTTGCCCAATCACATCCAAAAGGGGATGTTCTCATCTAGACATTACATGAAGTCAACCTACCAAATTACAATGAAATCCCTCCATAGATATGACCTATAGACTGTGCTAAAGGTTTTCGGGTTTTGGGTTCGGGCAGTCGTCACTGTTGACAGATTGTGACCAAATGGGGAAGTTCTCATCTAGACATCATCTGGAGTCATCCTACCAAGTTACAATGAAATCCCTCCACATTAAATATGACAGATCATGACCAAAAGGGAATGTTCTCATCTAGGCATTATACAGAGGCATCCTACCAAGTTACAATAAAATCCCTTTATAAATATCACCTGTAGACTGTGCTAAAGGTTTTTGGGCTTTGGACTCCTGTAGCCGTCACATTTGCCCAATCACATCCAAAAGGGGATGTTCTCATCTAGACATTACATGAAGTCAACCTACCAAATTACAATGAAATCCCTCCATAAATATGACCTGTAGACTGTGCTAATGGTTTTCAGGTTTTGGGCTTGGGCAGCCGTACCGGTTGACCGATCGCGACCAAAAGGGGACGTTCTCATCTAGACATGACCCCAAACCTGCATAGGAAATTTTGTGATGATCAGACAAAAACTGCAGGGTGTAGCCTGTGCTAAAAGAAAATGTGAACAGACTCACACACTAACAGACTAACAGACTTCCGCAAGCGTGATGGCAATAGCTTATCTTGACTTTGTCAAGTTAAGCTAAAAATGTAACTGATTACATTATGTTTGACATAACCATTTGAGCTCTGCCAAACAAGTTTGCAGAAAATCACACACAAACTGTTCTTGTGCAAATGCCAGTTAATCCTTTACCTACCACTTTGGCAAAATACTGCCAGCATCATTCACAAAAATTGGCAAACAAATTATACTACTTTTTTAAATTTTGCCTCCAAACCAAACATTACAAAATGCCCTCATTGAAATAAGTTCACTGAAAATGTTATTCAAGAATTTGTTTACAAGCGTCCACTTTTAGTAGTGCAGACCAAAGGGTTCAGCAACCCTAGAATAGCACAGCTCAGTTTTGAAAAAAAAAATTGTTCATATTCTGTCACCTCAGCCCAAAAGAAAGGGCTGAGAGAGAGAATGCTCTTTCCAACAGCATGTAACATAACAGTACACAAGATACTTAATATTAATATTTCATTAATACTGAAACAAAGAATACAGATATGAAACAGCAATGATTAGCAGAAATTCTAGGCTGTTTTGTTACTATTACCTGGCTTTCAGTCACAATCCCTCTATGATGTCTATCAAAATCTTCATAACAAGTTCTGAGGTTTATTCCATGATATTGGTAATACTGATACATTTTCCTCAGAACTGCATGTATTCGACTTTCAGTTTCTGGGTCCAATGGTCTCATTGATCTCTCAGTTCCAAGACTACAATTGAAAGAAGGTTAGTGTCATTAGTAACTATTAGATCATCTGCCACTAATACGTATTATGAAAAAAATTCTTATTCTCTGTAATAAGAGGCATTAACCCTTTAACAAATGCACAATATATCAACATTTGTTATTTAAATTAATTCTTTCACTAAATTTTCACAACATTTCAACAAAACTATATCATGTGATCCCCAACTGGAATGAATTTGATTAGTTCATTTCAGTGAGATGTCATATGGAATGGTTTTGTGAAAGTTTTTTTAATTTTTTTTTTATCTCCTCTATTTCTAAATTATGTGGATAAATGCAACTGATTTGATAGGTAAGTGGTTTATCCCTCAACTGACATGACTAAAAGATGATACTTTCTTGACTAAACATTTTCATGTTTTGTCTAAAAATAGCTGATGATCTCTCATTGGGATGAGCTTGATTGGCTCATTCCAGTAAGGGGTCATAGGCTATGCTTTGGAGGCAAAACACTGAAAACAATAATAAAATTTGAATGGAGATTTTTGTGATAAAAAGAATCCCAGCTGGGCTAAAACATGACAAGAGAGTGCAGATCCATCTTGATGGTCTGCTTGGGTGGAATTGATGCTCTCTATTATGCAAGCTGCAACAGCTGTCCAGGTGGTTCATTGTGGATTGCTGTGCTCAGAAAGAGCAAATGTTTGTATTGGTCTGTTTTACAAGCCAGAACAGTTACAGACCTCCTATTGTTTCTTACCAAAGATGACATGATGTTGGTGACAAGACAGCTGTAAATTTTTTTAGCCTGGATCTGTCATTTTGTGTTTGAAACATGATAAATTTATATGGAGACATTGCCGGTATTTCTCCCTCAATCACTTTATAGAAGAAGGTAAGGCACTGTTTCTGCTTTCTGGATTGTAGAGTAGATAATTTTAGCTCTTCCAGCATTTTTGTCATACACTTCTTTTTTATTGATTCATAGTTTTTTTGTGAAGAGTCTTTCACCTCTTCTTTGTATGCTTTCTAATTTTTTGATCTGTTGCTTTGTGTGTGGGTCCCTGATGATAGTTCAATATTCCATTATCGATCTTACAAGTGCAATGTTGGCTGTTCTTTGTCATTTGCTTGGACAGTATTGGAGGTCTGTGTACAGGCATACAAGACTGGAGTTTGTCTTTTTACTTACTCAGTCAATGTGTTCTGTCCATTGAAGTTCTTACTGTATTTGTAGGCCGAGGTAGGGGTTAGATGGAATGTACTGTAGTATATGGCCATTTAGGGTGTAGAATCAATGACTTTTTCCTTTCATGCTCAGAATGTAGCACTTTGGGCAATGAAGCACATTCCCCAGTCTGATGCCCATTTTTTCTAGACAATTTAGGTTGTTTTTTTTAGGGTGGTGTGATCCCTTTACATTAGGTAAAGGACAAACATATATAGCATGCTTATGGTTCACATTTCTTCCTGGAGTACTACTGAGGCTCAAGTTAGGCTTATGCATTGTTTGTAAACTGAAAGGTCAACTATTTCTACTAAATGGGGTCTTACCAGGTATCTGAGCAGCACTATTCACTGAAATTACAATTTAAAACTTTTTTTAAATTTTTTATTTTTACTCCTGAACTACAGATTATGACCCTTCATTTGTATGAGCTCATTCCAATGATGTAAGAAAGGCTGATTTTGAAAGCAGAAAATACAATTTTCTTTAATGAATAGTTTTAAAAAAAATATATTCTTTTTTTCCTAACAAAATACAGTTCACAATTCTTTCTCAGTATGAAAATGGACTTCTTTTAATGAGAGCTCACAAAGTTTTTGCATATATAGCTGGAAGGTTTGATAATTTTCTTCAGTAAAGTTTTAACCAATTTGGACTATAAATTTAAGAGCTCTTGTTAACAATAAAAAAAAAAAGGCTGCAAGCTGAGAGGTCCTCGGGTTCGAATCCCACCTGCAGCAAACACATTGTGTCCATGGTCAAGACACTTCACCCCCATTGCCCACTTGGGTGCACGGTGATGTTGTGTACTAAGGTATACTGCACATCGGAGGTGCACCTGTCTTCAACCAATGCTAACCCTGTCTGCGTGGAGTGAGTATGTTAGGGAGCTGACAGTTGCCCGCCATTGCTCTGTGGTTCACTCTGGGTACTTTGGCTTCCTTCACCCATAAACCTGTCGTGGTCATGATTAGCCATTGTGCAGAAATATGTGACCTTAACCACCAATAAATATATAAATAAATAACAATAAAATAAAATACCTTATTATCCCCGCATTTTCTAAAATGCGGGGATATAGTCGTGATCTCCGGCCATACATCCGACCATCCGTCCGTCCATCTGTCCGTACATCACACCCTGGAAGGCTCCTAGGGTATTTAATTCGAAACATTTAAACTATGCTAAAGTGTTCAGGTAGCAACTCTAGATGTGCATGAAGGTTTCAGAATTTTGATTTGGCCACAGGTGGTTCCAGTGGAACCACTTTTATCATTAGAAAATCAGTTTTCATCGAAAGGCTCCAAGGGTATTTAATTCGAAACGCTTAAACTATGCTAATGTGTTCAGGTAACATCTCTAGATGTGCATGAAGTTTTCGAAATTTTGATTTGGCCCCAGGTGGTTCCAGTGGAACCACTTTTATCGTTAGAAAAGGAAAAAAATTATAGTAATTTATATATTTTTTATACTTACCAATGACCCAGACTTAGCTGGTGCTAACCCAAAAATATCTAGGGCCAAACACAAATTTCGCCCCCCAATCCCCCAAATTTGCATGCAAAACCAAAAATTAGAAGTCCTAACTGGCCCTCCATACATTTTACCCTCCGCGCATGCGCAGACACCGGGAAGTCACCAAATCTGGCCCCAATAAAATCATTCTTTGTAGAAAAAAGATTATAATAATTCAGCGGGGAGGTATGAGTGCCCAGTACTGCCCACTCATGGGAGGGCAATTCCCATCTGGGTCATTGGTAAGTATAACAAGAGGCCCCAGGGGGCCTGAGGGCACTCACCTGACATGGTAGTCTAAATATCAAACCAGGGACTTGAATAAGCTGCATACGCCGCTCCTAAGAAAAGCATATACCAACTAGATGAAGCGACTGTGCCCACACAATACACAGGATTTTTCCTTCTATTTTCAGTTCCTGCACTTTTTACGTCCCAAAATTGAGATAAACACATAAAAAACAGATTTTTTTTTCCCAAACAAAATATTTTCAGCCTAAATTTTTTTCTTCTTCTTAAAACGCATCAAAAACAAAAAAACAAAAATTCCAGATTTTGGTCCCAAATTTTCTAAGACCCACCCCGACCCCAAATTTTCAGAGGAAAATTTTTTTTTTTTTTTTTTTTCTTAAAATTGACAGAAATGCATAAAAAAAACAAAAAAAAAATTCCGGATTTTGGTCCAAAATTTTAGTCCCACCCGGACCCCAAATTTTCAGGGGGAAATTTTTTTTTTTTTTTTGTCTTAAAATTGACAGAAATGCATAAAAAACACAAAAAAATTTTTTTTCGGATTTTGGTTCAAAATTTTCTAAGTCCCACCCGGACCCCAAATTTTCAGGGGAAAAAAAAAAAAAAAATTTTTGTCTTAAAATTGACAGAAATGCATAAAAAACAAAAAAAAACTTTTTTCGGATTTTGGTCCAAAATTTTCTAAGACCCACCCGGACCCCAAATTTTCAGGGGAAATTTTTTTTTTTTTTTTTTTCTTAAAATTGACAGAAACGCATAAAAAACCAAAAAAAAAAAATTCCGGATTTTGGTCCAAAATTTTCTAAGTCCCACCCGGACCCCAAATTTTCAGGGAAAAAATTTTTTTTTTTTGTCTTAAAATTGACAGAAATGCATAAAAAACAAAAAAAATTTTTTTCGGATTTTGGTCCAAAATTTTCTAAGTCCCACCCGGACCAGGTGGGGTCTTCCAAAAAATTCTGGACACAAGGCCGGGGTGGGTGGGTGGTCGGATGGGGGCCAAAACACCTTTTTTCCTGGAGTTGCAATTTTTTTCCTGGTGGTTTTTTTTCAAATTATTTTCACATAACAAGGCTATATTGTTGTTTAGTAGTCTAATAGGCACCTGTTTGTCAGGTAGGGTTAGTGAATAAGGCCCCACTAGGCTGATTAGGGGATTTGTTCTCTTTTTTTGTAAATTAAATTAGATGCATTAAAGAATTGTTTACTCCAGTTTGACTAAAAACAATCAGTGGAAATTTATGAATTTTAATTTGGGAATGGTTAACATAATTTTCATAGCTGAATCATCACGGCACAATTTGGATTTTACAATGAGTAGCAATGTGTTTAGCAGAACATCTAAAATAATGTAAAAAATTTACGGAAAATAATCTAAATGCTCAGTTTCTCTGAGTAGAGCTCTTGTAACCTGAAACTAATGAAAATTCTCACTGTGCATCTTTGATATAAAACCCCACCTTAATTCAAGCTCATAGTGATAGCACCAGGGTTTTCACAGAGGGTTTGTCTGGCTATCTCGTGAAAACATGAAACAAAAGTTACAGTTAATATTTGAATTGAAAACTGACCCTGACTGAGCCAGAGTATATAGATGAGTAGCTGAGAATAATACTATGCAGCAAAAGAAGATTATTTTAATCCTCTATTTGATGTTCACAAAAATAGTCTAATTCTTACATTATATGCTGTTATATGCAGAAATCAATGCTGACTTTTTTTCGGAGACGGACCAGGACGGACAGTGAGATTTACAATAGTGTTAGGTGACAGATTTTCAGCTTTCCTAAGCTATCTACTATCTTTTGAGTAATGACAATTGGCTGAAACCTCAAGCCTAGACACTTAGCCTGTAGGCAGGTCATTAAAATTAAAACTTCTTCACTAAATTTAAACTGTTTCTTCAGTCTCGGAACTTAACACATGAATGATAATTATTATGAGAGCATTGAGGCCAGAACTTTCAGTTCAGCATTTGTAATTCATACATTTCAATAATATGCAAGTATACACTATGCCATAGTGTATATAGGCATATTATTGAAATGCATGAATTACAAATGCTCAACTGAAAGTTCTGTCATCAGGTATTAGAACCACCAGAACATAAAGATGTGAAAAAAAAACAGTTATCAGGATGAAACAATCCTGGGTAATATTAGGTTCAGCACTAATTCCAACTCAAGAATCAATCAGTTCCTCGAAAGTTTTCTCACAACAAAAAATAACAATGAAATTTTTCCCAGTAAAAATAAATGCGTGCTTGATAACAAAGGAGTTAATAACAATTTTCTTTAGTGAAATCTAAATGCTTCTGTTGATGCTGGTTGATGTGTACATAATTAGTTTAGACAGTAGATTAGGATTCAAATTAAGGCAAGGATTAACAACTAGAAGCTCAGTGCAATAATTTTTCATTACCCACTGTGGTGATACACTGAAAAAATATAGGTGGTGGGGTGGGTGTCCAAGTGGTCAGAGGAAAAAAATATTTTTTTTACACGTGGGTGGGTGGGTGGTGGTCAAAAGGTTAGGCCTTGTGTCCGGAATTTTTTGGAAGACCCCCCCCTGCCCGGACCCCAAATTTTCAGGAAAAAAAAAGAAAGGGTTTTTTTTGTCTTAAAATTGACAGAAATGCATAAAAAACAAAAAAATTTTTTTTGGATTTTGGTCCAAAATTTTCTAAGTCCCACCCGGACCCCAAATTTTCAGGGGAAAATTTTTTTTTTTTTTTTTTGTCTTAAAATTGACCAAAACGCAGAAAAAACAAAAAACAATTTTTTTTCGGATTTTGGTCCAAAATTTCTAAGTCCGCAACGGGACCCCAAATTTTCAGCCTAAATATGAACCTAGGGACTTGGCTTCAACAAACTTGAATCTCACCCCCCTAAGGATGCTGCATACCAAATATCAAAACATTCTTATTGCCAGATCTGAAGAAGATTTTTCAAAAATACTCCCTCATACTGCACTAATTTAAACATTTGGGCTCCCATAGAGAGCCCAAATATCGACCCAGGCAATTGATTTAAATAAAACTGTGAAACAATCTTCCAAAGATGTTATATGTGAAATTTTAAAGCTTTTGGAGCAGTGGTTTGGGAGAAAAGTAGTCTTATATGTTTTTCCCATTACCCACCGTGTTAAAAAATGCTGACTCAGCACTTTTTCAAAGTCCCCAAAAAGTACCCCATAATAAAACCAATGGCAATTTTTTTTTACCATTCCATTCTGTTGGTCCAAAGGACGCTTCACAACAAATAAGAATTCTCAGTGCTGTGTAGTTTTGGAGATCTGGGAGTTTTCATTTTTTTCTATTTTTAGCTCCTGCGGTCCCCATGGGGCGACGGGAAAAAAATTTTTGGCATAAATTAAGTACTTATGACCCAATAAGCCCTCATATCAAATTTGGTCAAAATTTGCCTCTCGGTTTGGAAAATAGAAATTTTGGGCGGGGCAAATATTCTTTCCCCTCCCATTACGACGCCAAGTATAGCCCCACAAACTTCTCTTGAACAAATCTGAGTCTATGCCTCAAAAGGAAGCTGCACACCAAATATCAAGTCTCTGCTACTGCTGGTTCATGAAAAGAAGATTTTTAAAGATTTCAGCACACTTTTTGGGTGTGGCCCTACCCACGGGCGAGGCAACTTGATTTGAACAAAATCAAATTGCGATGTCATAACAAACTATTATCTCAAATATCAGTTAAATTGGTTCAGCGGTTTGGGAGAAGAAGACGCAAACACCATGTTCACGGACGACGGACGGTGAGTGATCACTATAGCTCTCCTGACTGAAAGTCAGATGAGCTAACTAGAGGGGGTATCAGTACCCCGTGGCTCACCAACAGGTGGCCAATGTAAAGGGGTGGCTGGAGTGAAAAAAAAAAAGTTAAAAATCTGCACATAAAAGTCCAAAATTAAAGTAAATAAGCAGCTAAAGGGTTAAATAATATAATAATAGCCCCTAAGAAGCATGCTAACATAAAATAGGAACCATGGCAATATGCTACAAGGTAAGTCTCCACTTTGAAGAAAAGAAAGACAAATCTCAAAACCTGCACATAAAAGTAAAAACAAAAAATAACATTTCTTTCAATGGGTTAAAACTGAGAAAAATACCCTGATAATGTCACAGTAAACACCATGGCAATAAGCAAGTAAGGTGAAACTCTACCTGAAAAATATCCACGTGGAAGAAAAGAAAGACAAACCTCAAAACCTGCACATAAAAGTCAAAAAAGCATCACATTTGTTTCAAAGGGTTAAAATTGAGAAAAATACCCTGAAATGTTAAAGTAACCACGATGGCAATATGCCAGTGAGGTAAAACTCCACTTAAAAAAAATATCAAAACCTGCACACAAAAGTCCAAAATTAAAGTAAATAAAAAGCAAAAGGGTTAAATAATATAATACTGGCCCCAAGAAGCATCCTAAGATAAAATAGGAACCATGGCAATATGCTACAAGGTGAGTCGCCACTTGAAAGAAAAGAAAGACAAACCTCAAAACCTGTACATAAAAGTAAACAATTAAGCAGGAAAAGGGTTAAATAATACAAACCTAGCCCTGAGATGCATGTTTACATACAATAGAAGGCATGGTCTTATGCTGCAAGGTACATCTCCACTTGAAAGAAAGGAAAAAAAACATCAAAACCTGCACACAAACGTCAAAATAAGTCCAACATTTGATTCAAAGGGTTAAAATTAAGATGAAATACCCTGGAAAAGAGTTAAATGTCGTGAACTCCCATAGCAATATGCAAAGAAGAAAAAATTTTTTTAAAAAAGCACAAAAATCCAAACCTGTAAACAAAAGAAGTGCAAAATTGAAGTAATTAAGCAGGAAAAGGGTTAAAGAATACAACATAGCCCTAAGATGCATGTTTACATACAATAGAAAGCATGGACATATGCTACAAGGTAAAGCTACACTTGGAAGAAAGGAAAAAAAAAAACCCATGAAAACCTGCATGCAAACGTCAAAATAAGTCTAAAAATCTATTCAAAGGGTTAAAAATTTAAAAAAAATGCACTGGAAAGATATCAATGTTATAATAACCACCACTGCAATATGCAGTGAGGTCAACCTCACTTGAAATAGTTTTTTTTTATCACAACCTGTACATAAAAGTAAGAAGCTGTAAGCCTAAGTCCAAAAGTTGTACATAAAAGTCCAAAATTGAAGTAATTCAGCAGGAAAAGGGTTAAATAATACAAACATAGCCCTAAGATGCATGTTTACATACAATAGAAAGCATGGACATATGCTACAAGGTAAATCTCCACTTGGAAGAAAGGAAAAGAAAAACATCAAAACCTGCACGCAAACATCAAAATAAGTCTAAAATTTGATTCAAAGGGTTAAAATTAAGACAAAATACCCTGGAAAAGAGTTAAATGTTATAGTGAACCACCATAGCAATATGCAGAAACTAAACAAAATTTTAACAAGAGCACCGCTGGGCATTGCATCATACGCCCGTGAACTGTTCAAATTGTACCATTTTAACACATTTGCAATTTTTTTAGAGTGCGAGAAATTTATACTGGCATATATATATATGTTACGGTCATTTGAGAAAAAGACTAACAAGTTTGAAGCCAATCGAAAAACAAATACTAAAGTTATCATCCGGAAACCAAATATTTGACGAATTCTAAGTCCAACAGGGGCCATAATTCAGGCAAAAATTGTTCAGACCGACCCCATATTCGAACTTGACCTGTATTTTGTTGTGATTAAACCACATACCAAGTTTGGAGCCGATCGGAAAACAAATACTAAAGTTATCATCCGAAACCAAATATTTGACGAATTCTAAGTCCAATAGGGGACATAATTCCAGCAAAAATTGTTCAGACCAACCCCATATTCGAACTTGACCTGTATTTTGTTGTGATTAAACCACATACCAAATTTGGAGCCGATCGGAAAACAAATACTAAAGTTATCATCCGGAAACCAAATATTTGACGAATTCTAAGTCCAACAGGGGCCATAATTCAGGCGAAAAATGTTCGGACCGACCCCATATTCGAACTTGATCTGTATTTTGTTGTGATTAAACCACATACCAAATTTGGAGCCGATCGGAAAACAAATACTAAAGTTATCATCCGGAAACAAAATATTTGACGAATTCTAAGTCCAACTGGGGCCATAATTCAGGCAAAAAATGTTTGGACCGACCCCATATTCGAACTTGACCTGTATTTTGTTGTGATTAAACCACATACCACATTTGGAGCCGATCGGAAAACAAATACTAAAGTTATCATCCGGAAACAAAATATTTGACGAATTCTAAGTCCAACTGGGGCCATAATTCAGGCGAAAAATGTTCGGACCGACCCCATATTCGAACTTGACCTGTATTTTGTTGTGATTAAACCACATACCACATTTGGAGCCGCTCGGAAAACAAATACTAAAGTTATTGTTCGGAAACCAAACGGACGGACGGACGGACGGACGGACGGACGGACGGACGGATGGACAGACGGACGGACAGATGGATGGACGGATGGATGGACGGACGGACAGATGGACAGACGGACGGACAACGCCATAACATAATACGTCCCGTTTTTTCAAACGGGCGTATAAAAAGCCAGAGAATCAAAACTTGTACACAAAAGTTCAAAATATTTGAGCGCGGACGCCGACGCCGACATGAGGGCTATGCCATATGCTCACACAACTAACGTTGGTGAATGCTCAATAGCAGACCCCATAACCTCAATGAAATCAACAGAAACAAATGAATTGAAGGATACACATATCCTATCATTCATTCCCATGAAAACGACTGAGCGTCAATGTATGCGCTCAAAAGCCTTATACTAGCGACACAAATAATGGAAACTATTATTCCCATGTGCTGAAAACTTAACTATCCTGAAGAGATCCCACATAAGATCATATAATAGCCAAACAGTTAGAATAAGCGCAAGATATAGCCAGCGCTTACTTATGCACTGAAATTGTAAGCATTGACTGCTAATTGGAAGATAAATAACCCAAGCAGTACGAATAGCTAACTGACTTATTTAACAATAGAATGAACATAAACATCCCTTCTATTGAAAAATAATGACAACAGAAGCATTACTTCTCTTCAGATAAACTCTGATGTGCATAGAGAGACCTCGGACTCAGGACTGTAATGCAATATATGAACTCACGTCCAAAATAATTGAGAAAACCATAATATATGCCCAAACTTGACCTTATGTTAAAAGATTCTCTAAAACAAAACAGGTCAAGAGGGAAAAACGTCTACCACTCCAGTTAATAACTGGAGTAGACATGTGTGTAAGCGATCCATCGAAATAACATTCCAAGCCGCTCCACACAACTCCATCCGGCGCATAAAACTATCGCTGTTAATGCGTCAGATAACAGATAAAAGCGAGCCAAACAGCTGGTTAATTCGCTATGTGAAACAGATGAACCAGCCAAATGAATAGTGGGATACATGAATCCTATCATAAATCCCATGAGACATTATCTAGTTCACAAAACAAGTGATCTAAAGAACTATACTCGCTACAATTGCCGAACGTTCGCTTATCGACTGAAAGATAATCATAAATAACCTAATTATCCACTTCCAGTCAAAATCGGCCGGACCGAGTTCTATAAGAACCTCCAACCACCGGCTCAGGGGAGTCTGATCAGTAACTCAGTCTGACGAGAAACCCCTATCCAAGTGGATGTATAGACAAACCTAAAGAATTATATATAGGAGAGATACCTATACCTTTGCTATGAGCCTTATAAGTGAATTGAGTCTAGGACAAACTCTCCTACTCTTCTGTTGGCTGTGGTCGATTAGACACCAACTTAAAGAGTCGAGAATAGATGCTTTCTTGTAGTTAATCCTACAATAATGAAAGCTTACCATCAAAGACTTAGGTATACCTATACCTTTGCTATGAGTTCTTATAGTCGATTTGAGTCTAGGACAACCTCTCGTACACTATCTGCTGGTGATGGTACATTAGAACCCAGCTTAAAGAGACGAGAATTGATTTTTATCATAAAAACTAGAGTTGGAAGACTAAAGCGACCTATGGCAAGATTTCCACCTAGTCAACTGCAAAGATGAAGACACAAGGCTTCTTTGCATCAGAATAACTCCCATTTAACAGTAGTTAAGACCGAGAAATAAATACTATGTCTGGAAAGAATTTTAAAAGGTACAAACGACCACAAAATTCCTTCCATATAGATGATGCATCACAGTACTTAAAATTAAAGTACACAAGACCATGAGACTAAATTCGCTTTGACTAAGAAATTATCTTCTCAATTGTGCCCGAGTGAACAGCTAAATGATGAAGGTAAGGCTAAAACTAGGATCTTAGCCTGCTCAATCAACGCTGAGGAACTCTCCACATCTTCCCTGTTGTTTTTAAAAAGTGTGTGAACCTTCACAAACGATTAAAAATACAGAGGAAGAAGAAAAGAAACCAAATTACTTTTTCCCGCAGGATGTTAAATATGGTGTCGTCTACACAATCGAAGACCTGTGACACCCATGTAGACTTAACCGGAAAGAGATCTTATTACCCTGCTCTTTACCCAGATGAAGTCAGCGTAGAACTACGCTAGAGGTATCTCATAACTGCTCGCAGCATTTTGAATCACTGGAACAAGTTCAAGGAAATGATAATGTATGGTATCTATATCATCCAAGAGTTGTTCCGGAAGGAAAAGTTATCCTTTCCATCATACTTTCAAATCAGTTAGAATCACAGTCACCAGCATCTAAACAGGCAGGTGACTGGACCAAATAAGCACTATGCAACAGCTCAAGATTTGAGACTGATGATGAGTGCTTCTGCCTTAGCAGGAATACTGCGATTGGCAGCGCAACTGTGACAGCAAGTCCGTTACAGAGGCCTGAGGAGCAGCAGTCATGAATAGACTCTTCGCCGGCTGCTCCTAGGATAGGGAGTCCAATATAGTTATTACTGCGGACGACCCGATGAATGAAGCCTCATCTCCTTGGCAACAAGATGGCGCGACTTTCTTCACAAAAGATGGACCTTTTGATGATGCAGACTGGAAATCCTGAGTCACTTAGCCAAGGTGCGGTCAGGAGTGCTTGATAGAGGCTAAAGAAGCAAAACTGTAGTCGTCCCGGCTAAGAATTGAACTAAGCGTACCGGACAATAGCTATGTACGTAAGCTCTGACTGACGCAAGTTCGTACCAACAACACCCAGCTCCAGATGTTGTTGAAAGAGAGAGAGGGGGCTACCTCTTGTTCGCGATCCGGCAAGACCTGGACGAGCATACCTCAGTACTTGCCATCTTCTTCCTTCCATCAACACTAGGTGAGCATGGATTCAATCAACAGTGCTCGCTACACCCTTATTCTCTCTCGACCGCCACGGACATACCCGGCATCACATCACCCACGTACAAGTGAGATCTGCCGGTTGAGCTAGCTGTTTTTAGACAAGGGACGTAAGCCTCTTTTGAAACCTAGCCCTTGTCTTTTTTAAAACCATTGAGCACTTTTCCACTAGCTCTAAATACAATGCATATGCGACACATCCGGAGTCACGGTCCAAGTATCCAATCTTAACCGTTTCACCGGCGACAGGGAACTGACACCACTCATCGGGTTTTATAGCCCTGTGCAATATAAAGATCACTTTGTCCGTTATGAAGAGGAAACCATAACGTCCCGGACAGGAGGCATGGACGTATACTCCGACCTACGCAAGTTCCTACCAACAACATCTGTCCCCAGATGATGCTGTAAGAGAGAGAGGCCTCTCTCTTGCTCGCGGTCCTGGATGACCTGGACAAGCGTACCTCAGAACTTGTCAGTTTCCTCCTTCCGTCGTCGCTGGGTGAGCATAATTGCATATCATATTGTTCGCTCCACCCTATATGATCTCTCTTTTTCTAGCCCGGATCATATACACCTGGCGTCACAGTTCTCAGAGGCCTGAGTAACTACTTCACCGTTCGAGCTAACTAGCGACAACGGACCTGTGTGGTCGTGTGTGCTTTTTGAACATAGAGGAAGCTATAAGACTGGCTGGCCCCGGCAGTCTGTGGAAGGAATGTCCACGGGAAGTTCCAACTGACGCAAGTTCCTACCAACAATCTCTGACCCCAGATGTTGTTATAAGAGAGAGGGGCCTCTCTCTTGCTTGCAATCACGGAAGACCTGGACGAGCATACCTCAGAACTTGTCTGACTGACACAAGTTCCTCCAACAACCTCTGACCCCAGATGCTGTCATAAGAAAGAAAGAGGCGTCTCTCTTGCTCACGATCATGGAAGACTTGGACGAGCATACCTCAGTTCCTACCAACAACCTCTGACCGCAGATGTTGTAATAAGAGAGAGAGGCCTCTCTCTTGCTCACGGTCCTGCATTACCTGGACGAGCGTACCTCAGAACCTGTCAGTTTCCTCCTTCCGTCGTCGCTGGGTGAGCATAATTGCATATCATATTGTTCGCTCCACCCTATATGATCTCTCTTTTTCTAGCCCGGATTATTTTCACCCGGCGTCACAGTTCTCAGAGGCCTGAGTAACTACTTCACCGTTCGAGCTAACTAGCGGCAACGGACCTGCACGTCGTGTGCTTTTTGAACATAGAGGAAGCTATAAGACTGGCTGGCCCCGACAGTCTGCGGAAGGAACGTCCACGGAAGGTTCCAACTGACACAAGTTCCTACCAACAACTTCTGACCCCAGATGCTGTCATAAGACAGGCCTCTCTCTTGCTCGCTATCACGAAGACCTGAATGAGCATACCTCAGAACTTGTCTACTTCCTCCTTCCCGTGCTTCCTCCTTTCCGTCGTCGCTGGGTGAGCATGTTTGTATGTTTATAGTGCTCTGAACACCCTTATTCCTCTTCCCAACTGCAACGGACATACCCGGCATCACGTCCCTCACATACGAGTTAGATCTGCCGGTCGAGCTAGCTGGCGACAATGTCATCAATCCTACTAAGGATCTAGGCACTTGTCTAATACCTGAGCACTTTTGCCGCTAGCTCTTCATTGATTTGCGACGACGACAGCACACTCCTTGACGGCGTCATGAAGCTACATTATGTTCTTGTTCCTCTGTAAATAGAAACTAAAAAACTATAGTGACCTTTTGACGAGAGGACCAACCGAGTCCCCTCGCTGCGATAGGACCGATAGTGTCCACTCGCTTAACACAAACCATGACGCCTGTCATTCAGATTATCAAATCTGATACATGGAGTAGAATTAGTGGTAGTACATCAAGTAAATTCATTACAACGACCAAGTAAATAAAGGAAAGGTTTCCTCTATTTGCCATACTATTAGATAAAAATAATTACCTAAAAACTAATATATGTCATTGTACCACCACCAAATCTACATTTTAGATAACATTAAATATAATCAATGAAATAAATATATCCAAAAGAAAAACTCTTTCAAAAATAAAATAAAAATTTTTGAAAAAAATTTCATAATATAAGAGCCCAAGTTCCCAAAGGGAATGATGAGCCCAAAAAACCCTGCGTGTGGAAAAAATTATAAAAACTGTGTGAAATTAACTACCACACTATCAGAATATTTAATGTTACTTACAACTGTTGTTCCTAAACAAAAAAAGGAAACTACCTAGAGTAATGTAATGTAAACAAAACACCGGAATCAAGACCCCAGGCAACACAGCCCAAGATGTAAAGCAAGATCTTCCTCAGAAGAAAAAACGATACATTGGATGTAAGATGCATGACCAAAACGCTTGAATACCCTAAGGATGACGACGAAACCCTGGGGATGTACAGAATAATCTTCTGCATAAAACGTTAAACTCCCAATAAATTTTATAAAATTTTTTTTATTAAAACAAGCCAAAAAGCTTGGGAGCTTAACTGGGGGGATCAAGGGAAGGCAGGGAAGGAATACTAAATAACAGTGAAAAGATCATAATCAATCAGAGATAACGTCAGGCTCATGTCCCGAAATTAGGGAACATGAACTAATTTTAATAAATATTATAAAATTACAGCCTGACTGTTTCAAACCACCGTTTCTTCCTTCCTTCATCCAGTTCTGTCCTTGGATCCACCAATTTAACCATCGATTTGTGTCTGGCATCATTATTAATTGAGATTTAAAAGCACAAATATCAGTTTGTTGTTATTTGACAAGTGCCAAACAAAGAATGATTTTATTGGCGCCAGATTTGGCGCGGAGGGTAAAATGTATGGAGGGCCAGTTAGGACTTCCAATTTTTGGTTTTGCATGCAAATTTTGGGGATGGGGGGGGGCAAAATTTATGTTTGGCCCTAGATATTTTGGGGTTAGCACCAGCTAATTCTGGGTCATTGGTTACAGTATAAAAATATCAGTTTTCATCAAAAGGCTCCTAGGGTATTTAATTCGAAACGTTTAAACTATGCTAATGTGTTCAGGTAACATCTCTAGATGTGCATGAAGGTTTCGGAATTTTGATTTTGCCCCAGGTGGTTCCAGTGGAACCACTTTTATCATTAGAAAATCAGTTTTCATCGAAAGGCTCCAAAGATATTTAATTCAAAACGTTTGAACTATGCTAATGTGTTCAGATAACATCTCAAGATGTGCATGAAGGTTTCAGAATTTTGATTTGGACCCAGGTGGTTCCAGTGGAACCACTTTTATAGTTGGAAAATCAGTTTTCTTCGAAAGACTCCTAGGGTATTTCATTCGAAATGTTTAAACTATGTTAATGTGTTTAGGTAATATCTCTAGATGTGCATAAACATTTCGGAATTTTGATTTGGCCTCAGGTGGTTCCAGTGGAACCACTTTTATCATTAGAAAATCAGTTTTCTTTGAAAGGCTCCTAGGGTATTTAACTCGAAATGTTTAAACAATGCTAATGTGTTCTGATAGCAACTCTAGATGTGCATGAAGGTTTCAGAATTTTGGTTTGGCCCCAGGTGGTTCCAGTGGAACCATTTTTATCATTAGGAAATCATTTTTCATCAAAAGGCTCCTAGGGTATTTAATTTGAAATGTTAAAACTATGCTACGGTATTCAGGTAACATCTCAAGATGTGCATGTAGGTTTCGGAATTTTGATTTGGCCCCAGGTGGTTCCAGTGGAACCACTTTTATCATTGGAAAATCAGTTGTCATTGAAGGGCTCCTAGAGTATTTAATTCGAAACTTTTAAACTATGCTAATGTGTTCAGGTAGCAACTCTAGATGTGCATGAAGGTTTCGGAATTTTGATTTGGCTCCAGGTGGTTCCAGTGGAACCTCTTTTATTGTTAGGAAATCAGTTTTCATCGAAAGGCTCCTAGGGTATTTGATTCGAAACGTTAAAACTATGCTAACATGTTCAGGTAGCATCACTAGATGTGCATGAAGGTTTCAGAATTTTGATTTGGCCCCAGGTGGTTCCAGTGGAACCACTTTTATCGTTGGAAAATCAGTTTTCATCGAAAGGCTCCTAGGTTATTTAATTCAGAACTTTTAAACTATGCTAAGGTGTTCAGGTTGCATCACTAGATGTGCGTGAAGGTTTCAGAATTTTGATTTGGCCCCAGGTGGTTCCAGTGGACCCACTTTTATCGTTAGAAAATGATAAATTTATACCAATTTTTATATTTTTATACTTACCAATGGCCCAGACATAGCTGGTGCTAACTCTAAAATATCTAGGGCCAAACACAAATTTTGCCCCTCAATCCCCAAAATTTGCATGAAAAACCGAAAATTAGAAGCCCTAACTGGTCCGCCATATATTTACCCTCTGCCCATGCGCAGACGTCAGGAAGAGACCAGAATTGGCGCCAACACCATTCTTTGTAAAAGAGAGTATTACATAATAATTCAGCAGTGAGGTATGAGTGCCCACTCATGGGAGGGCCCTTACCGTCTGGGCCATTGGTAAGTATAAATATTATACAAATTGGTATACATTTATCATATTTTTACACACTATACCAATGGCCCAGACATAGCTGAATTGTAAATAGGTGGAGGGCTTAAGACTTCTGAAATAATTCCAATCCTGCAATCCATAATGAAGGAACTTACATGTAGAACAGTTAGGAATTACATGTATGTCTCTCTATACAGTAGTAGAGGAGACATATTCTAAACAAGGCGCCCAATGAAGTAATTCCTTAATGTAAGTATAATTCGAAGTCATAACAAAATCCCCTCACCCGTATTATTTAATCGTACCTGTGTCAGTTAAGATAAAAAATATAGGAACCGAAATGGTTCCTTCACGTCTAACTGACTCCATATACCACTATGGACAGAGAGGAACGTGAAGAATAAAACATCCCCTAAAAGAAGACCCTCTCTGGGAGAAAGCTTCTGGGGAGCGTCACACAACCGACACTTGAGAATATTGATCCAAGATTCTTGTGACAACAGAGGCGCTACCAGTAGAATTCACTGTTTAAACTTAAACATAAGCTATTGAATCAATTGAGTAGGAGGATACACATATCCTATTATTCCTCCCCATGAATTTGCAGAGCGTCTACTGCCTGTGCTCAATAATCTGGGTATGGCGACACAAATGACAGTAACAATTGTTCCGGTGCGTCGCAAACTAAAGAATCATGGGGTGATCCCACTGGTAGCAAAACTGTACAAATAAACGTATGTTGAGCGTCCATACATATGAAACAGGCGACCTTTCTGAGGAGCGAGTCTGCTAGTACGTTCAGACGACCCAGTATATGACAGATAGAGAGACATGAAAATGATTCTCCATTAGGTATTATAACAAAAGTGAATGGGTGCCGCCCTGGTTCCTGATGTACGCTACCACTATTGAGTTTTTCAACAAACTCTGAACAAGCGTGAATGCATTGATATAGCGCTAACAATATTGACATCATTCTTGATGATTATGTGTTTCTACAGGAACCGAGGGTCTCAGACCCCTGCAATTACAGTCTGTTGGACTCAGGACCCTGCCCCAAACTATTGACTCATACCCGTCATAATCGTGAAAGCCGGATCTGGCAGTTGCAGTGGAACTAATGAGTTAACCACTGAAAATCTGCCTCAATATGGACCTTTTTGTTTACTATATCCGTTAAAACAATACTGGTCCTGAGCGAATGCGTTTTCACACTCCAGTTCTGTGTAAGAATAACTGGAGGGGGGCGTGTGCATAAGCAAACCATCTAAACAAGATGCGTAGTCGCTCAGCACATCTCCATCAGTCGCATAAAACTAATTCGTTCTGGATAATGGCGGACGGACCAGATTGTTATGAGACATTACCAAGTTAATATTCGAGTGACAGCGCAGGGCGCTATCTCCAGACCAAAGTTATCCTAAGATCTATGCTTATAGCATAGTCAATCACTCGAACTCTCATTTTAACTGACTAAATGATAACCATAAATAAACTTTTAGAGTTTTGAAAAACTTTTTAACAAGCTCCAGTCTATTATCTGTCGGAACGAGCTCTTAGGCTTTGGTACGAGAAACAGGTGGCCACAGAATTCCAGAGAATCTTGATTCTCGATGACCTCTATTAACATCATTGTCAAGAGAACCTTTACCTCTGATTGGAGAGACTCATATGCAAGGATTAGATGGAAGCATTGTCCATCAGACATTAAATTAGTTGTGGTTGTCTCGGAAAGACAGCCGCAGGCCTTCCGAAACCACACTTCTGAACTACTAGTCTCCGTAACAGTTATCCAGATTGATGCTCATCTTGATAACCATCCGTCAACCGCAAAACAACAGAGGTCCTAACTCACACCTGTAGCACCTGCAAGGCCTACAGAAGGAGGAACTGCGTCTCATTTGTGAAGAGCCTCGACCCAGCAGTTTAGGGACCGGAAGTCTCGATCAGGGGTAAGCCCCATATTCGAGTCGCTATATGACGATCCCTAGACTAATTATAGGAGAGTAAACTATACCCTCATGAGGAGTCCTTATAGGCGACTTCTGTCTAGGATGTCCTCCCGTACTCCTTTCTGCTAATGCGTGTCGAATATACGTTGACATAAGGAGCAGAGTATTGATGGTTTCTTTGTAGCTTGTTCATAAACCAATGAAAGCTTATCGTCTCAAGATGTGCATGTAGATTTCGGAATTTTGATTTGGTCCCAGGTGGTTCCAGTGGAACCACTTTTATCATTGGAAAATCAGTTTTCATCGAAGGGCTCCTAGGGTATTTAATTCGAAACTTTTAAACTATGCTCATATGTTCAGGTAACATCTCTAGATGTGCATGAACATTTCGGAAATTTGATTTGGCCCCAGGTGGTTCCAGTGGAACCACTTTTATCATTGGAAAATGAAAAAATTTATAGTAATTGATATATTTTTTATACTTACCAATGACCCAAACTTAGCTGGTGCAAACCCAAAAATATCTAGGGCCAAACACAAATTTTGCCCCCCCAATCCCTCAAATTTGCATGCAAAACAGAAAATTATAAGTCCTATCTGGCCCTCCATACATTTTACCCTCTGCGCATGCGCTCACGCCAGGAAGACACCGAATCTGGAGCCAATAAATCATTCTTTGTAAAAAAAAAAGATAATAATAATTCAGCGGGGAGGTATGAGTGCCCAGTACTTCCCACTCATGGGAGGGCCATTCCCGTCTGGGTCATTGTTAAGTATAAAAAATATATTTTTATACTGTAACCAATGACCCAGACTTAGCTGAATCATAAAAAGGTGGAGGGCCTAGAACTTCCAAAATAGTAGATCAACGTAGATCAAATCCTTCAATCCATGATGAAGAAATTAGAATTTACATGTACGTCTCTTAATACCATAATAGAAGAGACATATCCTAATATGGATCCCAATCCTAAATATAAGCATGAAATCATGTTAATTACGATGTAACAAATAAACAATTTTTAAGACTAGTCTGGACTAGGCCCTAAAAATTAGAATGGCATATTGAGAATGAGAGAAAATGCTCATAAACCTACGCCACACAATAATACTGCAGCTGATCGCCAAACATAGAATGGACAAAACAGCTTCCTTAATAGTTACATACCCCATAAGACAGAAGTGGACAAAATGCCCCCCCCTCCACCCCTTTTTTTTAACATACCTTCAAAAGAAAGAGGGGAGAGCTCTGGAATCAATAAGCAGAACCTGGAAACAATATAAATAAATATCGATCAGGAAGTTCAAAAAATTTAATTCATAAATAATAAATGGTGCTTAACGCCACTTCACAAGCCAAGGCTAGAGTGATGATTTAGGTAAATAACATTATCCGCTACAAAATATGCACTGCAGACGCCGTATACAGGTACGACGAAATCAGTGAAAAATAAAATATAACATATACATACAAAAGTGGGATAAAATGAATAATCTCTGCAGAGAAAACACGCTTCAAGATCATTCACAGGAGGTCTCTGTACAATTAAATCCGGTAAGAACACTGTCCAACGTGTACTATTTAGTATCTACAACTACAAACACGTGAGAATATGCGATTTGAGAACCAACAAAATAGAGACCAGGATCTAGAAATGGAGGTAGGTATGATTAACCGGCTCCAACACAGACCGCTCTCGAAATATATAATAAATTCAAGGTCCACCAAAGAGATAGCGTAATCACACATTGCGCGAGTGCATAAAAATCCAGCCAGAACTGCATATATGCCAATGAGGGCACCATCCAACACGACCCAAACGCAAAGTATGTAAGTATTAAAATATATATTCGCGACAGTGTGAGTGTGTGTGGGGGGGGGGGGGGGGGGGGGGGGGGATTCGAATATATGCCGAAACCTTCTCACCCACATTACTTAATCATTGCTGGTCCAGGCAGCAATAATATAGTGACCACAAAGCTCTTTCACGTCAGACATACTCCGTAATGCCACCGAGAGCGGAGAACGACATGAAGAACAAAACTTCCCTTAAAGAAGAAAACCCTCTTGTGGGGAAGCTTCTGGCGAATGCTCAATACTAGCGACACAAATAATGGAAACTAGTATTGCCGTGCGGTGAAAACTTAACTATCCTGAAGTGATCCCACATAAGATCATGAAATAGCCATACAGTTAGAACAAGAGTGAACGTATCGCTGTAGCAATACAATGTCCCCTACCAGACTAATGAGCATTAATAATTATACAAATGTTATAACCTAAATGTGATCAGCATGAATTCCGTTGAAGCATTTCCAAAAAAAGCCCAGAAAACTGATATTTTAGCGCTTTTCCATATTTCCAAGGGCCATAACTCACACAAGAATAATGCAATCAGCATGAAACTCAAACTTGATCTGTAAGTCATCTTTCTATAGTAGGTTACCAAGAATGAAATCATTCAGTTGAAGCATTTCCAAAAAAAGTCTGGAAAACTATAGTATGACTGACAGACTGACTGACGGATGGACAGAGTACAAATGAAACTTGATCTGTAAGTCACCGTTCTATAGTAGGTTACCAAAAATGAAATCATTCCGTTGAAGCGTTTCCAAAAAAAGTCCGGAAAACTAAAGTATGACCGACAGACTGACTGACAGACTGACGGATGGATGGACAGAGTGTAAATGAAACTTGATCTGTAAGTCATCATTCTATAGTAGGTTACCAAAAAAGAAATCATTCCGTTGAAGCGTTTCCCGAAAAAGTCCGGAAAACTGATATTTTGGCGCTTTTCCATATTTCCAAGGGCAATAACTCACACAAGAATAAGGTAATCAGCATGAAACTCAAACTTGATCTGTAAGTCATCGTTCTATAGTAGTTTACCAAAAAATGAAATCATTCCGTTGAAGCGTTTCCAAAAAAACTCCGGAAAACTGATATTTTGGAGCTTTTCCATATTTCCAAGGACCGTAACTCACACAAGAATAATGCAATCAGCATGAAACTCAAACTTGATCTGTAAGTCATCGTTCTATAGTAGTTTACCAAAAATGAAATCATTCCATTGAAGCGTTTCCAAAAAAACTCCAGAAAACTGATATTTTGGTGCTTTTCCATATTTCCAAGGGCCGTAACTCAAACAAGAATAATGCCATCAGCATGAAACTCAAACTTGATCTGTAAGTCATCGTTCTATAGTAGTTTACCAAAAATGAAATCATTCCGTTGAAGTGTTTCCAAAAAAACTCCGGAAAACTGATATTTTGGTGCTTTTTCCCATATTTCCAAGGGCTGTAACTCACACAAGAATAATGCAATCAGCATGAAACTCAAACTTGATCTGTAAGTCATCGTTCCATAGTAGTTTACCAAAAATGAAATCATTCCGTTGAAGCGTTTCCAAAAAAAATCCGGAAAACTAAAGTGTAACTGACAGACTGACAGACAGACTGACTGACTGACAGACAGACAGACAGACAGACAGACTGACAGACTGATGGATGGACGGAGTGCAAACCTATAGTCCCCTCCGGCGATGCCAGTAGGGGACTAATAAGCGCAAGATGTAGCCAGCGCTTTACTTATGAGCTGAAATCTTAAGCACTGACTGCTGATTGGAAGATAAAAAAAATAACCAAAGCAGTACGAATAGCTAACTGACTTATTTAACAACAGAATGAACATGAACGTCCCTTCTATTGGAAAATAATGACAAAAGAAGCGTCACTTCTCTTCTGATAAACTCTAATCTGCATCTATAAATACATGAACGGAAATAATTCAATGATGTAATGTAAACAATGAGACATCATTGAATATGTGGTTTCCAAGAACCGAGGGTCCCAAGATCCCTGCATAGAGAGACCCTCGGACCCAAGATTGTAATGCAATATATGAACTCACGTCCAAAATAATTGAGAAAACCAATATATGCCCGAACTTGACATAATGTTAAAAGATTCTCTAAAACAAAAAAGGTTTAGAGGGAAAACGTCTACCACTCCAGTTAATAACTGGAGTGGACATGTATGTAAGCGACCCATCGAAATAACATTCAAAGCCGCTGCGCACAACTCCATCCAGCGCATAAAACTTTCACTGTTAATGCGTCAGATAACAGATAAAAGCAAGCCAAACAGCTGGCCAATTCGCTCTGTGAAGCAACAGATGAACCAGCCAAATGAATAGTGGGATACATGTATCCTATCATAAATCCCATGAGACATTATCTAGTTCACAATACAAGTGATCTAAAGAACTATACTCGCTACAATTGCCGAACGTTCGCTTTTCGACTGAAAGATAATCATAAATAACCAAATTATCCACTTCCAGTCAAAATCGGTCGGACCGACACCGGCTCAGGGGAGTCTGATCAGTAACTCAGACAGACGAGAAACTCCTAACCAAGTGGCTGTATAGACAATCCTAAAGAAACATATAGGAGAGATACCTATACCTTCGCTATGAGCCCTTATAGGCGAATTGAGTGTAGGACAACCTCTCCTACTCTTTCTGTTGTTGTGGTCGATTGGACCCCAACTTAAAGAGTCGAGTATTGATGCTTTCTTGTAGCTAAATCCTACAATAATGAAAGCTTACCATCAAAGACTTAGGTATACCTATACCTTCGCTATGAGTCCTTATAGACGATCTGAGTCTAGGACAACCTCTCCTACTCTTTCTGCTGGTGTTGGTCCATTAGACCCCAACTTAAAGAGTCGAGTATTGATGCTTCTTACCATAAAAGACTAGAGTTTGGAAGACTAAAGCGACCTATAGCAAGTTTTCCATCTTGTCAAATGCAAAGATGAAGACACAAGGCTTCGTCACATCAGAATAACTCCCAAACAAACGACCACAAAATTCCTTTCCATATAGACGTTGTGTCACAGTACTTAAAATTGAAGTACATAAGACCATGAGACTAAATTCGCTCTGAAAAAGAAATTATCTTCTCAATTGTGTCCGAGCGAACAGCTAAATGATGCCTGCTCAATCAACGCAGAGAAACTCTCAACACATCTTCCCCTGTTGTTTTTAAAAGTATGTGAACAAACACAAATGATTAAAAATACAGAGGAAGAAGATAAGAAACCGAATTACTTTTTCCCGCAGGAAGCTAAATATGGTGTCGTCTGCACAATCGAAGACCTGTGACACCCGTGTAGACTTAATCGGAAAGAGATCTTATTACCCTGCTCTTTCCGGATGAAGTCAGCGCCAAACTATGCTAGCGGTTTCTCATAATTGCTCGGAGCATTGTGATTCATTGGAACAAGTTCAAGGAAATGATAATGTATGGTATCTATATCATCCAAGAGTTGTTCCAGAAGGGAAAGTTATCCTTTTCATCATTCATCTAAATCAGTTAGAATCACAGTCACCAGCATCTGAATAGGCAGGTGACTGGACCGATTGAGCACCATTCAACAGCTCAAGTTTTGAGACTGACGTTGAGTGCTTCTGCCATAGCAGGAATACTGCGATTAGCTGCGCAATTGCGACAGAAAGTCCGTTACGGAGGCCTGAGGAGCAGTGGACATGAATAGCCTGTCCGCCAGCTGCTCCTAGGACAGGGTGTCCAAGATAGTTATTACTGCAGACGACCCAATGAATGAAGCCTCATCTCCTTGGCTACTAGATGGTGCGACTTTCTTCACAAAAGATGGACCTTTTGACAATGCAGACCGGAAATCCTGAGCCACTTAGCCAAGGTGCGGTCGGGAGTGCTTGGAAGACACTAAAGAAGCAAAACTGTAGCCGTCCCCAGCTAAGAATAGAACTAAGCGTCCGGACAATAGCTATGTACGTAAGCTCCGACTGACGCAAGGTCCTGCCAAGAACACCCGGCTCCAGATGTTGTTAAAAGAGAGAGAGGGGTCTCCCTCTTGCTCGTGGTCCGGGGAGACCTGGACGAGTGTACCTCAGAACTAGCCATCTTCTTCCTTCCATCAACACTGGGTGAGCATGATTCGATTAAACAGTGCTTGCTACACCCTAATTCTCTCTCGACCGCTACAGACATACCCGGCGTCACACCACGAGTCTACGTGATAGATCTGCCGGATGAGCTAGCTGGAGACAAGGGACGTAAACCTCTTTTGAAGCCTAGCCCTTGTCTAATATCATTGAGCACTTTTCCCCTAGCTCTGAATACAATGCATATGCGACACATCTGGAGTCACGGTCCTCATATTCAATCTAAACCATTTCACTGGCGTCAGGGAACTGAAATCACTCATCGGGTTTATAGCCCTGTGCAATATAAAGATCCATTTGTCCGTTACGTAAAGGAAACCATAACACTAGCCAACCCCAGCTGCTTATTAGACGAGACGTCCCGGACAGGAGGCATGGACATATACTCCGACTGACGTAAGTTCCTACCAACAACATCTGTCCCCAGATGATGCTGTAAGAGAGAGAGGCCTCTCTCTTGCTCGTGGTCCTGGGTGACCTGGATGAGCGTGCCACAGAACTTGCCGGTTTCCTCCTTTC